>JAQPPZ010016972.1:1662500-2862500 GCA_028583015.1 Wollemia nobilis | reverse complement strand
CCGATCCATCACGGTCATTACATCTAAACATGGATGCCATTGGTCGGGATCGCGTCAACTCACCATTGTCACCATCGAGTCTCGGCCTTTCGGTAAAATGCTTCATTTTACCCCAAGGACAACTCAAGATATTTTTCAAGGTGAAGAGGGACCCAAAGTCCCCAACGCAGATCTTAACTCGGTGATGATATCCATTTAATCCCAACTCCACATCGGTTGGAGGACGGATCTCACATGTCGATCGAAGAGACGGCCGCGTGAGACATCGGCACGGATCCAATGAATCCACGGATTCTCAAGCTCGGGGTAAGCCTTTCCCCCGAAGAGCAAGCCGATTACATTGCCCTTCTTAAAGAAAAGAAGGAGGTTTTTGCATGGTCATACAAAGATATGCCGGGACTAGACCCGCGACTAGTCATGCACAATTTAACGCTTGATCCGAAAATCAAGCCGGTAAAGCAAAAACTAAGAAAGATGCACCCAACGAGTGGCCTTGATGGTCAAAGACGAATTACAAAAGCTTGTTGGATGCACAATTTGTCATCTGCGTGGATTATCCGCCATGGTTGTCCAACATGGTTCCCGTCAAGAAGCCCGATGGGAGGATTCGCATATGCACCGAGCTTTCGAGACTTAAACAAAGCGAGTCCCTAAGGATGATTTCCCCTTGCCAAGCATCGACGCATTGGTAGACGCTACGGCGAGGTCATGAAATGCTCTCCCTAATGGACGGTTTCTCAGGATACAATCAAATTCGTATCAATCCTGAAGACCAACTCAAAACGGCATTCACAACGCCTTGGGGGACATTTTGTTATAAGGTCATGCCTTTTGGCCTTAAAAAAGCTGGCGCTACATACCAACGTGCTATGACGTATATCTTCCACGATTACATGCACAAAACTTTGGAAGATTACATGGATGATTTGTTAGCCAAGTCTAAATTGCGCTCAGATCATCTCGGTGACTTAAGCAAGATCCTCGATCGCCTCATAGAGCATAAGGTCGATCGAATCCCAAGAAGTGCGTGTTCGGCGTCACATCTGGAAAACTCTTGGGTTTTATAGTCTCCAAAAGAGGCATCGAAGTGGACCCAAACAAAGTCAAGGCAATCCTTGAAATGGCTCCCCCAACCACTATCAAGCAGCTCAGAAGTCTACAAGGAAAGGTCGCGTCGATTAAACGCTTCATAGCGCAATTATCTGACAAATGCCGACCAATGAACAAATTATTGCACAAAGGGGTCACATTTCATTGGGATGACGAGTGCCAGTCAGCCTTTGACGAAATCAAACAATACTTGGCTTCGCCGCCAGTATTGGCACCGCCTAGACCGGGTGTGCCGTTCTACTTATACATCTCGGCTGCGAGGTGGCAGGGCGTAATGCTAGCCCGGAAGAATGAACTTCACAAAGAACGAGGCTACTTACTATCTTAGCCGCACCACGGTCGATTACGAACTTAACTATGCATACGTTGAGAAACTACGCTTGGCGGTGGTGTTTGCCACCAAAGGCTACGCCACTATATCCTTGAGCAACACGACGTATGTTGTGTCTAAGGAGAATCCATTGCGATACATGATGAGTCGTACTTATCATAGTAGCCGCACGGCGAAATGGATCATGTTGTTGACGGAATTTGACATTGAGTTTATTGGACAAAAATCTATAAAAGGACAAGTCATAGCCGATCAACTAGCGGAGGCTCCTCTTGAAGACGATCAGCCTCCGGTCATAGAACTACCCGATGATGAGGTCTTCCATGTCTCAGAATCGCCAGATTCCGAAGAGCCTGAGTCTCAGGCCGACATAACCTTATTTTTCGATGGTTCTAAATGCGAGCAAGGTGGTGGCGCGGGAATTGTATTCTTCACACCGCGGGGCGCTCCAATGCCCCTGTCATTTAAATTAAACTTCCGAGTGCACCAACAACAATGCGAGAATATGAAGCCTTGCTCCTAGGTCTTCAGACAGCAATCGCCATGAACATCAAAAGACTGAACATCTTTGGCGATTCGCTGTTAATCGTCAATCAAGTCAAAGGGGTATATCAATGCAAATGCCCAGTTCTGAAGGCCTATAAAGCCCTCGTGGATAAATTCTTGGCAAAATTTGAGTGGTATGACATCGAGGCACTCCCTCGATCATCGAATCATTTTGCGGACACAATGGCCTCCTTGGGGTCACTAATCCCACAAGACCTTTCCGGTGATATAACAACCATTCAGGTCAAAACCTTATCGCAACCCGCGATGGAGCGCGCAAGCTCAGACTTGACGCCAGGAATCCACATGATCCAGATCGAACCATCTTCGGATAAGTTCTTTCGAATCCGAGACTATTTGAAACACGCCAACTGGGGGTCTTTGTTCTCCCCCATTCCCATTAATAGCAACACAACGCTATTTTTACAAGTTTTATCCCAATCAGCATTTGTTAGGGAAGAACTCCAAAAGGGATTGGTTGTTCAAACTGTCGAGGTATCTGATCAACAGGACTGGTATTTACCCATAAGAGATTACCTCAAGTTAGGTAATCTACCCTTTGGATTGACGCAAGCCGCAAAACGAACATTCAAACAGAAAGCGGCAAAATATGTCTTGATAGGAGACATTTTGTATCGTCGCAACTACGACGGAATTCTTCTTCGTTGCTTGGACCAGCAAGAGTCCACTTGGGCAGTCACCCAAGTGCATGACGGTACATGTGGCGGCCACTTTAGTGGTATGGCCATTGCAAAGCGCATTCTTCGCATGGGCTATTATTGGCCATCTTTAGAGCGAGATTGCTGCGCATATGTCAAGAGGTGTGTGAAATGTCAACATCATGCCAATCTAATGCACGCACCTTCCCAGGCCCTACAGACAGTCCAGTCTGCTTGGCCATTTTTCGTAGTGGGGCCTCGATCTAATTGGAAAGATCTCCCCTGCATCGTCGGGCCGTCACACGTTTATCATAACGGCCACAAGAATATTTTACCAAATGGGTGGAAGCAATTCCGTTAACCTCTCCGACAGGACCCCGCATTGCGGAGTTCATTTGCATTACATCATATGTCGTTTTGGTATTCCATCCAAAATAATCTCGGATAATGGGCCATCATTCAAGAACAAAGACGTGCGTGCTTTAACCACAAAGTACAAAATTCAGCACGACTTTTCAACACCATATTATCCGCAAGCAAATGGGCAAGCGAGGCGTCAAACAAAATGCTAGTCGCCATCCTTAAAAAGACCGTCGCAGACAGTCATAAGGATTGGCACATACAAATCCCACTTGCCCTTTGGGCCCTATCGCACTAGCATTCGGACGCCCATGGGGCAACTCCGTTTTCACTAGTGTATGGCTCAGAGAGCGGTAATGCCTCTCGAGTTGGAAATTCCTTCCCTCCGCATATCAATGCGAGAATTCATCGATGATGACACTGCGCGGCAGGCCCGGTTAGACCAGCTTACGTTGCTTGATGAAAGACGCGTTAATGCTCTCGAGCACTTACGTATCTATCAAGAGCGGCTTAAGAGAGCTTACAACATGAAAGTTCACCTAAGAGAGTTTCGGGTTGGTGATCTGGTTTCGAAGGAAAACCAACAAAACTCTAATTTGCCGTCCCATATGAGGGACAAATTTGCGGCAAATTAGTTAGGTCCGTATGTCATTGATAGCAAAATAGGACCGAGGAACGTACGAGCTAGCTTCTCTTGACGGTATCAAGGAAACGGAACCCTTGAATATCAGTCATTTACGACCATTTCATATCTAAGACAGCCATGTACCAAAAAAAAAAAAAAAAAATTCAACAAAAACAAACAAACAAAAAGCTCCAAGGATTATCGCAATCTCTTGGTCAACCCAAAAAGCTCCAAGGATTATCGCAATCTCTTGGTCAACCCAAACTCGCCAAGGCTCAAAGGATTATCGCAATCTCTTGGTCAACCCAAAAAGCTCAAGGATTATCGCAATCTCTTGGTCAACCAAAAAGCTCCAAGGATTATCGCAATCTCTTGGTCAACCCAAAAAGCTCCAAGGATTATCGCAATCTCTTGGTCAACCCAAAAAGCTCCAAGGATTATCGCAATCTCTTGGTCAACACAAAAAGCTCCAAGGATTATCGCAATCTCTTGGTCACCTAAAAAGCTCCAAGGATTATCGCAATCTCTTGGTCAATACAAAAAGCTCCAAGGATTATCGCAATCTCTTGGTCAACCCAAAAGCTCCAAGGATTATCGCAATCTCTTGGTCAAACAAATCAAGAAATTCAACAAAAACAAAACAACAAAAATCATCAAAAATAAAAAAGATTTGCATCTCAATTCTAGGCATACTCGAATTCATCAAAATCAACAAAAACACCATGCATAAATCTTACCACACTACAGTCAGTGGTCCAGGAATGTACTAGGAGTTTCGATGAATTCGGTCATCATTTTCCTCTTTAGCCATGTAGTGTACCAAGTCGAACGGATTTTATAAAGGTAGAGTCATACTCGAAATACACCTTGTTACGTAACATCCCAACACAAATTAAAACACTAAAATTCCCAAAATCGTGTGAACGAAAGATGAAACCTGCAAAATAACTAGGTCACCACAAGCGAAACGGTTATCTTGCTCATCCCCCTGTGCGAATGACCCCTAGAATGCTGAGAGTTGGCAAAAGGACAAGCTTCCTCCCTACCCAATTCCCTAAGAATCCCAAAAGTTCTCAATAGCTGCAAAACACAAAAATTTGCAAAATGTCAAAACTCAAAAATTTGACAAAATATAGTGCACACATCAAAAGGCACAAACAACAGTGATTTTCGTCACTCCATATCCCCAATCCCTTGCTCAAAAGAAAAATCAATAAAAATAAACAGTGATCTTATCACTACAAAAGAGCAAGTATCCCAATACAATTGAAAAAAAGAAGGGAGTTGACCTTGAATCCCTGGAACTCTCAGCATTATGTAGGTCATAAGGCAAGCTTCAATACCAACTCGGTAATGAAGTAAACCTCCCGCATGACGATATATCTGTCACATTAACTTGTGTACAGATCAATGTTTGCATGTGGATGAGCTAGCTTATGGCAGCCTGGATTACAACGCAGATTAATCTTAGTACATACAACAAAGGAATTCGTGGAGCTAATTAGGTGATCCTCAGTACAGGTTCGGTTGAAAGCCCATCTGAAACTGGCGGTATCCTAACAAATACCACTAAATGAACTCAATTGCACACACAGGGATGTGAAATAGCTCGGTCAAAAACAAGTTTGATTCATACCTTGTTCAAAAGTCTTGTAAGATAAAGTACAGTCGTGGATAGTGAGTTAAAACTATCTGAATCTCAGAAAATCTTACACTCATCCCGAAAACCATCTGCCCTACTTATCATTCTTATGATACCATCAGAAAATACAAAAACAGCAAAGAAAAACCAGATAAATAAAAATAGCATTCATCCATTTTGCATATCACATAGGCATCTAAAACAATTCAATTCATCTGCATCCATCAAACAAATAAACATGCATAACAAAAATCAATCACATCATCACATGTACAAATCCAAAATAAAACCGGTATATATATATATATATATATCGTCAAAAAAAGATGCCCGCAGGCTACAAAAACAGGTCCTCAGACCCCGCAATCATATCCAAAACCCAACCTAAGGCGTCGGCCACCATGATCACGCAGGATCGGTGCGACGGGAACTACCCCCCGTGGTGTGGGTCCTACGGGACCCTGCAGGGCGACTATTGCTAGCCTCCGCATCATGCCTACTACCACCCCCCTCATCCAACCGCCTGCGGCGAGATGATGCTGACTGCTCAGTCAGACTATCCCTCGTCCGTCGAGAAGATCTGCTGATAGAAGGCTCAGGGAGCCACCCGCCAAGGCGGATGACCTCCCTCTCCAAGTCTATCCGGTATAGACACCACTCTGCCTCCCGTCGATGATAGATAGACAAGGCATCATCGCGCTGCGCCAAAATGCTATCCCGCTCTGCCAACTGAACCCGTAGAAGATCCCTCTCTAGATCCCGCATCCGTAGTAGCTCTGTAAGCCGCGCAACCTCATCGCCTACATCCGACCCCACCCCCTCCGTATCTGTCGGACGCATAGGACTCCCGGGGACAGTAGCCTGCCCAGGCTCCAACTGCTCCTCCACATCCTGCATGTCCGGCTGCTCCGGAACACCCAAGTCCACATCCGCCATGTCTGCATCATCCAACGGCCCTCCCCAATCACCCCCTGTCGCCTCAGCATCCTCCACTGCCGCCTCCGCACCTCCCAGAGGACCCTCACCTCTCCAGCGCCGCAAAACCCACCACGAGTCATACTCAGTGGTAGTACCCTACGTCATCCACATCCAACACCTCAATAACAACATCCGACTCCTCGCCCAGTGGCACGAGGACAGGTGGCTCCAGATCCCTCTCGTCTCCCCGACGCCGATAGCCTACGGGTTCACCAGGCAACCCCTGGCGCACCCCAAACTGTCGTGTAACCCGACGGTACGGAAAGAACTCATGCTCCGTCCCGTGCCGCCCAGTCAACCATCGCTCCCTCCGTACCCGTCGGAGCCACTCTCCGGCCTCGGGCCGAGTCGGACGGTCCCGATAGGGACGCCAAAACACCTCCCCTGGAGTGAGCCATGAAAAGGCATCAATGTAGTGCTCAACTGCACCTGCCCATCGCCGACTCTGCCCCTGCTCCGTAGACCGTCGCCACAACGCTGCATAACCAATCTCATCATCCTCCATCGCCACCCGAGTCGTCCACGGTAACCCGGTAGGCCTCTCAACAGCTATGTGCTGCCAACCCCAGCACTGCAACAAAAAGCTACAACTGACACCCTTCCGCTGTCGACAGCGGACCCCGTCTGGCTCTCCGTAAAGCTGCGCCAACAAAGTCTGTCCCCATCTCAGGATCAACGGTGCCTCTACCGGGCACTCTGCCAACTGCCACACCAAATCCAGCGGGTTCCACGGGAACCTCGCGCTGACGAATCGGGGAGAAGAATGTTAGAAATGAGGCCCATCGGGAATGCGTGCCTCACTCCTAACACCCCCTCTCCTTCCACCGGCCAACCAAAATCCCTCCGGCTGGCAATCCACCTCGTTTGTCTCCACTGAGTCTGCTACACCCGGCTCCCCCATGCCCAAAACACCTCGTCAGTATAGCAGTCCGTTGATCGAACGGAGATGTCCTAATAGGCAGACCATCTATCGGAATCCGAAGCAGCCGATAGACGTCCTCAAGAGTCACAGTCATCTCCCCTGTCGGGAGATGGAAAGTATTGGTCCTCGGATCCCAAAGCTTGATCAGGGCCGTCAGATAGGCCGATCCGAAACCACGAGCTCCAGTCGAGCCACCTGCTAAGCCCAAGGGCATCAAGCCATTCCCAGTCGTCATCAGTCAAGGCCAACCGCGCCTCAGTAAAGGCAGCGGGTACACGGTACCGGCTCCTAACAACCTGCAAGCAAAAAAAAAAAAAAATAATAATAATAATAAATAAAATAAAAATAAAATTTTCAATTCTAAGGTTTCTAACCTTAGTTGTTAAACAAAAAACATTACAAAAAATTCTTAAGGTTTTGAAAAGCGCAACACAAAAACAATGCATTCAGTTAAAGCAAAATAAGCCCTAGGGTCACTTACAGGACTCGCCTCGGCTCCGCCGCTCGAACCAGTTTGTGCACTCATGATGGCAGAGAGAATTCCAGTGGCGCTTCGCTTCGCAGAGTACTTCCTCCTCCCCGAGCTCCAAAATCGCAAGAAAAAAATGACACAAATGAGCCCAAAATCAAGTTTTGGCCCTTAAATAGGCCTTTTGCCTTGGAATTCGTCCTTGGCTGGGACGAGCGCTCGATTAGCGCTCGTCCCACCCAGGGACGAATTCTCCAGCTGGAATTCGTCCCACCCAAGGGACGAATTCAGGCCAGCACAAAAAAAATTAAGAAAAATGACTAAAAATGCACTAAAAAGACAATAAAACTGCCTGACAGGATTGCAAATGCAACTGACAGCATGGGCATACAAAATCGACATCGGGGTCACAAATTATCAATATCCTACTCCCTAAGAAGGCTACCATAGCCGGACCGCTCCAGGGGAAGACAGATTTTGAAAATTTAATCCCCAAAATAATGTCACAAAAACAACAAAAACAGTACAAAATTTAACAAAAACACAACAAAAGCATTGCCAGGCATAAGTGCTCATGCACTTAACCTCTAGGCAAAGAAAATCGATGTCGAGGTCCAAATTATCGCTCTCCTAGTTCCCCAAGAAGGCTATCATAGCCGGACCGCTCCACGGGAAATAGGTTTTCGACGATTTCACCTCATTATGACGTCACCAAAAGGGCTAACACCCACCAAAAATAGGTCCATATGTTGGAAAAATTGCACACGCTTAACGGTAAACCCTCTAAAGGCAAACCTTGCACAAGTCATCTTGGGTCAAGCGACTCGTCGCTTCTCTCACGAAGGTCATTCCCTCATCGATTCGTCGCTTGAGGGGGTAGTCACACTTAGTCACCAATCAACAATCACACACCCAATTAAGGAAAACGACATGCATTCAAAGAATCATTGACAAAGACAATCACGCTCCCGCATGGGGCGATAAACAAGCAACAATCAAATCAATCAAACACTTGGCATTTCGTGAATCATGAACACAAGGTTCCCCACGAGGATAAAAAGCCCTTCACTTGTTCATGGTGATCAATGTCCAAGCTCAAGTCACACCTCACCAAAACGGGTTAATACTTGAAATCAAATTCCTTAGCTCGTCAGAAGCAAGGATTCAAGAATGCATGCCCTTTCCATACTTGGGGCATCAAAAGTTGGTTAGGTTACCAAGAAACCCTAATCATTAGTGCTTTGGTTATCTATTTTTGCTCGAGCATCTGCGTCACCCGCAGCGCTTCCCAAAAGGGGCATCCGTAGACACCAAAACGGCACCAATCCGATTATGTGATGCAAACAACGATCGCTTTGACAAACACGGCCCCCGGGCAGCCCTCGAGAGGTCAAACGGTGGTCTTAACCACTTTCATAGCAATTTTGTAAGGTCAAGGAGCAATTTGGCACACTTGGGCACTTTGCCCGGTGTTCGTCTCACCCGGGGACGAATTCAAAATAGAATCCGTCCCACCCCGGGACGAATTCTGAATCCGTCCCTGGGTGGGACGAATTCTAAGCTAACGGGCAAAAGGGCAAATGGTGCCAAGTGGCAGCCCGAACGGTCGGTTAAGGGCTCCTACCTTGCACGCATGTGTAAGTGGACTAGAGGGGCCGTTAGAGGACTGTTACAAGAAGCATTTATCAAAGTTCAAGTCAGTGAAGGACTCCCCTCCCTCATGGGAAGACAAGACCGCCACATGGCGCCCATGGTCAACACTTGGCTTTTGTGCTTCCCTCCCAAAAGAGACCCCTTGGGTCTATAAAAGGTGGGACTTTTCTCACCCAAAACATGCAGGTGGAAGGAGTGTTCAAGCAACGAAGTGCTTTGCCGAATCGAAGACTCATTTGCATCCCCCTTTGTTCACCTTCCTACATCCATCAATCTCTTTTGCAAGGGAGGTTGTTGGGTGGCCTTTGGAAGCTCGAACCTTACTCAAATCCGACGCATGGACATCTGAACCTACCAATTCGCCGACCCCCAATCCTAAAAGGTTTTGGGCCCATCCTTGGTGGATTGGCTCCAAAATCGAGGGCCAACGGTGGGAGGCCCACTTGGGCACCCCGCACCCCCAAGTTCCTAATTTCAGTTTTTGAGCACTTTAGATTAATTTTTAGATTGCATTACGTAGTTACTAGGTCTGATTAGTCTATAATTGCAATTTTGTAGCTTTTGGTCAGAGTTTAGGGTGTTTTGTATTGCTTTATCGTTTCGCTAACTTGCAGGTGTCAAGGTTAAATTCCCAAGGGAGGAGGCCAAATTGGGAAAATCCGACCATCTGGGTCGTCCCAAAATGGCCCCAATTACCTAACCCCCCTGTTTTCAGGAGTTTTGCAGGTCCCGGGATCCGACATTGGAGCAGCAGCAGGTCGATTTCTCCTATTCGGAAGAATTCGTCCCACCCGGGGACGAATTACGGTCGAAGTCGTCCTGCCCGAGGGACGAATTCCGGTTTAAGGTGAATTGGCCAGCTGCCTCAGTGGCAGTGGCCTTACGGTGACTTGTTCTTACCTTCTATCAGATTTTGAAGCAATTTGGATTCTCTGTTTTCATGGTTTCAGGCAAATATTCGTATGCATTTTTTGTTAGTTTTAGAGAGAGAATGATTTTCATTTGCAGCGGGGTGCTACTAACGTCTTGATCATTTCTTTGTTTGCAGGAGAAGCAGCAGAGGCGAAGAACCCATCAACATCAGCGACGGCATCATCTTAGCCCGCCCAGTGCAATCGTGGGCACGCGGAAGGAGGAACCATTCGGCGATTGTAATCAAACCTTATTTGCGCTCCTAGCCCCTGAAAAGGGAGGAGGCATTATTGTAACAGAGATCGAAAGAAATTAATGAAAGGGCTGTTTTTCTTTATCTGATTGCGTCTCTTACAACATGTCTCTTTTCGTTTCATGCAATGTACATTCCTAGGACTTAGGCGTGATTAATTTTGAATGCAATTGCACTTGGTGTTTCTTTTGACCGGAATCTCGTGCTTTCACTATCAATCCTAAAATTGAAGTGCTTATGAAGGAAAAATTGCTAATAATTCTATAGGTAAAAATAATTTATCCTAACAAGCACTCAATATGGGTGAAGAATTTAGTATAGTTCAGAAGAAGAATGGAGATATTCACCTATGCATGGAATTTTACAATCTAAACCAAGCATCTTTGAAAGATAACTATCCCCTACCACATATTGACTAAATCCTCCCTGTCGTTGCCACAGCCAAAATATTTTTGTTGCTTGACGGTTTCTTTAGCTATAACCAAATATGGATGAAGGATGAAGACCAGCACAAAACAACATTTACTCCAAAGTGGGGCACCTTTGCCTATCAAATAATACCTTTTAGTATTTTATTGTCAGTACCTCCTTTCAAAGAGATAATGGATGTTAATTTTGGTGAGTTATTGAATTAAGTTATTGTAATTTACCTTGATGACATGACTATTTTCTCACATTGTAGGGAGGAGCAAGTCTCTCATCTAAGACAAGTATTCAAAAAGTGTTGGGAGTTTGGAATTTCCATCAACCCAAAAAAATCCATTTTCACTATCAAAGAGGAAAAACATCTAAGACATGTGATTTCATAGGAAGGGTTGGCAATTGATCTTGCAAGAGCTAAAGCACTTTTAAAATTATTACTACCAACTAATAAGAAGGACTTGTAGTCAGTCTTTGGCCAGATCAACTTCATTCAAAAATTATCGTTGATTTCACTCAGGTCATAAAGCCAATTACTAAACTTTTTAAGAAAAGTACAGACTTCAAGTGGATAGAGGAAAGAAGATAGAAATTCCAAGATATCATGGAGAGAATTACCCAAGAAATAATGTTAAATAATACAAATTATTTGAACGATTTTATACTTTACATAGTGGGCGAGCTGGAGAGTTATGTCATTGTCCTCACACAAAATCAAGATGATAGGGATGAAAAACTAATTATGTTTTTGAGTCAAGTGATTTCACCACACTAGGGAAAATATAATTTCATTGAGAAACAGGTGTATGCAGTTATGAAGTCCCTAAAAAAAAATTGTTAATTTATTTCACAAAGCAAGACAGTTATCTATGTCATTCATTTAGATGTCAGGAATTTCATCCTTTAGGTATAATTGGGAAACAAAAGAGTAGGTTGGATTTATAATATTCAAGAGTATGATGTTGCAATTCAGTCGACTAAATTAGTTCATGACCGAACACTCTTTCAATAATTAGCCAAAAGTGCAGCTCCTGTATCGCTAGAAATAGTACATGATGAGGTCATCAATGAAAGCAATCTTGCTAATCAAGCTACAGGTGATCATGACTGAACATAGGACCTTGTCAAATTCTTCACATCTAGAAAATGTCCATCACATATCGATACCTCACAAAGGTGAAGGTTTAGGTTACAAGCACTTAAGTATATTGTGTTGCCCAACAAAATGTTTCACAAGAACATAGATGATGTACTCCTCAGATGCCTTCAAGAATCTAAGAAATTAAATATTTTGGAGAAGTTCCACTCAGGATTGTTAGGGAGGAATTATGTAGGAAGGCCTATGGCCTTGAAGATCATTTGAGCTAGATATTTTTTGTCTATCCTTTTCTTATATGCATACAAGGTAAGCCAAAGCTACAATAATTATCAATTATACATTGGTAGGAGTAAGAAGGAATCTCTACCTTTGCATTTGATCTAGGTAGAAGCTCATTTTTGATAATGGGGTTTATATTTCATTGAAGTCATTGATCCTCAATCCTCAACCAAGAATAAATATATTTTGACAATGATCGATTACTTTACTCGGTGGGTAGAAGCCATTTCAACCAAGAAAGCAGACCCGACTATAGTCATATCCTTCCTGGAAGGACTAATTACTCATTTTGGTATCCTAGATACCATTGTCATAGATAATAGGACTCCATTTTTTGAGGTGAAATTTTTTGAGTTTGCAAGCAAGTACAATATTTATCTGAAGACCTCCTCTAATTATTATCTATAGGGAAATGGCTTGGTCGAATCCACAAATAAAAATTTTCTTCGAATCTTGAAGAGAATGCTTAGAAGTAACAAAAAAAGCTAGCATCTATTGTTAAATCAGGATCTATAGGTAGATCGTATATCAGTTAATAAGTCTATTGAAAATTCTCCATACTTCCTAGTGTATGGAAAAGAGGTAATTTTAGCCATCCACATTGAGATTTCGGTTCTCCAGACTTTATGATTATTAAAATATGAAGATGTCGAATATGATCCCATGAGTGCATGGTTGGCCCAACTTATGCATCTGGAAGAGGAGAGAGAAAAAACATGTGTTGCTTTCACAGAACATGCTAGAACGATGTAGAAGTGGTTCAGTAAGAAGTACACAGAGAAAAAATTTGAAGTTGGAGATCTTGTGCTTAAATGGAATGAGAACAAAGCTAACCCTGGAAAGCACCAAAAGTTTAATGTGATCTAGGAGGATCCATTTCAAATATCAGGGGTAAATTTGGTGAATGCATACCATATCCAAGATATGGATGGTTGGGACCTACCAATTCAAGTTAACGACCTTCATTTGAAGGGTTATTTTTAGTAATATGATCAGAGGTACAAGTATGTAAATACGTATAGATTGTGCTTTCCACAAGTATTTTTATTACTTTACATATATATATATATATATATTAAACAAAAAGAGAAAGTGAATTTTTAATAACACATGTGTTTTATTTTTATCAAAAGAGGAGGAGGATAAAAATAAAACAAAAACAAAAAGAAAAAGCAAAGTGAAAGATTAAGTAAATAAGATTAATATTAAGTAAATGCTTTTCTATAATTGGGGTGAAATTGAAAAGTGTCAATTTGTTTTAAAAGGAGGGTTTTAGCTTGAAATCAAATCAGATGAGTTGAACGTGCTTTCAGAAGCAAGAGGAGAAGAAATAAAGTGCACCAATGGTGTCATTTTGCTTGCCATATGGTTTTTTGGGGCTTTTGATGATTTTTTTAGTGCAAGTAAAACTTTCCTCATAGTTTCAGAGTGCCACAAGAAGAATGTTTTTACTCGGATTCTTTGAAACCAATATTTTAGCATTTTCAAGGGATAAAATATCTTGGTCTCCTAAAAAAGGTATTAAATGGTTTGTTTGTGGTAGAGTGATCTTTTTAAAGCAGTTTTTAGGGGCATGTTGTTTGAGGGCATAACGCGATGAAAGCACACTTATTGAGAAATATATTGCAGCAAATGGAGGTTAATAACCATTAAATCATAGATAAAAGTATCGAGTGAGTGGACCAAAGTGTACATCCTTTCGAATCCTTTGAAGATATTTATAGCTTTTACTAGTGGTAGTTGGAGGTACGCTCTATAAATAGAATACATAAAATCATACAAAGATTAAATTTTAAAATTTCTAGTGTATTTTTGAGTTTTGTTTGTATAAGTTGCAGAGTGCCCCTAGGGTTATCAAAATTTATAGGATGGGCAAGAAAATTGCAGAAGTAAAATATGTCATAGAACGTAAGTAGTCAAAAAGAAAGCAGAAGGTGGGAAAAAATCCATGAAATCCTGAAGAAATGAGAATGTGGACCTGGACTCATACTCTAACACAATAAGAAATATCTCCAAGAAATTGCACCTCAACAAAAAAAAATAAAGATATGTATCTACGATGGCAATACGCCAGTTTATGGAGATGTAATTAATTGGAGTTGCAACTAAAGCATTTGTCGAATCTTCCAAAGCTATTTTTAGATTTTAAGAAGCCAAATATCTTCTTAATAATAATAAAAAAAACATGGTGAATTATTACATTGAAAACATAAACTAGTTTCTGATCCACTAGATCACAGATGCACAAGTGAAGATCATACTCCTAGTGTTGCAGGATTTTTGCTTCATTAGATCACATTACACAAATATTGACAACAAATATGTTTTAGTAAAAAGAAAAAATATTAACACGAGTTAGGAAAGGAACAAAAGACACAAAATTGAATTTATTCCAAAAATAATAAGCTATACAACATCAAAACGCTGAATGTTTTTCGACCTATGGGTATCATCAGTAGAGTGTCAATGTGTGGCATTCCTCCATATCTAGAGTCTTTGGACAAGCTATTGGAAATAAGGTTCAAAGAATTCAAGATTTTTATTAGAAAGGTAAAAAAATGCCATTCCAGGCAAGATTGATTTGAAGAGAATTTGGGCAAAGGTATTATTCCCCATAGCCTACGAATGGAAAAACCACATCTTCAACTTCTAGATGAAGATATTAATAAACAATTTTTTTATGAGTCAAAGACCCTCACAAAAAAAATTTGTTTGGAAATGGCTAAATTATATATCTGTAATTTCAAAAATATAAATATAACTTAGCTGTTGAGGCCAATGATTATATTCCCAATATATTATTTTTGGAAATTAAGGAAATTCTTGCAGATTCTGTAAAAATAATTTCTTAGGAAATTGCTTTCGAAAGATAATCCAAAATTAAAGAGCTTTTTTAGGGAAATATTTAGGCTTGGAGATTTGAAATGAAAATCCAAAAATATATACAAGAGAAATCCAATGTTTCTCAAGAGAATAACGATTTATAAATCCCAAAATTTAATATGTTAGAAGCTATAGAAAGTGTAGTCGACTTTGTTAAAAGAGAAATCAAGCAACAAATTGATCATCTATAAAATATATTTAGATGTGCACAAAAGAAATTGTTGGCATAAGACAACAATAATAGAATTCAAAATAGAGGTCCAAACCAAAGAGCCTCTACTAAACAAAAAATGCAATCACAACAATATCCACAACATGGAAACAAAAATAAATTACAACCACAACAAAGGAATAAATAGTTGAAACAACAACAACAAAGGTAGCAACAATAACAGGGGCATAATTTAAACTTTCAGGACCCTTCTACAAGAAGACAAAATAAGGGGAGAAACTTCCAGAACCACACTTCCTAGTGCAACAAAAATTACAATAGGATAATGGAAGAAATTTCCACAACTCTTGTTTTGAAAATGAGAGAAAGGGTTTTGCCCCATTTGTTCAGAAGCAACAAGGGTAGGGATTATTCCATTGCTAAAATGGTTATGGAAACCAAAAATAATCACTTGGTCTCCAATTTTCTGCCCATAGTATTTTGGCCATTGGTATTTTTACTAGTCTTGTCTGGGCTATGGATGGTAAAATTCCAAATCCTGTTGTCCCTAATATTCCTCCAAAGAACTTACCTAGAATGATATTGAGGCCCTCACCTTGGATTTAAAATTCCTCCCAATTCCTCATCCCATGGCCAAAGAGGATCTAAAGTAGGTATCTTCAACATTTTGTAGACGTCTTCATCTTGAATGGTTCTTTGGGATGAGAGGTAGCCTCCAAAACTGCTTAAACCCATTCATCATTTTCATGTTTTCAATACAAGTTTTAATCCCTCATATTTTTATAAACCTTTGGAAAAAATTATTTGTATGGATGAAATATTCCTCAATAACAAATTATCTACTGCTAATCCCACCCACCAACATGCTTTTTCATCCCATATATTATCTACCATTTGTTCCCTTGCCAATTACAAATCCATTGTCATTAGTACTACAAATAAATACTTGGGTGTTTGTATTTTATCCATGGATGGTACATTTTAGAAGGCTTTTCCCAAATTTCAGATAAAAATGTTTACTCTAAAGTGAACAAAATCCCCCGAAAGAATATCTTTATCAGCTCCAAGACTTGCTTTATTGGATTTTTAGGAGGAATCTACTTTCAAAAAACCATAATGCTCTAGGTAACACCATCCTTTCCTAGAGTATGTGTCTTTTACCTACTCCCGCAAAATCCACAATCCTAGGATTTATGGTCAACCCATATTTTTCTATTGTGGTTTCATGCTTGAACCTACCTCTATCATCTGCTCTTGCCAATTTTGTTGAAAAAAAATCATCTCTTGGATTTCATATCTCTAATTAAATATTTGCATGGTCATAAATTTCCTTAGGACATCATTCTTTTCTATTTTCATATTGAGAGCCTCTATCCCAACATCCCAACCTCCAATGGATTGGTAGCCATCAATCACTTTTGAGGAATGAATTTTATTCAACCAAGACAAAAATTTTGGTAAGGCTTACAGAGATAGTGTTAAAACAACGCTACTTGGAATTCAAAGGGGAAACATACAGGCATATAAGAGGAACAACAATGAGAAGTTATTTTTTTGTGGTTTATGTTTGTTTATTTCTTTGTCCTTTAGAGGAAAAGGTGTTTAATAATGTTGTTGTGGAAAATATTTTATTTTATAAAAGATACATTGATAATACCATTGGAGTTTGGCATGTCCCTAAGGAGGATATTAATGGTTTTATTTCTTCCTACATTTCATTCTATGAAAATATTAAAAATACTTCCTTTATTTATTATTTTGAAGTAACACTTTTGGATACTACATTTTTCAAGGGACATGATTTTTTTAGACTAGAATTCTTTGCACCAGATTGTTTTATAAGCTAATGAATACCTACCAAACATCCCTGATTCCTCCCATCATCGAGTTCATCAGAAAAAGACCTTTATCATGAGTGAACTCAATAAATTTTTGGTTAGAGAAAGCTCCAAGGATGGATTTATTTTTGTTAAAAATAAAAATTTTAATAGACTCAGAGCTAGGGGATATCAAATTAATTTTCTCTTACCTTTGTTTGAGAAAGTTAAATTTGATGGTAGGCCTTCACTTTTGGCCAAAATTTTGGAGTGAGTAGCACGCAAACATGGAACCAAAATAAAAATAATTCCTCTTATTTTGAAGTTAGACAACTGCAATTTTGTTAGAGACCTTTGAATCAACACATAAATTATTTCTCCAATGTTTGAAAAATGGAGAAAATATAGATAGCTCAAAAACATTGCTCGAGGTATTATTTGTTGGAGGAACAAATGTCCCTTGAGATATTATCTTTGTAAAAACAAAATTTCTTAAAACATGTTTTATCTGCTATTTTTGCATTTTTAATGCATTATTTATGTAATTTTTAATGGATTTTAATGCAAGTTTTCGTATTTGGGCGGGTAATTTTTCTTGGGGTATGAGCTTGGGTTTATTGTTTGGTCTATAAACCTACGGTATTTTTTTTTTTATGGGTTTAAAAAAATAAATTTATCCCAAACGTAATACATTATGGCTCCCCCACTAGAGTTAGGATTTTATAAATAAGTGTTGTACTTCTTCTAAACTCACACTCTTATGATGAGACCCATAGGCCAAAACATGTTCGAATTTTTGATGTTGTATTATTTCTTCTTTTTGAAATGAAATTTAATTTCCTAACTCATGTGAATATTTTTTTCATTTTCTAAATTATATTTGTTATCGGTATAATGCTCTTCACTTGCTGTGTAATGTGATCTGGTGAATTAGAAATCCTGTAGCACTAGGAGTATGCTCTTCACTTGTGAATTTGTGATCCAGTGAATCAGAAACTAGTTTATGTTTTTAGTGTATTGTTTTGCCATATTTCTTTTATTATTAATGAGTTTATGCATTAATGGTGTATGTTGCTCTACCAATTATTGGCCTTTTAGATATTGAATGCTCTCTCATAGTTCCTAATAGTACCTACAATTCTTATGTTCATCTTCCTCACAAGCATATATGGCAATAGGGTTCATGGCAGCAAATTTGAGAGCTTGAAGAATGGGTCTTCGACACAGATAAAATGGAATATTTTTGTAGAGGTCTAACACAAACAAAAAATTTTGCTCAAAATTGAAGAGTTCCTTGTACACAGGATAGAAGGACCTTCATATATAGAATCAGTGCAATACGTGGAATTCCTCCATGTCCAGAGTATTTAGACAAGCTATTGGAAATAAGGTTGGAATAATTCAAGATTTTGTGTAGAAAGTTAAAAAAATGACACTCAAGGCTACCCCAGTTTGAAGAGAATTTGAGGAAATGTGTTATTTACCATAGCTTGTGAATGGAAAAACCGCATCTTCAACTTCCAGATGAAGATATTAATAAATAATTTTTTCTTGGAAATGGCTAAATTACATATCTATAATTTCAAAAAATATAGAGAGAAATTAGCTTCTTGGGCCAATGATTATATTCCCAATATTTTATTGCCAACAATTAAGAAAATTCTTACAGATTCTATAAATAAATATAATATAATTTCTTAGGAAATTGCTTTGGAATGGGAATCCCAGATTAAAAATATTTTTGAGTGAAAGCTTCAGGCTTCGAAAGTTAAAATGTAAATACAAAAATATATACAAGAGAAATCCAATGTTACTTGAGAGAATGTTGCTTCAGAAATCATAGAAGTTAATATGTCAGAAGCTACATAAAGTGTAACCGACTTGATTAAAAGAGAAATCATGTAGCAAATTGATCATTTGGAAAACTAATCACAGGTGCAAAAAAGAATTTTTTGGCACAAGACAACAAGAATAGAAGTCACAATAGAGGGCCAAACCAAAGAGCCTCTACTACACTAAAAAGGCAATCATGACAACATCCACAATATGGAAACATATAACAACGTAGCCATAGAAAAAAAATAAATACCTGAAACAACAACAACAAATACAACAACAACAATAGGGGCATAATTTAAACTTTTTGGTCCCTTCTCCAAGAAGATGAAAGAAGAGAAGAAACTTCTAGAACTGCACTTCCTATGTGTAGTAGCAATAGGAACAGGACAATGGAATAAATTTCCACAACTATGGTTTCGAGAATTAGAGCAAGGGTTGATCCCCATATGTTTAGAAGCAACAAGGGAAGGGGTTATTCCATTGCAAAAATGACAATGAAAATTAAAAATAACCCCTTGATCTATAATTTTTATCCCACAAGATTTTGGTCATGAGTATTTTTACCAGAGTTCTATCTGGCCTATGGATGGTAAAATCACAAATCTTGCTATCCATAATTTCTCATCCATAGAACTTACCCAAAATGAAATTGAGGCCACCAACTTGGGTTTAAAGTTCCTCCATGTTCCTCCTCACATGACCAAAGAAGTTCTAAAATAGGATTTTTCAACATTTTGTAGACATCTTCTTCTTGAATGGTTATTTGGCCCGAGAGTTGACCCTCCAAAACCACTTAAGCCCATTGATATTTTTTGTGTTTCCAATGCATGTTTTAATCCCTCACATTTTTAAAAGCCTTTGGAAAAAATTATTGGCATGGGTGAAATATTCCTTAATAACAAATTATCTGCTGCTAATGCCACACACCAACATACTTTTCCATCCCACATATGGTCTACCATTTGTTCCCAGCTTATAGATCAAAATATTTACTCTGAAGTGAACAAATTCCTCTAGCTAGATATTTTTTATCAGCTTCAAGACTTGCTTTATTGGCATTTTAGGAGGAATCTATTTTCAAAAAATCATAGGAAATTTATATTCAAAATAACACCATCCTATGATAGAGTGTGTGTCTTTTACCTGCTTCCCAAAATCCACAAACCCAATATTTCTGATTGATCCATATGTTCCTACTTTGGTTTCATGATTGAACCTACCTCTAAATGGCTTCATCATTTGCTCTTGCCAATTTTGTTGAAATAAAAAATTATTTCTTAGATTCCATATCTCTAGTTAAATATTTGCATGGTTGTACCTTTCCTCAGGACATGATTCTTTTCTTTTTTGATGTTGAGAGCCTCTATCCCAGTATCCCCACCTCTTACCACAAATTTTATCTTGGTCGAATCAAATTCATTCCTCAAAAAATTATGGATGGCTGCCCAAGAGATAGTGTTAACACAACACTACTTGAAATTCAAAGGGAAAACAAACAAGCAGATAAGAGAAACAACCATGGGAAGTAATTTTATTGTGGTTTATGCTTGTTTATTTCTTTGTCATCTAGAGGAATAGGTATTTAATAATGTTGTTGTGAAAAATATTTTATTTTATAAAAGATACATTGATGATGCCATTGGAGTTTGGCATGTCCCTAAGGAGGATCTTAATGGTTTTATTGTTGCCTATGGTTCCTTCTATGATAGTATTAAAATTACTTCCTTTATTTCTGATTTTGAAGTAGCACTTTTGTATCCTATATTTTTTAAGGGATCTGATTTTTCTCAAACTGGAATTCTTTGCACTAGATTATTTCAGAAGCCGAAGAATGCTTACCAATACATCCTTGCTTCCTCTCATCATCCAGTTCATAACAAAAAGACCTTTATCATGAGTAAAATAAATAGATTTTTTATTAGATAAATCTCGAAGGATGGATTTATTTCTATTAAAATAATTTTTTTAATAGACTCAGAGCTAGGGGATATCAAATTAGTTTTCTCTTGCAGTTTTTTAAGAAAGTTATATTGGATGATAGGCCTTCGCTTTTCGCCAAAATTGTGGAGTGAGTAGCATGTAGACATTGAACAAAAATAAAAATAATTTCTCTTATTTTAAAGCTAGACAACTACAATTCTTTCAAAGATCTTCAAATCAACACAAATATTATTTCTACAATGTTTGAAAAATTGAGAAAATATAGAGAGCTCAAACACATTGCTCGAGGCATCATTTTTTGGAGGAATAAAAATCCCTTGAGATCTTATCTTTGTAAAAATAAATTTTGTAGAACATGTTTTCTACGCTATGTATCTTGCATTTTTAATTCATTTTAAATGTATTTTTAATGCATTTTTTTGTATTTGGACAGGTTATTTTTGTTGTGGTATGATCCTGGGTTTACCGTTTGGTCTATAAACATACGGTCTTTATTGTTTTTTATAGGTTTAAAAAATAATTTTTTTATCCCACATGTAATACATAATGGGTCTCCCACTAGAGTTAGGATTTTATAAAGAAGTGTTGTACTTCTTCTAAAATCACACACCTTTGATAAGACCCATAGGTCAAAATGCATTCAGAGTTTTGATTTTGTATTACTTATTTTTGCAATAAAATTCAATTCCATGTATTTTATTCCTTTCCTGAGTCATGTTAATATTTTTTTCTATTTTCTAAAATGTATTTGTTACTGGTATTATACTTTTCACTTTTCGTGTAATGTGATCTGGTGAATCAAAAATATTTTAGCACTAGGAGTATGTTCTTCACTTGTGCATTTGCGATCTAGTGAATCAGAAACTAGTTTATGTTTTTAGATTACTGCTTTACCATGTTTCTTTTTTTATTTATGAGTTTACCCATTAATGGTGCATGCTGCTCTACTAGTTATTGACATTTTAGATATTGAATCCTCTCCCATAGTCCATGATAGTCCCAACAGTTCCCCTATTCATGTTCCTCGCAAGAGTCTACGACAAGATGATTCATAGCACCAAATTTGGGAGCTTGAAGAATGGGTCTTTGGTACAGATAAAATGGAAGAGTTTTGTAGAGATCTAACACCAACATAATTTTTTTATTAAAATGGAAGAGTACCTTGTACACAAGATAGAAGGACCTTCATAGATGGAATTGGTGCAATGTGTGGCATTCCTCCATGTCAAGATTCTTTGAACAAGCTATTGGAAATAAGGTTTGAAGAACTAAATATTTTGATTAGAGAGGCAAAAAAATGCCATTCCAAGAAAGCTCAGTTTGAATTTCATTTAATTACTGGCAATTAAGAAATTTTTTGTGAATTCCATAAATAAATATAATACAATTTCTTACGAAATTTTTTTAGAATGGGAATCCCATATTAAAGAGCTTTTTGAGGGAAATATTCATGATCAAATATTTGAAATGCAAATCCAAAAATATATTCAAGAGAACACCAAATCTACCCAAGAGAATGTTGCTTCAAAAATCCCATAAGTTAAAATGTTAGAAGCTACATAAAGTGTGTTCGACATGGTTAAAAGATAAATCAAGAAACAAATTGATCATTTGGAAAAACTAATCACACGTGTACAAAATAAATTTCTCACACAAGACAACAATAATAGAAGTCACAATAGAGGTCCAAAACAAAGAGCATCTACTACATAGAAAATGCAATCACAACAACATCCACAACATGGAAACAAACAACGACAGCCAAAACAAAGGAATAAATAGCTAAAACAAAAACAACAAAGGTAACAACAATAACAAGAGCATAAATTTATACCTTTAGGGCCCTTCTCCAATAATACAAAAGAAGGGGAGAAAATTTGAGAACCACACTTTCTATGTGCAATAGTAATTGCAACAGGACAGTGGAAGAAATTTTAACAACTCTAGTTTTGAGAATCCGAATAAGGGTTTTGCGCCATATGTTTTAAAGCAGCAAGGGCAGGGGTTCTTAAATCACCAAAATAGTGAGAAAACCCAATAATAACCCCTTGGTTCGTAATTTTCAGCCCACAGGATTTTGGTCATCGATATTTTTATTGGATTCTTGTCTGGGTTATGGATGGCAAAATCACATATTTTGTTGTCCATAATTTTTCCTCAAAAAAACTTATCCAAAATTAAATTAAGGCCCTCATCTTGGGTTTAAAGTTCCTCCCTATTCCTCCTCTCATGGCCAAAGAGGTTCTAAAATAGGAATTTACAATATTTTGCAGACATCTTCATCTTGAATGGTTTTTTGGACTAAGAGGTGGCCCTCCAAAACTACTTAAGCCCATTGATCCTTTTCGTGTTTCCAATCCAATTTTTAATCCTTGATAGTTTTATAAGTCTTTGGAAGAAATTATTGGCATGGGTGAAATATTCCTCAATAACAAATTGTCTACTGATAATCCCACCCACCAACATACTTTTCCATCCCACATCTGGTATACCATTTGTTCCCTTACCAATGACAAATCCATTGTCAATATACCTAGAGATAAAACATGGGTGTTTATATTTTATCCATGGATTGGTATATTTTAGAAGGTTTTTCGTAGCTTTTAGATCAAAATGTTTACTCTAAAGTGAACAAAATTCCCTGGCAAGATATTTTTTATCATCTCCAAGACTTGCTTGATTAGGCTTTTAGGAGGAATCTTATTTAAGAAAACCACAATAAATTTATGCTCCAGGTAACAACATCCTCTTCCAGAGTGTATGTCTTTTACCTGCTCCTCAAAATCCATAAGCCCAAAATTTTTGATCAACCCATATGTTCCTACTGTGGTTTCATGCTTGAACCTACCTCCAAATACCTTCATCATCTGCTCTTACCAATTTTGTTTGAACAAAAAGTCATATCCTGGATTCCATATCTCTAATTAAATATTTGCATGGTTGTACCTTTTCTTGAGGCATCATTTGTTGGAGGAACAAAAAGCCCTTGAGAGCATATCTTTGTAAAAAGAAATTTTTTAAAACATGTTCTATCTGCTATTTTTTTAAGCAAAAAACCCCTTGTAGGGCCGACTTGGTCTAAGAGACCACGAAAAAGGGGATCTACACCGTCAAAGTCACCGAGGATAGGCTAAACATTCCTCAATAACAAATTATCTCTGTAATCCTCTAGAAGAAATTATTGGGATAGGCTAAACATTCCTCAATAACAAATTATCTATTGCTAATACTACCCGCCAACGTTTTTTTCCATCCCACATTTGGCATACCATTTGTTCCCTTGCCAATGACAAATCCATTGTCATTAGGCCTATAGATAAAAACTTAGGTTTTTAAGTTTTATCCATGTATCGATACATTTTAGAAGGTTTTTCCTAGATTTCAGATCAAAATATTTACTTTGATGTGAACAAAGTCCCCTAGCAAAATATTTTTTATCAGCTCTAAGACTTGCTTAATTGGGCTTTTAGAAGAAATTTGCTTTCATAAAACCATAGAAAATTTATGATCTAGGTAACACCATCCTCTACCAAAGTGTGCATATTTTACCTTCTCCCCAAAATCCACAAGCCTAAGATATTTGATCGACCCATCTATTCCTACTGTGGTTTCATGTTGGAACCTGCCTCCAAATGGCTTGATCATCTCCTCTAGCCAATTTTGTTGAAACAAAAAATCATCATTTCGATTTCATATATCTAATTAAATATTTTCATGGTTGTTCATTTCCTCAGGATATCATTCTTTTATATTTTTATGTTGATAGCCTCTATTCCAGCATCCCCACCTCTTAAGGATTGACAGCCATCCATTAGTTTTTGAGCAATAAATTTGATTTGACAAAGACACACTTTATGATAACGATTGCAGATATAGTGTTAACATAACACTACTTGGAATTCAAAGGGAAAATATATAGGAAGATATGAGGAACAACCATGGGAAGTAATTTTGTTGTAGTTTATGTTTGGTTATTTCTTTGTCATCTAGAAAACCAGGTATTTAATAATGTTGTTGTGGAAAATATTTTATTTTATAAAAGATATGTTGATGATGCCATTGGATTTTGGAATGGCCCTAAGGAGGATATTAATGGTTTTCTTGTTGCCTACAGTTTCTTCTATGACAATATTAAAATTACTTCATTTATTTTTTATTTTGAAGTCTTCTAGATACTACATTATTTAAGGGACCTAATTTTGCTCAAACTAGAATTCTTTGCACCAAATTGTTTTTAGAAGCCGATGAATGCATACCAATACATCCTTGCTTGCTCCCATCATCTAGTTCATCAAAAAAAAATATTTATCATCAATGAAATCAACATATTTTTAGTTAGAGAAAGTTGCAGGGATGGATTTATTTCTGTTAAAAAAAATTAATAGACTTAGAGCTAGGGGATATCAAATTAACTTTCTCTTGCGTTTATTTGATAAAGTTAAATGTGATGGTAGGCCTTCACTTTTGGCCAAATTTTTGGAGCGAGCAACACGCAGACATGGAACCAAAATAAAAACAATTCCTCTTTTTTTGAAATTAGACAACTGCAATTTTGTTAAAGATCTTTTAATCAGCATATATATTATTTCTCCAATGTTTGAAAAATAGAGAAAATATAGAGAGCTCAAACACATTTCTCGAGGCATCATTTGTTGGAGGAACAAAAATCCCTTGAGATCTTATCTTTGTAAAAATAAAATTCTTTAAAACCTGTTTTATCCGCAATGTATATTGCATTTTTAATGTATTTGGATGAGTATTTTTTATTGGGATTTGAACCTAGGTTTATTGTTTGGTCTATAAAGATGCAGTATTTATTATTTTTTATGGGTTTAAAAAAGAATTCTTTTATCCCACATGTAATACATTATGGCTTCCAACTAGATTTAGGATTTTACAAATAATTTTTGTAATTATTCTAAACTCACACTCCGTTAATGAGACCCATAGGTCGAAACGCATTCAATGTTTTGATGTTGAATTACTTCTTCTTTTTAGAATAAAATTCAATTTCATGTCTTTTGTTCATTTTCTAATTTGTGTTAATATATTTTTATTTTCTAAAACATATTTGTTACTGGTATTATTCTCTTCACTTGCCATGTAATGTGATCTGGTGAGTTAGAAATATTGTAGCACTGGGAGTATGCTTTTCACTTGCACATTTGCGATCTTGTGAATCAGAAACTAGTTTATGTTTTTAAAGTCTTGCTTTGCCATATTTATTTTTTTATTAATAACCATAGTGGTCTAAATGAAAGCTCATGTAATTACGTTATTAGTTGTTTCGAACAATTTTTTAGTATAATATTTAAAATTAATGTATTTTTGAGATGGAATATATGACTCAACTATTAAATTCATTGTAATTTATATTTACTTTTTTTATCATTGAAGGAAAATGCTAAGGGTTTTACATTTCTAAGGGTAAACCTTAAAAGTCTTGTAGCTATGAGGGCTTGCACGGAGGATCTTGATTTTTTAAAACTTCCTTGCAATTTAGGGAATACTCTTTGGTTTACTTTGGATGGTAGAGTTTTCTAGTTTGGCTAAAGCAATAGACTAGTAGGCTAGTTTAGTTGAAGGAGTTACAACTACTAGCCTTTTTGGTGGGTGGATGGCTAGACCATTTTTGTGGTTGAGGGCTTGAGCATCAACTGTTTAGGCGGTTTTTGCTTCAAATTAACTCCTAGTGAAGGGCTCTAGGATTTTACATTCTATATTGGATAGGAGGGGGTTTTCAAGTGATATTTTATTGTACAATTTTCCTAGTTTGTGTTTGTATTGAGGGTTTTTATGGGCATCAACTCTTCTCAGAGTGGCATGCAGGATTTGTAGGTTTCATGAAATTTCTTGTGTAGATATCTTGGATGGTTTTTATGCTATGTATTTCTATTGTTATTTTCGTAAACCAACTATTTTTATGAGGGGTTATCCTATTATGTTATTTTTTATATGGATTTATTGATTGTGATGATAGGATTCCCATATTATCCTTTTCTATTAGGTGATAAATGCTTCAATTTGGGCAATTTTTATTTGTAAATTTATTTTTAACCAATAGTATTTTTGTTATTTTGCTATTTTCCTTCAGTGCTTTATATTCTTGAGCACACGATGGTTTGACCATGGGATAATATCTTGTATTTTCTTGATACAAATATGTGGCTTATTTTTTAGGAGGTTGTTTCATTGGATTTTTAGGTTTGATTCGTGGAATCCAACTTAGTATTTCTTAATGTATTATTGCTATATCTAAGGATTGGAGGTACGTTTCAAAACCCTACTTATAGTATATTCCAGGACCCTTTAAAACCCTTCTACTATTAATAAAAAAAATTATATAATTTCAATTTTTATAAGTAACTAGCAATACATTATAATAATTTATATAATATATATTATTTAAAAAATTAATGAAACCATACAAAATTCATATTTATCTTTTTAAGCTATAATTTTAATATTAATCACATATATAAAGCATAATTTTTGAGTTTAAATTTAATTATAAAGTAACTAATAATTTAATCTTAATGAATATCTTTAACTTAAGAAATGATTTATTGTGTCATTCAGTTCATATTTTAGCAATTAACAAGTTATTTATATTTTATTAGCTTTCATATTTATTTTTTTCATAATATGGATTGTAAGCTTGCATGTTTTTATTTAACCTTAAATAAGTATTGGTTAGTCTTACATGATTTTCTCTTTTCAAATTTTTAGTAAGTATTTAAAATTAGAATATTATTTATTTTTTTATTAAATTTACATCAATTTAAAATTTATCAAAATAATTATTTTTTAATATTTTAATAAGTTAAAAAACTAGACTATTAATAATTTATTTTTAATTTATTGGTAAGGCATAGTTGTGACTATTGTGTCTATTTTTAGAGGCCAATTCAGGCTCTATTTCCCTATGTCCGTCCTATGAATATATGGTGTAGTTGGTGAATGTAGAGGTCAATATAGGCTCTATTTCCTATGTCCATCCTATGAATATGTTATATAGTTGGTGAATGTACTTTGTGCTAGTGGAGGCCAAAATGGGCTCTATTCCATGTCCACCCACCCTATGCATACCTAAATAACAATCTCTTCTGATTAATGCCATGTGGTACACATAGATGGGAAAGCTATAACTAACCATAGAATTAGATTTTCAATTTTTCTATCTAACAATTTTTTTATCCTAAGGAAACAATACAAAAGTTTGAGTGAGAGGTCCCAGGTTCAAATTATAGTATGGATGAGTGTGTGTGAAGGTGTGGTATTATTTGTATGTTTGTGTGTTAATCCCTGATCGATAAGTTTAGTTCTTGAAATTACAAGGGTTCATGGCCAGGATGTGAATGCTTAGCCATAAGCATCACTTATGGAGTTTTATCACAGACATATAATCATAATAAATATTTTACTATATAAAATATATAATTTTTTATTAGATGTAAAAACATATATATTTTTTAATTTTACATGATGGAATCAGTAGTTGCCATGAATCAGGGTAGGTTGTCTAGATTTAATGGTCACCATAGTATTCTATGATGTCCACCCCAGAAGTTACCACACAGAAGTTTGCATAGTCTGCTTCTATAACCACCATGCCATAATCATTTTAAATATTTTATGCAACTGAAAGCACCAGGAGAGGGACAAGTGTTCAGTATTATGAGGCATGATATTTGAACCTTGGATCTCTTCTCCCCTTAAGAGGTTTGGAGGAACAAAAAAAACATATTATATTAAATAAGTATTAGAATACATTTAACAATTAAAAAATATGTATAAATGTACCACAATACCAATGCCATTAATAAAAAAATCACCACTATAAAAATAGTATCAAAAATCAAGAAATAAACTAACATCTAAATAAAACCGCCTTATAGAACTGGTGGAAAAATACACTAAAAATAATTACATACTAAAAATAATGTTTGATCATACACCACAAGAGAAATGTCAAAAAAGGAGGAATACTCACAATGGTGTGGAACTATTATGTGGGTTTAGATGCCACTAGGACCGAATCTCATCCAATAATAACATGAAGAGTCTTTTACATTGAACACCAACACTATCCATATGAATAAGTCTCAAGCACATCTTACCAATCATAACTAAATAGATCATGATTGATAGGAAATACTAAATAAATTGACTTGACCTACGCATCAAGCTGAGGAGCCAAAGGAGAGAAAATAAATCAGGTTACCAAGGATAGCTCTATACCTAGGATAGCTCTATAAGGATGGGGACCTTGATCTAGGGTAGGAGTGTAATTTGGGATCGAGCAATGGCACTACATGGATCTAGAGCAACTTTGTATAGAATCATGTTCAAGATAAACTAGATTGACAATGCATAGATCATTCCCCCAATGATCAATAAGATATTGAATATGAGAGATCCCTATAGTAACCTTATTGGCCTAAAATACAATATAAAAATATAAATATGAAATAATACTAGATTTCTCAAAAGCAAGGATGTGAATAGAGAAAGAATACTTACCAAAGATACAATCATTTCTAGTTTTCCATATTTTTTACAATACCAACATACAAAACAAGTAACACACTTTAAAAATAGGTGAAGAGGGTGAGGGATATCATAATATGATATAATTCCACTCAAGCATGACATAAGAATAACATCCAGAAAAATAAAAAATCCACTTCCAAAGGGAATGAGTACAAACACAAATCCAAAAAAGATAGATAAAGCCCTTACACTAAAGGTAAAAAGGAAAAGAATCATTTATGATACCTAGATGTCAAATATGCTCCCAATAAGAATCCCTTGGTGAAGAAGACTAAGAAAAATAGGAAATCTTGAGCTCTAGGAAAGAATCCCAGATGATCTAAAACCTATGCATCCAAAAACACTAAGAGGAAGATACATTCCATCATTGATTAATCTTATTAATAATGGAAAGTCAAGGAGAGACCTTCATCACTTTAATTATGTCCTTGTAAGAGTGCTTGATCACAAATTTGAATATAATTCATCTAAGGGATTCAATTCTTGGTAGGATGAGAAAATAAATTAGTGATAAATAAATGCATAAACCCAAGGAACCTACACATGGAAAGAACCCTCGTAGGTGATAGCAAGTGACCATCAAACTTTCATATGGTTAGTGGAAATGCCATACCAAAAGCTTTGATAATTCCATCTTAGCAAAGACCTAACAGTATCCAAAGCTTTTCAGTGTTCTTAATGATGAATAATATTGTCACTTTGATAAACATAGAAGCAACAAGGAAGGAAGGAAAACCCATGACCCTCCAACTCTTATGACCAAAAGGAGAATCTTTGTAGATATAATTATGAATGAGAATATTTCATGCCTCACTACACAAAAGAGCTTTTATGACCTACTTCACATAGAAGGACCAACCTTTATGTTGGGTGTTAAAAATTTCAAGCTTACCATGTCTTTTGAGGAGACAAAAATACTCCTAGACAACATGGTGGAATCCCAAAATATTACTGGAAGAGAACCACAAAACATCCTACATAAGTTATCAAGATTTTTAGAGTAGTTTTTGAATGGGACCCAATAAAAAATAATAAACATGGTAGGACTTTAAAGTAAATTTAGAATTTACAAGAAAGGGAAAAATTCTTGATCATTTTCTATAATAAATATAAAGCATAACTTTATTTTAATTTTAAATAATTTTTAAATTTAATGAACTAATTTAACATGATATAACAAGAGCAAACAATCATTTATGAGGTTATCAATAGACTATATAGTTGGATGTGACTAATTTATATAATGACACCCATTCTAGGAGATATTTTGTAACTAGTTTGATTATGACATAAGGTGGGGACCTCTCTATAGAAAAAGTTGATATCAAAAATCAAAATGAAGATTTTATTTTCTTAGTAAAATATATTAAAAGTATATTTATGGTTATGTTTTGAAACAAAGTCATAGCTAATATAAAATAACTTTACTCAATACATATTTATCTGATCATGCTTAATTACCAAATCATTATATAAAACCTCACCTCCTTGCATGATTTGAACCTTAGCCCTCCAATTCATATTCTCTACAATGAACAGTGAAAATAAGTCATAATTATTATTTATAATTAAGTTTATTTAAAAGATTAAAAATAAAGTATTTATTTAATAATGATAATTTAAATTTAATAATTTAAAATAAAAATTAATGTTACATTTTAATCATAAAAAAAAAGTAAAATTATAAGCCTGATGATGCAAATCTAACTTAACATGACATACTAACAATTTTTAACAATTTACTATAAACATATAAAAACATGTATTATTAACCCATTTATAACATTTAATAACATACATTATAACCTAACCTCTCTTGTTAAATTAATAAATTAATTTTTAAAAATTTCAATAATTTGATAACATATTAAACTTAATATTTGTAATCATAATTTGTTTCTTTATGTATGTTCTTTTTTTTTTAAATAAAAGACTACTTCATGAGTACCGAGTTTTATAGGTTGACTCAAAACCTTTTACAAAAATCAACCTTATGCTGTTTAAACATATACTTGAGGACTACCTGTCCTTTATATTGACTAGCCTTCTTCCTATGCCCTTGAGTAGCATTGCCTAAACCACCAACCTTGACATATGACAACCCAGCAGAAAGACAACATGCACCACAGGTGCACTTAACCCTAAAGGAACTTCCTGAGGACTCCAGGAACCTACAACAAACCCCAATCTCAAAAAGGTACCACATTACCTGTACAGTATGTAAAACAATTTACCATGGATAAAACAATTACAATATTTGCACAACAAAATTCTGCACAGAGACCTGACAGGACAAACCTTTATATTTCAATAACTATAATAACTATGTATTCTGCACAAAGACCTTACAGAACAGACCTGTTTCTTTATATATGTTAACAAATAATTTATAATAACTATAATTAAAATTTTAAATTTTAAACTAAAACTCTATATTTCAATAAAATTTTAATTAATAAATTTAAAAGTTAACCCTTCTACTACCAAATCCACTAAATTAAGAAAAAGTTTTATAAAGAATTATCAATGCTTCCAATAACATTCAAACCCACCTTAAATGCAGATATATTATAAATTATAAAGAATTATCAATGCTACCAATAACATTCAAACCCACCTTAAAATGCAGATATATTATTAATTAGAAGCACTCTTAAATGCGTACATAATACAAAATTAATGAGTGGTCACGGGACCTATCATAATAATATTGGGAATAGGTTTTCACTTTAAAATAACTCTTCAAACATGAACTCACAAAAGAGCCTCTTATAAGAGAATAACTCTCAATTCTTAAAAATATTCCTGCATATTCAACTCAACTGAATATCAAGCTTTGGAAAGAAGGCCATGACACGTAGTAATGTTTTCCCGAAAAGGTTGAACGGAAGTGGGACAGGAGGAAGCAGCATCCACAAATCCTCTCTTTTATTGTATGTTGCCACTTTCACCTCTTGATGTCTATACCCTATAATACAAATAAATTCACCCACTCCCACAAAATCGTAGTTCCCACAATCATAAAACATTTCTAACATGTGTCGAGGAACACTTGCAATTTCCTTCCAGTCGTAATCATCCTTTGATTCAAACTGAAGCTCCCAGATAATTATATCGTCGATATCGTTATCGTTATGTAATAAGTTGCTAAAAAATAAGCAACCAAATAGCATGGAAGACCCATATGCAAAGAATTTGGTTTTGGTTATGAGTCGCTGTTGCCCCAATCCAGGCACCCACAAAACTCCGACATCAGGTATGTATTCCTCTCTGCTTTTATACCCGAAAACCATAATCTCAGAGTTGCATAAGCAGAAAAACAATCCATTCTGAAAAATAACTTCTGAATTAAAATCGATAATCCTGGGCAGGGAGAGCACGTTGGCCCATGAATTCGATGAAGTATCATAGATATGTAAAGTTCTTGGTTTAGGTCGCTGTATCGCCACTATGCATGTGTCTCCATAATCCCCTCTCACAATGCATGCTTGGTAATTGTTATTATATCGAGCTAAAAAAGGCATAGAAACCTTAGAAAATGTCTTGTTCAGTGGATTGTAAAGACAATTTTTGTATCGAGGACCCTTTGGGGTAACATGCTCGGTGCTGGCTAGAAGTTGTCCAGCCTGAGATCCTTCCCAAAAGAAAATAAATCTACCCCACGGAAAATTTTCTAGGTTTTTGATTTTCCATCTACAGTCGGAGAAGCAATACACTCTGTATTGCTGTTCCTCACACCTTGGTCCGCACAATAATAACCATGGACTCCTGTTTGTACAGTGATTCCACTTGTATATAAATCTGGAAGAAGCCAATAGAGCGTTCCACTCCTTAGAAATTTCATAAAAACGGATTATAGTATCCAATGGAAGTAAAACTAGTATTTCCTCCTTTACATGATGTGGTATTTCTGACAGTACAGTTTCTGTTTCTCCCTTCTCCATTTTCAGCAACTTCCCTTCCTTCGGAAAAAAGATATGCTAGTTTGGTTTGTTGAAGCCAGATGAGTACGAATTCGTCTTCCTTTGACAATAAAACAAATCAGGATCATTGCACAACAAGCTATCTTAGCAAAGAATATATAGATTTATTAATAAAAAATAAAATGATCGGTAAGAAGACCAATAATAAAACCAGCAGATTGAGCATACTTAATAGATCTGTGATTCCGGAAAACGTGTAGTGGTATTTTCAAAAATTTGGTGAATTAAAAACCTTCCAAATGAAATCAAATAAAATGTTACAATTGTAGCAATGGAAAAGAAGCATATATTAAAAGAAAAAGAAATGGCTGTTACCGATTTCTTCAACTTCTAATTTAAAATAAATGGCTGTTACCGAATTCTTCAACTTCTAATTTAAAATAAATGGCTGCTCCAGATCACCGTCGTTTAAATTGTCCAAAACCCAATTGTCCAAAACCCACACATTCTTGATGCACACTTCTTTATTTATTTGTAAATATACACACAAATTCGTCGATTTAAATTAAACCCCTTAAACCGTCGCGTCGGCGATAGGAATAGTTGTGAATATAAATTGTGTTTCAACGAGTCCGTTGGTGTTGTCGCTAGATGTTTTTTTTTTTTTTTTATTTAATTATTTTTTTCCTTTTTTACTTAATTAAATTATTTTTTAAATTTTAAAAGAAGTTTATATTAAGTTATTTAGGATAAGAGGTGTATTGTTGTCTATTTGGTAAACAATTATTAAATTCAAGAGTTAATAGATGATGTAGTGTTATAATATTTATTAGTTGATTTTTATAGTAATTCAAGTATAACAAAGAACATAGGCACCTTTGTTTGTTTTGAGCCTGATAAGTGGTTTAAGGCCCGTCCCACCAAGCGAGTATGTGTCAAGGTTGATCTTACTCAAGATCTTGATGAAGAGATCGATATTCATATTGGGGATAATACTATTACTCAGAGGATTGTGTACATAAATCTCCCGAATACCTGCTATAGGTGCCAATCCTCTCAGCATAAAATTCGTGCATGCCCGCTTATGGCTGGTCAGTTCCCGAATAAATCTGCTTCTCCCTCTGCCGATCCATCTACCTCTGCAACCCTGGGTAACCCTAGCACTTTTGGTACCAGTGGTGATGCGGACTGGCATGTGGTTTCTAATCATCGCAATCGTCATCCCCCGCAACAACCCCAACAACAATGCCCACAGCCGCCCCCTCCACCACCCCGTCAGCAACCCCAACAACCACCCCATCCACAACCCCGTCCTCAACCCCAACAACCACCCCATCCACAACCCCATCAACAACCATCTACTCCTCTGCCTTCTCATTCTGATGATGTTTCTACTCAGTAGGATTTTGTTGGTACCACTGTTCTTTCTCCTAGATCAGCAGATGAGTTTAATAGTGCTAACATTCGGCGGTCCCGTAGCCCGAGAAGACGTTTGTTTGATGATCCCTCTGAGAAACGATGTGTGATTGATGGGCCTCTGCAAGTTGCTATTTTTGATGATGATAATCCTTTTGAGTCCCTCAAAGCATTGGGGGATTCACCAGTACTCATGAAATGATATTTTTTTCTTGGAATGTCCGAGGGCTGACGGACCCAGTCCAAAAATATATGGTCCGAGATGTGATTGATAATGCTGCTCATATCTATGGTACATTTGACTTTGTCTGTTTGCAAGAAGTTAAGATCAATGATTTCCTGTTAGATTGTACCTGCAATTTTCTTTGGCCGCGTGGTCCTTTTTTTTACACAAATCATGAACCTGGAAAAGGTGGTGCTGTAGTTTTCATTTCCCCCAATTGGCACTCGCAGGTGGTGTCTTGGGGAGTTGACCCTTCTAATCAAGTTGTTTGGGTGCTGCTGGAATTGGCTGGGAAACCATTTGGCATTATTAATGTTTATGCCTCTAATAATGCTTCAGAGCGATGTGCTTTATGGCGGTGGCTTGCTTTCTCTCTACCTTTTGCTACTTGGGTTCTGTGTGGGGATTTTAATATGGTTGAAAAACCATCTGATAAGCTGAGTCGAACCCCTATGCGTTGGTGTGTCGGAGAACGAGAGGCTTGGTATTTTATGAAAAGTAAACTTAGTCTTGTATGATCCTAACTTTGGGTGTTCTCCAGAAGCTTTCTCCAATTCTCAATGGTATACTTGGTCTAATTTTTAGGTTGATGATGCTAGGGTGTTGAAAAGGTTGGATCGTGCCATGCTTTCAGAGAGTTCTAGTTTTCACTTTACCCGACTTTCTCTTGGTCACCCCTTTGTCATGACCCTGCCAGCTACCACTCTTTTTGATCATGCTCCAATTTTATTTGATATCACCCAAGATCAAGCTCCTGCTAGGTTTTTTTCCTCTCAGTTCTATTTTAATACTTCCTTTCTACAGCATGCCTCCATGAAAGCTCATATCCATAGAATTTGGAATGTTGTTCCTCGACCCTCTGGTGCGGTAGGCTGGATTCAGTGGTGGAATGATGCTATCTCTCGTACTACTATTGTTCTTCGCATCCTTGGCAAGGATGTGGCTAAACGAAGGAGGAAAGCTAATTCAGTTTTAAAGGATGAGTTAATCAAAGCTACTCTCCGTCTGCAAGCTAATCCTTTCAACTCTGCATACCAGGCACATGCTGCTACTCTTCGGCATGAAATTCATAAGGCAGAGTTGTATGAAGCTAGAGGTGCTCAACTCAGAGCACGACTGAATTGGCTTGCAATTGGTGATAGGGTTTCTAAGGAGTTCTTCAAGCGCCTCCGGCCCCCTATTCATTCCACACAGTTTCAAGCCATTCAATCTGAGGGAATCAGGTTCACTAATTTACCTGATATAATTCATACTTTTGTGTTACACTATCAAAAAGTTTTTGCTTCTCAGCCTCTTACCTCTGCTAGAAAAAAAGCTCTTGATGATTGTTGTGCAGTTGTTCCTCAAAAGCTCTCGCTGGATCACCGAGATTGTTGTGATGCACCTTTAACCCTGGAAGATTTGAAGAATGCCCTGTCTCAAATGGCTAATGATAAGGCTCCTGGTATTGATGGTTTCCCCTGTGAATTTTATAAAGAATTTTGGGATATGCTTGGTTCTGATCTGTTACATGTCTATAAAGAAGCTATGATATCTGGGTCTTTAGGACACCTCATCAATAAAGGAAATATCAAATTTATCCCCAAGCCTGGAGACCCAGAACTTATTACCAACTGGCGCCCTATTACCTTACTGAATGTAAGTTACAAGATCATTGCTAAGGCTTTAGCCTTAAAACTTCAGCCTATTTTACCTCTTCTCATCCGACCAGAGCAAACAGGGTTTGTCAAGGGCAGGTATATCTTGGACAATGTGCTTGCTGTCTGGGAAGGCATGGAATGGGCTAGAACTTCTGGACAGGATACTCTGTTTATCAAACTTGACTTTGAAAAAGCCTATGATCGTATTGAATGGAATTTCATTATTTCCCTCCTCCAGGCTCTTGGCTTTGGCCCCTATTTTGTGCAATCTATTAAAATGTTATTCTGTGATGCTTCTGCAGTCCTCACGATGAATGGCCAACACTCTGCTGGTATTCAGTTGGCTCGCTCTGTCCGACAGGGTTGCCCATTAGCCCCTTCCCTGTTTATTCTAGCTGCTGAAGCATTTGGCTACCTTTTAGCCCATCAAACTTCACAAGGAATTATTAAAGGTATTTCTTTACCTGCTTCCTCTCTTCAAATGGTAAATGGCCATTTTGCTGATGATTCTTTTTTGACATTACATGAAGATGAGCAGTCAGTAAATGCAGCTTTACAATGCCTTGAGACTTTCTGTTTAGCATCTGGTTCTAACATTCAGTGGAAGAAAACATCTTGTTATAGACAAGCTCAAACGCCACTTCCTGAGTGGTTAGCTTCTTACTCTTGGCATTGGATCCAACCAGGAGAATTATTCAAATTCTTGGGTATTCCTTTTGCCTTCCAGGCTTCTCCTGCTCAACTTTGGAATATGGTTGTCCAAAAAATTGAGAAGAAGTTGGGCTACTGGTCTACTAAAAAGCTTTCCTTGGCTGGTAAGTTTCAAGTTTGCTCTAAGGTGCTAGCTTCTACACATGTCTATTACTCTTCTTGTTGGGTCCCATCTAAAAATTGTTATCAGAAGCTGGACAAGCTCTTGCGGGATTTTCTTTGGGCTTCAAATAAACAAAAATAGGGGTTTCATAGAGTGGCATGGAATGTTTGTTGTCTTCCTAAAAATGCAGGGGGTCTGGGTTTATTTAACTGTCATTTTTAGGGGTTTGCTTTATGTGCTAAATGGATTGTTAGGGCACTTCAGGGTGATGAAGCTTGGAAAGTTCTTGTACGACACTGCATCTCTTCTGGCCTGCCCTTTGGGAGGAAAGGGTGGCGGGGCCTGACCTTACAAACCATTTTGACATCTCCAGCCCCATTTAAAATTACAGGTTCTTTTGTGATGCAAAGTATCTGGAAGGCATGGGAAGCTTTCAAACCCAGGCTCCAATGGCAGGGTAAAGATAAATCTACCGGAGCTTCTATATCCACTCTAAGTCCTTGGTGGTCTCCTGTAGTCACTTTAGAGGGCCTACCTTTGGCTCAAGTTCAATGGGTTAGAGCATTACGCTTCTTCAAAAAGGGTATTGTAACATTTTCAGATTTCTTTGATGCTCATACCAAGCATTGGTATTCTTGGGATCAGTTTTGCCAGAAGTTTGGTCTTAAGCCAGATGATCGAGCAACTTTTGATGTGGTTCTCGACAACACTCCTTTCTCTATTTGGCTACATTTTGGTAAGAACTTTCAACAGCATTGGTCATCTGATTGGTGTTGGCCTAATCATACTCCTCTGGTGAAATATAAACCTTCTTTAGGGTATCATATGTTGTCCCCTCATTCTCCTCTGGTTGATACTTTAAACCACCGTTGGGATCTAGTTTCTTCTCAATCTAGATGGAGCCTTCGCTTTTCTATGGTTTGGCAGTCCTATCTTGAACCTAAGCATTGTTTTTTTGCCTGGAGTTTATTACATCAAGGCCTTCCCCTTGGTCATAGGTTACAATATATGGGGGTTGCTAATCCTGTTTGTGCTTTTTGTAGAGGTCCTGACAATTTTGTTCATGTGTTTTGGGCTTGTCAAACAGCCAAAAATGCTTGGGATTGGGTTCTTTCTTTTTTCAATTCCTTTTTACTGGAGCAATGTTCTTGGGTTAATGCACTACTTGGGGATCCCCTAGATTTTTCTCTTCCCCTCAACGAAGTTTGGCATATTTTTCGTCTTAGTATTTTATACCATCTCTGGAAAACAAGAAATAATATTATCTTTGGGAGACAGGAGGCTTCTACCTCCTTCTCTATTGCTGCTAGATATGCTCTCTTCTATGATTGTTGGTTACAGATCCTTACTCAGGTGGAGAAAGTTCAGGTGGAGCTGCAATATCTTAGATCACTTCTGGATCATTGGGCTAATGCACCTTGCTCTGTTAGCCGGCTTCCTTCCGACAACCATGTGTCCAGAACTCATGGCTTCTCTCGCACAGGCTCACCTTCAGCTCGTTCTCACAGTGGTCGAAGAGATCATTTATCTGCTCCAACTTCTTAGCATCATTGGTCTCCACTGTAGTCCAATTCCGCACCTCTAGTGGATGGGATGTTCGCTTGATTCCAATTGATCCAATGAATGCATACACTTGTCTCTGTTTTGTCTTCTTTTCTTTACTCAGTTCTGATGTAATATTGGCTTTTTGAGTTGATTCATGTGATCCTGTAATTTTTTTGGGTGTGTGCCACGGGGTGTGTTAATTCCACCCAACATTTTTGTATGAAAGTGATTATTTCCAATTAATATAAGGTCCTTTCATTAAAAAAAATAGATTAGTACAATGAATTATAGAACTAAATACATTTAATATAGTTATCATTAAGTGATAAGATAGAAACAAGATCTTCACTAATCCACATTGATGTTGCATATATATAGAGTTCAATTTTTCATCATACTTGTAATCCTATTTTTTGCTCTATGGACATGATTGTAGTCTATTGAAAAAAATCTTGCTTGTACCATATAAATCCTTACTATCAATTTTTTAATTCTTTATGTATGCTTCCTATTCTCCATTGGATTATTTAAATTGTTGATCATGACTTAGGAGTCATATTCTATCTATACCTTATTTTAACCTACCTTTACTACTTTATAGATCCCTAGGATGCCACAACCATCCACTAGGTTGTTGAAAAGTATGCCAAGATTCTCTATGAAGGTGAAGACCATTGTTTCATTTGACAATATTCTTATACATCCTCCACTAGCTCTTCTCATATTCCTCCATGAGGCTCTATCCATGTTAAGGATTTCCTAATTCTTTAGGGTTGCCTACCATTTTTATTTTTTTACTACTTTTTTTTGTAGATTGGAGGAGTGGGTTATAGAAGGGACTCAAAAAATTATATACAAGAAGAGTCCAAAAGAAATAGAATAGAAGACCTAAAACAACACAAAAATAGATAGTGGACCCAAGAAGAATAACCTAGCATGATAAAATGGAATGGATGAGAGGTTGTAGAAAAGAGATAGAACTAGACCAAAAGAATTAATGTTTACCTCATATTAATTTTTTTTATGGTGGCAAGAAACTCACAATCCTGGTTCGCAGTAAGAGAAGAGATTTCCAAGGAAGGAGATCCAAAAATTGATTGGGATTTGGAACAATATTTGTTTTTCTTAATAATGGAGAACTCCTTAGAGGGAAGGAGAAACTCACCTAACAGACATGCAGGGGAAGGAGCATCACTAGAGAGGATTTCCAAAGTAGGGCTATCATGATTACGGGATAAAAGCAGCACCAAAGAGAGACATTGAGACAGATTCATCACAAATAAAAGAAATCAATAGAGAATTTGTAGATGTTTCCTTCAAAAAATGTTTTGAATGAGAAGCCAATGAATAATATCTAGTACAAGCAACCAATAGATCATATATGGAAGGTGTCTTCATGGTATGATCAATAGGACTAGATAGTGGAGCAGAAGGTGCAATAGGAGCATGGGAGGTAGGGGTTGGCTTATGAGGAGTAGCTTAGGATGGTTGAATAGAAGTTTTTCTTTCATACTCAATATTTTAATTCCAAGATGAAATATAAGAAACCAACCTAATAAATTTAGGCAATTCCAACTCTAGATTGGCAAGGACACACATTTTAGCGTCAATCATCCAAGACTTCACTTTGGTAGCTGAATCAAAGAAAAATAGGTTCCCAATGGTTGTTTTGATGCCAATGAGGATGTCCTCATGACATAACTAAACTTGTAGACAAAGGATTTTGATTTATATTAGGGTATAATTTAATGCTTTTGATGTTTGGATCAAAATTAGGACCCTATTTTCTCAAAACGAACCCATGTTTGCCAAAAAACCAAGCTCCTCTTTTGGGGATATGAGTTGTGTCTTCAATGTTATTCAAATTGATGAGTAAGAAATCTCTAGGTAGGGTCATAATCTTCATGTGTCCCTAAGGCTTCCATTTGGAGAGGGGCAATTACTTGATGGAATCTAGATCATGGTGAGCATCCAAGAATTTATAAACCAAACAACCTGTATCTTGAGATATGACCAGGTGCATGAGAGTAGAAGAAATGTGGAGTTCATCCTTACTACGTTGGATATCAAAGAGGCTGCAGATGCTACACTTCGAAATAGAGGTATTACTGATAGTGGTAACATAGGAGTTGGGAGCAAGGTTGATATGGAGTACTTGTTGGTGAAGCCATGGAACTGTAGGCCTAGATGAGCACTCAGTTTGTAGTGTTCCACCACACTTTCCCTTCTCGATCTATTTGAAAGTGAAATCAAGATGTTACCACTTAAATACCATTCAAAATTTAAATCAATGGCTTGTATCTTATTTAGATCCATACCAAATAGTCATTCTAATTCTAAAAAATACATTATTGCCTAAACCCTAATTCAAAATTGATTTACCACTTTTTTTTTACTACTTTGAGGTATCTTAAAGTAGTCATTTATTTTTTATTATCTATAGGATCAAATTTTTGGTCTTGTTATTATCTATTCCCATCCTTGGGGGGGTTCCTAGGGATACTTTAGCATGTGCTATATTATATTTATGTTAGCCATGATATTTTACCAAAAAAGTGGATTTCTAGAGACTCTTGTTTGAACATATGGTTGATACTTTATTTTCGTATTTTTTAGAGTAGGAGACTAGTTCTTACCAATATTATATGCCTAAAATATTAGTGTACTCCATCCTGTAAAATTCATTTTCTTCAAATCTATTTTAGGGTGGTATAGCTAGACCAATTAATACCATGAAAGGAAGCCATCATCTTCGAAAACTTAGAAGTGACAAAGCGTGTTCTGATTCTCCCAACACATGTCACACCAAAAAGGACCATGATAGCATATTTTCATAAGTTTCTCCTTTATTAGTATCTTTTAATATAGTAGTAGCCTAACAAAATATCTTATCATAGGCCATAAGTTTTTCCTAGATTTGTTTGAATAAATATTGAAGTGGGTTAGGAGTACTTTGACATAGGAGTACATATTATCATGCTAAAGTATAATCCTCTTTATTCCTATTACCCCATTCAATGGTATCCTCTACATTATACCATCAAAATGATGTCATTTGTAGAGCTCATTGAATGTCCATATTTTACCTCTTCAAGAATTAAATTTTTCATTTGATTGTGAGGATCTATTTTTTCCTAGATTTTAAATATTTAATTTGGTATCTATAGTATTTTTGTTAGGAACACATATGTAACAATACAAGTATACTCATCTAGTTGTATCTCAAAAACAAGCCATGTAAATTTACAAAGAAATTAGGATTCACCCAATGATTAATTACCATATTATTTAGATAGTACAAGCATATCATACCACTTTTAGATTTTAAGATTGTTGTAGACAACCACACAAGTGGACGAGATTTTCCAGTTCCTATAAGAGTACAATTTTGTAGATCAAAAACTTATTTTTCATCCTCTTGTTCTAGTATGAGTTTCAAACTATGAGCATTGTTCTCTAGTGCTCATAATACCTAAAGGGTGGATGTATACTCTTCCCATCCCTTACAATAGTCAACATTCACTTAACTAATCAACCTATTAAAAATTTTATATTTAAATGGGGTTAGCATACATATGCTTAGTGTCTAGGTGGTCATCCTACTAGTCAAACTCAACTAGAGTTATATCATTACCCTAACACTAGTCTTAGTCACTAATATCCACTACGACTCATGACCATATATTCCATACCAAACATCATGGTTAGACTACTTACATGGTATTACTAGTCCTCTTCTAGTTAAATAATAAATAGGACCTATCACTATACTCCTAGGCAATTACCTAGAGATGATGTTCCATACTGCCCCTCTTTACAAATCTTGACTAGGTCACTTTTTTTGACCAATTTCATCAGACTATGCGAAATATTGAGTCATGTTGCATGCTTTCCTACATCTCAAAATCATTGGATGTCCATGTTTTTAATATCCTTCACGGGGAATGCATAAACCATTCCTCATCATGGTATCAATTAAATATTTAAGTTTGTTAAAAGTCTTTTTCTTCTAAGCCTTTTAAATAGAGAGTTCACTTCTATCGATAGTTCTCTAAGTTTAAAATTCCTAATTTACACTCTCTAAAATCAAACAAAACTCTGTCGAATATGTTTCTACAAAAATACATTTATTGGCTTCTATAACAAGTCATATCCAAAGTTTGTATTAATAACACATTTCACTATCCTGAAGTAGTCTTACTTAAGCCATTATCTAACTATGCATTCACATAGATTTAACCTCTTTTATACTTTTAACTAAATATGGGTATAAATTCTAAAGACTTAAGTTAACCCTAACTTAGAATTACTTTAGTAATATTGTCATAAAATTCAAGAGACACTAGAAAAGTTTAATATCCCTATGCTCCCTAATATATTTGAGATAAAATAAACAATTTATTTTCCTACTTTCAAATGATTATCCAAACTATTTTATTTAGGCAAAGTTTTATACAAATTAAGGATTTGATCATTACTTACAATAAAGGGTAACCACTTAAATACATAAAAAAATAATAATTAATATTTTAAACCAACTATATGTCTAAATTTTTATTTGAATGATTTCCAAGCTCCTCATATTCTTGGCTAAGATGGATATTCATTATGGATAAAGTATCTTAAGGTAATAAACATTCATCCACATGGATAACTTTCATATCTACTTTATTCTACATTTCAGTAATGAATAAACAAAAACCATATATCAATTTTCTTTAGCAAGTATGTAAAATATAGTAAATTCTTTAACTACAACATATATATTCTTTTTATCATGATTAAACAATAAAACACGAGAAATAAATAAATGTGCAAATAAAACATAGAAGAATAAAGCAATAAACGAGTTATAGATTTACATGTTTCACCCAATGTCAGATACATCCATGGAGAAGATAATTAGGCCTTATTATTCAATCCAACAAATATTGAAGGGATACAACCTATAATAAATCCACTGTTCTTCCTCTTCAATCTCACAGTTACAGTCTCTCTTCCTTCTTCACTTTCTTCACACCCTTCACACTACTATATCCAATGTCGTACAGTGTCCTCTTATAAAATGAGGCTTACAATTATAGGGTAAATCATTAAGATTCCCAAATAAAAAGAAATTACTATTTTTAGCAAATTATATTTTTGTCGCAATTTACCATTTTTAGTAGTTAATATTTTTGAAATTTTATTTTTCATCAAAAAAAATTCTAATTTAGTAATTCACAAATAAATTGGATTAACATGCAATTTGACACACAATTCCATAAATTTTATATAATTTCATAGAATGGGTACAAACACAGCTAAAATAGGACCTCCAAATTAGGATCAGGGTCCACAACCAATCATCTCCCACTTGGAGATTGATCAAAGTTACTTTAGTGCTACTATACTTACTGGACTATGATTCAACTTTGGACCTGGAAATTTTTTTACCTTTTACTGTCATGTTTTAAGACCAACTGAAGCTGGAAAAGAACTTAATTTCTCCTTAGGCACTGCCTTTGTGAATATATTTGTAGGATTCCGACTAGTGTGTATCTTCTCTAGTTTTAATTGTTCATATTCCAACACTGAGTGTATGAAATGGTACTTGGTCTATATATGTTTAGTCTTACAATGGAAGTTTGAATTCTTGGTAATATGAATGGCACTCTGAATGTTATTGTATAATATGATATTCTCTTGCTTCTTTCCCAACTCATCCATAAATCTTTGTAACAAAATAATCTCCTTACTAGCCTCTTTAACAGCAACATACTCTGCTTCTATTGTTGAAAGTGCAACAACCTTTTGTAATTTTGAAATCCAACTTACTATAGTTCCACCTATAGTAAAAACATACCCTATGGTACTCCTCCTGATGTCTATATCACCTGCCATATCTAAAATAACATATCCATATAAAGCAATATTAGAGCCTCCAAAGCATAATACTTGAGTGACAGTACCTCTCAAATACCTAAGAATCCAATTTACTGTATCCCAATATTGTTTTCCTATATTTTTCATAAACTTTCTCACAACTTCCATTGCATGTGCAATATTTGGTCTTGTGCACACCATCACATACATAAAACTACAAACTATTGATGAATAAGGAACCTTGGACATATAGTCAATCTCCTCATGTGTCTTGGGACACATCTTTTTGGTCAGTTTGAAATGATTGGCCAATGATTGGCCAAATATGTACTAATAGGTTTTGCATCCTGCATATTAAATATTTCCAACACCTTCTTAATGTACTCACCTTGAGATAATGTTAATTTGTATTTTTTCTATATCTTGTTGTTCTCATACCAAGGATTTGATTTACAGTATCCAAATACTTAATTGCAAATAAATTTGCCAATTTTCTTCTGAGCATAATTATATCTTGCATGTTAGACCTTACAACAAGCATGTCATCTACATGCAATAATAGGATAATACAATTATCATTATCCAATATCTTAAAATAAAACACAATGGTCATAATAACATCTACTATAATCTTGTTCTAACAAAAACTTGTCAAATTTCATATACCATTGCCTTGGAGCTTACTTTAGGCGATACTAATTCCTCCTTTCCTTTGACCTCATACCCTTGTGGTGGCTACATATAAATCTCTTCCTCCAAATACCCATGGAGAAAATTTGTTTTTAAATATCTGTTCAATATGCAAATCCTCTATAGCCACTAGGCTTAAAATAGTTCTAATTCAAGTCATTTTAACAACATGAGAAAAAATATCATCATAATCAATACCTTTATTCCATGCAAACCGATTTACAACAAATATAGCATTATACCTATTTTGCGTCCATAAAATCTCTTTTTTGACTTGCATATTAATTTATCCTTCCCTTTGACCTCATACCCTTGTGTCGACTACATATAAATCTCTTCCTCAAAATACCCATGGAGAAAAGTTGTTTTTACATATAACTGTTCAAGATGCAAATCCTCTATAGCCACTAGGCTTAAAATAGTTCTAATTCAAGTCATTTTAATAAAATGATAACAAATTTCATCATAATAAACACCATTATTCTGTGCAAACCCCTTTAAAACCAGCCTAGCCTTGTACCTATTTTTACCTCCATCTTCTTATTTTATCCTGTAAACCCATTTATTCTATAATGCTCTTATTCTTGCAGGAAACCAAACCAGATTCCAAGTCATATTGTGTACCAAGGAGTCCATATCCTCTTTCATTCTTTACTCCCACTTCTTCTTGGTTTCTAACTGTATTGCTTCCTCATATGTTTTTAGTTCACAAAATTTAGACAATAATATATAATATAATAAAGGAGAGTAATGATTAGGAGGTCTACTTATCTTGGTAGATTTTCTAACAACACTTGTAGGAGTTTGAGGTGCTTGTTGTTGTTGTTGATTTTATAGCACCTTTGGAGTTTCAATTTCATCAAGCACTGTGTATTCCGTGTTTAGCTTTTCTTGTTTTATTTTATGAAAGTGGTATTTATGCATGAATTTCTCATTGAATACCATATCTCTACTACTAATGATTTTGTAATTTTCATAATCCTAAAAATGATAACCAAAATTATTAAATCCATATCCAATGAATATGCGCTTCTTGGATTTTACCTCAAGTTTAGTTCTATTTTATTTATCAATATGCATGAATGCTTCACAATAGAAAGTCTTCAGAAATAAGTAGTTAATATGCTTACCTATCCATACATCTTTGGGAATCCTACCATCCAGGGAACTTGAAGGCCCTTGGTTTATTAACTAAACTACAGTATTCATAGCATCTACCAAAAACTGTAAAGGTAATCCTACATGTGATCTCATACATATAGCATGTTCCATTATAGTCCTATTCATCCTTTCTAACACACCATTTTCTTGTGGAATTATTATAAATGTCTTCACTCTACAAATCCTATGGTATGAATAGAAATAGTTAAACTCTTTGTTGTAGTACTCATCTCTATTATTTGATCTAAGACACTTTAACTTATTTTCTATCACATTCTCAACCAAAGATTTCCATTTATTAAATGTATCAAATACATATAATTTCTTTCAAAATCAATAAACCCAAGATTTTCTAGTTGCATATTAAATAAATGTAACATAATAATAAGAGTCATGAAGATATTACTTGAGCTGGTCCCCATACATCTATATGTACAAATTCTATCTTTTCACTCTTATTTTATTTTTCAACTCTGAGAAATATGACTCTTTTCTATTTTCCATAAATATAGTGATTACAAAAGTCTAAATCAACCTGCTTAAAACATGACAATAAATTCCTTGAGTGGAGAATATGCATTCCCTTCTCACTCATGTACCCAAGCCTATGATGCCAAAAAAGTGTATCCACTCTTATTGAAGCTAAAGAAATATAAATATTATTATTACCAGTACATACATATAGCATACCTTCATTTTCTTTTGCTAATAATAGTGATCATTTGGCAACCTTCCACGAATTTGCTAAGAATGTAATTATATATCCTTTGCTATCCAACTACCCTATGGAAATTAGATTTATTCTTAAATAAAAAATATGCCTTACTTATTTAAAATACCATTGGGTTCCATTAGGTAATTTTATCTATATATTATTATTTCTAATGATTTTACATGGTCTATCATCACCCAAATAGTGTTGTCCAAAATCACCTTGAATATAATCTAGATAATACTTTCTATGAGGTATGGCATGATATGAATCCCCTGAGTCTAGAACCCAACCATCATTAATTTTATAATAAAGTATCTTGCAATACATCACCTACTATATTTTCCTCCTAATTACATTGTTTTTATTTTACATAATTTTATTTTCGAGTCCAATAGTCTATTTTTAGGTATCCTTTCTTTATGGAATGCCAACATTCCAATTGCTTTCCTTTGGATCTACATCCGCATTTATTTGATTTTCCATATTTTCTTGGACTCTTTCCTCTCTCATTTTATCTACCCATTTTTTCCATAGTCAGCACAATACCCTATGTCTCATTTGTGCTTTTTTGTCACATTTTCTCACAAAGAATCACATGAATAACATTATCAAATTTTGAAGTATTTGAACTAGAAATAAAATTAATCATAGCCTTGACCAAGCCATTTTAGCTTTTTGATAATGAGCATAAGATCAAAAGAGCTCTAACCTCATCATCAAAATTTACTCCAATATAATTTAACTGATTAGTAACCATGTTAAAATAATTTAAGTGATCAACAATAGACCCATATTTTAACATCTGCATATTAAATAAATGCTTCATAAGAAATACCTTATTCAAAGTTGAGGGTTTTCATACAGTTTAACCAACAGATTCATTAAACCCCTCATTGTATTTTTGTTTGAAATATTGAAGGCCACCGACAATGCTAGACATAGTCATATTATTCCTAGTACCTTTCTATATAGAACTTTTCATTCCTCATATGATGTCTTCATTGGCTTCTTTGATATTCTGCCTAATGGTAGGTAAAGATCCTTCTGATAAAGATAGTCCTCCATTTGCATCTTTCATAGTTGGTAATTTTGGTCATTAAACTTCTCAACAGTAAACCTATATTCTTCTACCATTGCTCTCATGCAAACCATAAACACTTATTTCAAGTGCATTTTTCAAACCCTAGGCTCTAATACCAGTTTTTAAGATTAAATAATAAAACACATGCAATAAATAAATTCAAAAATAAAATATATAAGAATAAAGCAATACACGAGATATATATTTATGTGGTTTACCTAATTTTGGCTACATCCATAAAAAAAATAACTAGGCCTTACTATTCCATCCAAAAAAATTCGAAGGGATACAACCTACAACAAATCTGCCATACTTCCTTTTCGATATCACAATTACAGTCTCTCTTCCTTCTTCACTTCCCTCACACCCTTCATGCTACTATATCTAATGCCATACAACATCTTATTATAAAAAGAGGGTTATAATTTTAAGGCAAATCATTAAGACCTCAAAATTTAAAAATAATTACTTTTTTGGGAAAATTATATTTTTTGTCACAATTTTCCATTTTTAGTAATTACTAGTTTTCGAAAAATATTTTTTTATCAAAAAAAAATTCGTTTTTAGTAATTACTATTTTCAAAAAATTATTTTTCATCAAAAAAATTCTGAAAATAGTAATTCACAAAAAAATTTAGATTAAAATGCAATTTGACACACAATTACATAACGTCCATTTAATTTTTTACAATGGATCCAAACATGGCTAAAACAAGACCTCCAAATTAGAATCACGCTCCACAACCAACACTTTTCAATAAAGCATTCATTTAATATGAAGCTAAAACGACTAATCTACTCACCAAGACTAGCTAAATTTTAATATTCCAACCTTAAAACCAAATGTAGAATTATTATTTCTCTTTCTATAATCCTTTATACTTATTATAATAATCTCAAAGTTTTTCTTTGCACCAATATCATGTCCCACTGCTATCTGAGTTTGAAGATGACCATTAAGTTCTATTCCTATGATTGAGAAGCTATAAGATTAGTTCTACCTTCCCTTATTCATATAATTTTTTTTGGTCAGTAAACAAAGATTGCATTAATGTAAGATTTTTAAAAGGGACCCCAAAACCTTAGTACATTGAAATTGGAACTTTACTACATTAGGCTTACTAGCAAGCACATAGATTCCCATAAAAAATAATTATAAACCCAACATACAAAAACTAGATAAACTACGAAATAGAAGGGATTATCCCATCCTAGGGGTTGATCACATCCCAATATGGGATACCATATTTTGGGTAGTACCATCAGTTACCATTGAGGAATGTGTAGACCTCCTTTGCATCCTTGAAGATAATACTAAGTTGCACATGGGTGGCATCAAGGTCATTCACAACTTACTAGAGGATGGTCGCTTGAGACTTGATAGTTTTAGAATCCTGCTGAAAGACAGTCTCCTAGGACATAACAATTTATGTAGCTATAGAGAGGGTGGCCGCAGAGCTGACCAGGTGAGTGAGAACAAAAATATAGAGTACTCTAATCAATGATAACATTCAACAATCCTAAAACAATATTTTTCTCCACTTGAGTAGAGGTTTTATCCACATAAATTAAGTTTTCTTGAGAAGAATCATGGTTTTTTTCCAACTCGATAGTTTTAGTAGAGGAAGCTGAATTAGTTTTGAACTTTTTGAGTCATGAGGAGGCATGCATATAGGGAGGGCTAGGATTTTGGAGATGTTTTGATCAAGAGTGCTTCATTAATCTTAGTTTATGCTCAACGACTTCTCCAACTTTAGTTTTGATTAAAGGAGCATCTATGGAGGGTAATTTAGGGTTCGAGTCATCTCTAGGGACCTATTGGATGTTGATTTTAGTACTAGAGATACAAGTAGATTGTTTAGGGGTGGGGTAGGTTGGGGAAGAAGAGATGGTATGCAAAGGGGTAAATGGTGGGGGGTTGGGTGGGGTGAGCTATGAGGGACTAGGGGTAGAAGAAGAGGAGCTAGAGGAATACTAGGAAGGGCTAGGGGGATGAGGATATCAATAGGGGTAAGGGGAGCAATGGGGATGAGGGAGGTTGAGGGGGAAATTTGGGAGGGGGGCAGTAGTGATATAATATCTTTTGTATAATACATTGAGGATGTGCTTATAGAGGATGTAATGTAGGCCTTGATGAATAGTAAACTAGAATTTTTCAGTGCGGATATTTATTATGAACAACTTAATTGATCTAAAATGATAATAAAATATGTTGATTTTTTGGTTACCTCTAAAGTGGTTCTGAAAATAAATATGGAAGCTTCACAAAGTATAATTAATTTTCTAAATAATGAAAAACTGAAGGATGAGAATCATTACATGGTCCCAATGACCAGAGATATTAGTTTTTTCAATGCCCCCATAAGTGCTGAGGATATCCTTACCTTTTTTGAGAAGAATTCAAGCTCCATGACCATCAAGTACTTGTCTCTATGAATGCTTCTCCCATATATAGGAAGGTCTATAACCTCCATGAGTAGTTGCACATCAGTCGTAAACTCTAAGTCATGAACAGAGACTTGACCATCCTCCCAAAAATTGATAATGGTGTTTGTAATGTCCTTGATATAAGTGAATTTTATCAAGGGGATGCAATTATGGAGGATATCCTCAACCACAAGGTATAGGTTGAGAGTTGATGGTTTGAGGATTGCCATGCAAGAAATAGTACAAGTGGTTCTAGACTTAGGATGCAAAGGATGTGAATAAGTCTGAGTGTAATGGAAAGTGATCAACCAAAACTTCAATTTAACACTCCAACCATAATGTATGTCGAAAAGGCTAGGATTTAATGTGCTATGGAGTGATACAGGGTGCAAAGGATTATAATTCATGGGATGTGTGCCCATCAGCATTGCTCGAGCATTGCATGTAGGACGAATGATGGTGAAGCAGTGATAATCATTGATGTAATGGATAATCAGAGAATAGAGAATTGAACCATCCAAGTTGATTTTTTTGTAGTGATTTCCAAAGGTGGTGCAGATGTGTATGCATTTGGAATCATGTTCTATATTAATAAAGTACATGTGACAGGGTCTAGTTCTAAAGTTTATAAGGTTCTGATTGGATAGGCCCCAAGGATTAAGATTATGAGGATGAAATCATGTGGTGGACGTGATAAAAAATATCAAGGGTCTGACACCTAGGATAAGGCTGACATTAGGACTTGGAACAAGTAGGAAATAAAGTTTTTATGGATGATTAATGGTGATCAATGTGGGTAGGATTATGGATGGACAAGGTACACGTGGATCGACATGGGGGAGGGTATTGAGAGGTGACTTAGGGTGAACTAGTAGGAGTGATATGTAGGTAGATAAGGTGATGACATGTAGGCAATGACACCAACCAAGGGGCTAGACACCCAGGAATGGGGATAGGAATCAAGTATGACTAATGTGGTCCTAGGATACAATTTTAAGAATATCTATGGGAAAATCATTATACCAAACATTGAGGGACCTCACATAGTGGTCCAAATTGGCTAGTGAGTCCAAAACTTCATTGGCTTCTCTAAATATGTGTTGCAAAATAGTATTGGAATAGGTGATTATAAGTAATTTGACTTCAAATATGATGTTCCTTACCCTCTAGCTAGGGTTCTTATTGGTTTTATAATAATTCATATTTTTTATCGAGTCTCCTTCAACTAGTATCTTGCATTGAAGATCACTTGTAATTAATGATCCTCGGTAAAGACCTTTGGCTTCCATAGTATGATTTGTGAGAATGCCAAGGTTATCACCATAGGTGAGGACTATGTTTCCTTCATTATTTCTAAATATTCAACCTCCTCCATCTGGACTGGGGTTACCTCCAGAGGAGTCTTAAAAATTTAGCTTAATCCAGCCTTGTGGGGGAGGGCTCCATTTGGATTTACATCTAGAGTTGGGGTGTGTGGGTAGAATTATGGGGTCCATGGAGAGGTGGATAATAGAGGCAATGAAGGATTTAATCCCAAGGATTGGGGGTCTAGAGCATGGGTACAAGGAAGTATTTTTAGTGGTGTAGTTGAGGATAATATTGGCAATCACAAAGGGATCTCTATGGGAATTCAAGAAATCATGATTGTTATGCTCCAATCATAGGGAGATAGGCTGACATTCTGGAGGCAGGGAATGGAGCAAAGCGGGAGCGGAGGCAGGTGCAATTTCTGCAAACATGATTCTCATTCTGTTGGAGGTGGGAAACAGGGTTTCCAAACCCCTGGAAGCTGTGAGGCTCAAGGAGGGAACAAGCAAGGTTATGAAGCAACTGAGGAAGAAGCGGGTGGACGGTGACAAGGACAACGAGGGTTTTAAAAAATTAGAGGGACACGAACCCCCTGATATTATTTTTGATAAGAAGGCCCACATCAAGAATTCTAAGGGCAATAAGTCTTTTGCACAGGCCCTTAAAGGTGGCAATAGGGTTTCCTTACATTCCTTACCACCTCTCACTCCCAATGGGCAGAAGGTATCCGTGCCTGAAAGCGTAATGGCGAGACTTTATATCGATGGAAAATTTTTTCTACGGTAGGCAAATTCATAGGGGGCAGGTCGGATATTGAAACGATTCGACGATGGGCATCCTTGAAGTGGAAGACTTCTGGACACATGGAGATTATTGCATTATCAAGGGGGTTTTTTGCGGTATGCCTTAACAATAGTGAAGATGCTAGTCGTATTCTAACAGGAGGACCTTGGTTCTTGGGCCGAAGAAGTCTTTTTCTTAGGAGATGGGCTGAGGATTTTGACCCAGAAAAGCAGAGCATAAACTTTGCCCCCATTTGGGTCCGTCTCCCAAATCTCCCGTTTCATTGGTGGCATGAGTATTTTCTTCAGGGTATTGCCAAGACCATAGGGGATTTGGTGGCCATTGACAATCCAACCCTTGCACGCACCGGAATGACGCATGCTAGGATTTGTGTAAATGCAAACCTAGAATCTGAGCTTCCTACTCATGTGGAGTTAGAATATGGAAATAAAACAAGATTACAGGTCATCGAATATGAAAATAGACCGGCATTTTGCTCTGATTGTAATATTCAAGGCCATCTCAAAGGACAATGCTCTTTTTTGAGAAGCCAACAAACCCTTCCTAGGAATAATGATTCCAAGCGGCGAGTCTTTCGAAATAATGGCAAATACACAGGGATGTACAGGGTTAAAGATCCAAATGTTGAAAAGGCAAAGGCCTCTGGGTTTGGGGCAAATGGAGAATGAGGCTGAGCTTCACATGGACAATGGTAAGGACAAGCAAATTGCTACATCACAAACTGACCAACAAAAGGTATGCTCTCCTTTCGAAAATCTAAATAAATTTAACATTTTGGCTGAAAACCAAATAATTACAGAGGAAAATCAGAATGAAGGGTCTAATGTTGAGGATATAATTCTTGGTCTCACTGCTTACCTTGACTCCCCAACCAAATCTGGACCTTCCAATCCTCCTCCTGTTGGTCATAAAGAATGCCCTAATGATGAGTCTTTTTACGCCCCAGAAAGAGAAAAAGTGCTTTCAGAGTTAATCAACCCTTCCAAGCGACATTTTTCACCTTTGTCTTTGTCCCAATCCAGAGAAGGGGTTTCCAGCACTGTTATCCAACAGGTTACCCAAACCAAATTTAGCCCGAAAACAAGACTAGAAGCTCAATGAAGTCCCCCTTGATTGACTGTGGAGGTGAGAAAAAAAAGGGAAGAAAGTCAAATGCCCAGCAATGGAAAGAAGAGGTCCAAGATGAGATAGCTAATGGAATTCAAACTACTTTGTTTCCATCAATTGGAAATCTTCCCTTTGAAGAGAACAAAATTCTTAAGCCCCCTCAAGTCCAAGGCAGGGGAAGAGGAAAAAACTTTAAAAGTTCCAAATGAAGATCATATCCTGGAATGTAAGGGGGCTCAATGGCCTTCCTAAACAGCGGTTAGTCAAATATTTAAGAAGAGATTTTGATCCCACTATTCTTATTTTGCAAGAAACTAAAGTCGATGAAGTTTTGTCTAGAAAAATTGCCCTCAATATACGGAAAAAGGGAGAAGCAATTTTTTGCAAAGCCAATGGAACCTCGGGTGGTCTTCTTTGTATCTGGAATCTGGGGAAGGTGGAAGGCAAGGTTATTCAATTAGGGGAAAGGGTAATGAGCATTATTTTTAAGGATAAGGTTAGTGACCTTTCTTGGATATTAACAAATGTGTATGCCCCTAATTCTATATATGGGAGAGCTGATCTATGGAATTTACTCAGTCATTTCAAGGAAGCTTTTCGGGATATCCCATGGATAGTGGCGGGGGACTTTAATACCCCTCTTTACCCCTACGATAAAAAAGGGGAGTAGGAATTCCAGCAAGAAGTATGGAGGACTTTCAAGATTTCATCAACAACAACAATTTATTGGATGTCAAATTAAAAAATTCTAAATTTACTTGGAGCAATAGGAGGTCTGGAAATCAACTTATAATGGAAAATCTTGATAGGTTTTTTTTGTCACAGGAAGCAATACAATCTTTTGGGGATGCAAATCTGTTGTCCTTGCCTCGCATTGGGTCTGACCACAACCCGATTTTACTTGAAATTGAAGAGACTCCAAAATTCAAAAGGCCTTTTAGGTTTGAATCTATGTGGATGCACCACCCTGATCTCAGAGACAGAATTTCTCAGTGGTGGCAGCATTCTTGTCAGGGCAAGCCTTCATTCAGATTAGCACAGAAACTTAAAGTGGTGAAAGAAAATCTAAGGATCTGGAATAAAGAAATTTTTGGAAACATTTTTGAAAACAAGAAAGTCATCTCTGAAAGGTTATCAACCATTGAGAAAAAACTTGAAGAGGGATTGCCAGACCCTTCCCTACAGGCAGATGAAAAGAAAGCCCTTGCTGAGTACCATAATGTTTTAGCCTCCGAGGAGACTTTTTGGCGGCAAAAGTCTAGAGCTACCTGGCTAAAAGAAGGTGATGCCAACACAAGATTTTTTCATGCATCTACCTTAAGGAACAGAAGCCACAATAGAATTAAAGAACTTGTTAGAGATGATGGATCATCCCTTTCTAGTCCTAATGAGATCAAAAATGAAGCAGTTTCCTATTTTCAGAATCTTTTAGGAGAAGAACATTTCAGTTACTGCCTTAGCTTCAGAATCAATGCTTTACCATATTCCTCATTTAATTTTTGATGACTTGAATGGGGAGTTAATTAAGCCTTTCACGGATGAAGAAATCAAAGAGGCCCTCTTCTCAATGAACACTGATAAAGCTCCAGGTCCAGACGGGTTTTCACCTCGTTTTTTTCAGGCTTTTTGGGATATTGTAGGTTTTGATGTATGTGCTACTATCAAGGAATTTCAGTCCACAAAGCATATTCCGAGAAGTTTTAACTCCACTTTTATTGCTTTAATCCCAAAGATTCCTACTCCTAGATCTATGATGGACTTTAGACCTATTAGCCTTTGTAATGTTGTTTATAAAATTTTGACCAAGGCGATTGCAAATAGAATGAGGAAGATCCTTCCTATGTTTATTGATGTTTGTCAAGGCAGTTCAGTCCCTGGAAGGTCCATCCTTGATGGTGTCATAACAATTCATGAAGCCCTCCATTCGGTAGTCCAGACTAAAAAACCTACTTTTGCTCTCAAGGCTGGATATGAACAAGGCTTATGACCGCATAAAGCTGGAGTTTTGTTTACTGCCATTCTTCAGAAATTTGGTTTTCATCATGAATGGATCAAGCTTTTGGAAGGATGTTTTATGAAACCTTGGTTTTCGAGTCCTTGTTAATGGTGCTCTGCTTGGATACTTTCAAAGTAAAAGGGGCCTAAGGCAAGGTGACCCTATCTCTCCCATGTTGTTTATCATTGTGGCTGAAGCCCTTGGGAGGACAATCAAAGCTGCTGTAATATTGGTCTTATTTCGGGAATTAAAGCATCATCACAAACACGGGCGAGTTACACATGAACAGGTTTGTGGATGATACTTTGTTGTTAACTCTTGCATCGGTTTTTGAGGCTAAGGTCATAAAACATATTCTAGAGCTATATGAGGATCTTTGCGGGGCAAAAGGTAAATTTTTCAAAGAGTAAAATTTATTTCTTTAACACTCCCATTCGAGAGGCGATTAAGATTGCTAGGATTCTTGGATGCTCGGTGTCTACTCTTCCATCCACATACTTAGGCCTTCCTTTATTTACGAGCGAGCCTACGATTCCATGTGGACTAATGTAATTGAAAGAATTCAGAGGAAGGCTGGTTTGGATGGAAAGGGAATTTGTTATCTCAAGCTGGCAAGGCAGTTCTCACCAGGTTTTCCATTCAAAGCATCCTTGTCTACTTTCTCTCTATTTTTAAAGCTCCTACAAGTGTCTACACTAAAATTGAACAGATCCAGAAGAGGTTCCTATGGATGGTTACGAATCTAAGCGACGCTTTCACTTGGTGTCCTGGGATAGGGTTTGCAAACCAAGGGAGTTTGGAGGTATTGGGCTAAGGAGAATACAACATTTAAACATGGCCCTCCTGGCCAAACAAGCATGGCGTCTTCGACAAATGCAAATGCGAGAATGGATTACTATAATCGAAGAAAGTATTTGCAAGAAACTGAATTTTTAAGTTATTCCTTTCCTCCCGGGGGATCAATTTTCTGGAAATCAATCCTTCAAACTAAAAACTTGCTAAGCAGAGGGCTACGTTGGAAGCTGGGAAATGGAAGAAACATTGATTTATGGGACCACAAATGGTTAAAGGACTATCCCCTCTCTGCAGACCCCATCCTTTCAACCCTTAGAGCTTGGACAATTGAAGTTTTTGGTACCAAAGTTGCAGATTTTATTACTTTGTCAAACAATAGAAGGGTTTGGAAGCCAATAATGAACAATGATCTACCAGGGGCATCAATAATTCTGGAGAATGAATTAAGGCAGTCTTTACTCCCTTACGGCATTCTTGAGGACCGGCTTATACGGGAAGCTTCAGACAATGGGGAATTTTTTGTCAAGACTGCTTATCTGATGCTTATTGATAATGATGAACCTACTTTCCCTCATTTGGAAGTTTGGCCCAAAAGCATTGTTCCAAAGGTTGGGTTTTTTGCATGGCTGGCCATCCAAAATAAGATCCTCACCATGGATAACTTAATAAAAAGAGGTGTGACTATTGTTAATAGGTGTTATCTTTGTATGTCCGAGTGGGAGTCTATTGATCATTTGTTTTACGTATTGTAATTTTTTTGCCTCAATCTTCTCAGGTCTGTTAGAAGTGTTTCATATTTATTAGGTCTATCCTCGGTCCATCTTTGACTTGTTTGTCCAATGGCCTTCTCCTTTTTTGAACAAGCATCTTAGGTATATGTGGAAGATCTGCCTTCATCACTACTTGTGGCAGATATGGTTGGAAAGGAATCATCGGGCCTTCTTGGATAAGGTTTCTCGGTCATCCTCTGTCTGTCAAAAATTTTAGTATATGCTAATGAGAATGCTTGTTTAGTGCCTGCGGCATCTAGACCTCCAAATCCTTTTGAAGCTTCATTAGGCCAGTCATTAAACTTACCTCTCACTGATGGCCTCAATCATCCTCAAGTCTGTCCTAGAACCATGATCTCATGGACCCCACCCCCCCTAGGGTGGATTAAGTTAAATTTTGATGGGGCATCTAGGGGCAACCCAGGTGAAGCTGGGGCTGGTGGCTTACTTAGAGACCACAAGGGTGAGGTGCTTGTAGCTTTTGCTTGAACATCTTGGAGCTCAAACTAACAATGTGGGTGAAGCGAGGGCGGTTTGGAGGAGCCTCAAGGTGGCGAAAGAATTATCCGGGGGAAGCTGTTGGTGGAAGGTGATTCTCTTATTATTATAAATCTTCTAAAGAACACTAAGAGAGCTCCTTGGAGATTTGATGACTACATCCACGAAGCAAGGGCTCTAATTCATGATCGAACTGAGGCCATAATTTTGCATACCTTTCGGGAAGCAAACATGGCGGTGATAGGTCGGCAAATGAAGGCATTGTAGCGACAAATTTGATCACGTGGACTGAAAATCTTCCTCATGCAGTCTCAATGGTGATAGATAATGAAAAATTTTAGATTGGAAGGCTCAAAGTGGATTTTGTCTTTGTTAGTTCTATTTTGCGTCTTTCTTTTATGATGGCCATAATATTAGGCTTCCATAGTTTAGTTTGGCTGTATTCTGTTGGAAGAGTAGGTCTTGGCCCTTTTTGTTGTCAGTTTAAACTTTCAGGGCTTGGCCTTTGTCCAGTTGGTCAGTGGACCCTATTTTGTAAAATGGTTTTGGGTCAACCAGTTAAAACCCGGTGTTAATCATAAATATTCTCTTACTTACCAAAAAAAAAATTTACCATAAAAAAATGATGGAGGTAAAAAGACCACAAGGATTTGATTTTGGGGTTTTTTAAGTAGTTTGACCATTGATTAAAAATGTCAATCAGAGTGTAGGGATGGGTACAAGCAATATTATACATATATTAATATATTTTTTTTTGTGACATTTCTTCATATTTCCAATATTACGTAAGACCAAGGGATTATGCTTATACCACCTGTCAAAGGTTAAAATCAATTTTAAAAAATAAGAACTTATTTAATACAAAAAGGTAAACAATCTAATTGAGGTCTCCGAAAATTACAATGTTCTAAGTATTCACTCTGATACTAAATATAAATATACAAATGATATGTAGCAATCCATTAATTCTAATTTAAGACTAAAGTCATTATTACCAAGTAGTTCCCTTAATTAACCGACGGATTTATCTACGATTCTACCAAGCATGAAGGCATTTATTTATTTTATAAATTATCATTTTTATAATCTCTATATCAGGGTATTTTACTCATAAAACCAAGCATGGTCCAAAAATACTAATTAATTCAGTTAAATAAGCATAATACATAAAAATTTCATGTTATAAAAAACACCATAAAGTTAGAAGTTTGTAAATCTTACCATTTGGGAGATGACTCAAGATATTTGTCTCTTATTTTAATTCAGCTAGGTTTTTACTCACATTGCCTATATGGTAACTCTTCATTAGAAAAGTTAACAGTTTACCTAAATTTTTAAGGCGTTCCTCATATTCATGAGATTCAAATATCAAGAAGAGCAATAGTGCATTGATATACTAATGTCTTCTCATTCAATTTAATAATTCCATAATTTACACATAGTCTTATATTTCATGAAATATTTCATGCATCACTCAATTTACTTTAATTAACAACATTACAGATATCATTTAAAATATAATTTTTTTAGTTATAAGAATATAGAATATGGACAGTTAAAAGTACACAAAAAACATTCCCAATAAAATTTGGAATTATAATTTCTAACAGTTGCATTTATAGTGAAGCACCAGGAAATATTTAACATCAATTAAATACATCTTCCATTAAATATGATAAGTTTACAATTTTACCATACATCGAGTTCTTTACAATTTTTTCTTACAATAGCCAAAATAAATATATAATACTATATTTAAATTGGACAATGATAAAGGCGCTAGTTTCACCATACATTCATATTTACTCATTCACATAGTCTTATGAAAAGTAGTATTTTCTCAACCTGACTTCATGCTATATTTTGTTCACAATCTACTTCTTACAATCCACAACGACATCAATAAAATTTTACAAAAAAATTAGGGATCAGATACAACTCCTTAGAACTAGATAATACCTAAAACTATTCTTCTTAAATTGCACACAAGTCATACACATCCATGTGATACACCAAGGCATTCAAATACAGCCATGCAATACATAAATGCACTCAACACACAAGGAATTTAGACAATATTATCACAATCACACTATTACTCAGTCAATACACCAAGGCATTTAGACAATATCATCACAATCACACTATTACTCAGTCGTAACCACTATGGTCCTTTTTTTTTAGATTGCTAGTAAGCTAATGCAATTGAAGGAATTCATTTTCTTATTTCTATTTTCTTTAAAATTTGAAACATACATATTTTCCCACACATAATTTCAATTCACACACTTCTAGATGGGTACTCACGTTAATAGTTTAGCCATGCAAGCATAATAGTTTATTCAAAAATAATAATTAAGACAATAAACAACTTTCAATTCCACCAGATTTTTTGAACATCAACATAGAAGAATCATGCACTAATTTATCTATTGTTTGTGCTCATTTACAATTTAAATTTTTTCTTATCATAGAGTCAATATCACTGATAAACAATTAAACAATAGTAATTTTATTTCTCAAAATCATAACATGCAAAACATCATAGAAGTGGTTTACATATGCATATTTTCATAGTAATTTAGATATAGTTTAAATAATAAAACTAATACACAACCACACATAATTTAAATAATAAAATTAATACACAACCAAAAATTATAAATGCAAATTATAGGGAGCACACCTCAAGTTGATGCTTAAAGTTGTATCTACCTAACCGAATTTTTTCCAAGCAGAAGCAATATCCATATGTGAGCATTCCATAGCTAGTTTTTTCAGAAGCAAGACATTTCAATGAATGACCATTCTCATTAACCCCAAAGGTGTAAAATGTTCTCTTTTTCTAATTGCCCACATACATTTCATATATTTCACTCTAAAGCATAGTGAAGAATTTAACTCCAATCATGATTATCATGTGTAACAAATGCCATTTGAAATATGCATAACCAACCACTAAATCCACTCGTGCATAAGTGTTGTTATATATAATCAATGTCTAATATTTTAATTAATGTTTTTATTGTAATATTATTATGTATATTATAATTATTATTATTATTTTTGAATAAATTCCTACATCATTTATAAATTCCAAATTATTAACAAACAATTTCTAATTTATCAAAATGACCCATGCACTTGGCACTTATATTACAACCAATTTATTTTTCATTCCAAAGCGAAGAGAACACATACTCAAACAATCATTCAAATGCATCTATATGGATACAAATGTGATATTTCATGTCCTCATGAGATGAATCATTACTTCCCGCTTACCTTATCCATCGACTCTTCTTCTATCCATTGAAGGTTTATACCTAGTCCTACATGCACAAATATCATAGATAGTACCACATTATAAAGGATAAGGAAAGTATAAACCATAAAAATATTTGTAATCAAATATCATGCAAATATTATTGTTACATCATCCCCCACTAGAAACAAACATAGTCCCTATGTTTAGTGTATGGTTAAGAAAAAATTATTTAAGCATATACATTTGCATTTTCATTCCTATAACCATAAAACAAAGTTCATTAAAAAATCATACTTCATGTAATCATATTCATTCATAAAACTATCAATAATTTCAACTTGTTTGCACAATCCAATCATACAAGTTTTTATTTTTCTTTAAATAATTTACTATGCATAATAAAAAAACATACACAAAATAACTCTACTTAGTAGTCCTGACACTCATACCCATATATATACTTATACATCATCAATATATATAAAATGTATTAAAAATTTCAAGCCTACTCAAACATAATAAATAAACTATTTATGCATATCAACCATATTTATCCCATGTGGCAACTCTATTGGAGCAGTGGTCCATTCAATATATTCTCATCATATATTCCAAAACCTAATCTACCCCCTAAATATATCCGTTTATCTTAGGGTGATAGGATGAACTATTTTTAATTTATAAATTAGAAAATAATTTACTGTGTGTAAATATTTTGCTTTCACTATTAGACACTTTGAGCACCTAGCCACATAATCCTTGATTTTATTTTCATACCTATCCAATAGTAGACCTTCCTAAAGCTATCGTACATCTTTACCCCTTCCATATGCACCAAATAAGGAGTACTATTATTTATTACAATCCACCCATATATGGTACAAATAATCTACTCAACAAGTCATCTCTATATAAAAAAAATGTATCTTTTACAAGTTATTACTCAACTTGAGTGTTACATGACTGATAAAACTCAAATTTTTATTGTAAGTATTTAATCTGATCTAACAAATCATAATGAGATTTCATTATTATAGCAATGCACCCTATTTTACTCTAAGCATTAGCAAAATTATTCTCCTTAACCTTGATGTACACAATAACAAAATCATATTCATCTAGAAACTCGATCTAGCATCATTGTCTAGAATTTAGTAATGATTGAGTAAATATGTATCTTAAACTTTGGTGATCTATCTTGAGTTCAAATAGTTTCTCGAGCAGGTAGTACCTCCAAAACTTAAGAGCATGTACAAAAACTACTAATCAAAATTATGAGTAGCATAGTTTGGTTTATGTCTCTTAAATTTTATTTATTTGAATGCAATGACTGCATTATATTGGATCAAATCCCTCCCAATACTTCAATTTATGCATCGATTCACACTATAAAGATATTAGAAGGATCAGGTAACTGTAGAATTGGTGTGGTCATCAACCTCTCTTTTAGTTGTTCAAAAAATCAACTATCCTAGGAAAAAAATACATATTCTTGATGGTAACCTTATTTAGCATACGGTAGTATATGCAAAATATTAAGGTTCCATATTTTTTTCTTCTAACAAACAAAATAGGAGCACCCCATGGTGACACACTAGGTTTAATAAACCTTATTTTCAACAAGTATTGAAGTTGTGTCTAAAGATATTGTAGCTCAACATGAGTCATTCTATATGGTACCCTAACAATGGGTGCAACTTGAGGTAATAACTCTATTTAAAAGTTCAATTTCCAAAACAAGATGCTTTTGGAAGAGATCGAAATCAACTTTAGTTTCTTCATTTTGTTCATCATAAACACATAGATAATTTCTTTCTTTCTAATTGGCTTTTTCACTTGCATTACTGATAACAGATGTCATTTAACATAACCATGATCACAATAAGTTCTAACTCTCTAGTTAAATTCATCAATAAAATCTATACATATTTTCTTAAAATTTAAGAGAGTTTTATGGCTCTCAACCAATCAAAACCAAGAATGATGTCAAAGGCATGCAAAGGTGCCACATGTAATTGCCTTTAAAGTTATTTATATTTTTTTCTCCTTGCTTATTTTGTTATCCTCCTCTTTGGCTTCTTGATTTGCTTCTTCTTGATGAGCTAAATCAAAAGCTTTAGGAAGGTCTTTAGGTTTAAGCATATTCACCATAGTCCTAATCTTAATATGGACTCCTAAAATAAACTTCTCAAATTTCATCACTTTATTACTCTTATATTGAGTTGCATATTTCAAATATTCTATAATATTTTTGTGATAAGTCAGGACTAACATATTTTTTTGTGATAAAGTAGAGAATTCAAAAAATATCTCTACATACTACTACCTGGTTAGGAATATTTTCCTAAATTATTTTATAAAATCCTCCAATTTGAGGTTTTTGCTTCAATGCCCAATCCTTTATTAAAGGTCTTCCACCAATCTAGGACTACTTCAACCATTTTTATAACAGCCATAGATTTTTATATTATGGTAATAAAAGCATGATGGAAAGGTATGACTCCAATTCATTCAGCCAATTCTCCACTACATAACCATCATATTTGTCATTATATTTGTGAATAACAACCTTCTTGAAGTCCTTGGCCAATTTCACACTCATTATGGCCCTACATGTACCAATTTGTATAGGCTTATTAGATGTTCCCTTAGATTTACCTATAGGTTCCCTACCCTTTTCTAAGCCCTCTTTTAGTTGTTTGACTTTCAATTCTTATTTTTGGACCATGTGAGTTTTCTATTAGACCATTTCCTTTTTTTAATGTTTTAAATAAGTTTTCAATAGTTGAACTAATTTTACTAAACTTTCTTCCTCCCTACTAGGCTTAATTGGTGGAGGTTCAATCAATTGTTTCATTCTTCTTTTCTTGCACTTTTTCTTTATTCCTTTGGAGGTCTTGTGATGGTTTCTTCCTATATAACTCTTACAAGATTCCTCAAAGATACCCCTCATAATATTGTTCCTTTAGACCCATAGTAAAAGAAGTAACTTAATTGTTTGATTTAGTTATAATTTTAAAATCAAAAACATTACTCACAGTCCTAAAAATTAAGGATATCTTTTGCTATTAAACCACATGTATCAACCCAAGTCTACTGATCTGGTTATATCTCAAAAATAAGCCAAACACATTTTTAAGGTATTTTTTGTTTAAGTTTATTGTTTCAAAATAAAAAGTGCTTTCATATTCATAGCAATTAGGATTCACCCAATTATTCATTACCATAGTATTTAATCAGTACAAAAATATCATACCACTTTTTTATTTTAGGACTACTATAGATAGTCACCCAAGTAGATGAGATTGGCAAATTCTAGTAACAGTGCCATTTTTTACATCTAACACACTCATTTATCATCCTCTTGTTCTAGCATGAGGGTCAAACTAGTCCTTCAGATCCCATAAAACTTAGAGGGTGGATGCATACTCTCCCCATCCCTTAGCATAGTGAACCTAGACATAACCGATTGATTTATTCAAAATTTGATATGGAATTGGGTTAGCATACATGTTCCTAGTATTTAGCTTATTATCCTACTACTTAGAGTCAACTAGAGTCATATCATTATATTGATACTGGTCTTAGTCACTAATGTCCATTTTGACTCACAAATATTTATCCCATACCAATCATCATGGTTGGACTAGTTACATAGTCTTACGATTCCACTTCTAGTCAAAGGACACATAGGACCTATCACGGTAATCCTAGGTAATGACCTATAGATGACATACCATCCCATCCCTCATTACAATTATTGATTAGGTCACTTGTTCTGACCAATTTTGTTAGACTATGATCACTCTTGAGTCATGTTGTATACTTGTCCACATCTCAACATCATTGGGTGTCCATGTTTTTAATATCCTTCATGAGAAATACATTAACCATTACTCATCATGATATTAAATAAAGAGTTAATATTTTAAAAATATTTTTATTCTAAGCCTTAACCTAGATATTTCACTTCTCTCGATAGTTATCTAAGTTTAAAATTCCTAATTTACATTGTCTCTAAAATCAAATAAAACTATGTCTAAGATGTTTCTACAACTATACATTTATTGGATTCGATAACAGTCATATACAACATTTGTATTAATAACACATTGCACTATATTGAAGTAATATTACATAAATAATTATATAATTATGCATTTACATAGATTTAACACCTTTTATACCTTTAGCTAAATATGAGCATAAATTCCAGATACTTAAGTTTCTAGCTTTAAAATTTAGACTTAAGTTAACCTAACTCAAAATTCCTTTGGTAATCTTGTCATAAATTCAAGAGACACTAAAAATTTTAATATCCATATGCTCCATAATATATTTGAGATAAAATAATGAATTTATTTTCCTACATTCAAATCATTACCCAAACTATTTTATTTATGAAAACTTTTATACAAATTAAGAATTTGATCATTACTTAAAATAAAGGGTAACCACTTAAATACATAAAACTTTCTCTTAATATTTTAAACCAACTATTAGTATAACTTATTTATTTGAATTATTTCCAAGCCCCTCATATTCTTGGCTAAGATGGATATTCATTGCAGATAATATCTCACAAGGTAATAAAAATTCATCCACATGGACCACTTTCGTATCTACTTCTTTCTACACTTTGATTATGAACAAATAAAAACCATATATTGGTTTACTCAAGAAAGTATATAAAATATAGTAAATTGTTTAACTATACCATATATATATATATATATATATATATTCTTTTCAATAAAGCATTCATCTAATAAAAAGCTAAAGAAACTAATCTACTCTCAAAGACTAGTTAAATTTTAATATTCCAGCCTTAAACCCAAATGTGGAATTGTTGATTCTCTTTCTAGAACCCCTTATACTTATTATAATTATTTCAAATTTTTCTATGCACCAAAATCATTAGCCACTCTCGGATGATTTTGAATATGACCATTAATTTTTTTGCATATGATTGAGAAGCTAAAAGATTAATTCTACCTTCCCTTATTCATATATAGATATATGTGTTTTTGTGATATTTCTTCTTATTTTCGATATTGTGTAAGACAAAGGATCTACATTTATGCCACCATTCAGAAGTGAAAATTAACTTTAAAAAAATAAGGAACTTCTTTAATACAAAAAGGAAAATAATATATTTAATGTCCTGTGAAATTACAATGTTCCAAGTACTCACTCCAATACTGAATATAAGTATATAAATGAGATGTTGCAAATGAGATGTTGCAATCCATGAATTCTAATTTAAGAGTAAGGTCATCATTACCAAGAAATTACCTTAATTAAATAGTGGATATCCCTAAGATTTTACCAAGCATGAAGGCATTTATTTATTTTATAAAATTTTATTTTCCTAACTTGGGGATGAGGCTATTTTAAATATGTAGTCAAGAAAGCTCAAAAAATACTAATTAATACAATGAAATCAACATAATATGTAAAAAAATTCTTGTTATAAACAACACCAAAAAGTTGGACGTCTATAAATATCACCCTTTGGGAGACGACTCAACATATTAGTCTCTTATTATAATTCACCTAGGTTTTTACTCACATTGCCTTTGTTGTAACTCTTCATTATAAACGTTGAAAGTTTACCTAAATTTTGAAGGCATTCCTCATGTACGTGAGATTTATATATCAAGAAAAGCAATAGATTTATATATCAAGAAAAGCAATAGCGCATTGGCCTACTAATGTATAGTCAATAAATTTAATAATTCCACAACTTCCACCTAGGCTTATGTTTCCCTAAAGGTTTCATGCATCACTCAATTTACTTTCCTTAACAGTGTTCTAGATATCATTTAAAATATAATTTTTTTGTTATAAGAAAATAGGTCGATAGTTAAAAGTACACACAAAGTGTTCCCAATAAAATTTACAATTATAATTTCTAACAGTTGCATTTATAGTGAAGTGTTGGGAAATATTTAACATCAATTAAATAAATCTTACATTATATAATATAAGTTTGTAGTTTTTCCACACATGTAGTACTTTACAAATTTTTCTTTCAATAGCAAAAATAAAGATATAATACTATATCATTAAACTGGACAATGACAATTATGCTAGTTTCACCATACATCCATATTTTGTCGTTCACATAGTATTATGAAAAGTTGTATTTCCTCAACTTGGCTTCATGCTAGTATGCTCATGGTCTACTTCTCATAATCCACAATGACATTAACAAAATTTTGTAGACAATTTAGGGATCAAATACGACTCCTTAGAATTATAGAATACCTAAAATTGTTCTTAAATTTTTCACAAGCTATACACATCCATGCAATACACCAAGGCATTCAAACATTCCCATTCAATACAACAAGGCATTCAAAAAAAATCTTCATAGTCACACTTTTACCCGGTTGTCACCTCATTGACCCCCTTTTTCAGATTGCTAGTCATCTAATGCAATTGAAGAAATTAATTTTCTTATTTATATTTTATTTAAAATATGAACCTTTCATATTTCTCCACACACAATTTTAATTCACACACTTCTATATGGGTACCAACATTAATAGTTTATCCATGCACAAATAGTAGCTTATTAAAGATATAATTAAGATAGTAAACAACTTTCAATTCCATCAGATTATTTCAATGTCAGAATAGCAGAATCATGCACTAATTTATCTGTTGTTTATGCTCATTTATAGTAGAAATATTGTCTCACCATAGATTCAATATCACTAGAAATCAAGAAAATAATAGTAGCTTTCTTTTTCGCCATCACAACATGCAAAACTTCATAGGGGTTTTTTACATATACAGGTTTTCATAATAATTCACATGTAATTTAAATAATAAAATTAATACACAACCAACCAATTTCAATGCAAATTATAGTGAGAAAACATGAAATTGATGCTCTAATTTGTATCTATCTAGCCGACTTTTTCCAAGCAAAAGGAATATCCATATTTGAGCATTCTATAGCTAGTATTTTCAGACCCAAAATATTTCCCCCCATGACCATTCTCATTACCCCAAGCATGTAAGATGATACCTATTTCTAACTATCCCTCACACATTTTGCACATTTTGCTCTATAACATGGTGAAGAAGTTAACTCCAATTATAATTATCATGCACAATAAATACCATTCACAAGATGCACAACCAAATACCAAATCCACTTGTGTATAAGTGGTGTTATTTACAATTAATGCTTAGTATTTTAATTAATATTTTTTATTGTTATGTTATTATTTATATTATAATTATTATTATTATTTTTGAATAAATTCCTACATCATTTATAAATTCCAAGTGATTAATAAATAATTTCTAATTTATCAAAATGACTCCTATGAACTTTTGTAATTTCATTGCCATCAATTATTCTGAAATTCTAAAGAAAAGAGTATGCATAATCAAAAAAAATCTCAAATTCATCTATATGGATGCAAATAAGAGCTTTCATCTACTCACGAATCGAATCTCCACTTCCCTCTTACCTTATCTATCAACCCTTCTTTTGTCCATCGAAGGCTTATACTTGGTCCTACATGCACAAAGATCTCAGTAGTACCACATTATAAAGTATAATGTAAGTATAAACTGTCAACTCATTTGCTATCAAACATCATGTGAAGAAGTTCACTACATCCTCCCCCACTAGAAATAAATATAGTTTTTGTTTTTAATGTATGGTTAAGAAAAAAAATTTAAGCATATACAATTTCATTTTTATTAGAAATCAATAAAAGTTCATTCACAAATCATAATCATGTAATCGTATTCATTCATAAACCTGAAAGTACAAGGATACGGAAGCAAAAAGGAAACTCCAAGTGTGATGCAAACTGAACTAAAATTAACACTAAACCCTATGAATTGAAAGTGCATGGAAAGAGGGAAAGCATGAACGAATCGAAACACAACAAAAGCCAATAAGTAAGACAACCCTTTTTATTGATATGTTTAAGAACTCGGTTACAATGCGCCTCCTATCCTTCTAATGGCTAGGAGCGTTAAATATGCATTCTTGTTACACACATGGATGCTATTCCTTCTTTTGTGTGCCCACATGTAAAATGGGCAGACCAAACATTTCCGCCACTTGCGTTGATGAGTCTTGACTCCTTGCTGCTCCTCTAATGTCTTGGTCCTATGTTCAAAGAAACAAGAAATAGTTGGTAGCACCTGTAGATGAAATAAAACATGTAATCCCCATGCCTTCGATTAGTGCATGCAAAATATAAATAAAACGATAACTAAAATAGATCTAAATGAACTAAAAATTTTACAAGGGCATAAAAACATCACAAGGAAAACACTGCAAATGGAACAGTCAAAAAATTCACCATATATTTGTATTTGCTCTGGGACAGGACGAATATACCTGCAATAAAATGTCAAAAGGCACTGTCCCAAATGTCACATATGGGAAGCTCCAAATCACCTGCAAAGTTGGGTATTAGCTAATTTGGGGCATTTTGGGAAGACCCAGATGGTCAGATTTTCCCAATTTGGCCTCCATTGATAGGAATTTTATGATGCTACCTGCATGTTAGCAAAAGCGAGAAATAATAGAAACATGATCAAAATTGCTCAAAACGAGGTGAAATTTGAATGAAAACCTATCTAAGAAGCATGTAATTAAATGAAAGAATAACAAAAAGGAAATCTTCCACCGATTTCCAATCGCTCCGAAGCGGGGAGATTAGGACTGTAGCAATGTGGGGGGCACCCGAGGGCAGGCCACCCATCATTTGGGGCCCGATTTTGGCACCAATCCACTTGGGATGGGTCCAAAACCTCTTGTGGGGTATTGTTGGCAAATTTGGTGGGATATTGCGACCAAATGTTGGGTTTTGGTTTTGGATTTGTGCTTCCAATAACCACCCTATGACCTCCTTTCCAAAATATATTAAGGATGTGAAAGGCACAACTCGAAAGGGTGTGGGTGTGAAAATAAAATGACAACACTTCGTTGTTCCAAAATGATTCTTCTCAGTATATTTTGGGGTGAGAAGACTCACCATTTTATAGACCTGACTGCCCTTGTAACTTCCTCTAACACTTGAAAATGCTCATTCACACTCCCATGCGATGAAGGAAGAATTAAGTGGCGGATCTGAGCTGCCATTTGTCAAGATTTGAATTTTTTCTCGTCAAACCTGCTATTCACCCCACCCTGGAGTGAATACTATTATTCATCCCTGGGAGAGGCAAATACCAGTTTGTAATCATCCCTGGGTGGAACGAGAATGGAGCAGAGTGCCTAAAGGTGCCAAATTGACCTCTGACCTTTCCAAAACTATTGTGAGAGTGGTTAGGATGACTGTTTAACATTTGGGGGCTGCCCTTGGGGGTGTGTGTGTCAATGCGATCAGTTTTTATAGTCACATAATCATATTGGTGCTATTTTGGTGTCTACAGATGCCCCTTTTTGAGAAGCGCTGTGTGTGGCACAGTGTTGAGTAAAAATAGATAACCAAAGAACTAATGATTAGGTTTTTTTAGTAACATAACCAAATTTTGATGCCCCAAGTATGGAAAGGGGCATGCATTTCTGAATCCTTGCTTCTGACGAGTGAAGGAACTCAATTCAAGTGTTAACCTTTTTCGGTGAGGTGTTACTTGATCTTGGACATTGATCAATCATGAATAGGCAAAGGGCACAACCTTTTGTCTGTGGGAACCTTGAGTTCATGATTCATGAATGCCAAGTGTTTTATTATTGCTTGTTTGCTGCCCCAAGTAGGAGTGTGATTGTCTTTGTCAATGATTCTTTGAATGCATACCATTTCTTTGATTGGGTGTGTATTTGTTGATTGGTGACTAAGTGTGACTACCCCCTCAAGTGATGAATCAATGAGGAAATTACCTACATGATAAAATAGACGAGTCGCTTGACCCAATATGACTTGTGTAAGGGTGCTATCAAATGTTTATCATTGAAATTATGTGCAGTTTCCTGACATTTAAACTTGTTTTTGGTGGGTGTTAACCCTTTTTGTAGCGCCATTTGGGGATGAAATTTTCAAAAATCCGTATTCTCGTGGAGTGGTCTGGATATGGTAGCCTTCTTAGGGAATAGGATAGTGAGGATTTGTGTTCCCGACATATGTTTTGCATGTTAAGAAATTCCAGTGCAAAAGCACTCTCATCGGGCAAGTTTATTGCTTGTTTTTGGGTCATTTTGTGCATTTTTTTGATGTTTTTGAAATTTTTGCCCTGTATTCATTTTGGGGTGGGATGAATACCAGTTTAGTATTCATACCAGGGTGGTACGAGTGCTAACCAAAGCACTAATCCCAAGGAAGAAGGATTACAAGCTCAAAAATCCTTTTTAAAGGCCAAAACTAAGCTTTGGGCTCATTTGCATTTGTTTTTTCTGGCGATTTGGAGCTCTGAGGAGGAGGGGTTCAATTCTATGAAGCGAAGCACTGCCAAATTTATCTCGATGTTATGAGTTCATGAACCGGATCGAGCAGTGGAGCTGAAGCGATACCGGTAAGTGATCCTCCTCATTACTGCTTATATTTTGTTGTTACAGTTTTTAATACCGCAATTTGTTTATTGTTGCTTTTGCAGTTTGTTGTTCAATTTAAAAATGAAAACCCTAATTGATTGTATGTCGTTATGCCTGACTTGTTGTTTTATGGTTTTATGAAAACTTAGGAAAAACCCCTAGGTAAACAAAGATAAAAATTTCGGTTATAACTTAGTTGAAAACCTAGTTTAAAACGTAACTGAAAAACTTTATAGAAACCCTAAGACTGACAACTGTATTTGAAAATTTGTTTTTTTTTTTGTCAGTTTTAAACTTAGAGTACGGAAACCCTAAGACTAACAACTGTATTTGAAAATTTTATTTTTAGTTTTTTTATTTTGTCTGTCAGTTTTAAACTTAGAGTACAGAAACCCTAAGACTGACAAACTATGAATGTTTTGAATTTTTGTGAATTTTGTTGTTTTTAGTTGTACATTGTTTTATGCAGTGTTGTATATTCATGTTATTGTTGTACAGTTTTTCATGATTTTAATGTTTTTATGTTGTTTTATTTTGCAGGTTGTGAAGAGCCGGTACCGTGTGCCTACTACTTTTACTAAAGCACAGGAGGCACTGACTTTGGCTAACTAGAAGTGGCTTGATGCCCTTGGGCTGAAGCAGGTGACTCGGCTGGAGTCTGTGGTCGGGGATCGGGCCTATCTGATGGCCTTGATCAACTTGTGGGATCCTCGGACCAACACATTCCATATCCCAATAGGGGATATGACAATGACCTTGGAGGATGTCTATAAGATTTTGTGGATTTCGATAGATGGATTACCGATCAAGACGATGTCGCATGATCAGCGAACAACTGTACTGACCCGATGCTTCGGGCACGGGGAGGAGATGGGTGTGGATAGACCAGTGGAGAGTGTAGAGGGTGACTTCTAGATTGGCATGATTTTGGTATGATAGTGGATGGAGAAGGGGGTGTTGGGAGTGACGCACGTAGTACTTATGGGCCTCATTTCCAACATGCTGCTACCCGACTCGTCAGGTGCAAGGTTCCCATGAAACGTGTTGGATGTGGTCTAGCGATTGGTGGAGTGCCCTACGGATGCACCCTTGACTATGAGGTGGGGATAGACGCTGTTGGCACAACTATATGGTGCGTTGTACGAGGTCCATTGTTAGAGGTGGAAGGGGATTGGCTACAACTATTGGTTGTAGAGCTGGGCTTGGCAGCACATAGCGATGGAGAGGTCGGTGGGGTTACCATGGACTACTCAGGTAGATATGGTGGATAAGGATATAGGTTACGCAACTCTATTACGGAGGTCAAAGGAGCAGGGGTAGATTTGGCGATGGGCAGGTTTCGTAGGGCACTATGTTGATGCCTTCACTAGGCTTACTCCAGGGGAGGTGTTTTGGCACCCTTACTGGGAATGTCCAGCATGGCCTGAGGCTGGAGAGTGGCTCTGGTGGGTTTGCATGGGGCGATGGCTGATTGGGTGACACAGGACCTAGCAGGAGTTATTCCATTACAGTCGGGTGACACGATAGTTTGGGGTTATATAGGGGTTGCTTAGTGATCCCGTAGTCTATCGACACTGGGGGGATGAGAAGATCTTGTCCTAGTTGATCATTGCACCTCTAGGTGAGGATTTAGATACAGCTATCAATGTCTCAGATGTGGACAACGTCGAGACTACCATGGAGTATGACCAGTGGTGGACATTATGGTGATGGCATGGAGAGGGACCACTAAGAGGCATGGATGAAACAATAGCAGGGGGAGGGTGCAGGGGCACCAGGAGATGATTGGGGAGCTCCATTGGAGGATGCAAACATGGTGGAGGTGGATTATGTGGATGTGGATTTTGGGGTTCCTGATCAGCTGAAGATGTAGGACGTCTCGAAATAGTCTCAAAGGACATGGAGGCAGGGTTACACATGAGTATGCATGATTGGAGGGGATGCTATGGAGGCACTATGAGGAGCTGGGGGATGTGCTATGGGAGAGGGATCTCCTGTGAACGTAGCTGGAAGAGTGGGAGAATGCATGGTCTATGTACCACCGACAATATGGGGATACCGATGCTGCATGGAAGAGGGATCTCTTATGGACGTAGCTGGTAGAGAAGGAGATGGTATTGGCATAGTGTGATGAGAACCTAGCTATGTATCGTCAGTAGGAGATGGACTTGGTGCGTTACCGATTGGATCTAGAGGTAGATATTAGCTATATCGATGGGTGGGTCCTTGCATTTAGTGGAGGTGGATCATCGTGCCACTCGAGAGGGAGTGATACTGAGTAGTCAGCATCCTCTCGATGTAGGCAATTGGATGAGGGAGGCTCTAGTAGGTGTGATGTAGGGGCTAGCAGTAGCCACCCTGAGGGGTCCCATAGGACCCACACCATGAGGGGTAGTTCCCATCGCACCGATCCTATGTGATCATGGTGACCGATGCCCTAGGCTTGGGGGTTTTTGAGGTTTTTCTTTTATGGGGTCAGATGACCGGTTACTTGTAGCCTACGGGCATTTTTGATGATATATATACAAATGATTTTATTTTGTTTATACACATGTCATCATTTTATGTTATGCTCAATGATTGTTGAATGTGTATGTATGCCTGTTAATTGATGTTGATGGATGCATATATTATGATGAATGCAAATGTTTCTAATTTTTAGGATATGCAAACGGAATGGATGAATTAAATTTGTGATTTTTGGTGGGGGCACCATAGACTGTTTAGAACTTATGGATTTTTGTCTTATTAGGTGATTGCTGTGGTAACTGAATTTTGCTGTATACATGCTACTTTTGTATTTTCTGATGACAATGCGAGGATGAAAGATAGCGCAATTTTTTTGGAATGTAGTTAAGATTTTCTAAGACTCGGATGTTTTAACTAACTAGCCACGACTGTACTTTATCTTACAAGACTTTTGAACAAGGTATGAATCGAAATTATCTTTGACCAAGTTATTTCACATCCCTCTGTGTGCAATTGAGTTTGTTTATGTGGTATTTGTTAGGATACCACCAGTGCCAGATAGGTTGTCAACCAAACCTGTACTGAGGATCACCTAATTAGCTCCATGAACTTACTTTGTTGTATTTAGTCAGATTAATCTACGGTGCTATATAGGATACCATAAGCTAGTTCATCCACATGCAAACATTGATATGTACACGAGTTTAATGTGACAAATATAACGTCATGCAGGAGGTTTTCCACCAGTGATCGATAGGCTATCCACAAAAATGATACTGAGGTTTACCTCATGACCTTCTGAATGCTGAGAGTTCTAGGGATTCAAGTTAGACTCCGTTATTTTCTTCAATTATATTGGGATATTTGATCTTTTGTAGTGATAAAATCACTATTTATTTTTATTATATATATATATATATTTTTTTTTTTGAGCAAGGGATTTGAATTTCGGGTGATGAGAATCACTATTGTATGTGCCTTTTGATGTATGCACTTTGGTGGTGATGTCAAATTTTTGGATTTTTGACTTTTTGTAAAATTTTGATGTTTACAATATTTTAAGAACTTGGGATTCTTGGGGAATTGGGTAGGGAAGATGCTTGTCATTTTGCCAACTCTCAGCATTCTTGGGGTCATTCACACAGGGGGATGAGTAGGATAACCGTTTCACTCATGGTGACCTAGATTTCTTTGCAGGTTTCATCTTTCGTTCACACAACTTTCTAATTTTTATGTGTTTTAATTTGTGTTGGGATGCTACGTAACAAGGTGTGATCCAAGTAGAACTCTACCTTTGCAAAATCTATCTGACTTTGTATAGTACGTGGCTAGAAAGCTAAATGACAACTGAATGATGAAAACTCTTAATGCATTAGAAGACCACTGACTATGATATGGTAAAAAGAAGTGAATGGCGTTTATTTTTGATGGAATGCTTATAGAATAGAGAAATGTGGAACAAGATGGATTGGCGAAGTAATTACAATCTATGGTGCCTTAACATGTATGACCACGAATATGCAATGTATGGATGTGATGCTTAATGCAACTATTATTTTTTCATTTTTGATGGATTGATTTTTGTGAGTATGAATATGAGATGCAAAAGAGCTCTTTATTGTTGTGATGAGTTTGAGCATGCCTGGAAATGAGATGCAAATTTTTGTTATTTTTGATGATTTTATCGTTTTTGAATTTTCTTCTTTTTGACCAAGCGATTGTGGGACTCCTTGGAGCTTTTTGGTTTGACCAAAAGGGTATTGGAAACCTTTGGGGCATTTTGGGGTTGACCAATCAATGGTAGGAATCCTTGGAGCATTTGGTTTGACCAAAGGGATAATGGGCACCTTTGGGGTATTTTTGGGGTTGACCAAGCAATGGTAGGAATCCTTGGAGCATTTGGTTTGACCAAAGGGATAATGGGCACCTTTGGGGCATTTTTGGGGTTGACCAAGCAATGGTAGGAATCCTTGGAGCATTTTGGGATTGACCAAGTGATTACGGGAATCCTTGGAGCTTTTTGGTTTAGGCTATGGCTACTTTAGATATGGAATGGCCATAAATGACTGATGTTCAAGGGTTCTAGTTCCTTAATTCCATCAAGAGAGGCTAGCTGGTATGTTCTAGGTCCTATTTTACTATCAATTACATAGGGACCTAACCAGTTTGCCATGAACTTGTCCCTTAGATGCGATGACAAGCTAGAGTTCTGTTGGTTCTCTTTTAAGACTAATTCACCAACTTGAAAGTCCCTTAGGTGAACTTTCATGTTGTATGCTTTCTTCAATCGCTCTTGATAGATACGTAAATTCTCAAAAGAATTAATGTGTTGTTCATCAAGCAATGCAAGATGGTCTAACCAGGCCTACCATGCAGTTTCATCATCGATGAACTCTTGCATTGATATTCGTAGGGAAGGAATTTCCAACTCGAGAGGCATGACTGGCTCGGAGCCATACACCAACGACAATGGAGTTGCCCCGATGGGCGTCCGAATGCTAGTGCGATAAGCCCATAGGGCAAGTGGGATCTGAATGTGCCAATCCTTATGACTATTTGTGACTATCTTTTTTAGGATGGCAACTAGCATTTTGTTTGACGCCTCTACTTGCCCATTTTCTTGCGGATAATAGGGTGTCAAAAAACTATGCTAAATTTTTTACTTTGTGGTCAAAGCACGCATGTCTTTGTTCTTGAATGATGTCCCATTATCTGAAATTATCTTGGATGGAATACCAAAATGACATATTATGTTATGTAAAATGAACTCCACAATGCGAGGTCCAGTCGTAGAGGTAAGCAGAACTACTTCCACCCATTTGGTGAAGTACTCTGTGGTCATTATGATAAACATGTCATAACCTGATGATGTAGGGGAGATATTTTTTATTAGATCTAAGCCCCATTGTAAAAATGGCCAAGCTGATTGGATCATATGCAAGGCCTAGGAAGGTACATGTGTCAAATTAGCATGGTGTTGACATTTCATGCACTTCATCACATATGCACAAAAATCTCGCTCTAAATATGGCCAATAATAGCCCATGCAGAGAATGCACTTTAAGATGGCCATACCACTAAAGTGGTCACCGCACGTACCATCGTGCACTTGGGCAATCGCCCAAGTGGACTCCTATTGGTCCAAGCAATGAAGGAGGATTCCTTCATAGCTGCAATGGTACAAAATGTCTCCTAACAAGACATACTTTGCGGCTTTTTGCTTGAATGCTCATTTTGCGGCATGCGTCAGTCCAAGTGGGAGGTTACCTAAATTGAGGTAGTCCCTTATGGGTGAATACCAATCCTACTGATTAGAAACCTCAATGGTATGAATAGCCAATATCTCTTGAAGTTCATCCCTAGAAAAAGTTGAGTGGGAGAGAAATTGCAATAATAGTGTTGTGTTGCTATTAAGGGGAATAGGGGAGAATAAGGACCCCCAGTTGGCATGATTCAGACGATCATGGATTTGAGAGAATGTGTCTAGGGATGGTTCAATCTGGATCAAGTGGATTCCTAGCATCAAGTCAGATCTTGCATGCTCTATCATGGATTGCGATAGCATTTTGACTTGAATGGTTGTCATATCACCAAAAATGTCTTGCGGGATTAGTGACCCCAAGGAGGCCATAGTTTTTGTAAAATGATTCGATGACCAAGGGAGTGTCTCGATGTATTACCATTCAAGATTTTCCAAGAAATTTTCCACAAGGGCTTTGTAGGCATGCAGAACTGGGCATTTACATTGGAATACCCCTTTGACTTGGTTGACAATTAATAGCGAATCACCAAAGATGTTCAATCGTTTGATTTTCATGGTGACCACTGTCTAAAGACCTATGATCAAGGATTCATATTCTACATTATTGTTGGTGCATGGGATGTCTAATTTAAATGACAGAGGCATTAGAGCCCCTTGTGGTGTAAATAATACGATTCTCATGCCACCACATTGCTCATATTTAGAACCATCAAAAAATAGGGTTATTTCGGCCTAAGACTCAAGCTCATCAAAATCTGGTGATTCTGATACATGGAAGACCCCATCATCGGGTAGTTCTATGACTAGGTTGATCGTCTTTGAGAGGAGCCTCCACTAGTTGATCGACTATGAATTGAACTTTGATGGATTTCTATCCAATAAACTCTATGTTAAATTCCATCAACAACATGATCCATTTTTCCATGCGGCTACTATGATAAGTACTACTCATCATGTATTGCAATGGATTCTCCTTAGACACAACATACATAGTGTTTCTCAGCATGTAGTGGTGTAGCTTTTTGGTAGCAAACACCACTGCCAAAGTTTCTCAACATATGCATAGTTAAGTTCATAACTGACCAGGGTGCGGCTAAGATAGTAAGTAGCATGTTCTTTGTGAAGTTCATTTTTCTGGGCTAGCATTGCACCCAATGCCACCTCAGTAGCTGAGATGTATAAGTAGAATGACACTCCTAGTCTAGGTGGTGCCAATACTAGCGGAAAATCCAAGTATTGTTTAATGTCATCAAAGGCTGACTGGCACTTGCCTTCCCAATGAAATGCTACCCCCTTATGCAATAATTTGTTCATGGGTTGACACTTGTCAAATAGCTACACTATGAAGCGCTTGATTGACGTGACCTTTCCCTGTAGACTTTTGAGCTACTTGATGGTAGTTGGGGGAAGCATTTCAAGGATTGCCTTGACTTTTTTTGGGTCCACCTCAATGCCTCACTTTGAGACTATGAAACCCAAGAGTTTTCTAGATGTGACACAAAATACACACTTCTTGGGATTCAGTCTGACTTTATGTTCCATGAGGCGATCAAGGATCTTGCTTAAGTCATCAAGATGATCTGGGCGCAAAAGAGATTTGGGAAACAAATAATCCATGTAATCTTCCAAAGTTTTATCCATGTAATCATGGAAGATGTATGTCATGGCACGTTGGTACGTGGCGCCAACATTTTTAAGGCCAAAAGGCATGACCTTGTAACAAAATGTCCCCGAAGGCATTGTGAATGCCATTTTTATTTGGTCCTCAGGATTGATATGAATCTGATTGTATCCCAAGAAACCATCCATGAGAGAAAGCATTTTGTGGCCTGTTGTAGCATCTACCAATGCATCGATGCTTGGAAAGGGGAAATCATCCTTAGGACTCACTTTGTTTAGATCTCAAAAATTAGTGCATATGTGAATCCTCCCGTTAGGCTTTTTGACGAGCACCATGTTGGAAAGCCATGGTGGGTAATCCATGTAGATGACAAACTATGCATCCAACAACTTTTACAATTCATCTTTGACCATCAAGGCCACTATTGGGTGCATCTTACATAGTTTTTTCTTAACTGGCTTGACTGTCGGATCAAGCATTAGGTTATGCATGACTAGCTATGGATCTAGCCCTGACATGTATCTGTAGGACCATGCAAAAACCTCATTCTTCTCTTTGAGAAGGGTAATGTAGTTGGCTTGCTCTTCGGGGATAAGCTTACGTCCAGCTTGATAATCTATGGATTCATTAGATCAGAGCCGATGTCTACGTCAGTCGTCTCCTCGACCGACATGTGGGATCCATCCTCCAACTGGTGTGGAGTTGGGATCAAATGGATATCATTTGCTGAGTTTAAATATGTGTTGGGAACATTGGGTTCCCTTTCAGCATGTAAGATATCATGAGTTGGCCCTGGGGTAAAATGAAGCATTTTACCGAAAGTCCAGTACTCTGATGGGGATGGCGGTGAATTGATGCGATCCCAGTCAATGACATCTATGTCTAGATACAACGACTGTACTGGATCGGTTGGGTTATAGATGAGGGCGGTTAAGTCAATGGAGATCATGTTGATGAAATGATTTTGGTCTCCATTACCACGGGTGTGATGACTCGAACATTCTAGATGTTATTTGTGCTCTAGGTCTGGCTCTGGAGGTACTGGAACAAATGGATTGGCCCTATGTACGGATAGGAATACAGGGTCTACCCTTGGTACTAATATCACTATAGGGTCTCTGGGCGAAAGGTATTCTTCATATGCCCAAAGTGGTGGATTCAACACTTGTTCCCACTGTGCTGGGTCTACGTACCACTCATGCCCTGGCACTATGTTTAGCTATTCAAATATGTCATTAATATCTAAGGGGTATTGTTGCTATCACATATGATTGAGATAGGCCATCTCAGTTTCATCTTCATAATCACTCTTAGAGATCCAAAAGCCTTCATTGGCTCCAACCACTATTTACAACATTAGAGGCTCGTCTTGCTTGAACAAATTGATTTGGCCCCATTGGGGTTGTTTCGCTATTTATGATGGGGGCTAATTTTATAGACCTGACGGTCTCTTTGGATGAGCATGTAGGGGCGCCACTTTGCAATCATGCCTCTCCAGGGGAGGGAAGATTCCTCCATGATTAGGGGCTTCATGACTACCCTTGTAACTGCCTCTAACCCTCAAAAATTCTCATTCACACTCCCATGCAATGAAGGAAGAATTAAGTGGTGGATCTGAGCTACCATTTGTCAAGATTTGAGTTTTTGCCTGTTAAACCTGCTATTTGCCCCACCCTGGAGCGAATACTATTATTCGTCCCTGGGAGAGGTGAATACCAGTTTGTAATCATCCTTGGGTGGAACGAGAATGGAGTAGAGTGTCTGAAGGTGCCAAATTGACCTCTGAACTTTCCAAAATTATTGTGAGAGTGGTTAGGACCACTGTTTAACCTCTGGGGGCTTCCCTTGGGGCTGTGTGTGTCAATGAGATCAGTGTTTACAGTCACATAGTCGGATTCATGCTATTTTGGTGTCTACAAAACCTATTAGTAATTTCAACTTTCTTGCATCACCTAATCACATGATGTTTCATTTTGCATTCAACCATATACCATGCATAATCTAAAATATACATAAAATTACTCTACTTAGTAGTCTAGACACTCGTACCCACATATATACATATGCATCATAAATATATATAAAATGTTTTAAAATGTTCAAGTCTACTCAAACATATAAGAAATTTTTTTCTACATATCAACCACATTCTCCCATGTGGCGTTTCTATTTGAGTAATGGTCCCATTGGATTTAACATTGCTCTATATTTTTTCTCAGGCTCTTGGTCCTATAACCAATTATTTTTATAGATCGTACTTCAATTCTCATTAGGTCCAACATATACACATTGTAAACATCCCAAATGTGAGTAGGGTCACATATATACTTCCTAATAAGGACATATGGAACACATTATGGATTTTGGATAAGCTTGGTGGTAGAGCAAGTTTGTATGCAATACTGTTTATCTTATCAATAATTTCAAATGGACCCACATATATAAGGTCAAGTTTGGAAGATTTTATATAGATTTTAGTAGGTTTCACCCTTGAGAACACTTTTTCACCTATAAATTTTTCATCGGTGTTATTTTGAAGTCTACGTATCTCTTTTGGTGATCTGCGATCTCTTTCAATTTTTACTAAATTCTTTTTTACTTTATCTTCCATTTCTCTTATAATATATGGTCTAATCACTACCTGATCCATAAAATTATCCCATGATAAAAGGAATCTTCCATATTCTTTATTACATGGTTTCAAAATGTGCCATACCTAGTGATACATGATAAATATTATTGTATTCAAACTCTACTTGGTATAAATAATCTTTCCATTTAGTATGTTGATCCATAGAATACATTCTCAACATATTTTTCAAAACTTGATTCACCCTCTCAATTTGTACATCTATATCAAGGTGATAGCTTGAACTAATTTTTATTTTATGAATCAACAAATTATCTACCAGTTGTAAATGTTTTGCTTTCACTATTAGACACTTTGAGGACCTAGTCACATAATCCTTGATATCCTTTTCATACTTGGCTAATAGTAGACCTTCCTAAATCTCTTCTACATATTTATCCCTCTAGAATACACCTAATAAGGAGTATTATGTGCATCCTTAAGTATTTTTTCTCTCAATCTACCAATATTTGGTACAACCAATCTTCTCAACAAGTCATCTCTATATATAAAACCTATATCTTTTACAGGTTCTTGCTTAACTTGAAAATTATATAATTAACAAAACTCAACTTTTTATTGCAATTCCTTAATATGGTATAACAAATCATAATGACATTTCATTATTATAGTAATGCACCCTATTCTACATATAGCATCTACTACCTTATTCTCCTTACCCTTGATGTAGCCAATACCGAAATCATACTTAACTAGAAACTCTGTATGGCATTGTTGTCTAGCATTCAACAAGGGTTGGGTAAATATGTATCTTAAAATTTTTTAAAGTATCTTGAGTTAAAAAAAATTCTTCAGCAAGTAGTATCTCTAGATCTTAAAAATGTGTACAAAAGCTACTAATTCCAAGTAATGAGTAGCATAGTCACTTCATGTCTCTTAATTTTTATTTATTTAAAGGCAATGACTACATTATATTGGACTAAAACTTATTCTAATCATTCAATTGATGCATCAATACACACTATAAACTTATTATAAGGAACAAGTAACTATAGAATTGGTATGGTCATCATCCTCTCTTTCAGTTGTTCACAAATATCAACTATCCTAGGCAAAGGATACATATTATTTATGGTAACCTTATTTAATATTTGGTAGTCTATGCACAATATTAAGGTGTCATCTTATTTTTCTAACAAATAAAATAGGGGCGTCCCATGACAACACACTGAGTTTAGTAAGCCCTATTTACAAAAAGTCTTGAATTTGCATCTTGATCTCTTGTAGATAAATATAATCCATTCTATATGGTGATCTAATAATGGGTGCATCTCTAGGTGATAACTCTATTAAAAAGTTAAATTCCAAAAATAGGGTGATTTTGGAAGAGATAAGAGTCAATTTTAGTTTTCTTGATGATGAGGGTTTGATGAGGAAAACTACTCTGCTAGGGTTTGATGAAGAAAAACTGCTCTACGAGGATGACAAAAGCTTTTAGAGGAGGTCTAAAAAATTGGAGGAATGTTGTGATGGCATTGGGTTCGGAACAAAGAATGCATGCTCGTGATGTTTTTTCATCTGAAAATTATTGGAAGGAACAGGATTTTCCAATGCATGTCGGGAACCACTTGTTAAAGAACAATGGATGTTTCGAACGATGTGAAGCCAAGCTAGTTCTAGTGGTTCAACCAGACTCGATGGCAGAAGATGTGGAGTATCTAACCAAACATTCCCTTATTGGTAAATTTTTGGGCATCCGAATTTCTCTCCCCTTTGTGGAGGCTTGGGTCAGGAAGACTTGGAATCCTGAAGGCGATGTGGAGGTGATGTTGAGTGCAAACAACTATTTTATGGTGGTTTTCTCTTGTATTGCAGATTGTAACAAAGTATTTGAAGGGGGTCCTTATTTCTATAACCAAGTGGGACTCTTTCTTAAACATTGGCATGTGGGTTTCAACCCATCAGAGAAGCGGCCATTGCGGGTTCCAGTATCGGAATTCTAGAGAACTGATGTCTTGCATAAGATTGCCCTTCTACTTGGGAAGCCGATTGGGCCATCACAATAGAAAATAGATAAAAAGATAATCTTTATTGCTCGTATTTGTGTTGAAATTGACTTAAATAATCCTATTCCATATTATATTGAAATACAATTTGGATCAACTACATGGGTTCAAAAACTTGACTATGGAGCTCTTCCATTTTGTTGTCAGATCTACCGTGAAAATGGCCACTTGCAAAGAAAATACCCTAAGTTTATCTCATCTATGGCTTCAAATCCTAGGACCTCTCATTCTAGACAAAGTTTTGATAAATCAAAATCCCTGATAAATGAAGGGAAACGGGATAAGGAAGATTGTGTTTTGGTAAAATCCTAAAATAGAGGATAAAGGACAAACAAAATCCTTAAGGATAGCCAGCCAAATGCTCTACTCAACCATTTTGAAATATTAGATGATCTTGATCAGTGCATGGAGATACCTAAAATTTTGCTACCTGATGAAAATATAACAAGGTTGAATCATATGCCTATTCTTGAGGGGGAACTTAAGGAATCAGATCTAGGGGGTTTAAATGAAGAACAAATGGTTTTGGATCTGAGTATAGGGGATACGGTTGGGTCTAGCCCTATAAAGGAAACTATTTTAAAAAGTGGTACAAATTTAGTTATTCCCTCTCCTACTCAGGCACTGATGCAGTCATCCTTGGACTGCAAAACTCCTACAGTTTTGGGATTGCAGCAGAAAATAATTAAAAAAGTTTTTTTGGATAAGAATATGAAGTGGGTCAGAAGAAGGACCGAGAAAAAATTAATTTAATGGGGGAGACTTTGGTGGAGTTAGGCTTGGTGAGAACATTGGACTACCATTTTTATAACCTCCAAAAAATATTATCCTCTCATGGAATGTAAGGGGGTTGAACAACATCCTCAGACAAAAAGTTGTTCGTGATTTGGTTCATGTGCATTCTATGGATGTGGTATTTATTCAGGAGACTAAATAGGCTATTGATAGTATGTTCAATATTTCTCCCAAGTTTTGGAGAAGGGAAAAATTCCAGTGTATTGGTGCATCTATATATGTTGGTGGTGTCACTTGTTTATGGTATCCGGTTAAGATATCCTCTCTTACTTGGATTTCTAGTAGATGGTCTATTTCTATGGTTGGGCATGATAATTAATCTGGTGAAACCATGCTAATTAAAAATGTGTATGCACCTATTTATTACAATGGTAAAGTGAATTAGTGGGAGCACATTTGCTTTGTGAGAAGTTTGGTTCCCCTATACCCATGGATTTTTGCTGGAGACTTCAACTCTATCACTTTTCTGGAGGAGAAACGTGGTGGGGTGGACTATCTCAAGACTTTTTATTTTGTCTTTAGTGCTCATATCCAGGCCCTAAAATTGGTTGACATCAAGCAAGATAATGGGATATTTACTTGGCACAATAGAAGGTGTAGGAAAGCTTTAATATCAGAAAGACTAGATAGGTTTTTGATATCCAGTTATTGGATGGGTAATAATAGAAGTGCTAGTTCTATGATTCTAGAGGGTAGGGGATCTGATCATTGGCCTATAAAAATATCTGCTTTGGAGTTAGGGATAAAAATGAATCCCTCATTTAAGTTTCAAATTATGTGGCTTCGTGATCCTAAGATTCATGATTTCATGCAAGGCTGGTGGACCATTGGAAATCCTCCTCATGGCACCACTATGTATTCCTTTATGAAGTAACTATAATTTGTAAAACATAAATTGAAGAGATGGAATAGACTAAATTTTGGGAACCTTTCCTTGGCTAAGTTGGAAGCTCTTAGGAGTATGGAAGAAGCTTCAAGAAATATTAGAGATCAAGGATTCACGAAGGAGCTTCTTGTTGAGGAATCTAAGGCTGCAAAAGACCTTGCTGAATGGGAACTGAGGGAAGAATTTTTTTGGAAATGAAAATCTTGAGTAGATTGGCTTCAAGAAGGGGATAGGAACACAACCTTCTTTTATAACCCAGTTAAGGCTCACCGTAATGATAACATTATTACCTCTTTTGTGAATTCTTAGGGTGCCCTGCTCTCTTCTTTTAGGGATATTTTAGAAGAGACTAAGAGGTATTTTTCCTCCCTCTTTAATGAGGACTCCCTATCATATGATGAGAATGAAAAGCTTATTATAAATAGTATTCTAACGATTGTTTCAAGAGAGATGAATGAGCACTTGATCACGCCAATTTCACTTGAGGAGTTGGAAAATGTTGTATTCAATATGAAAAAGAAAAATCCCCAGGCCCAGATGGATTCCCCATTGAGTTTTATTAGGAGTTTTGGGATTTAATCAAATTTGATATTTTGGAGGTGGTCCATGATTCCCAAAAGAAAAAACAGATGCTAAGGGCCCTAAATGCTACCTTTGTGTTGCTTATACCCAGAAAGAGGGATCAAATTCCTTGGATATGTTCAGCCCTATTGCTCTCTACAAAGTTGTGTATAATATCATCACAAAAATTATTGCTGAGAGGTTGAAGATATGGTTGAGAAAAATAATCTCTGAGGAGCAAGGAGGGTTTGTTGCTGGACGAAAAATATTGTATGGGGTTGTTATTGCTACAGAAGCTATTCACTCGATGGAAAATTCTAAGGAGAAAACTATATTTATTAAGTTGGACATGGCCAAAGCTTATGATCGGGTCAAATAGTCCTTTCTTCAAAAATTTCTTACTACTTTTGGATTTGAGGAGGAATGGATTAGATGGGCGATGAGCTATGTTTATTCTTCCTCATTCTCTGTTCTTGTTAATAATGAGCCATCAGAGATGTTTGAGGCCTCAAGGGGATTGAGGCATGGATATCCTTTATCTCCTTATTTGTTTATCATTATGGCAGAAGAGTTGGGAATATTGCTCAAGTCTCAAGTCATGCAGGGTCTCATTCAGGGGTGGAAGTGGGATAGTAGTTTGCCACCTTTTTCCCACATTAAATTTGTTGATGATACTACTTTGTTGGGAGTTGCCACTATCAAGGAAGCTGGAAATATTAGACAACCTCTTGATATATATCTTGGTGCTTCTGGATAGTTTATTAATGTCGACAAGTCTTCTATTTTCTTCTTCAATACCCCTCCTCTTATTCAAGCAAGGATTGCTCGCATTCTAAGATTCCAGGTTGGGGCTCCCCCCTTTATTTATCTTGGTATTCCAATTTCATATCATAATCTACCTATATCTTCTTGGTAGTCTATGCTTGATAAGTTTAGAAGAAAGGTAAATCATTGGAATTTCATATGGCTATCCACTGCAGGTAGAGTGTTGCTTTTAAAATACATTGTTCAAGCTTTACCCATTTATAGATGTTTTATACAAATAGCTCCCTCTCACTTCATCAAGGACATGGATGCTTTGTCAAGACATTTTTTATGGTCTGGAAAACATGATCAATATAAATGGAGTTTGGTTAGATGGGATTCTATATGTAGGCTAGTGCAAGAGGGAGGCCTTGGGTTGTGACAGACAACTCTTTTTGGTAGGCTTTGTATGCAAAACTTTATTGGAGATGGTGTACCTCTCAAGATCCCTAGAGTCAGCTTGGTTGGAAAAGGTTCAGTTATATAAGACACTCTGAAAAGAGGAGCTAATTTAATCAAGTAGGGTTTGTTCTAGATTTGCAATCAGGGATCAAATGCTCTTTTTTGGGAGGATTCTTGGGATGGCCACCATCCTATGTTGAATTAATATCCTAGGTTACATTACCTAAGCATTTTTTTCTTGGAAGTAGGCTGGTATTGTGTGGAGGACTTTAAAAAATCTAGTATTTTGGAAATGTGGAGATGTACAGGTGGAAATATCCACAAGAATGGCCCCAATGGGGACTATCCAATGACATAGAGGTGCTTGCTCTTGTTATTATTGGGAGGCCTTGTTCTTCATTGAGGGGTAAAGATATTCTGGCTTGGAACCCTGATCCTAAGGGAACCTACTTGGTAGCCTATGGTTATCAGATTCTTGATAAGCAAAAGTATGGGAGTATTCCTATCACTTGGTGGAAAAAGGTGTGGAACAAATTTGCCTGGCCAAAATGTAACTTCTTTCTCTAGTTGGTAGCTTGAAATAAATGTTTCACTTGGGATAATGTGAGGAAGAGGGGATTTCAGGGTCCCTATTTTTGTGTACTTATACTAAGAATGTGGATGATACTTCTCATTTATTTTTCCAATGCTCCTTTCCCAAAGACATTTGGAACCGTTGGTGGAGTTCCTGGAACCGTCCATGTTTTCATGTGCTATCCCTGGTGGAGTTTTGGAGTAATCTAGGAAGACCTCCGGCCAAGACCCCCTTCCTTTGGGTGGCTTGGAATTTGGGCCCTTCTTGCATCATCTATAAAAGTTGACTTAAATGGAACTAATGCATATTTCAGGGCAGTTATTTGGTTTTTCAAAAGATATAGCAAAGGAACTTGTATATTGTTCAGGAAACCATCCATAACAAATGTGATGTGGACCCTCTTTTGGATTCTAGGGAGAAGAAGGTACAACAAGCCCTTGGTATCTTTGGGGATGGTGTGAAATCTTCTAGCCCTAGTAGGGTTCCTCAACTCAGTAAGAAGGTTAGGATATATGGTAGGTGGAGGCCACCCCCTAAAGGAGTTTTAAAAATTAATGTTGATGGATCATCCAGGGGTAATCTTGGACATGTTCTAATTGGCAGTTTTGGGAGAGATTCTACTGTTGGTTTTAGATTTTTATTTTCCATTTATAAAGGTGTTCACTCCAACAATATTATGGAAGCTCTTACAATTCTTGAGGCCTTGTGGAGGGGGTTTTCTCTTGGCTGGCATAGGATTATCTGTGAGTCTTACTCTCAAATTGTGGTTAATATTTTAAATAGTAAAAGGATGGAGGAAGTTAATTGGTAGTTGGCCTCTGTAGCCGTTAAAATTCTCATAATGAGTGAAGAGTTTGAATTTATATCCTTTGTGCACATTCCAAGGGAATGGAATGTGGTTGATGATTACCTGGCCAAAAGGGCTTTTGAGCTGTTGGATCCTTGGAGTATCGATAATTGGGAGAGTCTCCTGTTTGGGGACTCTCAATGCCTACGGTACTTGATCCACAAGGATGTACAAACTTAATGTGGTTTGTTCTTGTTCTATTTTTTGGGTGTCATTCTAGTCTAGTGGTTTTAGTCTATTTAGTTGTTTATTTGAGTCCTAGTTGGAAGCTCAGTTGTACTCTGTAATCTAGACTTTTTATCAATAAATTTTTATCCTTTTATTTAAAAAAAAGAATCAATTTTAGTTTCTTCATTTTTTCATATTAACCACATAGATCATCCCTAATTTCTATTTTCACTTGCATTACTAATAATAAATGTTGTTAAATAGAACCACGATCACAATGAATTCTAAATATCTGGTTATATTCATTGATAAAATCTATCTATATTTCCTAAAAATTTTGGAGAGCTTTATGGCTCTCAAGCAATCAACAACAATAATGATATCAAAGGCATGCAAATATTTCATATGCAATTACCTTGGAAGTTATTTCTATTTTCATCTCCCTATTTATCTTGTTCTCCTCCTATTTGGCTTCTTGATTTGCTTCCTCTTGATGAGCAAAATCAAAAGCTTTAGGAATGTATTAATATTTGAGTATACTCACCACAGTCCTAATATTAGGATGGAGTTACAAAATAAATTTATTGAATTTCATATCCTAATTTCACTTATATTGAGTTGCGTATTTTAATAGTTGGATAAGCTTCTATTGATAAGCCCAGACTGGCATATTTTTTGATGATAGAGTAGATAATTTAGCAAATTTCTCTACATAGTACTGCTTGGTTAGGAATATTTTCCTAAATTATTTTATAAAATTATCCCATTTGAGTTTTTTTGCTTTAATACCGAGTCATTTCTTAAATTTCTTCCACCAATATAGGATTAGTTCAACATATTCATAATATCCACATAATTTTAGATTCTATTGACAAAAGCACCATGGAAAGGTATGATTCCAATTCATTCAGCTAATTCTCCACTGCATCAATATCATCTTTACCATTAAATTTAGAAATCACAACCTTATTTAAGTCCTTGGTCAACTCCACACTCACTCTGGTCATATCAGTGCCAATTTGTGTATGCTAATTAGATGTTCTGTCAGTTTTACCTACATGTTCCCTACCCCTAGTTAAGTACTCTTTTAGTTTTTGGACTATCAACTCTTGTTTTTGAGCCATGTGATTTTTTCATTGGGTCATTTCCTATTTTGCTGCTTTAAATAAGTTTGTAGTAGTTGAACTACTTCTACTAAATTTATTTCCTCTCTACTAGGCTCATTTGGTGGAGGTTCAATCAATTGTTTTATTCTTCTTTTCCTTTGATTCCTTATTTTCTTGCCCTTTTTTTTTTTCCCTTGGATGTCTTATGGTGGTTTCTTCCTGTCCAGATCCCATGAGATTCACATATTGCATCATTAAGCCTTTAGACCCATGGATAAAATAAGTAAACTAATTGTTTGATTTAGTTTTGATTTAAAACCAAAAATATTATTCATAGTTCTACAACTTAAATATCTCTTCTACAATGATACCACATGTGAAAAATCAAGTCTACTCACCTTGGTTTATCTAAAAAATAAGCCAAGCAAATTTTTAGGATATTTTTTTGTTTAAATTTATTATTTCAACCTAAAATGTGATTTCATTTTCATAGCAATTAGGATTCATCCAATGATTTATTACCTTATTATTTAATCAATATAGGCATATCATACCACTTTTGGGTTTTATAAATACTATAGATAGCCACCCAAAATGATTAGATTGGTCAATTCATATAAGAGTACCATTTTTTAGATTTGACACACTCATTTTTCATCCTCTTGTTCTAGCATGAGGATCTAACTATGGATAGGGTTGTCTTCTAGGGCCAATAACACCTAGAGGATAGTCACATAATTTTATCATCCCTTAACATCATGAACCTCAACTTAATCAATTGACCTATTCAAACATTGATATGCAAAGGGTGTTAGCGTACATATGCCCAATGTCTAGTTGATCATCCTACTACTCAAATTTAGCTAGAGCTATGTCATTACCCTAACACTAGTCTTAGTCACTAATATCCATTATGACTCACGATCGTTTATCTCATACCAAACATCATGGCTAGACTAATTACATAGTATTACTAGTTTATTTCTAGTCAAATGATACATAAGACCTATCACCATACTTCTGGGTAGTGACCTAGAGGTGATGTACCATACCACCCATCATTACAAGTCCTTAATATGTCACTTGCTCTAACCAATTTTGTTAGACTATGGTTGCTCTCGAGTCGTGTTGTAAACTTGTATGCATCTCAAAATCATTGGGTGTCAATATTTTTAATATCCTTCATTAGGAATACATGGTTAATATTTTTAAGTCAAATGATTCAACATTTTATAGATATCTTCTTCTTGAATGGTTCTTTTGATCGAGATGTGGCCCTCCAAAATTGTTTAAGCCCATTAGATCTTTTCGTGTTTCCAATCCAAGATTTAATCCCTCATAGTTATATAAGACTTTGGAAGAAATTATTGACATGGGTGAAATATTCCTCAATACTAAATTATCTATTACTAATCCCACCCAACAATGTGCTTTTCCATCCCAAATTTGGTTTGCCATTTTTTCATTGCCAATGACTAGTACATTAGTCTTTGTATTTTATTCATGGACAGGTACATTTTAGAAGGTTTTTCCCAGTTTTTAGATCAAAATGTTTACTCTAAAGTGAAAAACGTTCCCTAGTAAGAAATTTTTAATCAGATCCAATACTTTCTTTATTGAGCTACTTTCATAAAACCACAAGAAATTTATGTTGAAGGTAACACCATCCTCTCCTATAGTGTGTGCCTTTTACCTGCTTCTCAAATTACACAAACCCAAGATTTTCGATTGACCCATCTATTCCTATTGTGTTTTCATGCATGAACCTACCTCCAAATAGCTTCACCCTCTACTCTTGCCAATTTTATAGAAACAAAAAGCATCTCTTAGATTTCATATCTCTAATTAAATATTTGCAAGGTCGTACCTTTCCTCAGGACATCAGTATTTTCTCTTTTGATATTGAGAGCCTCTATCCCAACATCCCCACATCTCAAGGATTGGTATCCATACATAATTTTTTGAGGAATGAATTTGATTTGGCCAAGATAAACTTTGTGGTAAGGCTTGCAGAGATAGTGTTAACATAAAACTACTTGGAATTCAAAGGGAAAACATATAGGTAATTAAGAGGAATAACAATGGGAAGTAATTTTGTTGTGGTTTATTGTTATTTATTTCTTTGTCACCTAGAGGAATAGGTGTTTAATAATGATATTGTGAAAAATATTTTATTTTATAAAAGATATATTTATGATACCATTGGAGTTTGGCATGGACCAAAGGAGGATATTAATGGTTTTCTTGCTTCCTACTATTCCTTCTATGATAGTATTAAAATTAATTCCTTTATTTATGATTTTGATGTAGCACTTTTGGATCCTACAATTTTTAAGGGACCTAATTTTTCTTAGACTATAGTTCTTTGCACTAGATTGTTTCATAAGCAGATGAATGTCTACCAATACATCCCTAATTCCTCCCATCATCCAGTTCATTAGTAAAGGGTCTTTATCTTAAGTGAACTCAACATATTTTTTGTTAGAGAAAGATTCAAGTATAGATTTATTTCTATTAAAAATATTTTTTTAAAAGAATCAGAGTTAGGGGATATCAAATTAATTCTCTTGCCTTTGTTTGATAATGTTAAATTTGAGGCCCTTCAGTTTTGGCTAAAGTTTTGGAGTGAGCAGCACACATATATTGAACCAAAATAAAAAAAATTCCTCTTATTTTGAAGCTAGACAACTATAATTTTGTTAGAGATCTTCGAATCAACACATATATTATTTCTACAATGTTTGAAAAATGGAGAAAAGATAGAGAGATAAAACACATTGCTCAAGGAATCATTTGTTGGAGGAATAAAATACCCTTGAGAGCTTATATTTGTAAAAACAAATTTTCTTAAAACATGTTTTATCCACTATGTAGCTTGCATTTTTAATGCACTTTTAATGTAATTTATAATGCATTTTTAAATATTTTTAATGTATTTTTTTATGAATTTTTAATGCAAGTTATTGTACTTGTGTGGGTAATTTTTCTTGGGGTATGAGCCTAGCTTTATCATTTGGTCTATAAACGAGAAATCCTTATTGCTTTTTATGGGTTTGAAAAATATTTTTTTTATTCCACATGTAATACATTATGGCTCCCCCACTAGAGTTAGGATTTTTTAAAGAAGTCTTGTACTTCTTCTAAAATCACACTCCATTTATGAGACCTATAGGTCAAAAATGTTCAGAGTTTTGATGTTGTATTACTTCTTCTTTTTTGGAACAAAATTCAATTTTGTGTCTTTTCTTCCTTTTCTAACTCGTGTTAGTATTTTTTTTTTGTTTTCTAAAATGTTTTTGTGATGCACCTTGTCGGAGCCATAACTTGTGAACCGTATGCCCATTTGCCTTGAAATTTAATAGGTGGTTCTGCATCATTATGATCTATGATCCTCCTAAACATCCAAAATTCATGTTTTCGGGACCTAACTCCTCCATCTAATGCCCCAAAATTAGCTTCTAGAATAGGTTCCTAGGTTTTTTGGGTTTTTTTGGCTATTAGAAGTTTATTATATTTTATTATACCTTAAGTTGAGACCTAATATTTTAAATTAAGGTTCATTATTGTAATAGGAATGTGTGATCCAATTTTGGGTGCAATCCGACTCATTTCTATTTTTAGAAGTTTTTAGAAAAAATATCTATTTTTAGCATTTAAAAGAAAAAAAAATGTTTTTAGGGTTTCTTTAGGGTTTACTTGGTTTTCGGTTGCTATATGATGGATTGTAATAATTTGTAGAGGCGGTGTGAATTCAAGATGATAATAATATCAATTTTTAGTTTTCTTCCATTATTGCATTTATGTTATGTGATTGGAGTCTATTTTGTTGGTCTCTTGTAGCTAAGTTTACATCATTTGGTATCAGAGATCAGAGATGCTATATTCTATTATGCCTTAACATCTAGGAAGCTAGAAACAAAGGAATTGGTTATGCCTACAGTAGTAGCTAAGTTACTAAGTAAATATAAATATGTAACACCAAAGGAGTTACCATATGGGCTACCACCAAAAAGGGATATCCAACATCACATGGATTTGATTCTGGTATCATTGCTCCCAAATCAGGTAGCTTATTGGTTGAACCCACCACATAATGAAGATTTGAGTAGACAAGTGACAAATTTGATAAATAAGAGATTAGTTAGGGATAATATGATTCCATGTGCGACTCCAACATTACTGACCTCGAAGAAATATGATGACTACAGATGTGTGTGGACAGTAGAGCCATAAACAAGATCACAATAAAGTATCTATATCCTATGCCGAGAGTGGATGACATGATGGATGGATTGGCTAGAGCTAAATACTTCAGTAAAATTGATCTACAAAGTGGCTACTACTAGATCAGAATTCGAGAAGGGGATGAATGGAAGACAACTTTTAAGGCAAAATATGGATTATACGAGTGGATGGTGATGCCATTTGGGTTGTCTAATGCACCCAATACAATTACACGGTTGATGAATAGAGTACTACGTGAATATAATGGTAAGTTTGTGGTTTGTATTTTGATGATATTTTGATTTACATTAAAAGTGAAGAAGATCATTAGTTACACCTGAAATTAGTGTTAGACATGCTCATGAAGGAGAAACTGTATGTCAACCTGAAGAAATGTAGATTTCTTCAAGATAGTTTAGTGTTTTTGGGATTTGTAATCTTGATAGATGGCATGAGGATGGATGATGAGAAAGTGAAGGCGATTATGGAATGGCAACTTCCATGATCTATAATAGAAGTAAGGAGCTTTCATAGACCAGCTAATTTTTGTAGGAAGTTCATTGGGAACTTCAATAGTATAGCTGCCCCTATAACTGAGTGCACGAAGGGGAAATAGTTTGTATGGACTACGAAAGTAACATAGAGTTTTGAACTCTTGAATAAGAATGTATCGGAAGCCCCTATTATAGTGTTACTAGATTTTGGTAAAGTGTTTGAGGTTTATTGTGATGCCTAATTGGTTGGAATTGGTGGTGTCTTAAGTCAAAAGGTCCGACTTGTAGCATTTTTTAGTGAGAAGCTGAATGATGCAAGGAAGAATTATTCTACATATGATGTGGAATTTTATGCAATTTTGCAAGCATTGTAACATTGGAGGTACTACTTAATATCAAAGGATTTTGTGTTGTTTACTGATCATGAAGCATTTAGGTATGTCAATTCTAAAAAAAAGTTAAATAGCAAGCATGCCAAATGGGTTTCATTTTTGCAACAGTATACATTTGTCCTAAAACACAAGTAGGAAAAAATGAATAAGGTTGTTGATGCATTGAGTAGGAGAGTCTTGTTGTTGACCACTATGGAGAATGAAGTGGTAGGATTTGAGCGGATTAAAGATCTGTATGAATTTGATGCGAATTTTTGTAATATTGTACAATAGTGCAAAATTACGGTAGGGTGTGAGTCCTGTACTATTTTTGAAGAGTATTTTTTATAGAATGGTTACTTGTTTAAGGGTAATCGATTATGCATTTCCAATGGATCTATGAGAGAGAACATCTTGAGGTAATTACATAGTGGGGGTTTGGCTAGTCATTTTGGTGTAGCAAAAACTACCAATCTTATAGAGGAGAAGTACTATTGACCAAAAATGAAGAGAGATATAATCAAGTTTATCTCTAGATATAGAGTATGTCAAATGGCTAAGGTCCATGCACAAAATATAGGGTTATATATACCACTGCCATATCCTACAGGACCATGGACTGATCTGAGTATGGATTTCGTGTTGGGGTTGCCCAAGACACAAAGGGGTAAGGATTCAATTTTTGTTGTGGTAGATAAATTTTCAAAAATGGTGCATTTCATTGCTTGCCAAAAAAATAATGATGCAACTAGGATTGCAGTCTTATTCTTTGATGAGATTGTATGGTTGCATGGTGTTCCAAAGACTATTACTTCTGATTGGGATACTAAGTTCTTGAGTCACTTTTAGAGGACGTTGTGGAAAATTTTGAACACCAGGCTGCAGTTCAGTAGTGCTTACCACCCACAGACCAATGGGTAAACATAGGTAGTGAATAGAAGCTTGGGAAACCTCTTACAATGCATAGTTGGATAAAAACCAAAACAATGGGATTTAGCCTTGTCACAAGCTGAATTTACATACAACAGTTCAGTGAATAGGTCGACAGGTAAGTTTCCTTTTCAAATTATTTATGGTCAAAATCCTAGAATTGTATTATATTTGGTTTAGTTACCAATTGGGAAACAAGTTAGTGATGATGGAGAAGCATTTGTTGAGCATATTCAAAAAGTGCAAGAGTCAATGAGAGAAAAATTGCATAGTAATACTCACTACAAAGATTATGTTGATACACACATAAGGGTGAAAGTGTTTGAAGAGGGTTATATGGTCATGGTTCATCTTAGAAAATAAATATTTCCTAAGGGACATATAACAAATTGAAACTTAAGAAAATTGGGCCATGCAGAATTTTGAAGAAGATCAATGATAATGCCTATAAAGTGGAGTTGCCCGATGAATTTGATATTTCACCCATTTTTAATGTTTCTAATTTATTTTAGTATTCTAGTACTATCAAGGATGGAAAATTATAGGAGACAGTAAATTGGGCACGACATATTCCTAAGAAGAAAAATGACAGAGTTGCACAGGTGCTTGATAAGAAGGTGATCACCACCAGACATGGGAGCTACAAAAAATTATTGGTTCAGTGGAAAGGATAACCATAGTTAGATAACACTTGGATTTCAGAGTTAGAGCTAAACAAAATTAATAACCAAAATCTACAGGATTTCAACTCAGTTGAACTCACAGGAGCTAAGTTCCAGAGGAGAATGATGCACCTTTCTAGAGCCATAACTTGTGAACCATACGCCCGTTTACCTTGAAATTTAATAGGTGGTTTCATGTACGTGTTTTCTATTAGGATGATCTATGATCCTTCTAACCCTCCAAAAATCATGTCTTCGGGACCTAACTCCTCTATCTAGTGCCCCAAAATTAGCTACTAGAATAGGTCCCCAAGTTTTTTGGGTTTTTTTGGCTGTTAGAAGTTTATTATATTTTGTTATACCTTAATTTGAGATCTAATATTTAAATTAGGGTTTTTTATTGTAATAGGGATGTGTACACCGAATTTGGGTGTAATCCGACTCATTTATAGTTTTAGCAATTTTTAGAAAAAAGATCTATTTTTAGCATTTTTTTAGAAAAAATATATTTTTAGGTTTTCTTTAGGGTTTCTTTGGTTTTCGGTTGCTATATGATGGATTGTAATATTTTGTAGAAGGGGTGTGAATTCAAGAATGAGAAGAATATCAATTTGTAGTTTTCTTCCATTATTGCATTTGTGTTATGTGATTGGAGTCCATTTTGTTGGTCTCTTGTAGCTGAGTTTACACCAATTTGTTACTGGTATTATGATTTTCACTTTTCGTGTAACACAATCTAGTCAATCAGAAATCCTACAGTACTAAGAGTATGCTCTTCACTTGCACATTTGTGATCTAGTTATCAAAAACTAGTTTATGTTTTTAGAGTATTGCTTTGCCATGTTTATCTTTTTATTTATGAGTTTACCCATTAATGGTACATTTTGCTCTACCAGTTATTGACATTTCAAATATTGAATCCTCTCTCATACTTCATTATAGTCCATAGATTTCTCTTGTTCCTCTTCCTCCCAAAATTCTATGGCAATATGGTTCACAACATAAAATTTGGGAGCTTGAAGAACGTGTCTTCAACATATATAAAATGGAAGAGATTTGCAGAGTTCTAACACAAACATAAGTTTTTTCTAAAAATAGAAGAGTACCATGTACACAAGATAGAAGGACCTTCATAGAAGGAATTGGTGCAATGCATGGCATTCCTTCACATCTAGAGTCTTTGGACAAGTTGGAAATAAGGTTTGAAGAATTCAAGATTTTGAGTAGAAGGACAAAAAAATGACATTCCAGGCAAGTCCAGTTTGAAGAGAATTTGGGCAAAGGCATTGTTCCCCATAGCCTACAAATGGAAAAACCACATATTCAACTTCTATATGAATATATTAATAAACAAATTTTTGATGAGTTAGAGGCCCTCATAGAAATTTTTTGCTTTAAATTGGCTAAATTGTATATCTATAATTTCAAAAAATATACAAATAAATTAGTTACTTAGGCCAATGATTATATTCCCAATATTTTATTTCTAGAAATTATGGAAGTTATTGCAGATTCCATAAATAAATATAAGATAAATTTTTAGGAAAAATCTTTGGAATTGGAATCCCAGATTAAAGAGCTTTTTGAGGGAAAACTTCAAGCTTGGATATTTTAAATGCAAATCCAAAAATATATAAAAGATAATTCCAAAGCTACCCGAGAGAATTTTGCTTCAAAAATACCATAAGTTAATATGTCAGAAGTTATGGAAAGTGTAGCCAACTTGGTTAAAAGAGAAATCAAGCAGAAAATTGATCGTTTGGAAAAACTAATCATAGGTTCACAAAAGAATTTTTTGGCACAAGAAAACGATAATATAAGTTACAATAGACAGCCAAACCAAAGAGCCTCTACTACATAGAAATGGTAATCACTACAACATCCACAACATGGAAACAAAGAACAAAATCCACAACAAAGGAATAAACAATTGAAACAATAACAACAAAGGCAACAACAACAATAGGAGTATGATTTAAAATTTTAGGGATCTTCTCCAAGAAGACAAAACAAGGAGAGAAACTTTGAGAACCACACTTCCTATATGCAGTAGTAATTGCAATAGGAAAATGGAAGAAATTTCCATAAATATGGTTTTGAGAATCCTAGAAAGGGTTTTGTCCCATCTATTCAGAAGAAGTAAGGGCATGGGTTCTTCCATCACTAAAATAGTGATGAATACCAAAAATAACCCCTTGTTCCACAATTTTTAGCCCATAGAATATTGGTCAGTGGTATTTTTATTGGAGTCATGTTTGGGCTATGGATGGTAAAATCACAAATATTGTTATCCATAATTTTTCCTCTAAATAACTTACCTAGAATGAAATTGAGGCCCTCATATTGGGTTTAAATTTCCTCCCTATTCCTCCTCCCATGGCCAAAGAGGTTCTAAAGCATGAGTTTTCAAAATTTTGTAGACGTCTTCATCCTGAATGGTTTTTTGGACCAAGAGGCGGCCTTCCAAAACCACTTAATCCCATTGATCCCTTTTGTTTTTCCAACCCAAGTTTTAATCCCTCATAGTTTTATAAGACTTTGGAATAAATTATTGGCATGGGTGAAATATTCATCAGTAATAAATTATCTTCTACCAATCCCACCCACCAACGTGCTTTTCCATCCCACATCTGCTCTACCATTTGTTCCCTTGCCAATGACAAATCCATTATCATTAGGCCTAAAAATAAAAACTTGGATTTTTGTGTTTTATCCATGGACTCGTACATTTTAGAAGGTTTTTTCTAGATTTTAGATCTAAATTTTTACTCTAAAGTGAACAAAGTTCCCTAGTCAGATATTTTTTATCATCTCCAAGACTTGCTTGATTGAGCTTTTAGGAAGAATCTTGTTTCAAAAAGTCACAAGAAATTTATACTCCAAGTAACACCATCCTCCTCTAGAGTGTGTGTCTTTTACATACTCCTCAAAATTCATAAGTCTAGTATTTTTTTTCAACCCATATGTTCCTACTATGGTTTCACGCTTGATCCTACCTCCAAATGGCTTCATCATATGCTCTTGCTAACTTTATTGAAACAAACAATTCATCTCTTGGATTTCATATCTCTAATTAAATATTTGCATGGTCATACCTTTCCTTGGGACATCATTCTTTTATATTTTGATGTTTATGAGCCTCTATCCCAGCATCCCCACCTCTCAAGGATTGGAAGCCATCCATCACTTTTTGAGAAATGAATTTGATTTGCCCAAGATAAACTTTGTGGCAAGGCTTGCAGAGATAGTGTTAACAGAACACTACCTAGAATTCAAAGGGAAAACATATAGGCAAATAAGAGGAATATCCATGGGAAGTAATTTTGTGGTGGTTTATGCTTGTTTATTTCTTTTGCACCTAGAGGAACAGGTATTTAATAATGTTGTTGTGGAAAATATTTTATTTTATAAAATATACATTGATGATGGCATTGGAGTTTGGAATAGCTCTAAGGAGGATTTTAATGGTTTTCTTGTTTCCTACGGTTCCTTCTATGACAATATTAAAATTACTTCCTTTATTTCTAATTTTGAAGTAACACTTCTGGATACTACATTTTTTAAGGGACCTGATTTTGCATAGTGTGATAAAACCAATAGGAAAGTGTTGATTATAATGCAGAAATAAAGATGAAAGGAATCACTTTAATAATGAATCATAGTTGGACTGAAGGTAAAAACCCACAAGTAAGTTAATAAATGTTCTTGTATACCTATAAATATCTCTTTCAGGTGTGATATGTAAAATTACATGTCGGTCCTTAATTAAATGTAATTTACAAGTTAATTAATATGTTAGGGAGAGTGTTCTAACATGCCACCCTCCTTAAAAAAAAATTGTTCTCACATTTGAAATTGCTGAAATTGTTTTTTAATGTGATGAAGGGTCTTCCACATAACATCTTCTGAAGGTAGAAATTTCAACTAAATCAATACTTTTATGATGGTGCAATTATGAAGGTGGCGCATACGACAATCTAATATAGCTTTTGGTTCAACCATGAGGGCCCCATTGTTAGAAAACTCTAGAAGTTGAGTTTGAGTAGTGATGTGAGTGCATACTATGAATTTAAGACAAGAAACATGGAATACTGGATGAATTTTGGAGGATTTAGGTAACTCCAGCTTCTATGCAACTGGTCCAATACACTGTAGAACTTTATAAGGGCCATTAAATTCTGGTACTAACTTTTGAGACCCATTGATTTTTAAAGAAGTCTGATGATATGGTTGAAGGCAAAGAAATACCATATCCCCTTCCTAAAAAACTCTCTCGATTCTATGTTTGTCTACCTGTTGCTTCACGAGGTGTTGGATGATGTGTAGATTATCTTTTAGAGTTCGAGTAATATTTTATCGAGTAACAAGCTCCCTCTCTATGGTAGGCACCTTTGTATTTCTAGGAAGATAATTGGTTAGGGATGGAGGTGATTGGCCATATAGTGCTTTGAAAGGTGTCATCATTATGGTTATGTGATATGTAGCATTATACCACCATTCAGCTAGTGGAATCCATTTGACCTAGTGGAGGGGTTTTGTGGAAATGCAACATTGAAAATAGGTTTCTAAGAATTAAAAAAAAAAAATTAGTTTGACCATCAGTATGGGGATGGTAAGCGGAGCTCATCTGAATTTGAGTACCTTGGAGTTTAAATAATTCTTTCCAAAAATTACTAGTGAAAGTGGTATTATGATCACTAACTATAGTTGAAGGTATATCGTGTAACTTAAAGATATTGTCCTAGAAAATTTGGGCAATAGTACTAGCGGTATAGAGTTTAGCTACTAGAAAAAAAAGGCATATTTTGATAAACGATCGACCACCACTAGTATGGTTGTTTTTCCTATAAATTTTGGAAGACCTTCAATGAAATCCATTGAAATATCCACCCATGTTTTAGTTGGTATGGGGAGGGGTTGAAGAAGACCTGGTGTTGCCATTGTTTTGCCTTTATTTCTTTGGCATGTTTCACACTCATTTATGAATCTCTTGATATCAATTTTCATCCCTATCCACTAAAAGGATTTAGTCACTGTTTCGTAGGTTTCAAGGAATCTAGAGTGTTATGCAGTAGGTGTAGCATGTAGCTCATGTAAAAGCTTTATACAATAAGCGGATGTGGTGATATAATAAGACATTATTTATAACGGAGTATGTTATCTTGCCAAGAATAGTGGGGTTTTCTCAAGGGGTTTTTTTGGAGGTGTTGAATTATGGTATGTGTGGTAGGGTCCGCATACCATTCCTCCTTGACTTGTTCAATCCATTTAGGGATAGGATAGGAAAGAGCATGTAATTAAGGATTTTCCTTGAACTTTCTACAAAGTGCATCCGCAACCATGTTATATTTCCCTTTTTTCTATATGATTTCATAATAATATTCTAATAGTTTTGTCACCCACTCTTTTTGTTATGGGCTGGTTATCCATTGTTCTAGAAGGTATTTTAGGCTATGGTGATCGGTGTGGATAATGAAATGTTTTCCAATAAGGTATGGTATCCAATGTTGGATAGCATGGAAAACAACTAACATTTCTTTTTTGTATGTGGAACGTGCTAAATTCTTTTTTGAAAATACCTTACTAGTGAAGGCTAAGGGTCTTTCATTTTGCATGAGCACGACTCCCATTCCTACTCCTAAGGCATCACTTTCAATAATAAATGGTTGGGATAATATGGCATGGATAGGATAGGATTGGTACATATGGCATTTTTTAAGGTCATGAATTCTTCATTAGCTTGTGGAGACCATAAGAAGGTATTCTTTTTAAGTAGTGTCATTAAGGGTGCGACTATTTTACCATAATCCTTGAAAATTTTGAAATAATAGCCCATTAATCCTAAGAGTCCATGTAACCCTTTTAGTACTTTTGGAATCGGCCAATTTTCCACATCCTCAATTTTATGAGGATCTACTTTAACTCCTTCCTTGAAGATAATATGTTTGAGGTGTTCAATTTCTTGTTGGCCAAAGGAATGTTTTTATATCTTTGCATATAATTGATTTTCCTCCAATATCTTGAGTGCTTGATCTATATGCTTTAAGTGCTCTTTCCAAGTCTTGCTATAAATCAAAATATCATCAAAGAAAACTAAAATATTTTTTTGTAGGAAAGGAAAAAATACCTTGTTCATAAGACTTTGAAATGTGGATGGAGCATTGATGAGACCAAATGGCATCAAAAAAAATTCATAATGCCCCTCGTGAGTGTGAAAAGCAATTTTAGGTATATCACTTTCTTTTACTTGAAATTGGTGGTAGCTAGATCTTAAATCGAGTTTAGAAAAATATGTGGCTCCATTAAGTTCATCGATTAGTTCATCAATAACTGCAATGGAAAATTTATCTTTGATCGTTATTTTGTTGAGGGCATGAAAATCCACACATAGGTACCATGATCCATATTTTTTTCTTACTAGTATGATTGGCGAAGAGTAGGGACTTCTACTAGGTCGAATGATCCCTACCCTTAGTAGGTCTTGTACTAATTTTTCTATTTTTGTCTTCTATAAGTATGGATATCGGTAAGGTCTAATATTAGGAGGTTGGTGTCTCGGAAGTAATTGTATGGCAATATCATGGCTTTGTTGTGGAGGTAATCTCTCTACTTATTTAAATATTTTATCATGTTTCTCTAGGAGTTTTATTAATTTTGGTACCTCTGGTTGTTCTTCGTTAGTGGTTTGCAAGGAAAATAGTTGGGTAACCATACCTCTTCCTCCTTTGTGAAGAATATTTTCCATTCTATGGGAACTTACGATTTTTGTGGGACCCATTTTTAACCTTGAATTGTGTAAGTTTGGTTGTTTTGTATAAATTTAATCCATAATTATTCAAATTTCCATTGAATTTTGTCAAGCGTTCATAGCCATTTTACTCCTAAACAATATCACATCCTCCTAATGGTAGTACATACATATATATTTTCATGTTATACTCTCCCATAGTGATTTTGATATTCCTGCATTTGCCTTTGCATACAATTTTTTTGCCATTATCAATCATGACTTTGAAGTTATTGCATGGGTTTCCCACCTCTAGGATATGGATAGAGGAATATGGAGAAAGTGGCATCAAACAAACCCAACCTATTTAAGCTCCAGCAGACAAATTTACCTTCTCATAGTGCCGCTTCGCTCGAAGAATCCTACTCAAGAAAAATCTCATTAGCCTTTTATAAATGTCAGAACGAAGTATGGATATCCAATTCTGAGTGGGCACAACCCCCACCATCTTAAAGGGTAAAAAAGGTTCTTATTGGTTCAAAAATACCTTTCTCACTCTCTACCAGAATGAACCAAATGTGTGACTGATATTGAGAGGGGGAGGACACTAAGGAGAAAGGGATAACCTTGATCTATGGATCTCCTACCGGCTGTATCTGAGTGTCGAACTAGAGTGACTTAGCGAGAATTATCCTATATGAAGGATGGGTTGAGGAGGGGATTATACTCAATGAAATAAATTTAAATAGAGGGGATTCACTTTTTTGGCCAAATAGAATCCAAGACATGTCTAGAATTCTCTTCCATCAGCTCAACCAGCTTCACTTCAAATAACTAGCTTCGATCGACCATCTTCAATCAGCTAGCTTCCATCGACCAGTAGAAATCCCTCTCCTTTTTTGTAAATTCAATCCATAGATATGATCAATTCTCTATGCACTCAATCCCTAACTTTTTCCTACTCGTATAACCAATTTGTCATCATACAAAAATGATATTATTTAACGGAGCTCGAAATAGAACTATCTCAACCAGTAACATCAATATTAGGTAGCAAACGTTGCCTCTATCCCTTCACGCTCCTGCCGAAGAAGCTCCTGCCCATGCCTCTACCGCTTCCTCTGGTGGGTCCACTGCTGGTTCTCGAAATGGAGTGGGCTCTGCTACTACTCCTCGAAGGGATGTTTACTAATACGCTTGCTTTGGTGCCAGAACCAGTTGATAAAGTAACTAGCTTGTTTGGGCAAACTGGGGTCTATAAAATTGTGAGTGCTACCAGAGTCTAAGAGCACAATAGGTTTTTATTTCTTAAAATATCCTTTTACCCTCATCGTTTGTGGGGCCAAATATCCCACTAGTGCATTCAAGTATATTTTTGTTTTATCCTCTTGATTTTATTCTACAACATTAGTTATTACTTCAACTTTGATGTTATCCTCTTCTTTGGGGGTGTAATCAATTATGTCAAAAATATATAATTTTTGTGAAATGCGTTTGTGGTTTGGTGTAAATTTTTTGTCACAATCTCGTCTCTCTTTTATTTCCTCCTGGATAATTAATTTGATTGGCATGACTTTATTTAGTTTTTGTCTAGTGAAGGTATTTGGTGGTTTTCCTGTGAAAAATCATCATATTCACCTTTGGTTATTGTTCTTTTCTTGTATCATTTGTGTTAATTCCACTGCATGCATCATATTGGTAGGGTTTTGTATTTGTACTTCCAATAGAATATCTTTTTTAGGCCACTAATAAAGCATATTTGGAAGAACGATGCATCAAGTCCTCATGTGAGGTTCGCCAAGTTCTAGAATCGCACTTGGTATTCCCTTATGGTGGATGTTTGGCAAGGTTTTGTGAGGGCTCGTATGAAGTCTTCAAATTTAGTAGGGCCAAATCGCAACATTAGGTTCTTTGTGAATTCGATCCATGTGGGAGGACCTTTCATTTTTTCATACCATTGGTACCATTGTGTAGCAATTTTTTCTAAGTGGAATGATGCAATACGAACTTTCTAAATCTTCGTAATTTTATATAAGGTGAAATATCGATCTACCCTATATATCCAATTTATGGGGTCCCCTCCATAAAATTTTAGAAAATATATCTTTGTGGTAAGAGGAAGGATTGATGTATACGGTCCCCCTATTAATGTTTGTTGTGTGGCATCGTGTTTTGTTGTCCGCTATGCATTAACATCAAATTCTATTGTACCAAGTCCATGGAGTGGGTTGTAGCATCCAACTTAGTGGATATCTTTGTATTAGAGTTGTTGATGCTCATAGTTAGGTCTGTTATTTTGGTAGTGATCTTATCCTCTAAATTATCCTTCCAAAATGCCATTCCTTGCATCACTTCTTTCATTTCCCTGGAAATCTCTTTCGACACCTCTTTCGCAATATCCTTTGCCACTTATTTTGAAACTTCTTTTGCAATCTCCTTTGTCGTATCTTGGGATTGCCTTTTTTCGGGCATTTACAATGTGCTTGTGATTTACACGATGTCTTTTAGTTGTGAGAATTAGTTTTCCACTTTAAAAAGTTTTGCCCAAATTTTATTCAAAAGTTTAACAATTCTTGCAAAATTTGTCAAAAATGCAATATTGTTTGCCAAAAAAAACCAAAAATAAAAATTGTTGTTTATCAATATGGTTGTGGTAGGGCGGAGTGGAGCCGAAGCGGAGCAGAGGTGGTGAAAGGGAGGAGCGGATCCGAGGGTGGGGAGGCGAAGAAGCGAAGGTAAATCGAAGTGTCGAGGGCAGGTCGAGTCCTTTGGCCCATGAATTCGATGAAGACTCATAGATATGTAACCTTCTTCGAGTCCTTTGGCCCATGAATTCGATGAAGATGGTTTATATGGCTGTAATTTCTGTATCACCACTATGCATTTATCTCCATAATCCCCTCTAACAATGCATGCCTGGTAATGGTTATTATATCAAGGTAAAAAAGGTATAGAAACCTCAGAAAATGTCTTGTTGAGTGGATTGTAAAGACAATCTTTGGATCGAGGACCATTTGGGGTAACATGCTGGGTGTTGGCTAGAAGTTGTCCAGCCTGAGATCCTTCCTAAAAGAAAATAAATCTACCCCACGGAAAATTTTCTATGTTTTTTACCTTTCAACTGCAGTCGGAGAAGAAAAACACTCTGTATTGTTGTTCCTCACACCTTAGTCCACACAGTAAAAACCATGGACTCCTAGTTGTACGGTGATTCCAATTGTATATAAATCATAGAAACGGATTATAGTATCCAATGGAAGCAAAACTAGTATTTCTTCCTTTACATGATGTGGTATTTCTGACAGTACAGTTTATGTTTCCCTCTTCTCCATTTTCAGCAACTTCCCTTCCTTCGGAAAAATGATATGCTAGTTTGGTTTGTTGAAGTCAGATGAGTACGAATTGGTCTTCCTTTGAAAAAATAACAAATCAGGCTCACTGCACAACAAGCTATCTAGCAAAGAATATATAGTTTTATCAACAAAAATAAATAAAAAGATCGGTAAGAAGACCAATAATAAAACCAGCCGATTGAGCATACTTAATAGATCTGTGATTCCGGAAAACTTGTAGTGGTATTTTCAACAATTTGGTGAATTAAAAACCTTTCAAATGAAATAAAATAAAATGTTACAATTGTAGCATATATTCAAACAAAAAAGGTTGTTACCGAATTCTTCAACTTCTAATTTAAAATAAATCGCGTCGTTTAAATTGTCCAAAACCCACAAATTTTGACTGGATGCACACTTGTTTCTTTATTTGTAAAAATACAAACAAATTCGCGGTAATACAATCATTAAAATTAAAACCCTTAAACTGACGGGCGCAAAGAATAGCCGTGAATATAAATTGTGTTTCAACAGGTACGTTGATGTTGTGGCTAGTTGTTTTTTTTAACCTTGTACTTAATTAAATTATTTTTTTAATTTTAAAAGAAGTTTATATTAAGTTGTTTAAGATAAGATGTATATTTTTGTTTTTTAGGTAAGCAGGTTTTAAATCTAAAATTTAATAGACGATGTAGTATTATAATCTTCTTTAGTTGATTCTTATAATAATTAATGTATAATAAAAATATATTAGTACAATGAATTATAGAATTAAATACATCTAACATCGTTATCATCAAGTGATAAGATAGAAATAAGAGCTTCATTAACCCACATTGATGTTAGGTTTATCTAGAGCCCATGCAACCTTTTTTTTTCTTTATGGACGTGATTGTATTCTACTAAAAAAAAAGTTTTCTTGCACCATATGAATCTTCTTTATAATTTTTATAATTCTCTAGGCATGCTTCCTATTCTCCTTTGGATTTTTCAGATGGTTGATTATGACTTAGTGGTTAGATTCTATCTATACCTTAATCTAACCTATCTTTACTACTTTATAAAGCCCTCTAAGGATGCCACAACCATCCACTAGGTTGTTGAAAATTTTGCCAAGATTCTCTATGAAGGTGAATACCAAGGATTCATTTGACAATCTTCTCATCCATCCTCTATGAGCTCTTCTCAAATTCTTCAATGAGGTTCTATTAATGTTAACTTTTTCCTAATTCTTTGGCGGGCCTATCACTTTTATTTTTTTACTACTTTTTTTTGGTAGATTTGAGGAGTGGATTATAGAAGGGATGCAAAACCTTATATGCAAGAAGAGACCAAAATAAATAGATTACAAGACCTAAAACAACACAAAAATAGATAATGGGCCCAAGAAGGAAAACCCAACATACTAAAAAGGAACCAATCAGAGGTTCCAGAAAATAGATAGAACCAAACAAAAAGCATTAATTTTTACCTCATATTAAATATTTTCATTGTGGCAAGCAACTCATAATCGTGGTTTGCAACAAGAGAAAAGGTTTCCAAGGAAGGAGTTCCAAAAATTGAATGGGATTTGGAACTAAATTTGTGTTTCATAAAAATGAAGAACTCCTCATAGGAAAGGAGAAACTCACCCAAATGACATGCAAAGGAAGGAGCATCACTAGAAAGGATCTCCAAAGTAGGGCTCTCATGATCAGGGTAGGGAGGAGCAACACCATAGAGAGACTTTGAGGTAGGTTCAACATAAGTAGAAGCAATCGGTTGAGAAGCTATAGATGGTACCTTAAAAAATATTTTGAATGAGCAGCAAACATAGCATCTCTGGTACAAGCAACCAATAGAGCATGTCTAGAGGGTATCTCCATGGTAGAATAAATATGACTAGATGGTGGAGTAGTAGGTGCAGGAGGAGTAGGGGAGGCAGGGGTTGGATTATGAGAAGTAGCATCATATGGTTGAATAATTTTTTTCTTTCATACTCAATATTTTGATTCTAAAATAAAATATTAAAAACCAACCTGATGGATTTAGGCAGTTCCAACTCTAGATTGGCAAGGACACATATTTTGGTCTCGACCATCCAAGACAATACTTTAGTAGTTGTATTAAAGGAAATCAAATTTCTAATGGTTCTCATGATGTCAATGAGGATGTCCTCATGCTAGAACTAAAATGGTAGACAAAGAATTCTAGCCCAAATTAGGGTATAGTTAATGCTTTGAGTGTTTGGATAAAAATCTAAGCCTCATTTTCTTAGGAAGTACCCATGTTTACCAAAAACTTAGGGTTCTCCTTTGATTATACAAGTTGTGTCTTCAATTTCAAAAGTATCTAGGGAGGACCACAACCTCCATGGGTTCCTAAGGCTTCCATTTGGAGAGGGTCCATTGCTTCATGGAATACATGTTAGGGTGAGCATCTAAGAATTTGATAACTAAAGAACCTACATCTTAATATATGACTAGGTGCATGAGAGTGTAAGGAATGTGGAGTTCATGCTTAGTAGGTTGGAGGTAGAATAGGATGTAGATACCACACTTAGAAATAGAGGTATTATCGATAGTGGCAATTTAGTAGTTGGGATCAGGGTTGATAGGGATCACTTGCTAGTGAAGCCTTTGAACCATCGCTCTAGCGGAGCACCTAGTTTGTAGCGTTCCTCCAGAAATTCCCACCTGGGTCCTATTTTAAAGTGAACTTGAGTTATTACCACTTAAACACCATTTAAAATTCAAATCAATGGCCTATATCTTGGTTAGATGCATACCAACCAAACATATTAATTCCAAAAAATACATTATTGCCTAAACCTTGTTTTAATATCAATTTACCACCTATTTTTTACTACTTTGAGGTACCTTATAGTAGTTATTTGTTGTTTCTTATCTATAGGATCAATGTTTAGTCTAGTCATGATCTATTCCCATCCTTGGGGGTTTCCTAGGGATACTTTAGCATGTGCTAGATTATATTTATTATATTGGATTTAATATTTTGCTAACAAAATGGATGTCTAGAGACTCTTGTTTGAATATGTGGTTAATCCTTTCTTTTCATATATTTTAAAGTATAAGACTAGTTCTTACCAATACTATATGCCTAACATAATGGTGTACTACATCTTGTATTGCCTATTTCCTCCAAATCTGTTGTAGGGTGGTAAAGCTAGACCAATTAATACCATGTCAGGTAGCCATCATTTTTGACAATATAGAAGTGGCAAAGCATTTTGTGATTATCCGAACACATGTCACACAAAAAATGATCATGTTAACATATTTTCATAAGTTGCTCCTTTATTAGTATATTTTAATATAGTAGTAGCTTAACAAAAAATATTAGCATAGGCCATAACTTTTTTCCCATATTTGTTTGAATAAATGTTGAAGTGGATTAGGAGTACTTTGATATAGGACTACATATCATCATGCTAAAGTATACTCCTCTTGATTACTATTACCCCATTCAAGGGTATCCTCTACTTTAGACCAGTCATGTTATTTTTAGATTTCATTGGATGTCCATATTTTACCCCTCCAATAATTAAATTTCTCATTTGATTGTGATGACCTAGTTTATCCTAGCTTATGAATGTTTAGTTTGGTATCTATAGTATTTTCATTAGGATCACACCTGTAACAACCCAAGTATACTCACCTGGTTATATCTCAAAAATAAGCCACATAAATTTTCAAAGCAATTAGGATTCATCCAATGATTCATTACCAAATTATTTAATTAGTACAACCATTTCATACAACTTTTGAATTTTAATCCTGCTATAGAGAACCACCCAAGTGGACGAGACTGACCAATTCCTATAAGAGTGTCATTCTGTAGATCCGGCACTCATTTGTAATCCTCTTGTTCCGATATGAGGGTTAAACTACCACCCCTTAGCATAGTGAACATTGACTTAACTACTCTACCTATTCAAAATTTGATAATCAAAGGAGGTTAGCATACATATGCCTAGTATCTAGATTCATGTCATTACCCTAACACTAGTCTTAGTCACTAATGTCCACTGTGACTCATGATCATATATCCCATACCAAACTTCATGGTTAGGCTAGTTACATGGTCTAATAGTCCTCTTCTAGTCAAATAATAAATAGCACCTATCACTATACTCCTAGGTAATGATCTAGAGGTGATGTCCCATACTGCCCCTCATTACAAGTCTTGACTAGGTCACTTGTTTTGATCAATTTTGTCAAAATATAGGTACTCTCAAGTCCTATTGCATGCTTACCCACATCTCAACATCATTGGATATCCATGTTTTTAATATCCTTCATGAGGAATACATTAACCATTACTCATCATGATATCAATTAAATATTTAATTTTATTAAAAGTATTTTTCTTCTAAGCCTTAAAATAGAGATTTCACTTCTCTCAATAGTTCTCTAAGTTTAAAATTTCTAGTTTACATTATCTTTAAAATTAAACAAAATTATGTCAAAGATATTTCTACAACAATATATTTATTGACTTCTATAACAAATCATATCCAAAGTTTATATTAATAACACATTTCACTATCCTATAGTAGCCTTACTTAAGTCATTATATAATTATGACTTCACAAATATTTAAAACCCTTTTATACCTTTAGCTAAATATAAGCATAATTTGTAAAGACTTAAATTACCCTAACTCATAATTCATTTGGTAATATTGTCATAAATTCAAGAGACACTAGAAAATTTTAATGCAATATACCAAGGAATTCAGGCAATATCATCACAATCACATTATTACCCAGTCATAACCTCTCTAGCCCTTTTCTTTTGAGATGACTAGTCAGCTAATGCAATTGAAGAAGTTCATTTTCTTATTTCTATTTTATTTAAAACATGATCCTTACATCTTTCCCCACATACAATATCAATTCACACACTTCTATATGGGTACCAAAATTAATAGTTTAGCCATGTAGGCATAGTAGCTTATTAAAAAATAATTAAAACAATAAAGAACTTGCAATTCCACCAGATTTTTTTATCATAAACATAGAGAATCATGCACTATTTTATCTACTATTTGTGCTCATTTATAATATAAATTTTGTCTCATCATAGAGTCAATATCACTAGTAAAAAACTAAACAATAATAACTTTCTTTCTCATAATCACAGTATGCAAAAAATCAAAGGAGCGGTTTACATATGTATATTTTCATAGTAATTCACACATAATTTAAATAATAAAATTAATAGACAACCACCCATAATTTAAATAATAAAACTAACAGACAAGCAATCATTATCAATGGAAATTATAGGGAGCACACCTAAAATTTATTCTTAAAGTTGTATATGCCTAACCAAGTTTTTCTAAGCAAAAACAATATCCATATGCGAGCATTCCATAGCTAGTTTTTTCAGACCCAAGACATTTCTCTAAATTACGATTCTCATTAATCCCAAAGGTATAAAATATTCCATTTTTCTAACTATACCCCACACATTTCATATATTTTTCTCTAAAACATAGTGAAGAATTTAAGTCCAATCATGATTATCATGTGTAACAAATTCCATTCCTAATATGCATAACTATAATACTAACATTTTTTTTTTCAATTATATTCGAACCCCTTATATTCTTGGATAATATGGATAAACTCTCACAAGGTAATAAACATTCATCTACATGGACCACTTTCCTTTTTACTATCTTGGTTTTCTCTAGCAAGTATGTAAAAGATAGTAAACTATTTAACTACAACATATATAATATTTTTAGTAAAGCATTCATTTAGTACGAAGCTAAAACGGCTAATATACTCACCAAGAATAGCTAAATTATAATATTCCAAACTTAAAACCAAATTTGGAATTATTTTTTCTCTTTCTAGAATCCTTTAAACTTATTATAATAATCTCAAAGTTCTGCTTTGCATAAAAATTGTGTCCTACTCTTGGCTTAGTTGAGGATGACCATGACGTTTTGTGCCTATTATTGAGAAGCTAGAAGATTTGTTCTACCTTCATTTATTCATATATTAATATATGTATTTTTGTGGTTTTTTTTCCTATTCCCAATATTGCGTAAGACCAAGGGACTATGCTTTTGCCACCATTCATAAGTGAAAATAAACTTTTAAAAAATAAGGAACTTATTTAATCCAAAAAATTAAATAGTTTAATTGAGGTCTCCTCAAATTAAAATGTTCTACGTACTCACTCTGATACTAAATATAAATATACACAATTGATACGTTGAAATCCATGAATTCTAATTTAAGACTAAAGTCATCATTGCAAAGACAGATATCTCTATGATTCTACCAAGCATGAAGGCATTTATTTATTTTATAAATTTTCATTTTTCTAATCTTTGAATGATGGTATTTTATTCGTACATCCAAGCATGGTCCAAAAATACTAATTAATTTATTTAAATAAGCATAATACATAAAAAAATTATTGTTATAAACAACACCGTAAAGTTAGACGTGTGTAAATCTTGCTCTTTGGGAGACGACTCAACATATTAATATTTTATTTTAATTCATGTAGATTGTTACTCAAATTGCCTATATGGTAACTCTTCATTAGAAAATATGATAGTTTACCTAAATTTTTAAGACGTTCCTCATATACACGAGATTCAAATATCAATAAGAGCAATAGTGCATTGCCCTACTAATGTCTTCGCATTAAATTTAATAATTCCACAACTTCCACCTAGGCTTATGCTTCACTAAAGGTTTCATGCATCACTCAATTTTCTTTTTTTAACAATGTTCCAGATATCATTTTAAATATAATTTCTTTAGTTATAAAAAAATAGAAGACGAGCACTTAATAGTACACAAAAAACATTCCTAATAAAATTTGAAATTATAATTTTTAACAGTTCAATTACAGTGAAGCATTGGGAAATATTTAACATCAATTAAATAAATATTACATTAAATAAGATAATTTTATAATTTTTCCATACATCCAGTACTTTACTATTTTTTTTTCAATAGCCAAAATAAAGATATAATACTACTGGACAATGATAATGGTGCTAGTTTCGCCATACATCCATATTTAGTCATTCACATAGTCTTATTAAAAGTAGTATTTTATCAACCTGGATTCATGCTATAGTTTATTCATGGTCTACTTCTCATAATCTACAATGACGTCAATAAAATTTTATAGAGAATTTATGTATCGGATACAGATCCTTATTACTAGAGAATACATAAACATATTCTTCATAAATTGCACACAAGTCATACACATCCATGCAATACACCAATGCATTCAAACATATCCATGCAATACACCAAGGCACACAAACATAACCTTGCAATATACCAATGCATTCAGGCAATATGGTAACAATCACAATATTACCTAGTCGTAACCTCTTTAGCCCTTTTCTTTTCGGATGACTAGTCAGCTAATGCAATTGAAGGAGTTCATTTTCTTATTTCTATTTTATTTAAAACATGATCCTTGCATCTTTCCCCATATACAATATCAATTCACACACTTCTATATGGGTACCAAAATTAATAGTTTAGTCATGTAGGCATAGGAGCTTATTAAAAAATAATTAAAACAATAAAGAACTTGCAATTCCACCAGATTTTTTCATCATAAACATAGAGAATCAAGAACTATTTTATCTACTATTTGTGCTCATTTATAATATAAATGTTGTCTCATCATAGAGTCAATATCACCAGTAAAAAACTAAACAATAATGACTTTCTTTCTCATAATCACAACATTTAGTAACTTTCTTTCTCATAATCACAGCATGCAAAAAATCAAAGGAGCAGTTTATATATGTATATTTTCATAGTAATTCACCCATAATTTAAATAATAAAATTAATAGACAACCACCCATAATTTAAATAATAAAACTAACACACAAGCAATCATTATCAATGCAAATTACAAGGAGCACACCTAAAATTGATGCTTAAAGTTGTATATGCCTAACCAAATTTTTATAAACAAAAACAATATCCATATGCGAGCATTCCATAGCTAGTTTTTCAGACCCAAAACATTTCTGTAAATTACCATTCTCATTAATCCCAAAGGTGTAAAATATTCCTTTTTTCTAACTATACCCCACACATTTCATATATTTTTCTCTAAACATGGTGAAGAATTTAATGCCAATCATGATTATCATGTGTAACAAATTCCATTCGTAATATGCATAACTATAATACTAACATTTTTTTGAATTATTTCCAGACCCCTTATATTCTTGGCTAATATGGATATTCATTGTGGATAAACTCTCACAAGGTAATAAACATTCATCCACATGGACCACTTTCCTTTTTACTATCTTGGTTTTCTCTAGCAAGTATGTAAAAGATAGTAAACTATTTATCTACAACATATATAATATTTTTAGTAAGGCATTCATTTAGTACGAAGCTAAAACAGCTAATCTACTCACCAAGACTAGCTAAATTATAATATTCCAAACTTAAAACCAAATTTGGAATTATTTTTTCTCTTTCTAGAATCCTTTAAACTTATTATAATAATCTCAAAGTTTTGCTTTGCATAAAAATTGTGTCCTACTCTTGGCCTAGTTGAGGATGACCATGAAGTTTTGTGCCTGTTATTGAGAAGCTAGAAGATTTGTTATACCTTCCTTTATTCTTATATTAATATATGTATTTTTGTGGTATTTCTTCCTATTCCCATATTGCGTAAGACCAAAGGACTATGCTTTTGCCACCATTCATAAGTGAAAATAAGCTTTTAAAAAATAAGGAACTTATTTAATCCAAAAAAGTAAATAATTTAATTGAGGTCTCCTCAAATTACAATGTTCTAAGTACTCACTCTGATACTGAATATAAATATAGACAATTGATATGTTGAAATCCATGAATTCTAATTTAAGACTAAAGTCATCATTACAAAGATAGATATCTCTATGATTCTACCAAGCATGAAGGCATTTATTTATTTTATAAATTTTCATTTTTCTAATCTCTGAATGAGGGTATTTTATTCATACATCCAAGAATGGTCCAAAAATACTAATTTATTTATTTAAATAAGAATAATAAATAAATAAAAAATTATTGTTATAAACAACACCATAAAGTTAGACGTATGTAAATCTTGCTCTTTGGGAGACGACTCAACATATTAATCTTTTATTTTAATTCATGTAGGTTGTTACTCAAATTGCCTATATGGTAACTCTTCATTAGAAAAGATGATAGTTTACCTAAATTTTTAAGACATTCCTCAGGAGATTCAAATATCAATAATAGCAATAATGCATTGCCCTACTAATGTCTTCGCATTAAATTTAATAATTCCACAACTTCCACCTAGGCTTATGCTTCACTAAAGGTTTCATGCTCACTCAATTTTCTTTTTTTAACAATGTTCCATATATGATTTAAAATATAATTTCTTTAGTTATAAGAAAATAGAAGACGAGCACTTAATAGTACACAAAAAAACATTCCCAATAAAATTTGAAATTATAATTTTTAACAGTTCAATTACAGTGAACCATTGGGAAATATTTAACATCAATTAAATAAATATTACATTAAATAAGATAATTTTATAATTTTTCCATACATCCAGTTCTTTACTATTTTTTTTTCAATAGCCAAAATAAATATATAATACTACTGGACAATGATAATGGTGCTAGTTTCGCCATACATCCATATTTAGTCATTCACATAGTCTTATTAAATGTAGTATTTTATCAACCTGGATTCATGCTATAGTTTGTTCATGGTCTACTTCTCATAATCTACAATGACGTCTATAAAATTTTATAGAGAATTTATGTATCGGATACAGTTCTTTAGAACTAGAGAATACATAAACCTATTTTTCATAAATTGCACACAAGTCATACACATCCATGCAATACACCAATGCATTCAAACATAGACAACATATCCATGCAATACACCAAGGAACTCAAACATAACCTTGCAATATGCCAAGCCATTCAGGAAATATCATCACAATCACACTATTACCCAGTCATAACCTCTCTAGCCCTTTTCTTTTCAGATGACTCGTCAGCTAATGCATTTTAAGAAGTTCATTTTCTTATTTCTATTTTATTTAAAACATGATCCTTGCATATTTTTTCACATACAATATCAATTCACACACTTCTATATGGGTACCAAAATTAATAGTTTAGCCATGTAGGCATAGTAGCTTATTAAAAAATAATTAAAACAATAAAGAACTTGCAATTCCACCAGATTTTTTCATCATCAACATAGTAGAATCATGCACTATTTTATCTACTTTTTGTGCTCATTTACAATGTAAATGTTGTCTCATCATAGAGTCAATATCACCAGTAAAAAACTAAACAATAATAACTTTCTTTCTCATAATCACAACATTTAGTAACTTTATTTCCCAACAAAAAATTAAAGGAGCGGTTTACATATGTATATTTTCATAGTAATTCACCCATAATTTAAATAATAAAATTAATATACAACCACCCATAATTTAAATAATAAAACTAACAGACAAGCAATCATTATCAATACAAATTACAGGGAGCACACCTAAAATTGATGCTTAAAGTTGTCTATGCCTAACCAATTTTTTCTAACAAAAAACAATATCCATATGCGAGCATTCCATAGCTAGTTTTTTCAAACCCAAGACATTTCTCTAAATTACCATTCTCATTAATCCCAAAGGTGTAAATTATTCCTTTTTTCTAACTATACCCCACACACATTTCATATATTTTGCTCTAAAACATAGTGAAGAATTTAAGTCCAATCATGATTATCATGTGCAACAAATTCCATTCGTAATATGCATAACTATAATACAACATTTTTTTTTTAATTATTTCTAGACCCCTTATATTCATGGCTAATATGGATATTCATTATGGATAAACTCTCACAAGGTAATAAACATTCATCCACATGGACCACTTTCCTTTTTACTATCTCGGTTTTCTCTAACAAGTATGTAAAAGATAGTAAAATATTTAACTACAACATATATAATATTTTTAGTAAAGCATTCATTTAATACGAAGCTAAAATGGCTAATCTACTCACCAAGAATAGCTAAATTATAATATTCCAAACTTAAAACCAAATTTGGAATTATTTTTTCTCTTTCTAGAATCCCTTAAAATTATTATAATAATCTCAAAGTTTTGCTTTGCATAAAAATTGTGTCCTACTCTTGGCCTAGTTGAGGATGACCATGAAGTTTTGTGCCTATTATTGAGAATCTAGAAGATTTGTTATACCTTCCTTTATTCATATATTAATATATGTATTTTTGTGGTATTTTTTCCTATTCCCATATTGCGTAAGACCAAGGGACTATGCTTTCGCCACCATTCATAAGTGAAAATAAGCTTTTAAAAAATAAGGAACTTATTTAATCCAGAATATTTAAATAATTTAATGGAGGTCTCCTCAAATTACAATGTTCTAAGTACTCACTCTATACTGAATATAAGACAATTGATATGTTGAAATCAATGAATTCTAATTTAAGACTAAAGTCATCATTACAAAGACAGATATCTCTATGATTCTACCAAGCATGAAGGCATTTACTTATTTAATAAATTTTCATTTTTCTAATCTCTGAATGAGGGTATTTTATTCATACATCCAAGAATGGTCCAAAAATACTAATTTATTTATTTAAATAAGCATAATAAATAAATAAAAAATTATTGTTATAAACAACACCATAAAGTTAGACGTATGTAAATCTTGCTCTTTGGGAGACGACTCAACATATTAATCTTTTATTTTAATTCATGTAGGTTGTTACTCAAATTGCCTATATGGTAACTCTTCATTAGAAAAGATGATATTTTACCTAAATTTTTAAGACGTTCCTCATATACACAAGATTCAAATATCAATAAAAGAAATAATGCATTGCCCTACTAATGTATTCGCATTAAATTTAATAATTCCACAACTTCCACCTAGGCTTATGTTTCACTAAAGGTTTCATGCATCACTCAATTGTATTTTTTTAACAATTACATATTACATTAAATAAGATAATTTTATAATTTTTCCATACATCCAGTTCTTTACTATTTTTTTTTTCAATAGCCAAAATAAATATATAATACTACTGGACAATGATAATGGTTCTAGTTTCGCCATACATCCATATTTAGTCATTCACATAGTCTTATTAAAAGTAGTATTTTATCAACCTGGATTCATGCTATAGTTTGTTCATGGTCTACTTCTCATAATCTACAATGATGTCTATAAAATTTTATAGAGAATTTATGTATCGGATACAGTTCCTTAGAACTAGAGAATACATAAACCTATTCTTCTTAAATTGCACACAAGTCATACACATCCATGCAATACACCAATGCATTCAAACATAGCCAACATAGCCATGCAATACACCAAGGAACTCAAACATAACCTTGCAATATGCCAAGCCATTCAGGCAATATCATTACAATCACACTATTACCCAGTTGTAACATCTCTAGCCCTTTTCTTTTCAGATGACTAGTCAGCTAATGCAATTGAAGGAGTTCATTTTCTTATTTCTATTTTATTTAAAACATGATCCTTGCATATTTTTTCACATACAATATCAATTCACACACTACTATATGGGTACCAAAATTAATAGTTTAGCCATGTAGGCATAGTAGCTTATTAAAAAATAATTAAAACAATAAAGAACTTGCAATTCCACCAGATTTTTTCATCATCAACATAGTAGAATCATGCACTATTTTATCTACTGTTTGTGCTCATTTACAATGTAAATGTTGTCTCATCATAGAGTCAATATCACCAGTAAAAAACTAAACAATAATAACTTTCTTTCTCATAATCACAACATTTAGTAACTTTCTTTCCCAACAAAAAATTAAAGGAGCGGTTTACATATGTATATTTTCATAGTTATTCACACATAATTTAAATAATAAAATTAATAGACAACCACCCATATTTTAAATAATAAAACTAATACACAACCAATCATTATCAATGCAAATTACAGGGAGCACACCTAAAATTGATGCTTAAAGTTGTATATCCCTAACCAAATTTTTCTAAGCAAAAACAATATCCATATGCGAGCATTCCATAGCTAGTTTTTTCAGACCCAAGAAATTTCTCTAAATTACCATTCTCATTAATCCCAAAGGTGTAAAATATTCATTTTTTCTAACTATACCCCACACATTTCATATATTTTGCTCTAAAATATAGTGAAGAATTTAAGTCCAATCATGATTATCATGTGTAACAAATGTCATTCATAATATGCATAACTAGCCACTAAATCCACTCATGCATGAATGGTGTTACATGCAATCAATGTCTAATATATTAATTACTATTTTTTTATTGTTATATTATTATATATATATATATATATATATATATATATATATATATATATATATATATCACATATGCATTTATTACAAGGTCCAAGTTGTAGACCAATTGGTTCATCCAAACCTCATAAGGGGGGCGGAGGTCCAAGGTTCAAATCTCGGGCCTCGTCGGATTGAACGCTTGTCCCTTTCCTGGTGCTTTCAACGGCATAAAAGGTTTAAAATTATTGTGGCATGGTGGTTATAGGGGCAAACTACGCAAAGATCTATGTGGCGGCTTCTAGGACGGACAACGCAGAATACTGTGGCGGCCATAAAAAGCTGGACAACCTGCCCGGATTCGTGGCGGCTACAGATTCCACCATGTAAATTAAAAAAAAAAATTATTATATATATTATAATTATTATTATTTTGAATAAATTCTTACATCATTTATAAAGTGATTAATAAACATCTTTTAATTTATCAAAATGTCTTCCATGCACTTTGGCACTTTTATTGCCATCAATTATTCTATCATTCCAAAGCGAAGAGCAAACATACTAAAAATATCACTCAAATGCATTTATATAGATACAGATGTGATATTTCATGTACTCATGAACCTAATCATCACTTTCCTCTTATATTATCTATCAAATTTTCTTTTGTCTATCAAAGGCTTATACATGGTCCTACATACAGAAATATCATCAACAGTACCACATTCCAAAGGATAAGGCAAGTATAAACCATCAACTCATTTGCTATCAAATATAGTACAAATATGGTCATGACATCCTCCCCCACTAGAGATAATTATAGTCCCTATGTTTAGTGAATTGTTAAGAGAAAATAATTTAAGCATATATATTTGCATTTTTATTCCTATAGCCATAAATAAAAGTTAATTTAGAAATCATACTTCATGTAATCATATTCATTCACAAAACTATCAATAATTTCAACTTGTTTGCATAGTCTAATAAAACAATTTTTCATTTTGATTTCAACCATATATCATGCATAATCCAAAACAAACACAAAATAATTCTACGTAGTAGTCCAGACACTCATACCCACACATATACTTATAAATCATCAATATATAAATTTTTTTTTTTTTTTTGCATATCAGCCACATTCTCCCATGTGTCATTCCTATTTGAGTAGTGATCCCATTGAACTTGACATTGCTTTTTATTCCTTTTTCTCAGGTTCTTGTTCCTATAACTAGGTATTCTAATATATCGTACTTAAATTCTTAGTGGGTCTAACATCTAAAAATTTGAAACATCGCAAAGATTATTAGGGTCAAAAATACACTTCCTAGGGACGGACATGTGGAGGACATTATAGATTTTTATAAGTTTGGCAGCAAAGCAAGTTTGTATGAAATAGGGATTATCTTGCCCACCATTTCAAATGGACCCACATATCTATGGTCAAGTTTCAAATATTTTATAGAAATGTTAGTAGGTTTTACCCTTAAGAACACTCTATTACATACATAATTTTCCCTCAATGTTATGTTGGGGTCTGCATAGCTCCTTTGCCGATATGTTACTTATTTTATTTTTTATTGAATTTATTTTAATTGATCTCTCATTTCTCTTATAATATCCAATCTAATCACTACCTTATCCACCATATTATCCCATGATAAAGGGAGTCCTGCATCTTCATCTATATAGGGTTTCAAATGGTGTCATACCTAATGATACATGATAATTTTTACTATATGTAAACTCAACAAGGTACAAATAATATTCCCATTTAGTATGCTAATCCATCAAATATATTCTCTTCATATCTTCCAAAACCTAATCCATCCTCTCAATATTTCCATCTATGTTAGGTTGATAGAAAAAAAATTATTTTTAGTTTATAAATCAACAAATGATTTATCGGGTGTAAATATTCTGCTTTCACTATCAGACACTTTGAGCACCTAGACACATAATACTTGATGTTATTTTTATACCTATCCAATAGTAGACCTTCCTCAAGCTCTTGCACATATTTACCCCTCTAGGATGCATCGAATAACGAATACTATGTACCTCCTTGAGGGTTGTTTCTCTCAATCCACCCATATTTGGTACAACCAATCTACTCAACAAGTCATTTGTATACAAAATATATATCTTTTACAGGTTCTTACTCAACTTGAGTATTACATGACTGAAAAAACTCAACTTCTTATTATAAGTTTTTAATTAGATCTAACATATCATAATGATATTTAATTATTATAGCAATGCACCCTCTTTTACTTAGAGTGTCATCAACCTTATTCTCCATACCCTTGATGTACACAATACAAAAATCATACTCAGCTAGAAAATTCATCTAGCATCATTGTATGGCATTTAGTAATGGTTCAATAAATATATATCTTAAAATCTGGTGATCTGTCTTGAGTTCGAATAGTTTCCTAAGTAGGCAGTGTCTCCAAAACATAAGAGCATGTACAACAACTACTAATTCAAAGTTATGAGTATGATAGTTCACTTCATATCTCTTAACTTTTATTTATTTGAAAGTAATAATTGCATTATCTTGGATCAAATCCCTCCTAATTCTTTAATTGATACATTGGTTCACACTATACACCTATTAAAAGGATAAGATAACTGTAGAATTGGTATAGTCATCAACCTCTCTTTTAGTTTTAAAAAAAATCAACTATCCTAGGAAAATAATACATATTATTTATGGTAAAATTATTTAGTATTCGTTAGTCTATGCACAATCTTAAGGTTCCATATTTTTTTCTTCTAACAAACAAAACATGAGCATCCCATGGTGACACACTAGGTTTAATAAGCCCTATTTCCAACAAGTCTTAATGTTGTGTCTTGAGATCTTGTAGCTCAATATGAGTCATTATATATGATACCCTAACAATAGGTGCACCTCAAGGTAATAACTCTATTGAAAATTTAAAAATCTAAAATCGGATGCTTTTGGAAGAGATCAAAATCAACTTCAATTCATTCCTTTTGTTCATATTAAACACATAGATCATTCCTCTATTTATAATTATATTTTTCACTTTCATTACTGATAATAGATATGGTTTAACAAAACCATAATCACAATAAATTCTAACCCTCTTGTTATATTCATTTATAAACTCTATCCATATTTTCTCAAAATTTAGGAGAGCTTTATGGATCTCAACCAATAAACCCCAATAATGTTATCAAAGGTATGCAAAGGTTGTACATGTAATTGCCTTGGAAGTTATTTCTATTATTGTCTCATTGTTCATTTTTTTATTGCCTTTTTTGGCTTCTTGATTTGCTTCTTCTTGATGAGCTAAATCAAAAGCTTTATGAAGATCTTCACGTTTGAGCATACTCATGATAGTCTTAATGTTAGGATGGAGTCCTAGAATTAACTTCTTGAATTTTATTTCTTTATTACTCTTATATTGATTTTCATATTTCAATAGTTAGATAAGATTTTGATAATAAGCCCAGACTGATATACTTTTCTATGACAAAGTAGAGAATTCAAAAAATATCTCTACATAGTACTACTTTGTTAACAATATTTTCCTAAACTATTTCACAAAATCCTCCTATTTGATATTTGTTGCTTCAATACCCAATCCTTTATTAAATTTCCTCCACCAATATATGGCTACTCCAACCATATTCATAACAACCATGCATTTTTATATTCTAATTATTAAAGCACCATGGAAAGGTATTACTCTAATTTATTCATCCAATTCTCCTCTACATCACCATCATATTTTCCACTAAATTTGGAAATCTCAACCTTCTTTAAGTTCTTGGCCAATTCCACACTCACTATGGCCCTACCACTACCAATTTGTGTAGGCTTATTATATGTTCCCTCATATTTATCTACAGGTTCCCTACCCTTGGTTAAGTCCTCTTTTAGTTGTTGGATGATCAACTCTTGTTTTTGGGATATGTGAGTTTTCTATTAGATCATTTTTTTTTTTAAATGAGTTTGCAATAGTTGAACTAATTTTACTAAATTTCCTTCCTCCCTACTAAGATTAATTGGTGGAGGTTCAATCAATTTTTTTATTCTTCTTTCCCTTTGAGGACCTTCGTTTCTTACCCTTGGTCTTAATCCCCTAGGAGGTCTTATGGTGGTTTCTTCCGATAGAACTCCTATGGTCTTCCTCAAATATTCACCTGGCATAATTGTGCCTTTAAATAAATAGGTAAAAGAAGTAAATTAATTATTTTATTTAGTTTTTATTTTAAAACAAAAAATATTACTCATATTCCTATAACTTAAGGATCTCTTCTGCTCGTATACCACATGTAACAACCCAAGTCTACTCATCTAGTTCTATCTCAAAAACAAGAAAAACAAATTATTAAAGTAATTTTTTTATTTAATTGTATTGTTTCAACATAAAAAGTGCTTTCATGTTTATAGCAATTGGGATTCACGCAATTATTCATTACCATATTATTTAGTCAATATACGTATGTCATAGAACTTTTGTATTTTAGGACTACTACAGATAGCCACCCAAGTGGATAAGATTGGCTAATTCTAGTAAGAGTGACATTTTGTACATCAATCACATTCATTTGTCATCGTCTTGTTCTAAAATGAGTGTCAAACAATGGCTAGGGTTGTGCTTTAGGGTTCATAACACCTAGAGGGTGGAAACATGCTCTGCCCATCCCTTAGTATTGTGAACCTTGACTTAACTGATCGACCTGTTCAAACATTGATATGTAAATGGGATTAACATACATATGCCTAGTGTCTAGTTGAACATCCTCTTTCGCAGAGTCAACTAGAGCCATATCATTACCTTGATATTGATCGTAGTCACTATGTCCATTGTAACTCACAATCATTTATCTCATACCAAACATCATGGTTGGACTAGTTACATAATATTACGAGTCTGCTTCTAGTCAAATGATACTTAGGATCTATCACCGTACTCTTGGGCAATGACATAGAGATAATGTCCCATATAGCCCCTCATTACAAGTCTTGTCTAGGTCACTTTTTCTGACCAATTTTCTTAACTATGATCGCTCTCGAGTCATGTTGTATACTTGCCCACATATCAACATCATTGGGTATTCATGTTGTTAATATACTTCATGAGAAATACATTAACCATTACTCATCAAGGTATCAGATAAAAAATTAAATTTGTTAAAAGTATTTTTCTTCTATGCCCTAAAATAGAGAGTTCACTTCTCTCGATAGTTATCTCAGTTTAAAATTCCTAATTTACACTATCTCTAAAATCAAATAAAACTATGTCTAAGATGTTTCTACAACAATACATTTATTAGCTTCGATAACAAGTCATATCCAAATTTTATATTAATAACACATTGTACTATCCTTAAGTAATCTTACATAAACCATTATCTAATTATGCATTCACATAGATTTAAAACCTTTTATATTTTTAGCTAAATATGGACATAAATTCTAAACACTTATGTTTCCAACTTTAGAATTTAGACTTAAGTTACCCTAACTCAGAATTCCTTTGGTAATATTATCATAAATTCAAGAGACACAAAAATATTTTAATATCCACATGCTCCCTAATATCTTTGAGATAAAATAACCAGTTTATTTTCCTAATTTTAAATCATTACCCAAACTATTTTATTTAAGCAAAATTTTATACAAATTAATGATTTGATCATTACTTAACATAAAGGATAAACACTTAAATACATAAAACTTTCTCTTAATATTTTAATACAACTGTTAGTCTAGCATCTTTATTTGAATTATTTCCAAGACCTTCATATTCTCGACTAATATGGTTATTCATTGTGGATAATCTCTCACAAGGTAATAAACATTCATTCACATGGACCACTTTCATATGTACTTCCTTCTACAATTTGATTATGAATAAATAAAAACCATATATCGGTTTTCTCAAGAAAGTATGTAAAAGATAGCAAATTGTTTTAAAATATCATATATCTTCTTTTCAATAAAGCATTCATTTAATACAATCTAAAACTGTTAATCTACTCATGAAGACTAGCTACATTTTAATATTCCAACCTTAAACTGAATGTGGAATTATTGTTTCTCTTTCTAGAACCTCTTATACTTATTATGATAATATCAAATTTTTGATTTGTACCAAAATAATTTCCCACTCTTGGATGAGTTTGAATATGACCATTAAATTTTGTGCCTATGATTGAGAAGCTAAAAGATTAATTCTACCTTACCTTATTCATATATTGATATATGTGTTTTTGTGTTATTTTTTTTTCTATTTTCGATATTGCATATGAAAAAGGATCTATGCTTATTCCACCATTCAGAAGTGAAAATTAACTTTAAAAAATAAGGAAATTCTTTAATACAAAAAAATAAATAATATAATTAAGGTCTCATGAAATTACAATGCTCTAACTACTCACCCCAATACTAAATATAAGTATACAAATGATACGTTGCAATCCATGAATTCTAATTTAATAAAAATATTATCATTACCAAGCAATTACCTTAATTAACTAACAAATATCCCTATGATTCTACCAAGCATCAAGACATTTATTTATTTTATAATTTTTTGTTTTTCTAATTCAGGGATGAGGGTATTTTAAACATACAACCAACCATACTCTAAAAATTCTAATTAATTCAGTTAAATAAGCATAATACGTATATATTTTCTTGTTATAAACAACACTAGAAAGGTAGACATCTATAAATATCACCCTTTGGGATACGACTCAACATATTGATCTCTTATTTTAATTCACCTAGGTTTTATTCATATTTCCTTTGTGGTAACTCTTGATTAGAAATACTAACATTTAACCTAAGGCGTTCATCATGTACATGAGATTTAAATATCAAGAAGAGCAATAGCACATTGGCCTACTAATATCTTCTCATTAAATTTATTAATTCCACAACTTCCACCTAGGCTTATGTTTTACTAAAGATTTCACGCATCACTCAATTTACTTTCTTTAAAAACATTCTTGATATCGTTTAAAATATAATTTCTTTTGTTATAAGGAAATAGGTCTATAGTTAAAAGTACACGCAAAGAATTCCCAATAAATTCTACAACAATAATTTCTAACAGTTGTATTTAAAGTGAAATATTGGAAAATATTTAGCATCAGTTAAATACATCTTACATTAAAATAAGACAAGTTTGTAGTTTTTTTCATACATCTAGTACTTTACCAAAATTTATTTTAGTAGCCAAAATAAGATATAATACTATATATTTTAAATGGAAAATGACAATGGTGCTAAGTTTGCCATAAATCCATATTTAGTCATTCACATGGTCTTATGAAAAGTAGCATTTCCTCAACCTGGCTTCATACTACAATTTGCTTATTGTCTACTTCTCACAATCCACAATGGCATCAACAAAATTTTATAGATAATTTAGGAATAAAATGTTAGAATTTCCTAAGAATATAAATGCAAAGCATTACAATAACTATGAAGAGAAGAGTAGAACTGATTGATTATTCAATGGGATCAACTTTGTATAAATAACAAATTTGATCATTGAGAGATGTTGGATTATAACAACTAAAAAAATATAAACTAGTCTAAACTGAGAGTTCACCTAACTCATGAAAGAGTGGTAACTCAAGTAAGTCTATCCTAGTAGAACTTAAGAGAATAAATATTTATTCTAACACCCCCCTTAAGTGATACTAGGGGTAAATGTAACAATAGAAGATAAGTCCTAGTAAATAGGCCTGATGAGGTACTCATGTACAATGTACTTTTATATAGGATAGATGGTGAAAAACCACATGGGAAAAACCATCTTTTAAGAAGAACAATAAGAATAAGGGAGAGGTAAAAACCTTTGTGTATCCTTCTAATTGATCTACCTAACCCCAAGTTTCTCTCATAATTGAATGTAACACAAAGAAGAAAATAATTTGGTGAAGATGTCTGTAATTTAATTTTCTATGAGAATGTAGTCCAAGTGGATATCCCCTCTTTGAATATGTTATCAAATGAAATGCTTGTGAATTTCAACATGTTTGGCGCATTGATGCTCAACTGTATTGCAGGCAATATGAATTATGCTCTTATTATCACACCAAAGGGTAATAGGTTTATCATGGAAAAAACCAAATTCCCTTAGTATCTAACAAAGCCAAAGAGCTTCTTGACTAGCCAAAATGGTTGCCCCGTATTCTACCTCTGTAGATGATAATGCAACTGCTTGTTTTTTTTGCATGACCAAGCAATAGGTGAAGAACCAAGACAAAAAACATAGCCAAAAGTTGAACATTTGTCTTCTACTGAACCTGCCCAATCAAAATATATGTAACCAATAATTTCCTTGGTTTTGCCCTCATATAATATTCCAAAGTGAGTAGTTTCTTGCAAGTAGTGGATAATCCTATTTGTTGCTAGAAAATGGATGAAATGAGGTTTATGTGAGAATATAGATATTAAGCCAAAATATGAAATATCTGGGCAAGTATGAGTGAGGTATAATAGACTTCCTACAAGCTATCTGTAGAGAGTAGCATCACATAGAGAGGCCTTACGGGAAGTACTTAGAGTGACTATAGATTGAAAAGGTGTGGAAGAAGGCTTACAATCAATCATATTAAACTTTTGAAGAAGGTCTAGAGTATATTTCTATTGAGACAATGAAATTACTATATTTTTTTATTTATCTAAATGCCAAGGAAGTAATGAGATAAATCCATATTAGCCATATCAAGTTTCTCAAAAAGGAATTCTTTGATAGTCTAGATGTGAGAAATTTCACTACTAGTGAGAATTTTATCATCAACATAGATAACAAGTATGGTAATTTTTTCTTCGTCTCTCTAAATGTAGACTGTGGCATCAAAATCACAATGAGAAAATTCTAAGGAAATAAGGAAGGAGTCCATTTTTTCATACCAATCTCTACGAGCTTGTTTGAGATTGTAGAGAGATTTTCTTAGTCTACAAATAAGGGAGGAGTTTGAGTGAATCCAGCAGGTTATTCCATGAATATTTCCTCTTTTAAGTCATCATGTAAGAAAGCACTTTTAACATCCATATAAAATACAATCCATTTTTGGAAAGTAGCAAGTGCGTGTACCAGCCTAACAGAATCTATTTTTACAACTGGTGCAAAGGTTTTAGATTAATCAATACCTTCAATTTATGAGAAACCTTTAGCTACCAAGCGAACTTTGTTTTTGTCAATTTTTCCATCAGGTCCATACTTAGTTCTGTAGATCCATTTACAACAAACCAAATTCCTTCCTTTAGGCAGAGGGACTAAATCCTAAGTTTTATTTTTTATTAAGCAAGAAAACTTATATTCCATGGCATAATCCCATTCTTTTATACCAGTTGCTTCTTTGAAGAATTAAGGATCTGTGGAAATGGACTCACAGAGAAGATCGAAACCCATGGAGTTTCATAATATGGATTATAGGAGATTTTATATGTAAAGAGTGGCTTCATCAACTATGGCACGAGCCCATTTTGGTATTGTGGAAGGATTAATTAGTGTGGCAGGACTTTGAGTTGGAGTTTGGAGTATAGGATCCTCAATTTGGTCATTTATCTCTAGAATGGGATCATCATTATATTGAGGCTCTAATATTGGAGATGACTCAAGATAATTAATATTGGAAGAGGATGGTTGACGATATTTATAAGGGAATTTTTCATCAAATTAAATAATTCTATGAAAAAAGACCTCATGAGTTGTGGGATCAAGGAGCCAGTATGCTTTCATTTCCTCACAATAACCAACAAAGATGAGCTACTTGATTTTCTTATCTAGAGCCTTCCTTTTCTTCTTTGGGATATGTTCCCAAGTAGTACACCCAAATTTTTTGAAGAAAGAGACATCAGGTTTTGAGTGAATTCATGCTTTGTCAGGAGTAAAATAGACAAGATTTTTATGAGGAGTGTAGTTTTAAATATAGTTCGCACAGTTAATTTCTTTAGCCCAAAAAAATATTGGAAGATCTCTTGAGTGGATCATGAAGTTTACCATTTACTTTAAAGTTTTGGTTTTTCTTTTTGTAATTCCATTTCTTCTATGGATTATGGGATACTAAATGTTGATGAATTATGCCATGAGTTGAGAGAAAATTTTAAAACTCATTACTAAAGTATTCCCCCCCATTATCTGTATGAATTTTCTTGATTTTGCGAGTGGCTTAATTTTTAACAAAGGCTTTGAAGATTTTGAAGTGGGATAGAACATCACTTTTGTATTTTAGAAATTTGACCCAAGTTATTTTGTAAAAAACATCAATGAACATTAAGGCATATTTTGCTTCTTTGAAATAAGGTCTGGTAAGACCGTCATGTCAATATGGATTAACTCTAGAGGGGATGAGGCTCTTTGAGAACCACTTGGATGGAAGGGATATTTATATTGCTTTCCAAGAACACATCCAAGACATACTCCATAAAAATAAGAGACTTTTAGCAACCCTATTACCATTTCATGAGTGTTTAACTCCTCTTGATAGTTATAACTAATATGCCCAAACCTTTCATGTCAAATTTTGCTTTCAATATCTCCATATGCAATGAAACAGGAGGTCCCTTCTAAATTTTTTAATCCCTTGAAGTAAAATAGGTGAGTTTTATGATCAATATCTTCTTTTGCTATGAGAGAGTTTGGTTTTTGAAAGTCTCTTATATCAACTCTTGTTGGTGAGAAAAGAACTATTTTGCAATTTTTAGAAGTACAATTCTGATACATGGAGAGGAGACTTGTAACTATGTTTGGTACATAGAGAAAATTATTGAGATAGCCACCTTCAATGGATATGTCACCTTTTCCTTTGACTGGGATAAAGGATGAGTCACCAACTTCTATGCTACATGTTGAACTTGAGGAGATTGTAGTGAATGACTCATCTTAGGAGGTCATGTGATGAGTTGCTCCTCAATCTAGAATCTAGTATTTTGATGAAGTTTTTATATATTTTCCTTGAACATTTAAATTTTTTCCAATATAATTCTTAATGTCTATCTTGTGATTCTTCATTGTTGCCTCTAGTTGTTGTAGTCTTGTCCAACATTTGTTCATAGAATGACCATCCGTTTTACAAGTTATAGGAATTATTTCTTTCTTTTTGAATTTTTATTTAGTGGAGGTGGATGCTACTAAGGCTTTTTAGGAAGAGGGAGAGATCTCATATTTTGCAATTTTTATTTCCTCTCTAGTTATCCTATCACAAAACTCCTCTAAAGAGGGCATTTTAAAACTTGTACCAAAAGCATATTTTGTAGATAAAAAAGTGGTTGTAAAAATTTAAAATACACCATTTAATTTAGAAATAATTATATAGATGTATTCTTCTTCTATTTTGTTCTTTCCACTAACTTGAATTGAGTGAGGACTTATTCAAATTTGGTGAGAAATTTAACATAATTGCTAAAGTATTTAGGATATAATGTTGTTAATTCCGCCTCTAGCTGCATTAACCTTATTTAATCCACTTTTACAAACAAGTTTTTTAGTTTCTAACAACTCTCAAATGGAGTTTTACATTATGAAATGTAAAACCATAAGCTTTCATTTACATTTGTGCTTATAATACCCATTGTTTCATAAATCTTCCATTTATGAACAAATATTTCATATTCTTTTTCAAATTCAGGCTGCTTCTCTTCTAGCAAGTGTGTGAGATCTTTTTGAGAAATGAGATTTAATGTTTTTGGTTTCCATGTGTGATAGTTATGAGGGGTGAGTGGATCAATTGTATTCATTTTCTAAAATAATAATTGAAGTGAACCAATAATCCCCCCTTTAACTTCAATAACATATTTAGAGAATACAATGAATCTCTAGAAAAAACACCTATTTATTGAAGGTAGTAGTAGCCCGACCTTTATACCAATTTCTTCAATTTACCCACCCTTAAGAGAGAAAAACTATAAGTAAATGAGCATAATTGATACGTGGAAAATAGATGTATGAACCAATAATAATTAGCCATACCTTTATATCGATTCTCCTCAATTACCCACCCTTATGTGAGGGAAACTATAAGTTAATGAGAAGACCAATACGTGGAACATAGGTGATTATTTAAAATTTTTATGTGTTCTCTGGAAATATTTTAAATTTTGCTTGCTTGAGTGTACAAATGTTCATGTGTTTTTAAAAAATTGTTATGCATGTAGAACATTTAGAATATGTTGAAATTGAGATGTAAGCAACAATACCAAATGGGAATAAAAGTTCCACATCTAGGCTCCACCATCAAAATTTCCTCCTAAATCTGCCTACTTAAATCTATGCAGAAAAAAAGGAATGTGTGAACAAATATAAGGACCAAAAACGGATGCAAGGACCAACACTAACAACCCCACTGAAGTCTTGAAAATAGGTATAGGAAGTTGCACCTCAAAAAAAACTCCCCCATAAAAGATATTTTATTTAGATGTTACAAGGAGACCCATCACTCTCTTGCATTTATACATTAGGGAGAGAAATAGTGAGAGGGGCCTTTTAACCACGTAGTTATTTTACAATATTTGAAAAAATATATTTAAAAAAAATAATACAATGACATTAAGATGAAATGTCTACGTAAAACATCAGTAGACTTTTGAAATGGCACCCTTTGTTCCCTACGTATTTCAATGGATTAAAAAAATCATGCAGTGATCTCTTGATGTGATGATTCTTTCAACATGTAAGCTTTCAAATCGATTCAAGTCTGTTGACGTGGCTACTCCCCTCGATAAACAAAATGTTGGGTGACCAAGATTTGGTGAAGCACATCATCACACAGTCCTTCAACATTATCTTTAAAGTTTCAAATGCAAGTTTATGTATTCAATGTAGTCCCTCAAATTTGTATCCCCAAAGGAGTCTTAAGGTAATTTAGGTCTTCAAATTTGAATAGAATTTGTTGTCTTCACTTTGGTGTACGTAGCACATCAGAACGTAGTCCTTGAATGTAGTCCTTCAATATCCATCTGACAGTACCAAGTATGTACATCTTCAAACACCAAACAAAGGAACACAATCCTTTGTTATATTCTATGCACTCTCAAAGCCTCCAATTACCAGTACATAATTTCCAATCTGCACAATGAAATAAGAAAGTAAATAAAGGCTTTATTATAAATAAAATATATATATGTTAGCTTGGAAATCACAAAATGAAAGTGATAAGCATAAAATATCAAAAAATATTTGAGATTAATAGCAAATTTTAGATTACAATGGATTTAAGTTGTAGATTTCTTCACAGAGGAGAGTGCCAACCATGTCAAGTGTATTGAACATGATCGGATCCAATATTTTCTCGAAGTGAAATGCTTTTATCCTAATAAGGGAACAACATTCACAATGTATTAATTATGGAACAATGTGTAAAATAAAGCGATGAACGCTGAGTATTGCAGTTTCCACCAACTTTTATGTAAGACTCCCTCATAAATGTGAATGGCACCTTCAAAAGTTTCAAAAATAGAGACTGTATATTCTATATGGCATACGTCTTAGCTTTGTGGTAGATGGTGCCTTTGTCAGTATCGATAATGGAGACTATATTGGTGTTTAGGTGTCTTTGGCTTGCTTGAAGTGGAGAGCGATGGATGTTGCAGTCCCCTTTGGAGAGGGGAGAAAAAAATATGGTGGGCACCAAGGCTTTAAAAATAGGTATGAGATTTTTTAGATGTCACAGAGGAAAAAAGGTCAAAAAAATAATTTGAGGCCAAAATTGTGATAGCAATTTTTGGCCAAAAAAATATTTTATAATTCACTAAAACAATAGTGAATTTCTCCTCTTTTTTTGCAGATATTTGAAGTATAACATTCACAAGGAATATTTTTTGCATATATTTCAAAAAAATATAGTTAGAAAGAACTATATATAAAAAAATTGTAAACTTGAACAAATGCAGTGAGTAGTCTACAAGAGATACAATGAACCAACTCCTAGAAACTTCAAGAGAGAATGCTAGCAAAATCTATCCTACTCTGATACCATGATAGAATTTACCAAGAATAGAAATGTAAAGCATTACAAGAACTATGAATATAAGAGTAGAAATGATTGATTATTCCATTGGATCAACTTTGTATAAATAGCAAAGTTGATCATTTAGAGTCGTTGGATTACAACAACTTAACAAATTTCAACTAGTCTAAACTGAGAGTTCACCTGACTCATAGAAGAGTGGTAACTCAAGTAAGTTTATCCTAGTATAACTTAAGAGAATAAATATTTATTCTAACATAAAATACAACTCCTTATAACTAGATAATACCTAAATTGTTCTTCTTAAATTGCACACAAGTCATACACAACCATGCAATACACCAAGGCATTCAAACATATCCATTCAATACACCAAGGCATTCAATCACATCCATTAAATACACCAAGGAATTAAAAAACAACCATGAAATACTCCAAGGTATTAAAACACAACCATGCAATACACCAAAACATTCAAAAAATATCTTTATAGTCACACTTTTACCCGATCGTAACCTCTCTGATCCTTTTTCAGATTGCTAGTTAGCTAATGCAATTAAATAAATTTATTTTCTTATTTCTATTTTCTTTAAAATATGAACCTTTCATATTTTTGCGTACACAATTTTAATTCACATACTTCTATATGGGTACCAATGTTAATAGTTTAGCCATGCACGAATAGTAGCTTATTAAAAAAAATAGGATAGTAAACAACTTTCAATTCCACCAGATTATTTCAACGTCAACATAGCATAATCATGCACTATTCTACCTATTTTTTATGCTCATTTATAGTAGAAATGGTGTCTCACCATAGATTAAATATCAACAACACTAACAAACAAGAAAACAATTGTAACTTTCTTTCTCATAATCATAGTATGCAAAACTTCATAGGATTTGTTTACATATGCAGGTTTTCAAAATAATTCACATGTAATTTAAATAATATAATTAATATACAACCAACCATTATCAATGAAAATTATGGTGAACACACATGAAATTGATGCTTCAAGTTGTATCTACTTAACACAATATCCATATTCGAGAATTCCATAGCTAGTTTTTTTGGACCCAAGATATTTTCCCCCATGACCATTCTCATTACCCAAACATGTAAAATATTCACTTTTTCTAAAAATACCGCACACATTTTGCATATTTTGCTCTAAAATAAGTTAGCTCCAATCATGATTATGATGCACGTTAAATACCATTCGTAAGATGCACAACGAACCACTAAATCCACTTGTGCATAAGTGGTGTCATTTATAATCAATGCCTAGTATTTTAATTAATATATTTTTATTGTTGTTATTATTTATATTATAATTGTTATTATTATTTTTGAATAAATTCTTACATGATTTATGAATTTCAAGTGATTAATAAAAAATTTCTAATTTATCAAAATGACTCCCATAAACTTTATAATTTCATTGTCATCAATTATTTTGCCATTCCAAATCAAAGAGCACGCATACTCAAACAATCCCTCAAGTGCATCTATATGGATGCAAATGTGAGATTCCATGTACTCATAAGTTGAATATCCACTTCCCTCTTACCTTATATATCAACCCTTCTTCTATCCATCGAAGGCTTATACTTGGTCCTACATGCACAAAGATCATCAATAGTACCACATTCTAAAGGATAAGGTAAGTATAAACCATCAACTCATTTTCTATAAAACATCATGTGAGAAAGGTTATTACATCGTTCCCCACTAGAAATAAACATAGTCTTTGTGTTTAGGGTATGGTTAACAGAAAATAATTTAAGCATATACAGTTTCATTTTCATTCTTATAGCTATAAAAAAATTCATTCACAAATCATACATCATGTAATCATATTCATTCTAAAAAATTTTAGTAATTTCAAATTCTTTGCATAATCTAATCACATGATGTTTCATTTTGCATTCAACCATATATCATGTGTAATCCAAAACATATACAAGATAACTCTACTTAGTAGTATAGACGCTCATACCCACATATATATACATATACATCATCAACCTATATAAAATATTTTAAAATGTTTAAATCTACTCAAAAAGATAAGGAAATTGTTTCTTCATATCAGTCACATTCTCCCATGTGGCATTTCTATTTGAGTAGTGGTCCCATTAGACTTGGCATTGCTCAATGTTTTTTTTCTCAAGCTCTTGGTTCTATAACCAATTATTCTAATAGGTCATACTTCAATTCTCATTGGGTCTAACATCTACACATTGGAAACATCCCAAATGGGAGTAAGGTCAGATATATACTTCCTAAGGAGGTACATATGGAATACATTATGGATTTTGGATAAGCTTGGTGGTAGAGCAAATTTGTATGCAATAAGGCTTATCTTATCCACAATTTCAAATGGACGCACATATCTAACATCAATTTTAGAATATTTTATATAACCTTTAGTAGGTTTCACCCTTAAGAACACTTTTTTACCTATAGAGTTTTCCCCTGGTGTTATTTTGAGGTCTACATAGCTCTTTTTGTGATCTATGACCTATTTCATTTTTTATGGAATTATTTTTTAATTGATCTTCCATTTATCTTATAATATTTGGTCTCATCACTACATGATCCATGATATTATCCCATGACAAAGGGAGTCTTGCATATTCTTCATTACAAGGTTTCAAAAGGTGTCATACCTAGTGATACATGATAACTATCATTGTATTCAAAATTGACTTGGTATAAATAATTTTTCCATTTAGTATGTTGATCCAAACAATACATTCTTAACATATCTTCTAAAAATTGATTCACCCTCTCAGTCTATCCATCTATCTCAAGGTGATAGGTTGAACTAAATTTTAGTTTTTAAATAAAAAAATGATCTACCAGGTGTAAATGTTCTTCTTTCACTATCAGATATTTTGATAATGTAGTAACATAATCCTTGATGTACTTTTCATACTTTGTCAATAGTAGATCTTCCTCAATCTCTTATGCATATTTTCCCTTCTAGAATACACCTAATAAAGAGTATTATGTGCCTCCTTAAGTATTGTTTCTCTCAATCCATCCATATTTGGTACAACAAATCTACTAAAGTTTTATATATATATATATAACCTATATATTTTACATGTTCTTGTTCAACTTGAGCATTACATGACTGAAAAAACTAAACTTTTTATTGCAAGTCCTTAATATGATCTAACAAATCATAATGACATTTTATTATTATAGCAATGTGCTCTCTTCTACTCATAACATCAACAACTTTATTCTCCTTACCCTTGATATATTTAACACCAAAATCATACTTACCTAGAAACTCCATATAGCATCGCTGTTTAGAATTCAACAAGGGTTGAGAAAATATGTATCTTAAAATCTGGTGATTTGTCTTGAGTTTAAACAATTTCTCAAGCAATTAATATCTCCAGATCTTAAGAGCATGTACAATAGCTACTAATTAAAAGTCATGAGTAGCATAGTTCACTTTATGTATCTTATTTTTCTTGATTTGAAGGTAATAACTACATTATCTTGGACGAAAACCTCTCCTAATCCTTAAATTGATGCATCTTTACACACTATAAACCTATTAGAATGATTAGGTAACTGTAGAATTGATATGATTATCAACCTATCTTTTACTTGTTCAAAAATATCAACTATCCTAGGAAAAGAAAACATATTATTGATAGTAACCTTATTTAGAATTTATTAGTCTAATCATAGTCTTAAGGTATCATCCTTTTTTCTAACAAATAAAATAAGAGCACCCCATGGCAACACACTGGGTTTAATAAGCCCTATTTTCAACAAGGCCTAAAGTTGCATCTTGATATTTTGTATATCAATATAAGTCATTCTATATGGTGCCCTAATAATGGGTTCAGCTCTAGGTAATAAATTTATTGAAAAGTTAAATTCCCAAAATAGGATACTTTTGGAAGAGATCATAATCAAATTTAGCTTCTTCCTTTTATTCATATTAACCACATAGATCATACCTCTTCTCCTAATTTCCTTTTTCACTTGTATTTATTGATAATATATGTTGTTAAACAGAACCACAACCACAATGAATTATAACTCTTTGTTAGGTTCATCGATAAACTCTATCAATATTTTCTCAAACTTTAGGAGATCTTTATGGCTCTCAACCAATCAATGACAAGAATTATAAAAGGTATACAAATATTTCACATGCAATTACATTAGAATTTATTTCTATTTTTATCTCCCTACATTCTCCCCCCCTATTTGGATTTTTTATTTGCTTCCCCTTGATGAGATAAATAAATATCTTTAGGAAGGTCTTCAAATTTGAGCATACTCACCACAATCCTAATCTTAGGATGGAGTCCCAAAATAAACTTTTGGAATTTCATATCCTAATTTATCTCATATTGAGTTGCATATTTCAATATTTGGATAAGGTTATGGTGATAATCCAAAACTGATATATTTTCCTATGACGGAGTAGATAATTCAACAAATTTTTCTACATAGTACTACTTGGTTAGGAATATTTTCTTAAATTATTTTATAAAATACTCCCATTTGAGGTTTGTTGGTTCAATGCCTAGTCCTTTCTTAAAGATATTCCACCAATCTAGGGCTACTTCAACCATATTCATAATATCCATATAATTTTATATTCTAATGACAAAAGCACCATGGAAAGGTATGACTCCAATTAATTCAACCAATTCTCCATTGCATCACCATCATATTTACAATTAAATTTCAAAATCACAACCCTCTTTAATTCCTTGGTCAACTCCATACTCACTTTAGCCTTACCATTACCCATTTGTGTATGTTTATTAGACGTTCTCTTAGTTTTACCTACATGTTCCCTATCCCTGGTTAAGTTCTCTTTTAGTTGTTGGACTATTAACTCTTGTTTTTGGGCCATGCGATTTTTTTGTTGGGTCTTTTCCTATTTTTGCTTCTTTAAATGAGTTTGTAGTAGTTGAACTAATTTTTACAAATTTCTTTCCTTCGTACTAGGCACATTTGACGCAGGTTCAATCAATTGTTTCATTCTTCCTTTCATTTGATGGCCTTCTTTTCTTACCTTTGTTCTTGGTCCCCTTGGATGTCTTATGGTGGTTTCTTCCTGTAAAGCTTCCATAAGATTCGTCAAAGATTTACCTTGCAAAATTATGCCTTTAGGTCCATGGATAAAAAAGTAAACTAATTGTTTGATTTAGTTTTGATTTTAAAACCAAAAAAATTACTCATATTTCTACAAATTAAAGATATATTCTACTTTGATACAACACATAACAACCCAAGCCTACTCACGTGGTTGCATCTCAAAAACAAGCCAAGAATTTTTTTAGGATATTTTTTTGTTTAAGTTTATTGTTTCAATCTAAAATGTGCTTTCATGTTCATAGCAATTAGGATTCATCCAATGATTCATTACCATATTATTTAATCAGTATATGCATATCATACCACTTTTGGAATTTAGGAATGTTGTAGATAGCCACCCAAGTGGATGATATTGCCCAATTCATATAAGAGTACCATTTTATAGATCTGACACACTCATTTATCATCCTCTTGTTATAACATGATGGTCAAACTATAGCTAGGGTTATCCTCTAGGGCCAATAACACCTAGAGGATATATGTATACTTTCCCATCCATTAGCATAGTGAACCTTGAATTAATCGATTGACCTATTAAAACATTGATATACGAAGGTGGAACTGTACATATGCCTAGTATCTAGTAGATCATCCTACTACTGAAAGTTAGCTAGAACCTTGTCATTATACTAACACTGGTTTTAGTCACTAATATCCAGTTTAATTCATGATTATTTATCTCATACCAAAAATCATGGCTAGACTAATTACATAGTATTACTAGTTCACTTCTAGTCAAATGATACATAGGACCTATCAGCATACTCCTGGGTAATGACCTAGAGGTGACGTTCTATACCACCCCTCATTACAAGTCCTTACTATGTCACTTGTTCTAACCAATTTTGTTAGACTATTGTTGCTCTTGAGTCATGTTGTAAACTTCCTTGCATCTCAAAATTATTGGGTGTCCATGTTTTTAATATCCTTCATGAGGAATACATTGACCATTCCTCATCATGGTATCAATTAAAGAGTTAAGTTTGTTAAAATTATTTTTTTCTAAGACTTAAAATATGGATTTCACTTTTCTTGATAGTTCTCTAAGTTTAAAATTGCTAATTTAAACTATCTCTAAAATGAAACAAATCTATGTCTAAGATGTTTCTACAACAATACATTTATTGCCTTTGATAATAAGTCACATCCAAATTTTGTATTAACAATGCATTGCACTATCCTAAGCAATCTTACACAAGCCATTATCTAATTATACATTCACATAGATTTAAACCATTTTATACCTGTAGCTAAATATGGGCAATTCCTTTTCCAATCTTGTCATAAATTCAAGAAACAATGGAAAAGTTTAATATCCATATGCTCCATAATATCTTTGAAATAAGATAACCAATTTATTTTTGTACTTTGAAATCATTACTCAAACTATTTAGTGTAGGTAAAGTTTTATACAAATCAGAGATTTGATCATTACTGGTAACCAGTTAAATACATAAAACTTTCTCTTAAGATCTTAAACCAACTATAAGTCTAACATTTTTATTTGAATTATTTCCAAGCTCCTCATATTATCAGCTAAGATGGATATTCATTGTGGATAAAATCTCACAAGGTAATAAACTTAATAAACTTTATTCAACATCCACCACTTTCATATCTATTTCCTTCTACATTTTGGTGAAAAAATAAAAACCATATCAGGGTTTGCTCAAGCAATGATGTAAAATATAGTAAACTATTTAACTACAACATATATATATTATTTTCAACAAAAACAATAATTTAATACAAATATAAAACAGCTAATCTACTCACCAAGACTAGCTAAGTTTTAATATTCCAACTTTAAACCCGAATCTGGAATTGTTGTTTCTCTTTCTACAAACCTTTATACTTATTATAATAATCTCAAAGTTTTTCTTTGTACCAAAATCGTTTCCCATTCTAGGATGATTTTGAAGATGATTGTTAAGTTTTTTTTGGCTATGATGGAGAAGATAGAATATTAGTTCTACCTTCCCTTATTCATATATTAGTATATGTATTTTTTGATATTTCTTCCTAGCGTAAGACAAGGTTTTATGCTTCTACCACCATTTAGAAGTGAAAATCAACTTTTAAAAATAAGGAATTTCTTTAATAGAAAAAGATAAACAATCTAATTGAGGTCTCCTAAAATTATAAAATGTCCTACTGAATATAAATATACAAATGATACGTCACAATTCATGAATTCTAATTTAAGAGTAAAGCCATCATTACCAAGTAGTTAACTTAATTAACTGATGGATATCTCCATGATTCTAACAAGCATGAAGCCGTCTATTTATTTTATAATTTTTCATTTTTATAATCTTGGGATGAGGATATTTTGAACATACAACCAACCAATCTCCAAAAATTCTAATTAATTTAGTTAAATAAGCATAATACATTAATAGTTTCATATTATAAACAACACCATAAAGTCAAACGTCTGTAAATCACACCCTTTTGGAGATGACTCAATATATCGTTCTTTTATTTTAATTAACCCAATTTTTTACTAACATTACCTCTATGGTATCTCTTCGTTATAAATGCTAACAATTTACCTAAATGTTTAAGGTGTTCCTCATATACATGAGATTCAGATATCAAGAAGAGCAATAGCGCATTGGCCTGCTAATATCTTCTCATTATATTTAATAATTTTACAAATTCCACCTAGGCTTATGTTTCACTAAAGGTTTCATGCATCACTCAATTTAATTTCTTCAACAACGTTCCAGATATCATTTAAAATATAATTTCATTTGTTAAAAGGAAATAGAAGGTGGACTGTTAAAAGTACACAAAAAGCATTTCCAGTAAAATCTAGAATTATAATTTCTAATAGCTAGATGTACAACAAACCATTGGAAAATATTTAACATCAATTAAATACATCTTATATTAACTAAGATAAATTTGCATTTTTTCCATACATCCGGTTATTTATAATTTATTCTTTCAATAGATATAATATTGTCTTTAAACTGCACAACGACAATGCTTCTAGTTTCACCATAAATTCATCTGTAGCCATTCAGATAATCTAAGTAGTATTTCCTCAACCCGGTTGCATGCTATAATATGCTCATGGTCTACTTATCACAATCCACAATGATATCAATGGAATTTTACAAAGAATTTAGAGATCGAATACGACTCCTTCGAACTAGAGAACGCCTACAATTGTTCTTCTTAAATTGCACACAACTCATACACAGTCATACAATACACCAAGGAATTCAAAAATAGCCATGCAATACACCAAGGTATTCAAACACAACCTTGCAATAAACCAAGGCATTCAAAAGTTATCATCACAATCGCACTTTTACTCGGTCGTAACCTCTCTAGCCTTTTTTTTCAGATTGCTAGTCAGCTAATGCAATTGAAGGAATTCATTTTCTTATTTCTATTTTCTTTAAAATATGATCCTTACATCTTTTCCCACATACAATATCAACTCACACACTTCAGATTCAGATTGCTAGTCAGCTAATGCAATTGAAGGAATTCATTTTCTTATTTCTATTTTCTTTAAAATATGATACTTACATCTTTTCCCACATACAATATCTACTCACGCACTTCTAGATGGATATCAATGTTAATAGTTTAACCATGCAGGCACAATAGCTTATTGATGAAAGAATTAAGACTATAAACAACTTTTAATTCTACGAGATTAGAATTAAGACTATAAACAACTTTTAATTCTACGAGATTATTTGAACATCAGCATAGTAGAATCATGCACTATATTATGTACTATTTGTGCTCATTTAAAATATAAATTGAGTCTCATCACAGATTCAATATCATCGGAAAATAAGAAAATAATAGTAACTTTCTTTCTAAAAATCACAACATGCAAAATATCATCGGAACGGTTCACATATGCAGATTTTCATAATAATTCATACATAATTTAAATAATAAAAGTAGTATGTGAAAGCACGAGATTTCGGGCAAAGGAAACACTAATTGCGATGCAACCAAAATCAAATGCGCTTAAGTCCTAGAAATGTAAAATGCATGAAACGAAAGAGACACATGTAAATGAGATACAAGCAAATGGAGAAAACACAGCCCTTTCATTAAAATCTCTTGATCTCTGTTACAATGACGCCTCCTCCCTTTTCAGGGGCTAGGAGCGTTAAAAGAATTTGATTACAATCACTTAATGTTCCTCTTTCCGCGTGCCCACGATTGAAATGGGCGGGCCAAAACGCTGTCGTCGCTGATGTTGATGAGTCTTTGACCTCTGCTGCTCTTCCTGCGAACAAAGAAACAACGAATATGTCAGTAGCATCTGCTGCAAATAAAAGGTGTTTGTTCTCTAAAATCATCAAAGATGCATGTAAACACTTGCCTGAAACAGTAAGTACAGTGAATCCAAATAGCCTGAAAAACTGACAGAAAACAGAAGATCTTACCAGAAAGCCATTACCACTGAAACAGTCGGCTAATCTGCCTTCACCTGGAATTCGTCCCTGGGCAGGACGAATTCTGACTGCAATTCGTCCCTGGGTGGGACGAATTCTTCTGTGTTGGAAAAGCCGAAGTGATCTGTTCCAATGTCGGCTCTCGAGACCTCCAAAACACCTGCAGACAGAGGGGTTATGTAATTGGGGCCATTTTGGGACGACCCAGATGGTCGGATTCTCCCAATTTGGCCTCTATCCTCGGGAATTTGATATCGCCACCTGCAAGTTAGTGAAACAACAAAGCGACACAAAACATACTAGAATCTGATCAAAAGTTATGAAATTGCAGCTATGAGTTCACCAAACAAAATGACACAATATGCAATGCGAACAAATAATCTAGAATGCTAAAAAGAATGGAACTTAGGAAGTGCGGGGGTGCCCAGGTGGGCCTCCCACCGTTGGCACTTGACTTCGGAGCCAATCCACTAGGGATAGGCCCAAAACCTCTTAGGATTGGGGGTCGGCAAATTGGTTGGTTCAGGTGTCCATGTGTTGGATTTGGGTCAGGTTCAAGCTTCCAAAAGCCACCCAACAACCTCCCTTGCAAAAGAGATTGGTGGATGCGAGAAGGTGAACCAAAAGGGATGCAAGTGGGTCTTCAACTCGGCAGCACTTCGTTGCTTGAAATCTCCTTCAACCTCTATATTTTGGGTGAGAAAAGTCCCACCTTTTATAGACCCATGGGGTCTCTTTTGAGAGGGAAGCATAGGCGCCACGTGTTGGTCATAGGTGCCATGTGGCAGTCTTGTCTTCCCATGAGGGAGGGGAGTCCTCCATGACTTGGGCTTTCATAATTGCCCCTTGTGACAGTCTTCTAACGGCCCCTCTGTCCACCTACACACGCGTGCGAGGCAGGAGTCATCAACTGGCTGTCCTGGGCTGCCACTTGGCACCATTCTTCCTTTTGCCCGTTAAACTCAGAATTCGTCCCTACCAGTTACGAATTCAGAATCCGTCTCTGGGTGAGACAGATTCTAATTTTGAATTCGTCTCTGGGTGAGACAGATTTGAATCCGTCTCTGGGTGAGACAGATTCTGAGCAAAGTGCCTAAATGTGCCAAATTGCCCTTTTGACCTTACAAAATTGCTATAAAAGTGGTTAGGACCACTGTTTAACCTCTGAGGGCTGCCCTGGGGGCTGTGTTTGTCAAAGCGATCAGTGTTTGCAGTCACGTAATCGGATTGGTGCTGTTTTGGTGTCTACAGATGCCCCTTTTTGGGAGGCGTTGTGCATGGCGCAGCGTCGAGCAAAAATAGATAACCAAAGCACTAATGATTAGGGTTTCTTGGTAACCTAACCAACTTGTGATGCCCCAAGCATGGAAAGGGCATGCATTCTTGAATCTTTGCTTCTGACGAGCTAAGGAGTTTGATTTCAAGTGTTAACCTATTTTGGTGAGGTGTGACTTGAACTTAGACAATTGATCAGTCATGAATAGGCGAAGGGCGTTTTATCCACGGGGGAACCTTGTGTTCATGATTCACGAAATGCCAAGTGTTTGATTGATTTGATTGTTGCTTGTTTACTTGCCCCAAGCGGGAGCGTGATTGTCTTTGTCAATGATTCTTTGAATGCATGTCGTTTTCCTTAATTGGGTGTGTGATTGTTGATTGGTGACTAAGTGTGACTACCCCCTCAAGCGACGAATCGATGAGGGAATGACCTTCGTGAGCAAAGCGACGAGTCGCTTGACCCAAGATGACTTGTGCAAGGGTGCGTTTAGAGGGTTTACCGTTAAGCATGTGCAATTTTTCCAACATTTGGACCTATTTTTGGTGGGTGTTAACCCTTTTGGTGATGCCGTAATGAGGTGAAATCATCGAAAATCTAACTTCCCGTGGAGCGGTCCGGCTATTATAGCCTTCTTGGGGAAGTAGGAGAGCGATAATTTGAACCCCGACATCGATTTTCTTTGCCCAGAGGTTAAGTGCAAGAGCACTTGTGTCCGGCAATGTTTATTGTTGTTTGTTTTTGTTGAATTTTGTACTGTTTTTGTTGTTTTTTGTGACGCGTTTGGAGATGCAATTGTCGAAAATCCGTCTTCCGTGGAGCGGTCCGGCTATGGTAGCCTTCTTAGGGAGTATGATAGTGACAATTTGTGACTCCAATGTCTATTTTGTATGCCCTTGTTGTCAGGTGCAGTAGCACTCCTGTCGGGCAATTTTATTGTCTGTTTTTAGTGCATTTTTAGTCATTTTTTGATGTTTTTGAAGTGCTGGCCTGAATTCGTCCCTGGGTGGGACGAATTCCAGCTGGAGAATTCGTCCCTGGGTGGGACGAGCGCTAATCAGAGCGCTCATCCCAGTCAAGGATGAATTCCAATGCAAAAGGCCTATTTAATGGCCAAAACTTGATTTTGGGCTCATTTGTGTCATTTTTTTCTTGCGATTTTGGAGCTCTGGGAGGAGGAGGTAATTCTGCGAAGCGAAGCGCTGCTGGAATTCTCTCTGCCATCATGAGTGCACAAACTGGTTCGAGCGGCGGAGCCGAAGCGAAACCTGTAAGTGTCCCTAGAGTTTATTTTTGCTTTTATTTGATGAATTGTTTTTGTGTTGACGCTTTTCAAAACTTTAAGATTTGAACTTTTAAACTTAGATTAGAACAACTGATATTTAGTGTACACTAAACGTAGTTCAAAACGTAAGTAAAAGATTTTATTTGTTTAACTGAACCTTAGGATAAACTGAATGTAAACCCCAAGAGTCCATGTTTTTTTTTTTTTTTGAATTTTTGTGATGTTTTTGTTTAACAGTTAAGGTTAGAAACCCTAGAACTGTAAATTTGATTTGTTTGTTTTTGTTGATTTATCAGTTAAGGTTAGAAACCCTAGAACTGTAAATTTGATTTTTGATTTTTTTTGTGTTTGTTTTTGAATTAATCAGTTTAAGAATATAATCCTTAGGACTGAAAATTTGATTTTTGATTTTTTTGTGTTTGTGTTGTTTTTTGTTTTGCAGGTTGTTAGGAGCCGGTACCGTGTACCCGCTGCTTTTACTGAGGCACGGTTGGCATTGACCGATGATGACTGGGAATGGCTTGATGCCCTTGGGCTCAAGCAGGTGGCTCGACTGGAGCCTGTGGTCCCGGATCAGGCCTATCTGATGGCCCTGATCAAGCTTTGGGATCCGTGGACCAATACTTTCCATCTCTCGATAGGGGAGATGACTGTGACTCTTGAGGACGTCTATCGGCTGCTTCGGATTCTGATAGATGGTCTGCCTATTAGGACATCTCCGTTTGATCAGTGGATTGCTATACTTACGAGATGTTTTGGGCATGGGGGGCAGCTGGGTGTAGCAAACCCAGTGGAGACAGTCGAGGTGGATTGCCAGGCTGGCGGGATTTTGGTTAGCTGGTGGCAGGAGAGGGGGGTGTTAGGAGTGAGGCACGCATTCTTGATGGGCCTCATTTCTAACATTCTTCTCCCTGATTCGTCAGGCGTGAGGTTCCCGTGGAACCTACTGGATTTGGTGTGGCAGTTGGTAGAGTGCCCGATAGAGGCACCGTTGATTCTGAGATGGGGACAGACTTTGTTGGCACAGCTCTACGGGGAGTTGTATGGGGTCCGTTGTCGACAGCGGAAGGGTGTCAGTTACAGTTTTTTGTTGCAGTGCTGGGGTTGGCAGCACATAGTTGTTGAGAGGCCTACCGGGTTACCGTGGATGACTCAGGCGGTGATGGAGGATGAGGAGATTGGTTATGCAGTTTTGTGGCGGCGGTCTAGGAGCAGGGGCAGGAGTCGGCGATGGGCAGGTGCCGTTGAGCACTACACTGAGGCCTTTTCTCGGCTCACTCTAGGGGAGGTGTTTTGGCATCCCTATCGGGACTGTCCAGCCTGGCCTGAGGCTGGAGAGTGGCTCCGACGGGTACGCAGGGAGCGGTGGTTGACTGGGCGGCACGGGACGGAGCATGAGTTCTTTTCGTACGACCGGGTTACACGACAGTTCGGGGTTCGCCAGGGGTTGCCTAGTGAGCCCGTGGTCTATCGGAGGCGGGGAGATGAGAGGGGGTTAGAGCCACCGGTCACTGCGCCATTGGGCGAGGAGTCCGATGCAGTGATTGGTGTCCCGGACGTGGATGACATCGGGACTACCACCGAGTATGACTCGTGGTGGGTTTTACGGTGATGGAGAGGAGAGGGGCCATTGGGAGGCGCGGAGGCGGTAGTGGAGGATGCTGAGGCAGCAGGGGGTGATTGGGGGGCTCCATTGGATGACGTGGACATGGTTGATGTGGGTGATGAGGCTGTAGACTTGGGCGTTCCGGATCAGTCGGACATGCAGGACGTGGAGGAGCAGTGGGAGCCCGAGCAGGGTGCTGCTCCGGCGAGTCCTGTGCGTCCGACAGATACAGAGGAGATGGAGTCTGAGATACGTGCTGAAAATGCATGACAGAGCTGCTGCGGATACGGGATCTGGAGTTGGGGGATGCGAGGCGGGAGTTGGGGGATGCACGGTGGGATCTGGGGGACGCACTGAGGGAGAGGGATCTCCTGCGGGCCCAGCTAGCAAAGCGGGATAGAGTTTTGGCACAACGCGATGATGCATTGTCTTACTATCATCGACGAGAGGCAGAGTGGTGTCTGCACCGGATAGACTTGGAGAGGGAGGTCATCCGCCTTGGTGGGCGGCTACCTGAGCCTTCGGTCAGTGGATCTTCACGGTGGACGAGGGATAGTCTGACTGAGCAGTCAACATCATCTCGTCGCAGGCGGTTAGATGAGGGAGGTGGTAGTAGGCATGATGCAGGGGTTGGCAGTAGCCGCCCTGCAGGGTCCCATAGGACCCACACCATGGGGGGTAGTTCCCGTCGCACCGATCCTGCGTGATCATGTTGGTGGACGCCTTAGGTTGGGTTTTTGGGTATGATTGTGGGGTCTGAGGACCATTTTTGTAGCCTACGGGCATATTTTTGGTGATATATATATATATACCGGTTTTATTTGGTTTTTTACATGTGATGTTTGATTTTTGTTATGCCTGATGGCTAATGACTATGGATGTATGTATGTTTATCTATTTTGATGGATTCAGATGTTATGATGAATGCAAGTGTTTTTGATTTTTTATGTGATATGCAAAGTGAATGAATGGAATTTTTTGATGATTGGTTATGGCACCATAGGCTGTTTAAGATGCTCTTTATTGTTATGGTGTATGACTCTTGTATGGATACATGTGGTTTTCTATTTTTTTATTTTCTGATGGTATTATAAGGATGATAAGTAGCGCAGATGGTTTAGGAATGTATGTAAGGTTTTCTGAGATTCAGACAGTTTTAACTCATTATCCATGACTGTACTTTATCTTACAAGACTTTTGGTCAAGGTATGAATCGGACTTGTTTTTGACCAAGTTATTTCACATCCCTGTGTGTGCAATTGAGTTCATTTAGTGGTATTTGTTAGGATACCGCCAGTGCCAGATGGGCTTTCAACCGAACCTGTACTGAGGATCACCTAATTAGCTCCACGAATTCCTTTGTTGTATGTACTAAGATTAATCTACGGTGTAATCCAGGATGCCATAAGCTAGCTCATCCACATGCAAACATTGATCTGTACGCAAGTTAATGTGACAGATATATCGTCATGCGGGAGGTTTACTTCCATTACCGATAGGCTATCAACCAAATTGGTACTGAAGCTTGCCTTATGACCTATAGAATGCTTGAGAGTTCCAAGGATTCAAGGTCAACTCCCTTCTTTTCTTCAATTGTGTTGGGATACTTGCTCATTTGTAGTGATGAGATCACTGTTTATTTTGATTTGTTTTTCCTTCGAGCAAGGGATTGGGGATATGGAGTGACGAAAATCACTGTTGTTTGTGCCTTTTGATGTGTGCACTGTAGGTTGTCAAATTTTGGAGTTTTGACATTTTGCAAATTTTTGGTGTTTCGCAACTATTGAGAACTTTAGGGATTCTTAGGGAATTGGGTAGGGAGGATGCTTGTCCTTTTGCCAACTCTCAGCATTCTAGGGGTCATTCGCACATGGGGATGAGCAAGATAACCGTTTCGCTTGTGGTGACCTAGATTACTTTGCAGGTTTCATCTTTCGTTCACACAACTTGGGAATTTTTAGTGTTTTAATTTGTGTTGGGATGTTATGTAACAAGGTGTATTTCAAGTATGACTCTACCTTTGTGAAATCTATTCGATTTGATACATTACATGGCTAAAGAGGAAAATGATGACTGAATCACTGAAACTCTTGGTACATTTACAGACCACTGACTGTAGTGCGGTAAAAGTTATGCATGGTGTTTTTGTTGTTTTTGTAAAATGGAACAATGCGGAACAAGATGGACTAGCAGAGCAATTGCAGCCTATGGTGCCTTTGACCTATACAACCACGAATATGCAATGTATGGATGCAATGCTTAATGCAGCTACATATTTTTGTATTTTTGATGGATTGATTTTGTGAATGTGAATATGCGGTGCTAGAAGAACTCTCTATTGATGAATTTGACCAAGCGATTGCGATAATCGTTGGAGATTTTTAGGTTTGACCAAGTGATTGCGATAATCCTTGGAGCTTTTTGGTGTGACCAAGTGATTGCGATAATCCTTGGAGCTTTTTGGGTGACCAAGTGATTGCGATAATCCTTGGAGCTTTTTGTTTTGACCAAGTGATTGTGATAATCCCTGGATCTTTTTGTGGTGACCAAGTGATTGCGATAATCCTTGGAGCTTTTGGGATGTTTTGACCAAGTGATTGCGATAATCCCTGGAGCTTTTTGGGTGACCAAGTGATTGCGATAATCCTTGGAGCTTTTTGTTTTGACCAAGTGATTGTGATAATCCTTGGAGCTTTTTGTGGTGACCAAGTGATTGCGATAATCCTTGGAGCTTTTTGTTTTGACCAAGTGATTGCGATAATCCTTGGAGCTTTTTGTGGTGACCAAGTGATTGCGATAATCCTTGGAGCTTTTTGTGGTGACCAAGTGATTGCGATAATCCTTGGAACTTTTTGAGGATATGGCTTTCTTAGATGTGGAATGTTCGTAAATGACTGATATTCAAGGGTTCTGTTTCCTTGATACCATCAAGAGAAGCTAGCCGGTATGTCCCGGGTCCTATTATGCTATCAATGACATATGGACCTAACCAATTTGCCGCGAATTTGTCCCTCATGTGGGACGGCAAATTTGAGTTCTGTTGGTTTTCCTTCAAAACCAAATCACCAACCCGAAAGTCCCTTAGGTGAACTTTCATGTTGTAAGCCCTTTTAAGTCGCTCTTGATAGATACGTAAATGCTCGAGAGCATTAACGCGTCGTTCGTCCAGCAACGTAAGTTGGTCTAATCGGGCTTGCCGCGCAGTGTCATCATCGATAAACTCCTGCATTGATATGCGGAGGGAAGGAATTTCCAACTCGAGAGGCATTACTGCCTCTGAGCCATACACGAGCGAAAACGGAGTTGCCCCGGTGGGCGTCCGAATGCTAGTGCGATAAGCCCAAAGGGCAAGTGGGATTTGTATGTGCCAATCCTTATGACTGTCTGCGACTGTCTTTTTAAGGATGGCGACTAGTGTTTTGTTTGATGCCTCTGCTTGCCCGTTTGCTTGTGGATAATAGGGTGTTGAAAAGTTGTGCTGAATTTTGTACTTTGTGGTCAAAGCACGCACGTCTTTGTTCTTGAATGATGGCCCATTATCCGAGATTATTTTGGATGGAATACCAAAACGACATATGATGTTATGCAAGATGAACTCCACAATGCGGGGTCCTTTCGTTGAGGTTAACGGAATTGCTTCCACCCATTTGGTAAAGTATTATGTGGCCGTTATGATAAACGTGTGACGGCCTGATGATGCAGGGGAGATCTTTCCGATTAGATCGAGGCCCCACTACGAAAATGGCCAAGCATACTGGACTGTCTGTAGGGCCTAGGAAGGTACGTGCATCAAATTGGCATGATGTTGACATTTCATGCACTTCTTGACATATTCGCAACAATCTCGCTCTAAAGATGGCCAATAATAGCCCATGCGGAGAATGCGCTTTGCAATGGCCATACCATTGAAGTGGCCACCGCATGTACCGTCATGCGCTTGGGCGACTGCCCAAGTGGACTCTTGCTGGTCCAAACAACGAAGAAGAATTCCGTCATAGCTGCGACGATACAAAATGTCTCCTATCAAGACATACTTTGCCGCTTTCTGCTTGAATGTTCATTTTGCGGCGTGTGTCAATCCAAAGGGAAGATTACCTAACTTGAGGTAATCTCTTATGGGTAAATACCAGTCCTGTTGATTAGAAACCTCGACAGTATGAACAACCAATCCCTTTTGAAGTTCTTCCCTAACAAATGCTGATTGGGATAAAACTTGTAAAAATAGCGTTGTGTTGCTATTAATGGGAGTAGGGGAAAACAAGGACCCCCAGTTGGCACGTTTCAGACGATCTCGAATTCGAAAGAACTTATCCGAGGATGGTTCAATCTGGATCATGTGGATTCCTGGTGCCAAATCTGAGCTTGCACGCTCCATCACGGATTGCGATAATGTTTTGACTTGAATGGTTGTCATATCACCGGAAAGGTCTTGCGGAATTAGTGACCCCAGGGAGGCCATTGTGTCCGCAAAATGATTCGATGATCGAGGGAGTGCCTCGATGTCATACCATTCAAGTTTTGCCAGGAATTTGTCCACGAGGGCTTTATAGGCCTTCGAACTGGGCATTTGCATTGATATACCCCTTTGACTTGATTGACGATTAACAGCGAATCACCAAAGATGTTCAGTCTTTTGATGTTCATGGCGATTGTTGTTTGAAGACCTAGGAGCAAGGCTTCATATTCTACGTTATTGTTGGTGCACTGGAAGTTTAATTTAAATGACAGGGGCATTGGAGCGCCCTGCGGTGTGAAGAATACAATTCCTGCGCCACCCCCTTGCTCACACTTGGAACCATCGAAGAATAGGGTTATGTCGGCCTGTGACTCAGGCTCATCAGAATCTGGCGATTCTGAGACATGGAAGACCCCATCATCGGGTAGTTCTATTGTCAGAGGCTGATCGTCTTCAAGAGGAGCCTCTGCTAGTTGATCGGCTATGACTTGTCCTTTGATAGATTTTTGTCCGATGAACTCAATGTCAAATTCCGTCAACAACATGATCCATTTCGCCGTGCGACTACTATGATAAGTACGACTCATCATGTATCGCAATGGATTCTCCTTAGACACAACATACGTAGTGTTGCTCAGCATGTAGTGGCATAGCTTTTTGGTAGCAAACACCACCGCCAAGCGGAGTTTCTCAACGTATGCATAATTAAGTTCGTAACTGACCAGGGTGCGGCTAAGATAGTAAGTAGCCTGTTCTTTGTGAAGTTCATTCTTTTGGGCTAGCATGGCTCCCAGTGCCACCTCGATAGCTGAGATGTATAAGTAGAACGGCACTCCTGGTCTAGGTGGTGCCAATACTCGCGGCGAAGCCAAGTATTGTTTGATTTCATCAAAGGTTGATCGGCACTCATCATCCCAATGAAATGTGACCCCCTTGTGCAATAATTTGTTCATTGGTCGGCATTTGTCAGATAATTGCGCTATGAAGCGTTTAATCGACGCGACCTTTCCTTGCAGACTTCTGATCTGCTTGATAGTGGTTGGGGGAGCCATTTCAAGGATTGCCTTGACTTTGTTTGGGTCCACTTCGATGCCTCGCTTTGAGACTATAAAACCCAAGAGTTTTCCAGATGTGACGCCGAATACGCACTTCTTGGGATTCAGTCTTACCTTATGCTCTATGAGGCGATCGAGAATCTTGCTTAAGTCACCGAGATGATCTGAGCGTAAAAGAGATTTGGCTAACAAATCATCCATGTAATCCTCCAAAGTTGTGTGCATGTAATCATGGAAGATATATGTCATGGCACGTTGGTATGTAGCGCCAGCGTTTTTAAGGCCAAAAGGCATGACCTTATAACAAAATGTCCCCCAAGGCGTTGTGAACGCCGTTTTGAGTTGATCCTCAGGATTGATACGAATTTGATTGTATCCTGAGAAACCATCCATTAAGGAGAGCATTTCATGGCCTACTGTAGCGTCTACCAATGTGTCGATGCTCGGCAAGGGGAAATCATCCTTAGGACTCGCTTTGTTTAGGTCTCAAAAATTGGTGCATATGCGAATCCTCCCGTCGGGCTTCTTGACGGGAACCATGTTGGACAGCCATGGCGGATAATCCACGCAGATGACAAATTGTGCATCCAACAGTTTTTGCAATTCGTCTTTGACCATCAAGGCCACTGTTGGGTGCATCTTTCGTAGTTTTTGCTTTACAGGCTTGATTGTCGGATCAAGCGTTAAATTGTGCATGACTAGCTACGGGTCTAGTCCTGGCATATCTTTATACGACCATGCAAAAACCTCCTTCTTCTCTTTGAGAAGGGCAATGTAATCGGCTTGCTCTTCGGGGGAAAGACTTACCCCCAGCCTAATAATTTGTGGATTCTTTGTATCTGTGCCGATATCTACGTCAGTCGTCTCCTCGACTGACATGTGGGATCCGTCCTCCAACTGATGTGGAGTTGGGATCAAATGGATATCATTAGCTGAGTTTAGGTCTACGTTTGGAACCTCGGGTCCCTCTTCAGCTTGAAAGACATCCTGAGTCATCCTTGGGGTGAAATGAAGCATTTCACCGAAAGGCCAGTACTCTGATGGTGATAAAGGTGAATTGACGCGATCCCAGTCGATGGCATCTATGTCTAGATGCAATGGCCATGATGGATCGGTCGGATTGCGGATGGGTTCGGTCAAATCAATGGAGACCATGTGGATGGAATGAATTTGGTCTCCAGAACCGCGGGTGTGACGACTTGATTCTTGTAGATGCTCCTTATACTCCGGATCTGGCTCTACGGGAATGGGCACGAATGGATCTTCCCTAGGTGCGAATTCATGCCTATGTGCGAAAAGGAGGGCAGGGTCTTTTCTCGGCACTGATGTCATGATGGGATCTCGAGGTGGACGATGCTCATCTTGAATTTGGAGCCATGGGTCCAACACTTGGTCCCACCTCGCTGGGTCTACCCACCATTCATGTCCTAACAGAATGCCCATCTGTCCCATTAGATCTTCATGAGTTAACGGGCGGTGATGCCGTCGCGCATGTCTGAGATAGTCCATCTCGGTTTCATCTTCTGAGTCACTTTCGAAGATCCAAAATTGTTCATCCTCTTCAGCAACTGTTACTTGCGACGTTGAGGACTCTCCTTGTTCCAGTAAGTTAATCTGGTCCCCTTGCGGTTGTTCCACTCTTGGTGGAGGGACCTGATTCTCTTGACACCGTATTGTTTCATCTGGAACCTCTAAGGGGAACAGCTTCAGAAAGATGTCCGGAAGTCGTTGATGTTCTCTTTGAGGATTACTATCCGAACTTTCACCTCTCTCTAGCAAAGGAGAGGGATTACTGCTGTTTCCAGGGGTGTTTGTTGACCATGGGAGGTAGTCTCCCAATGTGTATTCTGTATTTGGATTGGCATACGGATCTTGTGCCAATCCCCCCTTGTTGCCTATTTCTAGGCCTTGCATATTCTCAACCAAGATGTCTAAGGGCAGGGGGTGGTTGAACCCTACTCCTGACTTGTCATATGGCATCTGATATCTTGGTTGGCAAAGGACCCGCATCCCTTGCTCATATCTCGCCTAGCCCGTATCCATGCCAATTGCATTGGCCGAGATATTTTAGGGCAAAATCTGGGTTTGACGAGATAGTTGATGTTTTCAACAAAAGGCTCTTCGTCTGCTTCCTTTTGTTGGCATGGTTCAAGACCATGATCAAGGCCCCCATACACGAAATTCATCTGGTTTGGAGGGTAGCCTAGAGGAACAACTGTCCCTATGGGAAGGCGAGGTCTTCCCATGTCTTGTACTGACTCCAATGCTGGCGTTGCCATGACATTCTGCACTAAGTACTCCCCCAGGCCCGTACTGGCCATTTCAACAGTGATTGTTGATGATTGGGTCGGAGGAAACGGTAGTCCTTCCTGACTCCATTCCATGTTTGGGGGTTCAGGTGTCTTAGTTTCTGTTTTGCTGGGTGTTTCCTCCGTTGATACCGTTGAGATTGTGGGCAGCTTTTCTTCTAAGGGTTTAACCTCTTCCATGATCTGTTTTCCCTTGTCCTTCTGTTGGGCCATGATAGGTGGCGTTGATGATGAAGGAGCAGGTGATGAAGTTTCACCTGGCTGGGATTTTGCCTTGTTGGCCACCAGTGGTGCCTGCGGTATCGAACCCTGTTTAGATGGATTTAACTGGAAATCCAAATGCGTTGAAGGGAGGGTCGATTGAGGTATGAATTGTACCGCATTGCAATACTTGAAGGGCTCTAAGTCCATTGGGACTACATGTATTTCTCCTTCAAAAGCATACTTTAAGCATTGGTGGGCGATCGAAGGGACACACTTCATGTCCCTGATCCAAGGCCGCCCTAGCAGTATATTATAAGCCATCTCGCCTTCTAGCACATGGCACAGTGTAGGTATTGATTTTTGTCCTACCTGGACAGGCAGAACAACTGTGCCGATCGTCGAGCATATTGCATCGTTAAAAGCTCGTAGTGTATACGTGGAGGCTGTGATGTGAGAGGTCGGCAACTTCAAATGTTTTAAGGCTACAGTGGTAATGATGTTACTGGACGAGCCAGTATCTATCAACACCCTCTTGTACGGAATCCCGTTGACCCACGCGATAACGTGCAGGGGTGGATCTGCCATGTCATTTGATATCGTTTTGACTTCATCTTCTCTGAATGTGATGACCGGCTCCGTACATTGTTTCACATGTCCCACGAAGTTGTTGAAAGAATTAGCTTCGTGAGGCTGTAATTCGATGGCTTTTAAAATGTCCATAAGAGCTTCCCTATGGGGTGCTGACTGTTGAATAAGCTCGTAAATGGACAGCCTAGCCGATGTGGTCCGCAAACTCTGCGTGAGTTTGGTCCGTATCGTGACCTCGGGTCTAGGCGGAGGCAACTGTGTTGGGCGTTGTTGAGGCTGCGATGTTGTCGAAACTTCCCTCGTAGCTACCTCGGGGGCAACTGCTGGGTACCTTCTGTTCCTTGTTACTATGCTAATCATTCCCACAAATCCCTGCATGGGAAGATCCTGTCGCACCTCGTTAATCTGGAGTGGTTTTGTCTGTGCCTCATGTGCAGGCAAGGGGTCCTTGAATACCCCCATTTGTTGATTGTTTGGCGCTATGGGGTTGTCCACGACCAATGTTCTATTGTCGATCAAATCCTGGACTAATTCTTTGAATTTCCAGCACCCATTCAAGTCGTGTCCTCTGCGCCTATGGAATCTACAATACAATTCCTCTCTGTATCCCCTAGGCTTAGGAGCGTTAGGGTCTATAGTCTGGATTTCTAGCAGAGTGACTAAATTTGCCGCTGACAAGCGGTCAAATAAGGAGTCCCTAGACTCCGCATATGGGGTGAAATGTCACCTAGGGCGACGCGGGTAATTCTGCTCTTGTCTTCTATTATCTCTTTCATAAGCGGGAGGCACTGCCTGGTAATTAGCCTTTTGGGGCTGCATTTCTTGCACAGGCACGGGAACATTTATCGCAACTTGGTTGACTGCAGCGTGTTGTGGTTGCGTTGTCCCGATTTTAGTGGTTTTATTCCACTCTTTCTTTTTAGGCTTGGCGATTGCGCCTTCACCTATCTTAATCTCTTCTATAACTCTGGCTTGCGCCAAAGCTTCTTCTAAGTTGTCGTATTGCCACAAGCAACAATAGACCGGAGATTGATTTTAAGCAACTTTTTGCGAACATCTGCGTGAGATCAGACATAGGAGGACGGTAGGGTAACTTAGAAAGCAAAGCTCTCCATCGATTCCCATATGCTGCCATTGTTTCCTCCTCAAATTGTTTGAGGCTCGCCAGATCACTCAGTGATGCCTTCTTCCTTGTGTTGAAGGCAAAGCGTTCAAGAAACGCATCTACTAATTGATCTAAGTTGCTTATGTTGTGTTTGGGTAGTTGTGTGAACCAATCCGAGGCAGGGCCTACGAATGTGGTTATGAATGTTCTAAGCAACAATGCGTCATTATCTTGGATGCCGAAGCATTGGCTTAGAAATCTTGTAACGTGTTCTTGTGCGTCCTCTTCACCTTTAAAAATTGCCAATTGAGGCAACTTGAAGTGCTCGGGGTAAAGAGGCGTAGGCACTGAGGGATGCACCGGATTACTGCGGAGTTGACGTAATGTGGGTTTTTGATGCCCAGCAGCTTTTGTTTCCACAGACTCCAAACGCTCTAATAGCGCCTTGTATGCATCGAAAGATTTTATTTCTTCCTCTCTTGTTCGCTCTCGTTGTAAGTTATGGTAAATTGGGGGCCTATGGAGGGGTGGCCGAATGGCAATCCTCCTGCCTTGATGGGGAGTTTCAACATATTCCTATTTCTGGTTCGTACTCCTCATAAAATTCTTGAGGAGTCTCTGGGCGAAACCTATGACCTTGATCAAGCCCTCGCTGAAGGTACCCATCATTGTTTCGGGGAGTTGCCTCCCTCTCGGATCTATGAGGTCTTGGAGGCAAAGCTTGACGAGGTCGTGGAGACCTGTCCTGCATTAACGGATTATGTCTCACATATTGTTCGGCTCTTTGAATGCGAGGGGTTGGCTCCCTCTCAGGTAATTTATAGCGTAGCTCATCCGCTTCGCGTTGCATGCGCTCTCTATCCAAGCGGTGTTGATACTCTATCTCCTGATGACTTTGTTTAAGCCGCATGATTTGGGCTTGACGGGTGGCATGTCTGGCGACTATCGGGTCAATTTGGTCCACCCTATTTTTCTCAGGAGGTTCGAATGTTCCTCCTATGTGTTTGCCTTGATTTTGATGATCTACAACTTCAATGGGTCGCTTCCCTCTGTCGAGGTAGGCGGTATGTACTCGAGGTTCTGGCCTCAAGGGGTGATCATGATACCCGGCTGGTGCGGAAATGCAAGGTTCCCACGTTGTATGTTGTTGTCCTTGAGGAATGCGATGATCTTCCTCGTACTCCCTCTCATAGGTGTGAAGGGGGCAGGCGGAGTTAGGTCGCCCTATGTAAGGAGCCCTATGCTCTGGATTTGGTCTCTCTGTTCTGATGGGAGGTAAAGAGGGGACGCCATATCCACGTTGTCCCTCCAAATGGATGGTGTGCCTGTCTAGCGCTTCATCGCACGGTGGCCACTCATGCCTAACCTCAAGAGGTGATTCTCTATTTATATCAAGGTCTACATGTAAGGCATCTTCCCGAAAGGGGCTGCTTTGAATGGGCATACCCCACCGAGGATTCTGAATTGGATTCTTTTGAAGGTTAGACCGATAAGGTGGTATGACCAAATCCTCAGGACTGAAGCGAAGGCGACTCGTGCCTGCTTCTTGTGTACCTTCCGGAGCTTCTGCCCTTGATTGGGCTTGGTTACGGGTGTACACCATTGCGGTGCGTCTACACTATCTAAGTAGATTTTTATCTCTTTTATGATGATTTTTTTTTTTTTTGTCTACACTAAGCAGAATTGAACACACGCATACACAAATCGTGATTATCTCTTTTAAGGATTATTGGTGTGCCCTAGACTGGTTTAGTGCATTTTGATGTTTTGTTTTGTTTTTGTAGGTTTTGAAGAACGTTTAAATGCATTATGACGGCTCATATAACTCCCAAAATGGTCGCCCCTTCAATATACCAACCAGGCCGATATACCAACCTCTCTATATACCCGCCCTTACGAGAGGGAGACTATAGGTACGTGAGAGCAGAAGGTACGTGGTACGTAGGTGGTACGAAAGGGGGATTGTCCTGTTAATGGCACCTACCATAGAAAACTTATCCTCGCGCGCATGGGAATCACCCCAGCGACACTCGGTCTGCTTTCATCAGGATTTACGCCTAACAACAGTTGACAATCGGGAAATGGATGCAAAGCTAAGCCAAGGTGGTGATGAACCCACCGTTGGTCTTGCTCAAGGGCTGGGGTCTTACGACCAGCTCCTTGGTTTAAAATTGTTTCGTGATGTGTGTGGGATTCATTTTATTTAGCGAAAATGAAACAAGCATAAATGACTTTCCCTAAGTAATGCAGGATAAAATGAAAACAGTCAAAGAAACAGAAACAAAAACAGAAATTTTAACAGAGATTATAAAAATCCCTACCTCTTCTCTGCCTGCTCCAGTTGCTTCTGAATTTCTGCTCTGAAAATCCGTAGGCAGGAATTCGTCCCTCTGGGAGACGAATTGCAGAACAGAATTCGTCCCTCCCAGAGATGAATTTGAATTCGTCTCAGGGTCAGACGAATTGCAGTTAAGAATTCGTAATAGTCAGAGACGAATAGCAGTCTGCAACAAAAAAATGTACCGTCAAGCACAAACACAAAAACTTGATCAGTTTTCCATGATTTTAAAAAAATAGGGAACAGGTCCCACCGTGATCGCCACTGAAAGCACGAGATTTCGGGAAAAGGAAACACTAATTGCGATGCAACCAAAATCAAATGCGCTTAAGTCCTAGAAATGTAAAATGCATGAAACGAAAGAGACACATGTAAATGAGATACAAGCAAATGGAGAAAACACAGCCCTTTCATTAAAATCTCTTGATCTCTATTACAATGACGCCTCCTCCCTTTTCAGGGGCTAGGAGCGTTAAAAGAATTTGATTACAATCACTTAATGTTCCTCTTTCCGCGTGCCCACGATTGAAATGGGCGGGCCAAAACGCTGCCGCCGCTGATGTTGATGAGTCTTTGACCTCTGCTGCTCTTCCTGCGAACAAAGAAACAACGAATATGTCAGTAGCATCTGCTGCAAATAAAAGGTGTTTGTTCTCTAAAATCATCAAAGATGCATGTAAACACTTGCCTGAAATAGTAAGTACAGTGAATCCAAATAGCCTGAAAAACTGACAAAAAATAGAAGATCTTACCAGAAAGCCATTACCACTGAAACAGTCGGCTAATCCGCCTTCACCTGGAATTCGTCCCTGGGCAGGACGAATTCGACCGCAATCGTCCCGGGTGGGACGAATTCTTCTGTGTTGAAAAAGCCGAAGTGATCTGTTCCAATGTCGGCTCTCGAGACCTCCAAAACACCTACAGACAGAGGGGTTATGTAATTGGGGCCATTTTGGGACGACCCAGATGGTCGGATTCTCCCAATTTGGCCTCTATCCTCGGGAATTTGATATCGCCACCTGCAAGTTAGTGAAACAACAAAGCGACACAAAACATACTAGAATCTGATCAAAAGTTATGAAATTGCAGCTATGAGTTCACCAAACAAAATGACACAATATGCAATGCGAACAAATAATCTAGAATGCTAAAAAGAATGGAACTTAGGAAGTGCGGGGGTGCCCAGGTGGGCCTCCCACCGTTGGCACTTGACTTCGGAGCCAATCCACTAGGGATAGGCCCAAAACCTCTTAGGATTGGGGGGTCGGCAAATTGGTTGGTTCAGGTGTCCATGTGTTGGATTTGGGTCAGGTTCAAGCTTCCAAAAGCCACCCAACAACCTCCCTTGCAAAAGAGATTGGTGGATGCGAGAAGGTGAACCAAAAGGGATGCAAGTGGGTCTTCAACTCGGCAGCACTTCGTTGCTTGAAATCTCCTTCAACCTGTATATTTTGGGTGAGAAAAGTCCCACCTTTTATAGACCCATGGGGTCTCTTTTGAGAGGGAAGCATAGGCGCCACGTGTTGGTCATAGGTGCCATGTGGCAGTCTTGTCTTCCCATGAGGGAGGGGGAGTCCTCCATGACTTGGGCTTTCATAATTGCCCCTTGTGACAGTCTTCTAACGGCCCCTCTGTCCACCTACACACGCGTGCGGGGCAGGAGTCATCAACTGGCTGTCCTGGGCTGCCACTTGGCACCATTCTTCCTTTTGCCCGTTAAACTCAGAATTCGTCCCTACCAGTTAGGAATTCAGAATCCGTCTCTGGGTGAGACAGATTCTAATTTTGAATTCGTCTCTGGGTGAGACAGATTTGAATCCGTCTCTGGGTGAGACAGATTCTGAGCAAAGTGCCTAAATGTGCCAAATTGCCCTTTTGACCTTACAAAATTGCTATAAAAGTGGTTAGGACCACTGTTTAACCTCTGAGGGCTGCCCTGGGGGCTGTGTTTGTCAAAGCGATCAGTGTTTGCAGTCACGTAATCGGATTGGTGCTATTTTGGTGTCTACAGTATGCAGCCAACCGTTATCAATGCAAATTACAGTGAATGCACTTGAAGTTGATGCTTGAAGCTATATCTTCCTAACCTACTCTTTCCAACCAAATAATATCCATATGAAATCATTCCGTAGCTAGTTTTTTTTAGACCAAAGACATTTCCTCAAAGATCATTCTCATTATATTAAATGTGTAAAATGTTCCTTTTTCTTTAACTATCCCCCACACACATTTTGCACATTTTGCTCTAAAATGGTGAATAAATTAACTCTAATCATGATTATCACACTGAACAAATGCTATTTTCAAGATGTACAACCAACCACTAAATCCACTCATCCATAAGCGGTGTTATATATAATCAATCCCTAATATTTTAAATAATAATTTTTTTGTTATGTTATTATTTATACTATAATTATTATATTTTTGAATAAATTTCTACATCATTTATAAATTCTAAGTGATTAATAAACAATTATTAATTTATCAAAATGACTTCCCTGCATTATGGCACTTTTATTGCTATCAATTATGTTACCATTCCAAAGTAAAGAGCACACATACTCAAAAAATTACTCAAATGCATGTATATGGATGCAAATGTGAGATTCCATGTACTCACAAGCCAAATCATCACTTCCATATTACCTTACTTGTTGACCCTTCTTATGTCTGTCTAAGTCTTATACCTGTTATTGCATGCATGAAAATCCTCAACAATACCACATTTTTAAAGGATAATGCAAATATAAACCATCAACTCATTTGTTATCAAACATCGTGTGAGGAGGGTTGCTACAACATCTTAATATTACTATGTAATGACCCCCTCTCTAACATGGGAATCCCATCCAAATGTTATTATTTAATGTTTAATAATGTACATGTGGCACTTGAGGTGCCTAGATAAGTGGGATCATTTTATATACTCATTATAAAGAATTTAACTGTTTCTTTATTAGAAGAGTCTACCTTTGGTATTCACTTGCATGTGAAGCTAATCATTAATCATTAGGCCTAAGATTATGAAGAGTATTAAAGTATAGTTTCAAAATGGTTACCCTTTCCCTTTTATATCAAATTAGTTACATTGAACCAAGGGCCCATTGGCAGTAGTGATTCTATATTGCAATTAATACAATTGATGTATTTTCATTTTTTATTGCAATATTTATGTTTATTTTCTCTCTTTTATATTTATTACATGTTTATATAGGTGTGCTTATTTTAGTTAGAGGGTTCTTAGCAAGTGGTATTAAAGTACTGGCTAGGGTTTTATCATTAAATGACTATAATGATTTCTCTTCTACATTTTCTACCTATTGGATATAATATTACTTCATTTTTAATTACCATAATGACTCTATAAAAGAAAGAAACTAAAAATAAAGCTATAATTTTTTGTTCTAGTTTAATAAATATCATGGAACAACTATTGTTATTGGCAAAGCTAGATTACCCATAAAGCATATAATGAAACAAGAGGTAATCAGAATCTAATATCTAGGGCTCAAACAACATCCATATATGGACTTGAGCTCTCATGTATCTTTAGATATATAGGGATACCACCTAGGATTAGGATAATACTTTAGATATAGAAAGTTTTTTGACCATGTATCTATCCATAATGCATAGAACATAACACATGGAAATATCACCCTTGTGTTATATCAAAGAGTTGCATAATATGTTCAAGGATATGTGTGGAATCCTCCATGAGTAGTGGTCTAAAATATTGGTCTAAGCAATATTATTCATCACTATGGAATAACAAAAAATTATAGATAATGCACATACCATGGACTATATTTAACCTATTTTATAATATGTCAAACTCTAACCCTAACAATAGAATTGAGCATACTAAGTAGACTATACTCCATATATTTGACTATACTATAATAAACAAAGGTAACTAAAATAATTCAATAAAAATACAAATTGAGCTTCCCATGGTATTAGTTAGTTACAAGCCAATAATAGTATCAAGTATAGTAGTTATTAGTAATAGTCAAAATAGTTTACCAAAATAGCTCTAAAATGTATTAAGGCATAGAATTTGACTAGGTAGTTATTAGTAATGAACATGATAGTTTTTGCTAGGGTATGTTTCAAACTAATAGTAGCAAACATGATAGTTATTAGGAGCAAATAAGAAAACTATTTTTCTTGGTGATAAAAAACTTGAGTTTATGATAGTTGACTAAATATTTTTTTGGGTGTCAACAATATATTTTGGAGACGTAATCCATTGTGATAATATTTTCAAGGTGAAACACTTTATTCAAACCATTAACTACCAAAATAGTATTTTTATTTTATTAAGTATCCCTAGAAAGCCAAAAATCATAGTGTATGGCTACAAGCACTAGGAGGAAACACATGGCATAAGAAATGACTCAAAAAATACTACACAAGTGACTTAAGGGGGGATCATTTGGAGAATTAATTAACTAATAGTCTAAACTAGTCTAGGAATGAAATCAAAATTTTGAATGATTTTATAACCTATGTGGTAATAAAATAGGATATAGAGGAAATAAATGAAATATTTATAGACTTAGAAGGCTATTTGAGTAGTAACACCCACACATATGGTTGATATGAATATTTTGGCTATAAGGTGAAATAGGATAAATAATAATGCATACAAGCTTCCTAAATTAGAGTTTTTAAAATTTGATGGGAAGGATTTGGATGGATAGTTGTGTCAAGCATAACAATATATCAATAATAATGTTCAATAATAGATACATATTATAATTACATCTTTAAAGCTTGAATTGGATACCCTCCAAAGGTATGGATGACTTAAAAAATAAAAATTGATCATAGTTGAGATGAATCTAAAAAACAACTACTTACTCAATTTGACCGTAGTGAGTATGAAGATTTTACAAGAGCCCTTACTAAACTAGACTAAATTTTAACTATTGGGGTCTATCAAGCGAAGTTTGAAATAATTTCTAATTGTAGCACTAGTTTAAATGAGAAATTAATCTAAAGGAGTTTTATGTGTGGGTTAAAGGATACCATTAAATATAAAGTTAAAATGTTTAAGCCACAAACACTATAATAACTAATATAATTGGATAGATTAGTAGAAGATAAATTTAATGGTCAAGGATACACCTCCATGTTTTCATAATCCCAGTAATTATTTTAATCGAAGCCAATATAAAATTCTAAGAATAAATCACCTACAATCAAAAGGATATCTTGAGCAGATATGGAAGATCAAAGAGTTCAATAGTAATCTTGTAATTATGATGAGAAGCATTCCTAATGAAACTTATGTCTACATGATGTGGAAGAGATAACATACAGTGAATATTAAGAGACAAAAGAGGATAATAAATAATATGAATGGATAGAATAGCTAAAATACCAAGAAGAATCTCAACCAAAAAAATTACTTCATGCCTTGGTAGGAATATCAACTCTCCAAACTACGAAAGTGTTAGGGAATTTCAAAGGATAACAAGTAATAATTCTCATGTACTCAAGAAGCACACATAACTTTATTGAACCTTGAGTATCAAAATGGGAAAATTGTTATATATGTAATTATGATTTCTTTGAAGTTATATTTTTTCTTAATACATAGGAAAATAGGTAACACCATTGGACACTAACACTATAAACCTTAGGATATTGAGATATATAAAGTCAATTGGATCCTCAACCCTATAGGAAATCAAACTAGGGAAACTAATTGGAAAATACTTGGATGATACAATCTAGCATATCCTCTTCTAGGTATGTCATGGTTTGAACCTTGGACCTCCCCAAAGTGAAACCAAATCACCAACCACTATGATATCTTTGTCAAATGAAAGTTAGGATAAGTATTAGGTTTTGATGAGGGATCTTGACACCCTTGTACTAGGGTTTGAACTATTATCTCTTATATAAAAACTCAATGACTCAACACTATAGTATCACTCTTGGGACTCAAAATATTGAATTTACATGGGTTTTATAAGGGGTTTATATACCCTTGTACTAGGGTTAAACTTGGATATATTTGATAAAAAACTAGGGGATTACCACTATGGTATATCTCATGGCTAAAAATATTAGGATAAAACATAGGTTTTTATGTCCCTTGTACTAGGATTTGAAGTCATGATTGCCAATGGAGGAATTTATCATTGTGAATAAAAGTGTGGGAATGTCAATGTATTAATAGAGAATTATAATTTTAAGGATGACATATTTACATTATAATTAGGTGGATGTGACATGTCATTACAAGCATAGTGGATTCAAATATTAGGCCCAGTATTGTAGGATCTTTTGAGTTTTGGAAGAATATTATAAAACAAAGAATTGAGTACACTTTATGAGGAATGAAGTTCAAGGATACACACATTTTTTAATATTATAAGATGGGTAAAGTATTAAAAATATCATCCCATGCAATTGTAGCCTAATTATCTAATATCCAATATCCAGTTAAGAAAGTAAAAAACATAAGAGGAATTATAGAATTTATTAGAAAATGATCCATACTTTTCTAGGAACCCAAAGTACTACTAACTTGTTTTACTCGTGATCATGCAATTAAACTTATTCTAGGTAGTCTCCCTCAAAATTTTCACCTGTAGATGTTCCTATATATCCAAAAAATAAATATTGATAAAATAGTGAAGGAATTACTTAAAACAAGAGTTATTCATCTCAATATTTGTCTCTATTTGTCTGCCATGTTGTTGGTACCAAAAAACATGAATCTTAGTGTTTGTGTGTGTATTTTAGGAAACATAACAAAATAATAATTAAGGATAAATTCCCTATCCCGATTGTTCATAAGTTGTTAGATGAGTTGCATGGTGTCGATTTTTTGAAATGTACTTTTAGTTTGGATACTATAAAATTACAATCAAGGATGATTACATTCCTAAAATTACTTTTAGGACTCATGAATGGCATTATATATTTTTGGTTATGTCATTTTAGTTGATAAAAAAATCTCACATTTTAGATTTTGATGAATGCTATTTTTAGCACTTCCTATGTAACTTTATTCTAGACTTATTTGATAGTATTATTTTTTATAGTGACACTTTGGAGGAGCATATCCATAATTTATATTACAAGTTACAAATTTTAACTAAGAATAAATTTTTTTTTAAGAGATCCAAGTGTTCTTTTGATATACAATAAGTAGAGTACTTGGATCACATTGTATCCAAATATGAGGTAAAAATAGATCTTAAAAATATTTGAGCAATCCAAGAATAGCCAAAACCTCATACCCTCAAAGGAATTCAAAGATTTGTAGGACTCACTAGGTATTACTAAAAGTTTATATGGAACTATAGATACATAGCAGCCCCTCTTATGGAAATATTTAATAAATAATGCATCTAGTTAAAGCCAATAAAAATAGCTTTGAAGGAATAAAAAATTCATGAAAACCACACCAGTGTTAGCCATACTCAAATTTTGTAAACCTTTTGTAATTGAAAGTGATACTTCTAATAGTGGAACTTGGGAACTTCTAATACAATAAGAAAAACCATTGGCCTTCACAAGTAGAGCATTATTGAGAAATTCCACTTATAAAAATAATATGATAGCCATTTTACCTATTTTTAATTGTTGGCAATTATATCTCATTGGAAATGACTTTTCAATCAAAATAGACCATCAAAGTCTTAAGGGTTTTTGAAATAATGGGTAGCCACGTAAGAAAAATACTAATGGTTGAGTCTGAATCTCAACTTATGATTAATATCTTGAAGACTCCTTCTAAGAATCATAAGGTGGATTGGAGAATAAAAAGAATTGTTAAGAAGATTTAATTAATCCAGATGGGATTTTTGAAAGTTGATTACAATCATGTGGTCAGAGATCCAAACAAGAGTGTTGATGCTTTAGCTAATTGGACTTTGGACAAAGGTGATATTACTTATTATGGCCACCCTCCTATATGGTGGGTTTCTTAAATTAGGGAAGCTCTTCTTTCTATCATTTCTTTGGATGACTCCAGTTCTGAAGGTACCTAGTTTCTTCTTGCTTTTTTTTTTTTGCTTCTCTTTGGTTCATTCAGTTTTTTTTAGTTCCCTAGCTCATTCTATTCTTTATTTCGTTTCCTCTGTTGATTCTTGCCTTAATAGTCTTCTGGTCTAGATAAGTCATTGTTATGTTCAATTTATTTTTCTTTTTTCTTTTTTGTTTTTTTTGTTTAGTTTTTTAAGGTGGGTGGGTTCTTTTGTTTTGTTTTGTTTTTGTGTTCTTTGTGTTGTTTTTTGTTGTTCATGTGTTTTTGTTGTTTTGTTTATTTTTAATGTTTTTTGTTATTGTTCTTGTATTTTTTCATTCTTGTTCTTGGGTTTCTCTTTGTTTGTTTTATTTTGTGTTTTTATTTGTGAGTGTTTTTTATGTTTTTTTTATTGTCTGTTGTTGGTTGTTTTTTATTTTATTTATTTATTTTTTTTAACGTTTTGGTTGTGTTTATTTTTCATGTTTTTTTTGGGTTATATATTTGTAGTGTTATGTTTTTTTGTCTTATTTGTGTTTTTTTATGTGGTTCTTGTGTTTTTCTATGTGGTTTATGTTGTGATTTATTTTATCTTATTGTGCGTGTTTGATTGTGCTTTTGTTTTTAACACACTTAAGGAGCATGTTTTTTAGTTTATTTTATTATTTTTGTTGTTTTTTACTTACTTTTAAATTGGTTTTGTGTTTTTATTTGCTCCTTGAGTATGTCAAAGGTGGTAGGCCAATTCCGTGTCCTGGGCATTTTTGGCAAAATGGATACCCCTGCCTCCTTGGGTCTTACCCAAAAGTGGCATCCCTTTTGGTATGTTTTCCACACAAAAAAAAAAAAGAACAATACTAATGGATATATGTTGGGCTATCATTATGAAATCACATATAGAAATGGAAAGGATGATATTGTAGACACCAAAACAGCACCAATCCGGTTATGTGACTACAAAAACTAATTACTTTGACACACACAGCCCCCAGGGCAGCCCTTAGAGGTTAAACAGTGGACCTAACCACTTTTGCAACAATTTTGGGAGGTCAAAAGGCAATTTGGCACATTCAAGCACTTTGTTAAGTATCCGTCCCACCCTGGGATGAATTCAAAATGGGATCCACCCCACCCAGGGATGAATTCTAAATTCTCTCTAGGGTAGGATGAATACCAGGTTTAACGGGAAAAAAGAAAAATCTTGACAAGTGGCAGCCGAGGACAATCCATTAATGCCTCCTGCCTTGCATGCGCATGTAGATGGGTAGATTAAAAGTTAGAGGACTATCACAAAGGCAGTCATGGAAGCCCAAGTCAAGGAGTACTTTCCTCCCTCACGGGAAGGCATGACTGCCACATGGCACCCATGTATGCCCCTCCAAAGAGACCCCCTGGGTCTATAAAATGGTGAACTTTCTCATCCAAAAGAGGACAGGTTGGAAGTATTTTCAAGCAATGAAGTGCTACCAAATTTGATACCACATTTTTACCTTTTGATTCACCTCTTCCACATCCTTGATCTCTTTCACAAGAGAGGTCATTGGGTGGTTATTGGAAGTGTGAATCCGGATCCAAAACCCAACATTTGACCACATTGATCTACCAATTCGCCGACAACCCATTACAAGATATTTTGGGCCCATCCCAAGTGGATTGGTGCTGAAATCAGGTTCTAATGGTGGGCGACCTGCCCGGGCACCCTGCACTCCTGCGAACCTAATATTTTTTTTTAAGAACAATTAGGAATTCATGGCAGATTGTTCTTTTGTCATTTGTTTTTTTTGCATTCCATATTATGTTGTTTAAATAGTTTGTAATTTTGATTTCATAATGCTTTGATCAAATCTTATCATTTTTTTTCACTTTTGTTGTCCTCCATAACTTGCAGGTAGCAACGTCAAATTCTCGTCGATGGAGGTCAAATTGGGGAAATCTGACAATCTAGGTCTTCCCAAAATGCCCCCAATTAGCTAACCCCTAAGTTTTCAGGTTGTTTGGAGCTCTCGAGACGTGACATTTGAGAAGTATCACTTTGGTGTTTTGTCGCAGGTGAATTCATCCTACCTTGTGATGAATTACAGTCAAATTTGTCTTGCCCAAGAGCAAATTCAAATCGGTGGTGAATTTTTAGACTATTTTGATGGCAGTGGCATTCTGGTAATGTTCCTTGGTTCCTGTAAAATTTGCAAGTTGTTTAGAATCGGTTTATTTATCACTGTAATCAATCTTTTGCATGCATCTTCCATTGTTTTTAGAGAACAAATGGTTCATCTTTGCAATAGGTGCTACTAACAAATTTTTTGTTTCTTTGAAAGCAGGAGGAGCAGCAAGGATCAAGGATTCATTCACACCAGCGGTGGTAACACTTTGGCCCGCCCATTTTGCATGTGGGCATGAGAAAGAGAGATGACTTTCCATTGATGTGACCAAGAGACAAGTTTGATGCTCCTCTCCCCTAAAAAGGGAGGAAGTGAATTATAACCAAAATTGAAATACATCAATAAAAGAAGAGGGTTGTTTCGTTCCATTTGGGTTCCAATTTGTCTATGCTTTCTCCATTTTATGCATTTCTAATTTGTAGCATCAAGTTTAGTTTCATTCTTGCATCGTGTTTGGAGTTTTCCCTTTTTGTTTCTGGAATCTCATGCTTTTAGATATAGTGGAATATGCACTATCCCAACAATATAAACATCAAGGTATGTTAATTACTTTATCCACAATACTACTTCAATGGAAAACTCAACTAAGTGAGGAAATAGATAAGGATGTTGGAATATATTTCATCATTTTGTTATTTACTAATGTATCTTAATGGGTACATATTAGATTAGGATTATATTAGAAGATAAATAGTTTATTAGAGAAATGTAATAAATGCACAAGTGTTATAATGTGCAATGATGTAAATGTGCATGTAGTCCACATGTACATGAGTCCTAGGGTTGAGTAAGAGGTAATGAATATATATTCCTATATAAAGGCCTTATTATGAGTGTTTATGAGAGGATTTTTGAGTGCATAGGTTAGATTACTAGCCACAACATAGCTCCATTTTGTTAAAATAGAGTAGTTATAAACTCCATTAGAGGAGCATTGTAATTTTTATGAGATTTCTTATATGAGCATTTATAGAGCATTGTATCAAGTTTTCTATCGATTTTCATGCATATTAAGTTGCCATTATCATAGTTATAAAATTGCTTGTTACTTTCAATACTTGTGATTGCATTTCATTTAAGTTTGAGGCTCCAAAAGCTAATAGTTGTATCAGAGCCATGATGGATCAAAGGAAAACCACAAATGATCAATATTGCTATTATTGAGTATTTTTAAACCATATCAACCATTGTGCACCGCTACATGAAAATACCATCACAATATTTTTTTGATAGAAGAAGTTCTAGGTAGAATAATAGGAAGTAGATAAAGCTACATGATTGTTTGACAATATTTGGCTAGATTTTTTCCATAGAGTTACAAAAAAATTTGAAGATCATAACTCAATATTGCATCCACTATATTTGCAATCTGACAAGTTAATATTATTTTCTATGGAGATAAAGAAATTTTTAATATCATTTCTAATATTTTATTGTAGAAGAAAGAAAATTTAAAATTATTATTGGATTACTATCATATATATTTTTCTTGTTGAAAAAAAATAACTCTTAGAAGTTAATAAGCTTCCTACAACATACAGAGAAGAACTTCATCTTGATTGTCTAAAATTCAGTGTACTTTCCTCATGCAGGGATTAATTATTTGTTGCATAAAATAAATAATGAAAATTTGGATACCTAAGGAGAAATATCTAATTGATATATTTGTGGGTTGGAGAATCCTATTTGACATATTGAGGAGATATCTAGTAGCCAAGGAAGCCACATCAAATATTGCAAATCTAAGAAGGATATCCTAGAAATATGATCCCATTGAAGATTGAAGAGACTCAAGGAGAAGAGTCCTAGTGAATATTGGAGATCGAAGATCTCCATAGAAGATTGGAAACTTCAAATTGAAGAAGAGGCCCATATAAGACCCTATTGAAGAACTTTCACATTTAGAATATTGAGCATTGAGAAGAACTAAAAAATTTTCTATTGCAAAATTTAGTAGCAAGAGTTTTATGAGATCCAAGAAGAAGATATCATTTCAAAAATTCCATAGTTTAAGAGTGAAAAGACCAAGGAAGGTCTTATTGCAGGTTTTGAATATGTATGATTGAAGACCTTGGAGAGGTCTCAAGAAAAAGGCCTGGTGAACTTCATTTGAGGAGTTCCTAAAAGAACTCATTGCAAAATTTTACTATAAAAGAGAATTTTTTGATAAAGAAAGTGGGACAATTATCGCCATGTGACAACAAGCCCAAAGGAGAAGGTTGGGCAAGAAGATTATCAAATTTCAAGATAGTTTGGAATAGATTTCAAGATTATCATATTGTTTAAGGAAGATATCTAGTTTGAATATAGAATTGGAAAAGAGAAAGGATATAGAGAAACCACAAAATATAATATATTTAAGGACCATCATTAATGGGTTATTGAGTGAACATATCAGTTACAATTTGGAGGAGTATCCTACAAATTTATCTGGGATTCAAGGATAGAATTTTAGTGAAGGTATTGACTGCTTTACAATAATATAATTTTCAGATTTTAGGATAGAAAAGGATAGAAATTTGGGCACTATTAGTATATCCTAAATATCATATTTCATAGGTACATCCTAAAGGAGCATTTAAACCACAAGGTTAAAATATTGGAAAGTAGATTAGTGAAGTGTTCAAGTTGCAAAAAGGTGAGCAAGTGAGCTATTTTGGATAGCCTAGAAGAGCTACAGTAACATCTACAAAAGGCAAAATTTTTAAGTGACTAAATTCACCACCATCATCATCTCCAAGAGTTATCAAGCTATGCAACTTAAGGTGTAAAATTTTAATAGTTGAGTTTTTATATTTGGTTTCTTATTAAAAGTATATTAAACACTAGTTTCTGTAGACACCAAAACAGCACCAATCCGATTATGTGACTGCAAACACTGATCGCGTTGACAAACATAGCCCCCAGGGCAGCCCTCAGAGGTCAAACAGTGGTCTTAACCACTTTCATAGCAATTTTGTAAGGTCAGGAAGCAATTTGGAACATTTGGACACTTTGCTCACTATTCGTCTCACCGAGGGACGAATACTAATTGGAACTTGTCTCACCTAGGGACGAATTCTGAATTCATCCCTAGGTAGGATGAATTCTGAGTTTAACGGGCAAAAATAAGGATGGTTCCAAGTGGTAGCCCAAGACAGCCAGTTGATGACTCCTGCCCCGCACGCGTGTGTAGGTGGACAGAGGGGCCGTTAGAAGACTGTCACAAGGGGCAATTATGAAAGCCCAAGTCATGGAGGACTCCCCCTCCCTCATGGGAAGACAAGACTGCCACATGGCACCTATGACCAACACGTGGCGCCTATGCTTCCCTCTCAAAAGAGACCCCATGGGTCTATAAAAGGTGGGACTTTTCTCACCCAAAATAGACAGGTTGAAGGATATTTCAAGCAACAAAGTGCTACCGAGTTGAAGACCCACTTGCATCCCTTTTGGTTTACCTTCTCACATCCACCAATCTCTTTTGCAAGGGAGGTTGTTGGGTGGCTTTTGGAAGCTTGAACCTGACCCAAATCCAACACATGGACACCTGAACCAACCAATTTGTCGACCCCCCAATCCTAAGAGGTTTTGGGCCTATCCTTAGTGGATTGGCTTTGAAGTCAAGTGCCAACGATGGGAGGCCCACCTGGGCATCCCCGCACTTCCTAAGTTCCATTATTTTTAGCATTCTAGATTATTTTTTCGCATTGCATATTGTGTCATTTTGTTTGGTGAACTCATAGCTGCAATTTCATAACTTTTGATCAGATTCTAGTGTGTTTTGTGTCGCTTTGTTGTTTCACTAACTTGCAGGATGCGATATCAAATTCCCGAGGATAGAGGCCAAATTGGGAGAATCCGACCATCTGGGTAATCCCAAAATGGCCCCAATTACATAACCCCTCTATCTATAGGTGTTTTGGAGGTCTCGAGAGTCGACATTTGAACAGATCACTTCGGCTTTTCCAACACAGAATAATTCATCCCACCCAGGGACGAATTGCAGTCAGAATTCGTCCTGCCCAGGGACGAATTCTAGGTGAAGGCAGATTAGCCGACTGTTTCAGTGGTAATGCATTTCTGGTAAGATCTTCTATTTTCTGTTAGTTTTTTAGGCTATTTGGATAAACTGTACTTACTGTTTCAGGCAAGTGTTTACATGCATCTTTGATGATTTTAGAGAATAAACACCTTTTATTTGCAGCAGATGCTACTGACATATTCATTGTTTCTTTGTTCATAGGAAGAGCAGCAGAGGTCAAAGACTCATCAACATCAGTGACGATAGCGTTTTGGCCCACCCATTTCAATCATGGGCATGCGAAAAGAGGAACATTAAGTGATTGTAATCAAATTCTTTTAACGCTCCTAGCCCCTAAAAATGGAGGAGGCGTCATTGTAACAGAGATCAAGATATTTTAATGAAAGGGCTATGTTTTCTCCATTTGCTTGTATCTCATTTACATGTGTCTCTTTCGTTTCATGCATTTTACATTTCTAGGACTTAAGCACATTTGATTTTGGTTGCATCGCAATTAGTGTTTCTTTTGCCCGAAATCTCGTGCTTTCAGTGGCGATCACGGTGGGACCTATCCCATATTTTTAAAATCATAGAAAACTGATCAAAGTTTTGTGTTTGTGCTTGACAGGTACATTTTTTTGTTGCAGACTGCTATTCGTCTCTGACTGTTACAAATTCTTAACTACAATTCGTCTGACCCTGAGACGAATTCAAATTCGTCTCTGGGAGGGATGAATTCTATTCTGCAATTCGTCTCCCAGAGGGACGAATTCCTGCCTACTGATTTTCAGAGAAAAAATTTAGAAGCAACTGGAGCAGGCAGAGAAGAGGTAGGGATTTTTATAATCTCTGTTAAAATTTTTGTTTTTGTTTCTGTTTCTTTGACTATTTTCATTTTATCCTACATTACTTAGGGAAAGTCATTTATGCTTGTTTCATTTTTGCTAAATAAAATGAATCCCACACACATCACGAAACAATTTTAAACCAAGGATCTGGTCATAAGACCCCAGCCCTTGAGCAAGACCAACGGTGGGTTCATCACCACCTTGGCTTAGCTTTGCATCCATTTCCCGATTGTCAACTATTGTTAGGCATAAATCCTGACAAAAGCAGACCGAGTGTCGTTGGGGTGATTCCCATGCGTGCGAGGATAATTTTTCTATGGTAGGTGCCATTAACAAGACAATCCCCCTTTCGTACCACCTACGTACCATGTACCTTCTGCTCTCACGTACCTATAGTCTCCCTCTCATAATTATGGGTATATAGAGAGGTTGGTATATCGACCTAGTTGGTATATTGAAGGGGCGAATGTTTTGGGAGTTATATGAGCCGTCATAATGCATTTAAACGATCTTCAAAACCTACAAAAACAAAACAAAACATCAAAATGCACTAAACCAGTTTAGGACACACCATTTAATCCTTAAAAGAGATAATCACGGTTTGCGTATGCGTGTGTTCATTTCTGTTTAGTGTAAAAAAAAAAAATCATCATAAACAAAAGATAAAAATCTACGCATTTTGTCATTTTCTCCAAAAGCTCCAAGGATTCTTGTAATCGCTTGGTCACTCCAAAATGCCCCAAAGGTGTCCATGAACCCTCTGGTCAACCCAAAATCACCCCATATGTGCCCATAAGTGATGCAGGACCATCCAACAAAGTATGGGAAATCTTATATTTTTCCCTAAATTTTAGTGCATCTTGTCGGGGCCATAATTTCTCAACCGTAGCTCCGATTGAATTGAAATTTTACAAGGAGTTAGTTGGGATATATGTTCCCTAGAATCCTATTTTCCCAAAAAAGTCAGTTTTCGGGGCCAAATTCCATCATCTAGTGCCCCAAAATTAGGTTTTAAAATTGGGCACGCATTTTTTTGCACTTTTTGAGCTGTTCGGATGTCAATATCTCCTAATGTATTTAGATCTAGGACTTGAAACTTCATTTTTGTCTTATATACTATAAGAGGGATGCACACACCAATTTTGGGCCCCATCTGACTCGTTTCAATTTTTAGGATTTTTAGAGAGACATCGTCATGGTGCTCACCCGTAGCCAAGCCCAATCATAGGCGGAGGCAATGGGGAATGTACAAGGAGGCATGAGTCATCTCCGTTACAATCTCAAGGATTTTTTCATACCACATTTGTGACCTAACACACAAGGCAGTCCCCTCCACACCTTAAAGGAAAGGGACTACAGGGACACCTCTTCGAGGGGCACTCCTATTCAACATAGCATTCAACACAAACCCTCCCATGAGGGGTACATCCATAGGAGAGCTCCCTTGGATGATCGCTATGAGTGGTCACCATGCGATGAAGCGCTAGGTCAACATAGGGTTCGACGGGAGGAACCACATGATTACATTATCCCTCCTTCACCCCCTCTAGTTGTCAGGACTACAAAGAAAAATCCAGAATACAAGGCTCTTCAGGCGGAGCGAACTAACTCCGTCCGTCCCTTTTTCACTTATGAAAGAGAGCAAGAGGAAGATCCCTACCTTCCTCGAGAGCAATATACAATGCGGGAGCAATATGCCTCTGCACCTGCTATCTATCAGGACCACTCACTGAGGCCAAAGCCCCGAGGGAATGCCGCTACCCCCAACAAAAGGAGGTCACCTATAGAGATCTTGGATCACTACAATCAAAAATATCTAGGAGATGCATCTAGGCCTTCTAGACATGAGGCGACAGGACCAACCATCTTAGAATCTGTCAAGCACGTCGCACGCCAAATGCAATTCACGCAACTTGAGCTAGAGCGACTAGAGCGACTACATTTAGAGGAACTGTACTATATTAACAAAGAGCACCTTCAGTGCCAGGAGGATGAGTTTTTCCAACACACTATGCAGGAGAGCCAACATGAAAGGGAGTACGAGGAAAATCATTGCATTCCTCGAGGACAACAAACAGTGTGACCTCAAGTACATGCTGCCTACATCAACAGAGGGAAGCAACCCATTGAAATTTTAGATCATCAAGATCGAGGCCAACACATAGGAGAAACATTCAAACCTCCTAAAAAAAATAGGGTAGACCGAACTGACCCAATAGTCGCCAGACATGCCACCCATCAAGCCCAAATCACGTGGCTTAAACAAAGTCATCAGGAAATAGAGTATCGACACCGCTTGGATAGAGAGCGCATGCAACGCAAAGTGGATGAGTTACGCATAGAGCAAGGTCATCAGGAGTTAGAGGACTTATACATGCAGCGTAAAGCAGATAAGTTGCGCTATAAACTACCTGAGAGGATTCCAACCCCTCACACACATAAGACAAAAAATTATGAGAGGCACAACCCTCGGGTGCGAGACGAGTCTTCGTGACCTTATCAAGCATCGCCCCCAATGCCTCCCAGACATGAGCGGGAGGCTGATCCTATAACCAATGACGGGTGCCTTCCTCAGACATCCACCCAAGTCTATGAGCCACCCTTAGAAATTCATCAAGAAGCCTCTAAGAAATCAGAGCAAGAAGAAGAGCGGGATGAAAAGCCCTACCAAGGCATGGGGGGTGCCATCAGGCCACCCCTCCATAGGCCCCAAGTTCCTCAACAAGAACCAACCAAAGAGGAGGAGTTCAAATCTCCCGATACATGCAAAGCACTAGAGCACTTAGAGTTAGTAGAGACCAAGATTTTGGAGCTCCCAAGGCCCAACTTACATAAGGCTCCTTTCGAAGAGGATCAACCTTTAATCGTAGGGCTACCTGATGATGCAGTCCTCCATGTCTCAGAATATCCATATTCTGTTGAGCTATACACATTGTCTTAAGGTGAGGATGAAACAGACATAGCCCACAATAATCACATAAGACAACATCGGCATCCCATAAAAATTGAAGAAGCATGTCAATAGATAAACATAATACTAGGGCATGAGTGGCGTGTTAACCCATTGTAGTGGGACCAAGCATTACATCCACAACTTTGGGCACATAAATATCAACTTCCGCCTAGAGATCCCATAACAACATCAATGTCGGGGGTAGATTTTGTCCTCCTATCCATGCATAGGGCAGATCCATTCGTGCCCCTACCTCTAGAGCCGGATCCGAAGTGCAAATACCATCAAGCTGGGGGTACCTCTATCCCTTGTAGAGCCATAGTCCAAACCAAAAAAGCTCCAAGGATTATCGCAATCACTTGGTCAAAACCCAAAAAGCTCCAAGGATTATCGCAATCACTTGGTCAAAACCTAAAATGCCCCAAGGATTATCGCAATCTCTTGGTCACCCAAAAATCTCCAAGGATTATCGCAATCACTTGGTCACCAAAATGCTCCAAGGATTATCGTAATCACTTGGTCAAACCAAAAAGCTCCAAGGATTATCGCAATTACTTGGTCAAACCAAAAAGCTCCAAGGATTATCGCAATCACTTGGTCGAAACCCAAAAATCTCCAAGGATTATCGCAATCACTTGGTCAAACCCAAAAAGCTCCAAGGATTATCGCAATCACTTGGTCAAAACCTAAAATGCCCCAAGGATTATCGCAATCACTTGGTAAAAAATAAAAAATAATCAAAAAGCAACAAAAAATTTGCATCTCATTTCTAGGCATAATCAAACTCATCAATAGAGAGCTCTTCTCGCACCTCATCTTCATATTCACAAAAATCAATCCATCAAAAATACAAAAATATGAAGCTGCATTAAGTGTTGCATCCATACATTGCATATTTGTGGACAAACATGTCAAAGGCACCATAGGCTGCAATTGCTCTGCTAGTCCATCTTGTTCCGCATTCTTCCATTTTATAAAAACAACAAAAACACCATGCATAACTTTTACCGCACTACAGTCAGTGGTCTGTAAATGTACCAAGAGTTTCAGTGATTCAGTCATCATTTTCCTCTTTAGCCATGTAATGTATCAAGTCAGACAAATTTTATGAAGGTAGAGTCATACTTGAAATACACCTTGTTACATAACATCCCAACACAAAGTAAAACACATAAAACAATTCCTGAGTTGTGTGAACGAAAGATGAAACCTGCGTAGTAATCTGGTTCACCATAAGCGAAACGGTTATCTTGCTCATCCCCCTGTGCGAATGACCCAAAGAATGCTGAGAGTTGGCAAAAGGACAAGCATCCTCCCTACCCAATTCCTTAAGAATCCCTAGTTCTCAATAGTTGCAAAACATCAAAAATTTGCAAAATGTCAAAAATCAAATATTTGACATCATAAAGTGCACACATCAAACGACACAAAAGATAGTGATTTTCATCACTCCATACCCCCAATCCCTTGCTCAAAAGAAAAAAACAAATCAAAATAAATAGTGATCTTATCACTACAAACGAGCAAGTATCCCAATACAATTGAAGAAAAGAAGGGAGTTGAACTTGAATCCCTAGAACTCTCAGCATTCTATAAGGTCATAAGGCAAGCTTCAGTACCGATTTGGTTGATAGCCTATCGGTAACTGACAGTAATCCTCATGCATGATGATATATCTGTCACATTAATTTGCGTACAGATCAATGTTTGCATGTGGATGAGATAGCTTATGGCATCCTGGATAACACCGCAGATTAATCTAACTAAATACAACAAAGGAGTTAGTGGAGCTAATTAGGTGATCCTCGATACGAGTTCGGTTGAAAGCCCATCCGGCATCGGCGGTATCCTGACAAATACCACATAAATGAACTCAATTGCACACACAGGGATGTGAAATAAGCTTGGTCAAAAACAAGTCCGATTCATACCTTGTTCAAAAGTCTTGTAAGATAAAGTACAGTCTTGGCTAGTGAGTTAAAACCATCTGAGTCTCAGAAAACCTTAGCTACATTTCTAAACCAACTGTGCTACTTTTCATCTTGGAAATACCATCAAAAAATACAAAAAAAAAAGAAAAACCACATGAAAAACATACAAGAGCCATACATTACAACAATCACCTAAAAACAAAATAACAGAGTTCTAAACAGTCCTTGGTGCCATAGCCAAACATCACAAACCCCATTCATCCATTTCATATCTGCATATCACATATAAATCAAAACCACTTGCATTCATCATAGCATATGCATCCATCAAAATAAATCAACATGCATACATCCATATTCATCAACCATCATGCACAAGATCAAAGAAAATCAAAACAACAAAAACAACAAATAAATGCAACACAAAAACAAAAAGCAATAAACATTGCCAGACACAAGTGCTCTTGCACTTAACCTCTTAGCATAGAAAAACTGATGTCAGGGTCTACATTGTCGCTATCCTACTCCCTAAGAAGGCTACCATAGCCGGACCGCTCCACGGGAAGAAGGATTGTCGACACTTTCACCCCATTACGACGTCACAAAAGGGTCAAAACCCATTCAAAAACAACAAAAAAAATGCAACACAAACAAAAAGCAATAAACATTGTCGGACACAAGTGCTCTCGCACTTAACCTCTTGGCATAGAAAATCGATGTCGGGGTTCAAATTATCGCTCTCCTACTTCCCCAAGAAGGCTATAATAGCCGGACCGCTCCACGGGAAGTTAGATTTTCGATGATTTCACCTCATTACGGCATCACCAAAAGGGTTAACACCCACCAAAAATAGGTCCAAATGTTGGAAAAATTGCACATGCTTAACGGTAAACCCTCTAAAGGCACCCTTGCACAAGTCATCTTGGGTCAAGCGACTCGTCGCTTTTCTCACGAATGTCATTCCCTCATCGATTCGTCGCTTGAGGGGGTAGTCACACTTAGTCACCAATCAACAATCACACACCCAATTAAGGAAAATGACATGCATTCAAAGAATCATTGACAAAGACAATCACGCTCCTACTTGGGGCAGTAAATAAGAAACAATCAAATCAATCAAACACTTGGCATTTCGTGAATCATGAACACAAGGTTCCCCTGTGGATAAAACGCCCTTCGCCTATTCATGACTGATCAATGTCTAAGTTCAAGTCACACCTCACCAAAATAGGTTAACACTTGAAATCAAACTCCTTAGCTCGTCAGAAGCAAGGATTCAAGAATGCATGCCCTTCCCATGCTTGGGGCATCAAAAGTTGGTTAGGTTACCAAGAAACCCTAATCATTAGTGCTTTGGTTATCTATTTTTGCTCGGTGCTACGCTATGCACAGCGCATCCCAAAAAGGGGCATCTATAGACACCAAAACAGCACCAATCCGATTATGTGACTGCAAACACTGATCGCGTTGACAAACACAGCCCCCAAGGCAGCCCTCAAAGGTCAAACAGTGGTCTTAACCACTTTCATAGCAATTTTGTAAGGTCAGGAAGCAATTTGGCACATTTGGACACTTTGCTCACTATTCGTCTCACCCAGGGACGAATACTAACTGGAATTCGTCTCACCCAGGGAAGAATTCTGAATTCGTCCCTAGGTAGGACGAATTCTGAGTTTAACGGGCAAAAAGAAGAATGGTGCCAAGTGGCAGCCCAGGACAGCCAGTTGATGACTCCTGCCCCACACGCGTGTGTAGGTGGACAGAGGGGCCGTTAGAAGACTATCACAAGGGGCAATTATGAAAGCCCAAGTCATGGAGGACTCCCCATCCCTCATGAGAAGACAATACTGCCACATGGCACCTATGACCAACACATGGTGCCTATGCTTCCCTCTCAAAAGAGACCCCATGGGTCTATAAAAGGTGGGACTTTTCTCACCCTAAATATACAGGTTGAAGGAGATTTCAAGCAACGAAGTGCTTCCGAGTTGAAGACCCACTTGCATCCCTTTTGGTTCACCTTCTCACATCCACCAATCTCTTTTGCAAGGGAGGTTGTTGGGTGGCTTTTGGAAGCTTGAACCTGACCCAAATCCAACACATGGACACCTGAACCAACCAATTTGCCGACCCCCCCAATCCTAAGAGGTTTTGGGCCCATCCCTAGTGGATTGGCTCCGAAATCAAGTGCCAACGGTGGGAGGCCCACTTGGGCACCCCCGCACTTCCCAAGTTCCATTATTTTTAGCATTCTAGATTATTTGTTCACATTGCATATTGTGTCATTCTGTTTTGTGAACTCATAGCTGCAATTTCATAACTTTTGATCAGATTCTAGTATGTTTTGTGTCGCTTTGTTGTTTCACTAACTTGCAGGTGGCGATATCAAATTCCTAAGGATAGAGGCCAAATTGGGAGAATCCGACCATCTGGGTCGTCCCAAAATGGCCCCAATTACATAACCCCTCTCGTCTGCAGGTGTTTTGGAGGTCTCGAGAGTCGACATTGGAGCAGATCACTTCGGCTTTTCCAACACAGAAGAATTCGTCCCACCCAGGGACGAATTGCAGTCAGAATTCGTCCTGCCCAGGGACGAATTCCAGGTGAAGGCGGATTAGCCGACTGTTTCAGTGGTAATGGCTTTCTGGTAAGATCTTCTATTTTTTGTCAGTTTTTCAGGCTATTTGGATTCACTGTACTTACTGTTTCAGGCAAGTGTTTACATGCATCTTTGATGATTTTAGAGAACAAACACCTTTTATTTGCAGCAAATGCTACTGACATATTCGTTGTTTCTTTGTTCGCAGGAAGAGCAGTAGAGGTCAAAGACTCATCAACATCAGCGGCAGCAACGTTTTGGCCCGCCCATTTCAATCGTGGGCACGCAAAAAGAGGAACATTAAGTGATTGTAATCAAATTCTTTTAACGCTCCTAGCCCCTGAAAAGGGAGGAGGCGTCATTGTAACATAGATCAAGAGATTTTAATGAAAGGGCTATGTTTTCTCCATTTTCTTGTATCTCATTTACATGTGTCTCTTTCGTTTCATGCATTTTACATTTGTAGGACTTAAGCGCATTTGATTTTGGTTGCATCAAAATTAGTGTTTCTTTTGCCCGAAATCTCGTGCTTTCAGTTTCAAGGATTAAAGGGTTGTATAGAATAATATTAGTTCAAGTATTCAATTTAAATGTAAAATTTATAATCCACAAGGTTCAATCCAACATAACAAAACAAAATAGAAGTTAGATATATTTTAAGAGAAAGAAACATATCATCATTCTATTGATTATTCTAAGTAAAATAATACTCTACGTATTTGCATTTTCTATAGTGCAAAATACAATATTGAAAGCTTAGATTTATTAGTGCAAACAAAACCAAGCAAGGAAGGTATTACCAAAGGATAGAAGGTAATATTAGCTTCAATCTATATCAACTAGTAAGGAAAGTAGAAGCCTACATTTCAATAAGTCAAAAGGCTTCATTTGAGAGCATAGTGGGGCAAAGTTATAAATAATTCTACTCTATGTTTGCATAGCATATTGGTAGAGTTATTCAATAAATATCTATGAGAAGTATCTCCAAGGAAAGGTAGTCAAGTTAAGAAACATTGAAAAAATAAAGGATACTCTATAATAGCAGGGAAAATTATATTTCTATAAGCATTTAGTTTTTATCTACCATATACTCGAAGAAGAAAAAAGACAAAGTTTCTCAAGGAAACTATAATAGCCTATAATACATAGCTTCAAAACAGTAAGCTCAACGATTATAGGCACCAACTTTAAGTTGGGAATAAAGCAATTGAAGGGGTCACACTAATAAAATTTCAAGGTGTCTAAATACATCATATTTTTTGCTATATCTAGTCCCCATGGAAGCATTTACCTGCAACATAAAGTCCATATAGAGAGGTTACCATATAATGGTTATCTACGTAAAAATAATGCACTAAAATATGTACTAAAGCAGGCTATATTTCATTACATATCAATGCAGAATAGACATCAAAATGATAACACATTGAAAGCTTAAATTGAAGGATCTTTACCTAAGTATTTTATTGGATGAATAGCCAACTAAGCATATAAATATTTGAGGTATTGAATTTACCAGTTGAGCGCCATAGATCTATCACAACATCATCAACCATTTGGAAAGAAGGATATAAAGGTATTCAAAAACAACAAGGAATGACACCAAGAATTATAGTGAAGCAAGCATTGAAATGAGTTGGAATAAAACATTAGATATTAGGGCACAATAGAAGAGAATGTTTGCCATGTGGAGAAGACATATTTCATATAATAAAGATAATATAAACCATGTATTAAATATATCCTAGATGCATAGTGAAGAGACTATGAATAAGCAAAAATCATCAATTACATAACACTTTAAAGGAGACGTTGGATAATGTACCTATCGTTAGAATGTTGAAATGGAAATAAAATGGTCTTAGCACCACTTGGAAAAGGTGTTGAAGTTCAAAGGTGTATCAAATATGTTAAGCATCACTTGGAATCATTTACCTTACATTGTAATCAGAACCAAGAAGAGAGTGGTACAAAAGAAACCCATATATACATATACAATGTACAATAGTGAAAAAAATATATTTTTTAAATAAGACAAGATCCAAAGTGCACATAAGGATAACATATAACAAGATGATCAAAGAGAAAGGAAGAATGTTTATATAAAATATACGAGCATAGAGCACATACGTAAAAAGGAAGTAATCAACCACCAACTATTACTATAGCAAATGCATTTTTTACAATCATATTGCACATAAGGCACAGTGCTTGGAAGGTAAGAATATACTTCAAGATTATTATAATATTGAAATTCGGATTAAGGTCCATATTTGTAAGGCTGGTATAAGCTAATAATAATACTCCAAGGTTATTAAATAGTAGGAGTTATAAGTTTTGAGAAAAAAATTGGTTAGTTTTCTACAGTTCAATTAATTACCTCTATTTAAATGTCAACTTGGTACAACTCATAAACGTGTATCATGCATCGTATATGCCTATAGTGCGAGGAAATAGTCCCTCTATATCTATTGATTTAGTGGGGGTGTTCTTTTTTTATTTTCAATTCATCAAAACTCAATACAATAAAGTGCATAAAATAAATAATGAATTAAAAATAAACATACTGAAAATAAATCTATGAAAATTAAAACATGCACTTGTTAGAAAATTACAAAAAATAGGGGAAACTATAAGAATTAAATAATATTAAAAAATAGTAAATAAATTAACTATAGAAAGCAAGGTAAAATGGAAGTAGTACTATTTAGAGTGGGCCCAAGCTCCAACAATATTTCGTCCATTCAATTTATTCATTGAATAATAGTTTGAGATTAATAAAAACACTCAAATGAATATATTGTAGCTTCATAAAATTACACAACAAATCTAAAATTTGGGATTATTTTTATCAAGGATGGTCTGCATATTTATAAGATATGTATCCATGCCTTTTTACATTTGAGATAAAATAAATTTCAAATTTTATGGTTACAACAAATACGTATAAATAGGAAGACAAAACAAAAACTTTAATTCAGACTAATTTAATATATTCTATTTTTATTATAACTGAATACGTCTCATTTTATTCTATATCTATTTGCATTGATATTTATGTATTTTCTAGAAAATAGATACCATATGGTTTTTGAATTTTCTTTTCATCCACATCCCTTGATAAAATATCATCTGCATCCATCATTGAAATCCATTTTTTGTTATGCCAACAATAGGAGTCAAGCTGTAATTTTACATCAACGGGAGTTGGACTGTAATTTTGCATCACTATGAAGCAGGCACTATAATGGGAAGTAGACACCTAATGGGACGTAGGAACCTAATGGGAAGTATATACTTAATGGGAATCAAGCACCTAACTCGAATCAAGCACCCGTCAATTAAGCATCAAACGAGAGTTAGATGCTTCAAGGGAAATTGGGCACCTAACTTAGTTCTTCATACTAGTGTACTATAGATTTTTTGCCTTCATCAAATTTAAGTTGCTATATCCAAATGGGACTTTGATGTAAAAATGCTAAAATACCATAAAAACCACCAAATCTACACACAATTCACTTAAAATAAATATTATATAATGTACGTAATTTAGTATTAAATATATATATATATATATAATTTTCATAAAACATACATTCTATAATAATAATGTCACATAATATGTTAGAAATCCATGTACAAATGTGAGCATTTTTTGTGTTCATCATCCCCACTTACTTAAAAGAGTGTCACGTCCTCATGACATCTCCCATGCTTAAAGAGTGGCACGCCCTTGTGATAGTTGATTATAATTTCTATTTTTAGCAATGGTTTTCCAATAGGCTCTATTTTTATTTCTCCTCTTTATGGTTGTGGCAGCTCATTCTTTTTTAGAAAATTATTTATGGATTTTTCCCATGGTAAATCTCTCTGTTTTTTCCACTTTATAATTTCTTTTTATTAATCCGAAAACTATATTATTTTGTAAAGCATGTGCCAAATTTTTAAGTGGATGACCATGAGTGTTATCCCAACAAAATATTTGCATGTGGACAAAATAACAAATGGGGATAAATGATTAGATGGAAAAATTAATGAGAATTGTGGTGACACTGTTTTATAAAAATATATTTTTATGAAAGTTATATATACAAAATAAAAAATTAAGTTCAGAACTATATTATATTTTGTGCATGATTAATGCACAAACATTTGTGGTGCACTTATATTAGTTGTTTTATGATGATCATGTGTACTAGAAAAAAGAATGATGGGCACTTTTCCCATGTGAATTTTTTTTTCTTTCACATGATTGGTTATCGGTTGTTGCAATTTATTCATTTGAGGTTTCCTACACAAATTCAAGAAAATATTAGAAAAAACATATCTTCATGGGATGACACACATCCATTCCTCGAAAGTTGTTCATTGATGACCTTGGAACGTGCATAAATCTCTAATGGAAAAATTAAGATAATTTTATCCATGAGAGGTTTAGACTTTATGCACGTGGATGAGTTGCTGACATGACATGCGCAACTTCCTAATTTTGAATATTACTGATATGAGGCACAAAAACCTATTATAATAGAAAGCATGTACCTTTCACATGGGAATAAAGCACCTTAATTTGATTTATGGAACACATGTGCATGTTAGAATAGGATGCATGCATATTTTACTTGCAATCAGGCATTGAAATTAATAATGGAAATTGGGTTGTTCTTGCTTGTAATTGGGTGCCTTACGTAAAGCAAAATTTATACAAACTTTATTTTTTAATTTTTTTTAACCATACTCAGGGTATTCGATGTCGCTTTTCCAAATTTGGAAGTCAAATACCCTCTTCTTGGAGAATCTAGGAATCAGGTGCCGATTTTCTAGAATACAAGATGTAAGCACCATATCCTTAATATGTTGGGAGTCAGGCATCATGTATCATATAACAAGAATCATACCCCTTCTACCATAAAATAGGAATCAGACACCTTTCCCATAAAAATATAGAAAATAGGCACTTATTTTATTCAACAGGTGCTGATTTTTCCTTTGATATCCATTGTAAGTTTGATCAAGTCGTTCAATGCTCTAGTTGAATAATAGAGACAAAATCAACATCCACCCCTAAACTAGCAATTAAGTGTTTTATTTTCCATAAATACCAATCCAAACACTCTTGTGTAGACTCAGTTTTAGCATTCCCATTTCTAAATTGGGATGAGATACTTCTACTCATAGAAATCTAGAAATATGTAGGTTCATGGATGTTATTCCAGTTAGACCTAGGTTTCCAAAGTTGCCTAATGATTGCACTCAATGCATAATTCATGTAAAATAAAACTTTAAAGAAGTAAAATGCAAGCTCATGGAGTCTTTGCCTGATAGGACTAGGTTTCCTAGGGTACATACAAATTGCATTCGGAGTATGATACCTACAAAATAAAAACACAAATAAAAGAAAATTTATGTTAAGCAAAAAAGGTTCGATGTCATATTTCCCTTTTTTTATATATGAAAAATACATGAACATTCACCAAATGGCTAGTATGGATTTAAAATAAGATGGAGTATCCTCCATGCTTATGTTTTATTAAATATTGCAAATGTTAGGTGCATGACAAGGCTGTAAATGGAGCCCATTGACAATTAATCATATTGTTTCATCATTTGTTGTTATGGACTCCCCCTTAAAAATCCCTCACTTTGTGAAATATTCATAGCTCTTTTTTAAGATTTTTTTTAGCAGAGATGTGCTTCTCAACAGTGTACTATGAACCATCTAAGATCATATTTTGTTCACCACAGTTGGTGCTACCAGATTGAGTGTTGCACATCTTCCCGTGGTGCCAAATTGTATGCAACATATGTTTTTTATTGAGTGCCTAGTAGTAGATCCCATAAAAACTCTAAAGTGAATCATTATGGCATGTAGTAGAACTATGATGGGTGACCACCTAGGAATTCCCAAGAATTATGCATTTTTTTAATGTAAAATAGAATGGAGTGGCATATGTTGGTAGGTTTGATTGTCTTGGATGCCTACGATCTAGACTGAGTCTCTTGCTATCTGTAAAACATAACAAAATAAAAATAAAAACCTAAACTAATGTCATTAAAGAAATATCTAATTAATTTTTTAATTGAACGCTATAATAGCATTTATCATGTTTTTCATGATAACATTGAAGGTGGGATCTTCTCCATACCTACAATCGAGCAAGCCTCTGGAATTTAGGTCTTATAATAAGATTTTAATTTATATTCAAAATGTGATACAATTAAGACTTCATTTGTCCCATACCCTTCTTTATTTAGTTCTATGACACATTGCAACATGGGAAGAGAATATTCATGGATGACCTCAAAACCAGATTCGTCCAACTCATTGGAAAATTGTGTAGGCAGGTGGATGACTATTGTTTTTACAGTTTTTCATTAACTAAATTTTTTCTTGTTTTTCATCTAATATCAACATTAAAATATACCAAAGTATTAGGGAATGTTGAATTTATAGTTTTTACCATATGTTATGATCTCTTGAGCAATACCCCCCTAATGGCTTCAGTATAAATAGGAACATCGATGATAGCTTGAGGAATTATATCAGTAATATTTCTCAACTGTTTCATAATATCAAACATAGGTGGTGTCATTTCTCTGGTTTTCCATAACTATTCAAAATGTTTTGGAGGTCTTTCATTACTTGATTATTCAACATCATGATTTATTTCTACACTATTATGGCACATTGGGTTTATTACCATAACTCCCTGATAAGCTAGTGAATTTAAATAGTTGCTACTGGGATGTAGCTTTAGTGGTGTCAGGTACTGTTTTGGCCTGGTAGAAGGTGAAACTGGTATGTTGGGATTTTATAATAGGTGTAGCTATGGAGGTAGATCCACAAAGTAAGTTTCTACTTCTTCCATATTTTCTTTTAGTATTTTTGGATACAACCTAGTTTGATGATCTAGGTGACAGTTTTCATAAACTTCTACTGTATTCTTTGGATATTTATTTTTTATGATTTTCTCTACACCTCGAAAAAAAAAGTAAACATTGCTTCATATTCTTTCTTCTTCTTCGCGAATGTGTTTAACTATAAAGCAAGAGATAAAATTTCACTCTTCACACCATCAAACAATGTTTCTATTTCTATTCGAATTATAGAGACTATTCCTTGTATTGGCAGTTTTTCCTCTTTATTGGAATACTTCTAAAATAATTGCTAAATTTTTCCCATCCTGATGACTAAAATATTTTGTATAATATGTTTTTATGATGACTCAAATAGATGGTATTTTTTATTTAATAAATATTTCTAGAATATTCTAAGCTTGAGATGTTTTCTGTTTTTTAATAAATTATTCGTTTTATTTTTTTAGGCTTTTGGTGGAATCATGCTTCGTAGGTAAATGATCTACATGTAATGAAACCTAAATTTAATTTTCAAACTTAACTAACCTATGGATCATACACTATAGTTGTGACACTCCTTGACAACAATGCCAAAATGTTGGGCAAAACATTGGTTAGTTTTATACAATTAAATTAATTACCTCCATTTAATTGTCAACTCAAAATAGCTCGTAAACTTGTGAGTATCAAGCACAGTATATGATTGTAGTGTGAGGAATGAGTCTCTTTGTGCTTATTGGTTTGGTGGGGGTATTATTTATATATTTTCAATTCATCCAAAATCAATAGAATTAAGTGCAAAAAATAAATAATGAATTAAAAATAAAGAGACTAAAAATAAACCTATGAAAATTAAAACACGCACTTGCTAGAAAATTACATAAAATAGGGGAAACTATAGGAATTAAATAATCTAAAAAAATAGTAAATAAATTAACTACAAAAATCAAGGTAAAAGAGGAGTACTTTTTAGAATGGGCCCAAGATCTAACGGTCTTTCATCTGATAAATTCATTCACTAGAAGCTATTTTAGATTAATAAAAACACTCAAATGAATATATTATATCTTCAAAAAATTACATAGTAAATCTAAAATCTAAGATTATTTTTATCAAGCGTGGCCTGCATATTTGTAATATATATAGTCATCCCCTATTACATTTGAGATAAAATAAAATTTTGATTTTATGTTTACAAAAAATACGTAGAAATAGGCAGAAAAAGCAAAACCTTTAATTTAGACTAATTTAACGTATTTTTTTTTTATCAGAATAGAATACTTATAATTTTATGTTTTATCTATTTTCATTGATATTTACATATTTACTGGAAAGTATATGTCATATGGTTTTTAATTTTATTTTTCACCCACATCTCTTGCTAAAATATCATCTGCATCAATCGCTAAAATCTATTTTTTTTTTCTACCGATAACAGGAGTCACACTATAATTTTACATCAATGGGAGTCAAGTTGTAATTCTGCATCATGGGAAGTAGGCACCATAATGGTAAGTAGGTGTCTAATGGGAATCAAGTACCTAGTGGGAAGCAGGTACTTAATGGGAAGCAGACACCTAACAGGAAGTGAGCATCTAATGAGAATCAGACACCCATTAATTAAGCATCAAATGAGAGTCGAGCGCTTCAAAGGGAATTGGACGTCTGACTTAGTGCTTCATACTAGTGTACTGCAGATGTTTTACCTTCATCAAATTGAAAGTGTCAGGTCCAAATGGGACTTTGATATAAACATGCTAAAATACCATAAGGACCACTAATTTTTGCACACAATCCACTTAAAAACAAATTTTAGATAATATACATAATTTACTATTTTATATATATATATATATATATATATATATATATATATATATATATATTTTCATAAAACATACATTCTATAATAATAATGTCGCATAATATGTTAGAAATATATGTATAAAAATGAACATTTTTTGTTATCATCAATAAGGAGTTGTAAGAATCCCCAGAAAAAAGATTGATTGTCTTAAGAATAGAATACAAAGTAGAAGCATTTCAATTATTTTCTATTAGTGCTTTATGTATTTGAAAATACTAAAAAAAGGAGTCATAAGACTAGTATTTGCAAACATATAAACTTACTAATACTTATAAACTTTAGAGAGAAAAAAAATTCTACATCAAAACTTACATATTAGATGTTTAAGAATTTTCGAGAAGCATTAATCAAAGGTAGTGAAGAGATAAAGCTATTTCTTGTATCAAAATTAAATTTGGAATATGGATTTATAAGGACATAGACAATCCAACTAAATATATTGAAATTTATCCTTCAAATTTTCATTTCTAAATACTTTTTACAAGAGATAAATAGTTATAGAAAATCTAAAAGTTGAATATTATTCTAAATAATTTAATCTCATTACAAGGGAGATAACAGGATTTTAACAAAAATCTAAATTAGAAAGCTACAAACATATCAACAAGTTCTTTGATAACTCAATTATTTTATTGAAGATTAAAAATAATATTTTATAGAATTTAGAGATTGAAAAAGTCTTGCCAAGGTTGATTCTACAAATTGAAGAAGAGCATTTAATTCAGGAGCTATAAGGATGTCTATTCAAAAGGACATATTAAATAATGCAATTAGGAAAAGTGTAAGGAAAATACCAATGTGGTTTAGAGATAAACTTGACTCAATGGAAAGCATGATTAGTAATTTAGAAAGTACAATAGTCAATGAAAAGAAAGATGAAATTAACAAAGAAGAATAAATTGAATATAGAACTGAATGTTTGAAAAAAATAAATCTTTCAAAAGTATCATCTAATGAGACAATAAAGGAAAACTTCAGTATCCAAAAATTTGAAAAATATATTGATCAAAAAGATCTCATGAAAATTTATGAAAAAAACAAAGAAGGAATAACTTCAATTGTTCAAACATGGTTTAATAAATTGGTAAGACCCCAAGGTCTTACTATAAAAATATTAATAAATTAATGTAAATGTAATCACATGCCACTCAAAGGGGGCTCCCTTTTAATCGCTTTGTCGCTATATGGGATCCCTCCATTAGAATCTATGATTCTTATTCTTCTTTCTCTTGGATGATTTGTGTGAATGGACAATGTAATATATATATCTACCCTAAAGCTACATTGATGAAGAGACGTGATGGTTCACGTTATGAAAAGACTTGATGGTTCACGTTATGAAGAGATGTGATGGTTCACTTTATGAGTTAGCAATATAATAATTAAATGATTAATAATACTAACTAATACTAACTAATAATGTTAGGATTGAGGATCCTAACATTCCACCCTCCTTAAAAAGAGCTTTGTACTCAAAGCTCAAAGTGATGAGATTTATAATTTGTTTTCCAAGAAGGATTTGTGTAAGTTCTTCGACTCTTTTAATGTCATCCTTCCGTAGGCAGGGATATCAAGAAGGATGAAGCGTTAGTAGTGGGCTACCAAAAATATTAGTAAATGTGTGATTATGAGGGAATGGCAATCCTTGGGGTTCTTCAAATGCCTTATAATTATGCATAAAAAGAGGTGGTAAAACTTCTACATTTTCCTGTTTTTCCCTGGGAGAGGCAATGGAGGAGTGTGCAATCACATTTTTGTCTTGTTTTTGAATAAGTTTGACCCTATGGTGATAACTCACTATTGGAGAGGAAATTAAGTGTAGTTCTTGTAGAGTGCATGTTTGGTCATAATGAGTCACTTCGGGAATGTGTTGAGATATTTTTTTCTCATTTTCCTTGTTTTCTACGTATTCCTCTTCTTTTTTATCTTTCATGGCTTCCTCATATTCCTTACCTTCCTCATTGTTACCATATTTAGTGCTATCTTCAGGTGTATCCATCACTATGTCTACCTCTATTTTATTTTCTTCTTCTATTGCCTTATCGAGGTCAGCATTATGCGTCAGCTTGGGAGTGATTTAAGTGGTTGATAAATTATCCATAGGTAGTTTCCATAATTGACGTTGTGTGTTGATTTTATCTTCGGCTAATTTCACCAATTCATAGGTTTACATCATGGTATAGGGATTGAACCTTGTCACCTCCATTCTAATTTCCTCTTTCAATCCACTAATGAATCTATTGATGAGAATTGATTCATCCAACCCTATGTTGTGTTTGGTGATATCCTTAAATAAAATTTCATACTCATGCACAGTAGTGTTTTGATGAAGAACCTTAATCAATTCCCACATGGTTGGGTCCCACATGGCTCTGATACCAAATGGTAAGACCCCAAGGTCTTACTATAAAATATTAATAAATTAATGTAAATGTAATTGTAGGCCACTCAAAGAGGGCTCCCTTGTAATCGCTTTGCCTACTATAGGGGGCTCCCTCTTTTAGAATCTATGATTCTTATTCTTCTTCTTCTTGGATGATTTGTGTGAATAGCCAATGTAATATATATATATATATCTATCCTAAAGCTATGTTGGTGAATATACGTGATGGTTCACGTTATGAAAAGACATGATGGTTCACGTTATGAAGAGATGTGATGGTTCACTTTAAGAGTTAATAATATAATAATTAAATGATTAATAATACTAACTAATAATGTTAGGATTGAGGATCCTAACATTAGTTCATCAAAGAAAACAACAAACTTGACACTCCTAAAACTAATGACAATGAAATAGACATATCTTTACTTTGCACTCATTGCAACAAAATTTATCATAAAAAGGCATATTACTAGATTTTACACCAATATAAATATTGTGAATGAATGTCGCATTCATCCTATTTCAATTACTACAAGGACAAATGCTATAAAAATTTGAAGAAAATTTTACATTCAAATTACATTTTTTTCTTCAAGTTCTTTTTTTAGAAGTATCTACTAGCATGAAATTCAAGCTTGATATTTTTGAAGATCAAATATATAGGTCATATAGAAAACTAAAGGAAAGATTAGAAAATAATTATGATATTCTTATGACTTGCAAGATTATCATATCTCTAGTTCACCAAAGGTATCTAAATTATTTTGAGAATTCTACCAAGAATATTGGAATGAATAAAACGTGGAAAAAAAAAATGAAGACAGAAGCAGTAGAAGAAGAAGAGACTCACCAAAATGAAGACTACAAAAAAATAAATATCCTTATTGAATACTAAATTTTTCATCAATGAAATAATATAATACAAGGGGTTTTGGAATTTATTACATCATTTTTTTCTTTACTAATGTGCCTTCATGGGTACATATTTAGATTATGATTACATTAGGAGATAAATAGTTTATTAGAGCAATTGAATAAATGCACAAGTTTTAGAATGTGCAATGATGTAAATATGCACGTAGTCCACATGTACATGAGTCTTAGGGTTGAGTAAGAGGTAAGAAATATATATTCCTATATATAGGCCTCATTATGAGTGTTTATGAGAGGATTTTGGAGTGCATAGGTTAGAGTAGTAGTAGTCACAATGTAGCTCAATTTTGTTACTATGGAGTAGTTGTAAACTCCATTAGAGGAGCATTATTATTTTCATAAGCTTTCTCTTATGAGAATTTCTAGAGCATTGTATCAAGTTTATTTTTTATCATATTTTCATGCATGTTAAGTTGTCATTACCATAGTTATAATATTGCATGTTTATTTTAATACTTTTAATTGCTTTTCAGTTCATATATTTACATCATACCAAAAATAAATGCATCCAATGACTCATTTTATAGCCTAGCCTTGTGATAGGGTAACACTTCCTTCAAGGTGGTAAATTGGCATTAAATTCCGTATGAGTCAAATTTGGATTGGACTTCACAAGAATACATAGTGAAGGGGGTTAGCCATACCCATAAAACTTTGTAAAATGATCATCCTTTTAATTGTGCTCAAAAAAATTAAAACTCTTAATAAAGATTAAAATTAAGTCAGTCTAATATCTATCATAGTTATGGAATAGAGAATATACTTCTCTTCAAAAAGTATATCACTCACCACAATAAATTGGGTAAGGATTGATAGGACTTGAGCTCCATCATAGTTTGGATTTCATCATCGAGAAACTATATATGGGCATCAAGGTGAAGCCCTTAATTTGATACAAGACAATTTTACCTCTCCAACTTTAAGCACCTCACCTACTTGTAGTCGTAATATTAATATTATTAGTTTTACACATCTCATGCTCTGGTATTCAAATGCATAAACTAGTATTGAATATCATATCATACATATTAATTTATTAGATATATTAACTTTTAATTTGTAGTATTTCAGTGTGGACTACGCACCTTTTTTTAGTACTTCAAATTTAGCCATATCATCATCTTATTTCATCGGGACTCAAAGCCACCTACTTGTACAAATCATCATTTGTACAAGATATTCTACTTGGATGGTGAGCAAGGTCTAGTGGATCACATTCATTAATTTTCATAATTTGGCTCTATTTCTACTGACACATTTTGCCTCACGTAGTCATTTTTTCCTTTTTCACACCTTGACACACCTCTTTTAGGTCTTTATAGTCTCATAGGTCACAATTAATTCTAACTTCAAACTAAATTTTTTATGTACCCTCAAAGGTAAGGATAATTAGTATCAATGGTTCATAAGGCTTATGACATCTACAACATTTGAGAAACTATAGTGCAACCATATGGATGCAAATCCCATGACACCCATAGATGATGACCAAAATTGTTTTAGCATCCTCCTTATCATAGAATATCACCTTCATAATTTGATTTATGAATCTAATCATGATACATCATGGTCAGTTCTTGAAGTCTTCAAGAAAAAAAATTACACCAAATATTATGTAGAATTTGTTCATCTTATCCTCAATATGAGTCAAATAAAGATGCAAAAATAACACTCCAATTCCACCATCAAACTCCTTCACCCTATTAAATAGGTCATTAATAAATACTTCAAAAATTTATGTATCAAATGGGCTTTCCTCATTTAGTAATGTCTTCATATTGTATACTACAAGAACTTTCTTACCAGTTTATCAACAGGCATAACCTTAAAAACTTTCAACTTTGAAGCCTTAGCAAAAAATCTCGTTGAACTTAATGAAAAATTTGACACAAAACTTAGTAGTTGTAACCCTAGAAAATTAGCCCTTCAGGTGGATGAATATGCAAACTTTTCAAATATTCAATGTAATAGAAGCCATGCTCATGATCATGGTCAAGGTGAATACAAAGGATAAGGACAATATTATAATAATGGTAGAAATGAACACTCATGACATCAAACTAGTCAAGGAAAATATAGTTAAGAACAATTAAAATAATCTAGTACCTGTCAAGGAATTGACAACTCAAATGTTATGTGCAAACATTGTAATATAAAAGGGCACTATGCCATTGATTACCAAACTGCCACACACAAACACAATGTACATAATATAAATGGAGATGACTCTTATCTGGATATCTTCCAAAGTGCTCAATTTGTGCATGCCCATATTATCAGTACATGATCACCTATATCACAATCTATTATCCATATAAAAACATTCATTGAGGAACATTTAGGATATGTTGGCTATGACATTTATCATCCCATATTGCAACCCATTATAGTTTCCTATAGCATAGCCTCCACTAGTATATCATGGATTATAAATATTGGAGCCAACCAACACATGAGTTCCAACAAATGACTTATTTTGAGAATTCAACTTAGAAGTACTTAGTGTAGTTCACATGGTTGATAAATCGTCTCAACCAATTGAAGGGACTAGAATTATTTGATTAAAACTTTCCAAATTACCTAATTTTTGGCTACTTGATATTCTCTATATCCCTACTTTGAAGAAAAATTTGATGTTACTATCCACCATCATCTACCATTGATTTTATCTGAGTGTCATTGCCAAATATAAAACTCTTTGATTCATTCATCCACCTTCCAAAATAGTGATCATGACTAGTTACTTAGATGGAAAACTCATCAAACTTGTTGGACATACTACTTGTGAAGTTCACATTGCTAAATTTGACATGGAACTTAATGCCACCATGTTTCCCAAGAAACTTTTTGTTGATACATTATGGTATACTTGCATGGGTCATGTCAAACTTGACCAAGTGAGACAAATGGTGTCCATAATCTTAGGACTAACACATTTCTCTTCCAAACCCATCATGCATTATTGTCAAATCCTCTCAATATCATTTTCCAAATATTTAATGGAATTCAACATAAAAATTGGATCTAGTTCACTTAGACATTTGTGGGTCAATGTCCATTCCATCAATAAAAGGTAAAATGTATTACATCACCTTCATTGATGACTTCTAAAAGAAGTTATGGATTGATTTTTTGGAGAAATCTAAAGCTTTTAAAATATTCAAAGTATTCAAGGCTTGTTTAGAATGAAAATGAGGTTATAGAATATAGACATTCAAGAGTGGTAATGGTAGCAAGTACACCTCAAATTAATTCATATAGTACTTTTCCTCGCATGTGATCAAACATAATTTAACCATACCAAGCACACCTTAATAAAATAATATTTCCAAGCACATGAAAAAAACAATTATGAACAAGGATCATGTCCTTTTCTACAAAAATGTACTTCCATATCTTTGGGTTGAAGCCACCTAGATTGTTATGCATGTATTGAATATAATGAGTCCCTCAAAATTTAGCATGTCACATCATCAAAATGAACTAGACACCCCCTCATCATTATCCACTTTAGAATATTTGGCTCTATTTGATATGGTCATATTATTCTAGAGCACAAAAATAAAATTGAATCTCAAGTTATTAAAGGCATATTTTTTGGATATCTTTTGGATAAGAAGGGATACAAGGTATTCATTCCTTCACACTAGAAAAGTGACTGTGATGTGTGATTTTGTGTTTGCAAAAATTGAAGGACAATTGGTTACTTTGGATACCACTAACATATATGATGTTTAAATTCCAATTTGTAGGGGGAAGACTAATGTAAATCTGGCTACAAGAGGTCAAAACATAATACCTCCCATTACATAAAAACTATGATAAATGAAAATAATATATAAAACCCTCCATTTACATAAAAACTGCAATAAATGAAAATAATCATAAAAACCCTCTATTCATATAAAAACTACAATAAATGGAATTAAACCAATAAATAATTTATTTTTTCATTCCTGGATTCACTTCCCCTTTTACAATGCAATACCAAGGGAATATATATCCCCAAATAAACCCTAAAACTTGAAGCCCTAAAAGAAACCCTAAAGCTTAAAACCCTAAAAATAAAAAAATTACTATTTTTGGCAAATTGATTTTTCCACCAAAAAATGTTTTTTTAAGTAATTACTATTTTCGGCAAATTATTTTTTCATAAAAAATTGTCTTTTTTAGTAATTACCATTTTCGGCAAATTATAATTTGCGTCAAATAATTCCATTTTGAGTAATAAAAATTTACTTTAAAACTTCTTTTAAAAAACCCTCTAAAGATAGGCTCCTGAATCATTCTCCTTTGGTTGAAAAGAACTCTGCTCTTGCGAGTTCCTTCGATCAAACTCATAATCGCTCTCCATAGAATACCACATATCTACAAGTACTCCTCAAAGTATCAATCTTCTTATGAGGTTTTATATCTCAAACCTCTTGCAAACACTACACATAGTGCCAATTTATTCTTTCGATGTTTTAAAATAGTAAACCTCCTACAAGCACTACACAAAGTGCTAATTCTTCCCTCTGAGATTTTCAATAAAAAAAAAACCTCTTGCAAGCACTACACAGAGTGCTTATTTATTTCTTTAAGGTTTTACAAACCTTCTGTAATCACTACACAATGTGCCAATTCCTCCTTATGAGGTTTTATATAAAAAAACCTCCTACAAGCACTTATACAGAGTGCCAATTTTTTTCTCTAAGGTTTTACAAATCTTCTGCAAGCACTACACAAAGTGCCAATCTCTTTCTCTAGGGATTTTACATAAAAAAACCTCTTGCAAGCACTTACACAGAGTGTCAATTTTTGTCTCCAAGGTTTTACAAACCTTCTACAAGCACTACATAGAGTGTCAATTTTTTTTTTTTTGAGCCTCTTTGCTCTCCTCTCCTTTTCTTTTTTCTTCTCTTCTCTTTTCTCCTCTCAACAAGATCCAACTTTCTCTGATACCAAATGATGTAAATCCAACTACAAGAGGTCAAAACATAATACCTCCCATTACATAAAAACTGTGATAAATAAAAATAATATATAAAACCCTCCATTTATATAAAAATTGTAATAAATGAAAATAATCATAAAAACCCTCCATTCACATAAGAACTACAATAAATAGAAATAAACTAATAAATAATTTATTTTTTCATTCTTGGATTCACTTCCCCTTTTACAATGCAATACCAAGGGAATATATATCCCCAAAGAAACCCTAAAATAAAACCCTAAAACTTGAAGCCTTAAAAAAAACCCTAAAGCTTAAAACCCTAAAAATAAAAAAAAATTACTATTTTTGGCAAATTGATTTTTCTACCAAAAATATTTTTTTAAGTAATTACTATTTTTGGAAAATTATTTTTTTGTAACAATTTGCCTTTTCTAATAATTACCATTTTTGTCGTCTGGTGCTTTCAGCGGCATAAATGGTTTAAAATGATTGTAGCATGGTGGTTATAGGGGCGGACTGTGCGAAGATCTGTGTGGCGGCTTCTAGGGCGGACAACGCAGAATACTGTGGTGGCCATAAAAGTCGGACAGCCTGCACGGATTCATGGCGGATACCAATTCCACCATGTAAATTCAAAAAAAAAAAAATAAATAAATAATTACCATTTTTGGAAAATTATAATTTGCGTCAAATAATTCTATTTTGAGTAATAAAAATTTACTTTAAAACTTATTTTAAAAAACCCTCTAAAAATAGGCTCCTACATCAAAGACGTTGAAAAGTTACTCAAAACTCTAGAATCTACAAATCAACCCATAATTTTGTAGAAACCAAACTATGATACTAAATAAATATTTATATCTTCTGCACCTTCTACCCCTTCACATAGTAATGTTAATCATAGTAAATGTATTGTTTCACATCCATATTCATCAGTATCCTCCATACCTAATGATCCATTCTAGAATCATGATGATAACTTTGAGGTAGGTAAGACATACACATTGATACCCACTCAAAGAATTTGTGAAGCTCACCAGCTCTTAAAGGATATCAAAGTAGATAAAGCAATCAAAATGGACATGATACGTGCCCTCAAAGAAATATTTTATGAATCATTACTTGTTGAACTATAACATATAGAAATTCACCTCACTCTAAATAATAAACCCCTCATGTACCAAGAATTTTTCAAACATATAGCTTGTAAATATCTAATGAACCAAGAGTATGAATATCTCATCAAAAATGGTACTTGGAAGTTAGTCAATCCACCATTTTGAAGAAAGGTAGTTCAAAAATGGGTGTATAAAAATAAGTATAAATCATATAGCACCTTTGAAAAACACAAGGTGATATTAGTGGCTAAAAACTTCACACAAAATGAAGGTATCGAATACATTAATATATTTATACCTAATACAAAATAGCCCATAATCAGGACTCTTGTAGTCTTAGCTACACAACAAGGTTGGAAGCTTCATGAATTAGATGTAAATACTAATTTCTTGAATGGCGAATTGGAATAAGAAATATACATGGTATAGAAAAAATGTTTTCATATTGTAGGACAAGAGCATAAGGTATGTAGACTCATAAAGTCTTTATATGGATTGAATTAAGCCCCTCATGCTTGGTTCAATGAGCTATTAGATTAGATGAAGCAACTTGAATTTGAAGTGTGTTATTACCAATACATTGATGCAACAATGTTCATCAAGCACAATAAATGTAAATTCACATACCTCATAGTCTTTGTGGATGACATGCTTCTAATAGGAAACAATGAACACAACATCAACATAGTAAAAAAGGACCTTGTAATGAATTTTGATATATATAATTTGATATTGATGAAATTATATTTGGGCATACAAGTAACTCAAGAAAATGGTAAAATATTCTTGACCAAAGAGAAATACATCAATGATATTCTGGAGAAGTTTAAACTCAAATATACACACCCTATAACAGCAACAATGGAATCAAATTTGAATCTCATCATGGATGATGACACACTAGAGGTAGTTGCAATACTCTAGCTAATATTGATTGGTAGTCTCATCTATGTTACTAACACAAGATGTAACATCACTTATGTAGTGGATATTTTAGCATGGTACATGACCAATCCAAAGGAGAGTCACTGGCAAGAAGAAATAATATTGTAGAGGTACCTAAATACAACCCACAATTATGGTTTATTGTATGAGAAGAATAAAAAATTCAAAGCACTCACAAACTCAGAATTTGCAAGATATAAAGACACTAGGAGATATATTTCTAGGTTCTTTATGTTTCTTGGATCAGCACCAATTTTATGGAGATCAAAGTGAATATTAACCTTTGCTTTATGAAAGATGAATATAATATAGATATGTTGGTCCTTGATATATCCTTATTCTTTTCTGCTTTCTCTTGCACTTGAAGATAAAATTCTTTGATTTATTTTTGGAATCTTCTCAAACTTCTTACAATCAATCTCTTCTACAACTCTATATTCAACAATGTCTTAGGTTGCATCAACAAACTCAAAAATAATAAAAAGGGTTTGTTATTTCCCTAAAATGATCAACTATATTCAATTTTATTCCCCTCCAATATGAGTCCTTATCTTGACTAGTTAGTCTCCAAATATGATATGAATTCTAGGATTGATCTTACCATAGAGTGTAGGTCTAACTCTCTTTAAAGTAGATAAAATATAACCAATATTGTCACACTAGACAAAAATTAATTTTATATGTAACTAACTAAATCAAATTATGCAACTAACTACTTAAAGTAGCTCTGATACTACTGATGGCTTTTTAAGCCTTGATATTAATGTAAAACTCAAGATAAAATTTATAATATCAAATATATGATAGCCACAATATGTTAAGATAAATATAATGATCATATGAGAAAACTAATATGTAAATTAAGGCTTATAATATATCAAACAACATTAACTAATATGCAAAAATATGAATTTAAATGTCCCAAATCATACTATACAAAGCATACAATAAAACATACAATATTAGTTGCTCAAAATGTATGCAATCTTTATTAATCCTCTTTCTCTTATAAATCTATCATGAATCTCCATTACAATAACAAAACTCCCTATTCTCACTATGATAACTATGATCACTATCCTCACTACGATCAATATGATCAATATGATTTCTATATTCAATATGTTCCCCTATAGAATAATTTATATCTATAGTAGAATGGCTCTTTGTCTACTTGACTATTCCTTTCCATATGCCAAGTCTTATGACTCTCGGATTATCTACTTGAAACTTGCATACCCATGAATCTATCTTGTATGAAAAACTAGACATAATATTCATATTACACTCTATAATATAAGAACACATGTGTACACTTTCATTTGAGATAATTGGGCACATCTACACACATTACACATGCACACTCATTTACATGATACTTGTGTATTTATTGCATTTTATTATATTACATAAAATATTTACTCACACTCTAATCTAAGACTCAACCCTAGTCTAATATTTACAAGGTGTACCATGAAGGCACTATTGGGGTACATTAATATGTACTAAATAATGTAATATTCACCAACACATTATGCAGGATATCCTAGGGGAATTTTATTTCTATATTTTGAATACCACCCAATGTAGCTTTTTGGTAGTTATTAGTGTAGTCAAAACCAATTTGTCCTCTCTTGTTATTAGATTGGTTATCTATTGTAACACTTCATATTAAGATTCAATATCCAAAGTATTTTCTATGAATAAACATAAAAAAAATAGTTTACTACAATATACCTTATACCTTCCCATGTTTGGATAAAATATCGTTCTTTTATTCTTAGTGAAGGAATTAAGTTGCCTAGTCTATGGGATAGAAGGGATTTTCCAAATAAGTGTATGTCCTCATCCCCCTTCGAGAATCATTAAATCCTATATTTTTTCTTCCATAATGCATATTTATTTTTTTTCCATTCTTACAACTAGGATGTGAGAATAATATCTACCATAATGAGACCCTCTATGAGGCTAGAAATACATATCTATTCATTCAAATATAAGAGTTGCAATATCATTTCCAAGATTTTCTTATTGATATCTCCAAATAATTCCCAGTTCTAGATCCTTATATTAGATATGGTGTATTAAACCTCCTCACAAAGTAGTATACATTGGTTCCATGATAAATTTTCCCTTCCTATAATGATTATTGCAGTCTTAGCCTGAAAAAGTTTTATCTAACCTACATAAACTATACTATGAATGATTAGTGTATGGTCTTATATGTATGTAGTTCTATCATGATCAAATAATGATATGGGTGTATATTTTTGAGGACCTTCATCCTAGGAATATCTCCAAGAATAAAAAAATTATCTTATAGTAGGAACATATCTAATATTTCTATAACGAAGGAAAATCCTTACCTTCTATTAGACTATGTCATTAGGCAATTGGCTGGAATGAAATCCATAATGTGGAGGCTTCTATTGTATTATTTATGAGATTCACACTAAATTAGGGCAAAAACAACATGCCTAGCAAGGGTAAATGAGATGTATCTATTGTTCTACTCGATTTAAGCACTACAAAAGTGACACTTTAAAATATGCATAAAATGACAAGTATATAAAATAAATGGGTGGTTCTCCTCATATTAATATAAATTTTGAATATGAGGATACAAAATGCCCTCTTAAGGTATTTCAATTGATACACTAAATACAATAAACAAAATATTAAATCCCTCCATGAATCCAAGATGTGCTTCCAATGTCTTCCTCGCACTTACAATAGAGGAGTGTGGGCTCCCGATGCCACTACAAAGTGTTATATTTCTATGCTAGCTTACTAGTCCTTCCTCATAATGTTGTGGTACTTGGATCTGCATACAGGAAAAAGAAATTTATCAAAACTATACGCATATTGAGATGGAACTGTGAAGATGCATACATCAATAAGCTTGAAATAAGAAAACTGTAGTAAACTATTCAATACTACTCCAAATTCTACCAAAAGTGATATATAGGTATATTACGTGCTCTATGAATGATCTAATAAAAAATAGTAAGGAAATTGTGGCTAGATTTGTGGCTATGCTGGGGTGCGGTGTTTAGACATACAACTCACAAAAACACAATAATAGGAGAAATACAACTCCCAATAGAGAGTATATAACATGGTATAGAAACTATCTATGCAAAAATAGTAAAGAAATTACAATTAAATTTGTTTTCATCATAGGGTGTAACACCTAGGATTGCAAAAATATGAAAATCATGATAACTAATTCAAAAAACTTCAAATTGGACAAAATTAGAACAATAAGTATATATTCTAATTTAGAATAGACCTATGCAAAAATTGTTGAAAAATAATGCTTTGATTTGTGGCCATCATAGGGTGTTATGGTTGGGACTGTCATAATTTGGGGGCCACCCTGGGGTAGGATGACCACCAAATATGCTAATTTTATACCACAAATTCCTTAGGGAATTGTTCCAAAACACTCATAGGATTATTTTTCGATAAATTTGGGTATAAGATTCACTCAAATGGATAAGTTTTGTAAACATATTGGGAATTTTGTAATAACTTGAAAACCTCCTTTGCTCGAGGGATATCTCAAAGGAAAATGTACAATAAGCTTGGGGGAAAATATCGATAGCACTCTATGGTGAAATATGCAAAGAATCCTCCCTAAATTCGGGTGGAATTTATTCACTTTATATCCCAAGAGAGCATATGGGAAAATGGGCATGCGAGGCCATGCAACACAAGGGTTACCACTTTTCCCAAAGGTCACCATGCATTACAGGGAGAAGGAATCTCTATTTTTGGCCTTCAATCTGCAAGGTGTCATGATAGTAATGCACCCTCTCACAAGCATTCTAATTTTTACATTTTTAGGATCAAATACCATGGTCATCACACCTAGTGACTGCCCAGTATCATAATTTCTCAAATAAAAATTTCTAAAAAATACCTTAAAAAGTGTTGTGAGAGTCTTGAGCCATTATTCCACATGTATCCAATGATGGTCCTCATGGTGGTATAGAAATCACAACACCCACATAGATTTTTGCAAATTACGAAGTAGGATTTTGGATGAAATGCCCTAGTGGAAGGAAGTCAACCATGACCCAACGCCTCAAACGAGTGAATCATGGCCATGTTGTATACTCCATCCTCTCTTGTGGGCTTGCTCCTTTTGTATTTCCCAGTATCATAATTTCTCAAATAAAATTTTATAAAAAATACCTTGAGCAACATTGTGAGATTCTTGAGCCATTATCCCATATGTATCCCATTATGGCCCTCATGGTGGTATATAAAGCACAACACCCACATAGAGCTTTGCAAATAAAGAAGTAGGATTTTTGTTGAAATACCCTAGTGGAAGTTGGCCAACCATTACCCAACCCCTCAAATGAGCGAATCATGGCCATATCGTATGCTCCATCCTCTCATGTGGTAGCATCACTCAATGGTGGTGAATGTGGAATTTTCCACATGTATGGTTTTCTTTGACTATTTTACCTCATGGATCCCATGTTAATACTAGGGTCCATTATTTCGCTCCTCTAATACTACCCAATCTCATAATTTCTTAAATAAAAAGTTCTAAAAAATACCTTGAGCAACGTTGTGAGAGTCATGATTCACTATCCCACATGTATCCCACGATGGCCCTCATGATGGCATATAAAGCACAATATCTAGATAGATATTTGAAAATGAGGAAGTAGGATTTTGGGTGAAATACCCTAGTCAATGCATGCCAACCATGATCCAACCCCTCAAATGAGTGAATCATGGCCATACCATATGCTCCATCCTCTCCTGTGGAAGCATCGCTCAATGGTGGTGAGTGTGGAATTTTACCCATGTGTATTTTATATTGGTTTTTTTCCCTCATGGACCCCATGTTAATTCTAGGGTCCATTATTTCACTCCTATCATACTACCCAGTCTCATAATTTCTCAAATAAAAAATTCTAAAAAATACCTTGAGCAACACTACGAGAGTCTTGAGCCATTATCCCATATGTAAACCATGATGGACCTCATGGTGGTATATAAATAACAACACCAACATAGAGCTTTTCAAATAAGGAAGCAATATTTTGGGTGAAATACCCTAGTGGAATTAGGACAACCATGATCCAACCCATCGAATGAGTGAATCATGACCATGTCGAATGCTCCATCCTCTCCTGTGGGAGCATCGCTAAATCGTGGTGAGTGTGGAATTTTCCCCATGTGTAGTTTCCATTTGATGTTTTCCCTCGTTGATCCCATATTAATTCTAGGGTTCATTATTTCACTCCTCCCATACTACCTAGTCTCAAAATTTTTAAATAAAAATTTCAAAATATACCTCGAACAACATTGCGAGAGTCTTGAGCCATTATCCCATATTTATCCAACAATTTTCCTCATGGTGGTATAAAAAGCACAACACCCACATAGATATTTTCAAATTAGGAAGCAGAATTTTAGGTGAAATTCCCTAGTGGAATTAGGTCAACCATGACCTACCCCCTCAAAAGAGTGAATCATGGCCATGTTGTATACTCCATCCTCTCTTGTGGGTTCATCGCTCAATGGTGGTGAGTGTGGAATTTTTACCATGTATGGTTTCCATTGGATGTTTTTCCTCATGGGCCCCATGTTAATTCTAGGGTATATTATTTTGCTCCTCCTATACTATCCAGTCTCATAATTTCTCAAATAAAAATTTCTAAAAAATACATTTAGCAACGCTACGAGAGTCTTGAGCCATTATCCCTCATGTATCAAATGATGGGCCTCATGGTGATATATAAAGCACAACACCCACATAGAGCTTTGAATAAATAAGTAGGCTTTTGGTTGAATTTCCCTAATAGAAGCATGTCAACCATGATCTAGACCCTTAAAAGAGCAAATCATGACCATGTTGTATCCTCCATCCTCTCCTTTGGGGGCATCGCTCATTGTTGGTGATTGTGGAATTTTCCCCATGTGTGGTTTTCATTGGTTTTTTTCCCTTGTGGACCCCATGTTAATTCCAAGGTCCATATTTTTTCTCCTCTTGTGCTTCCCATTATCATAATTTCTCTCAATAAAAAACTCTAAAAAATACCTTGAACAACGTTGCGAGAGTCTTGAGCCATTATCCCACATTTATACCAAGATGGCCCTCATGATTGTATATGAATCACAACACCCACATAGATATTTACAAATTAGGAAGTAGGCTTTTGCTTGAAATGATGTAGTGGAAGTAGGCCAACCATCACCCAACCCCTCAAATGAGTGAATCATGGCCATGTTGTATGCTGCATCTTCTCTTGTGGGAGCATCACTCAAAGGTGGTGAGTGTGAATTTTTTTCCATGTGTGGTTTTTGTTGATTGTTTTCTCTCGTGGATCTCATGTTAATTTTAGGGTCTATTATTTTACTCCTTCTATACTATCCAATGTCATAATTTCTAAAATAAAAAATTCTAAAAAATACCTTGAACAACATTGCAAGAGTCCTTAGCCATTATCGCAAAATATATCCCACGATGGTCCTCATGGTGGTATATAAAGCGCAACATCCACATAGATATTTGCAAATTAGGAAGTATGCTTTTGGGTGAAATGCCCTAGTTGAAGTAGGCCAAAATGACCCAAACCCTAAAATGAGCAAATCATGGCCATATTGTATGCTCCATTCTCTACTATGGGAGCATCGCTCAATGGTGGTGAATGTGGAATTTTTCCCATGTGTGGTTTCTGTTGTCTTTTTTCCTCATGGACCTCATGTTAATTCTAGGGTACATTATTTTGCTCCTCCCATACTGCCCAGTCTCATAATTTCTTAAATAAAAAATTCTAAAAAATACCTTTAGCAACGCTACAAGAGTCTTGAGCCATTATCCCACATGTATCCCTTGATGGCCGTCATGGTCGTATATAAAACACAACACCCACATAGAGCTTTACAAATTAGGAAGTAGGATTTTGGGTGAAATGCCCTAGTGGAAGCATGCCAACAATGATCTAGTCCCTCAAACGAGTGAATCATGGCCATGTCGTATACTCCATCCTCTCATGTGGTAGCATCGCTCAATGATGGTGAGTGTGGAATTTTCCCCATGTGTAGTTTCCATTGGATGTTTTCCCTCGTAGACTCCTTGTTAATTTTAGGGTCCATTATTTCACTACTTCAATACTACCCAATATCATAATTTCTTAAATAAAAATTTCTAAAAAATATCTTGAGCAACGTTACGAGAGTCTTGAGTCATTATCCCATATGTATCCAATGATGGCCCTCATGGTGGTATAAAAAGCACAACACCCACATAGAGCTTTGTAAATCACAAAGTAGGCTTTTGGGTGAAATGCCCTAGTTGAAGCAAGTCAACCATGACCCAACCCCTCAAATGAGTGAATCATGGCCATGTTTTTTACTCCATCCTCTCTTGCGAGTGTATCGCTCAACGGTGGTGAGTGTGGAATTTTTCTGCATGTGTTGTTTTTATTGGCTATTTTCTGTTGTGGACCCCATGTTAATTCACAGGTCCATTATTTTTCTCCTCTTGTATTGACCAATATCATAATTTCTTGAATAAAAAATTTGAAAAAATACCATGAGAACACTGTGAGAATCTTGAGCCATTATCCCACATGTATCCCAAGATGGCCCTCATGGTGGTATATAAAGAACAAAATCCATGTAGAGCTTTACAAATCAGGAAGTAGGCTTCTGGGTGAAATACCCTAGTGGAAGCAGGCCAACCATCACCCAACCCCTCAAATGAGTAAGTCATGGCCATGTCGTATACTCCATACTCTCTTGTGGGAGCATCACTCAAAGGTGGTGAGTGTAGAATTTTCCCATGTGTGGTTTCCATTGACTATTTCCCCTCGTGGATCCCATGTTAATTCTAGGGTCTATTATTTTGCTCCTTCCATACTGCCCAGTCTCATAATTTCACAAATAAAAAATTCTAAAAATTACCTTGAGCAATGTTGTGAGATTCTTGACCCATTATCCCACATGTATCCTATGATGGTCATCATGGTGGTATATAAAGAATAACATCCACATAAAACTTTGCAAATTAGGAAGCAAGCTTTTAAGTGAAATGCCCTAGTGGAAATAGGCCAACCTTGACCCAACCCCTCAAACAAGTGGATCATGGTCATACCATATGCTCCATCCTCTCCTATGGTAGAATCACTCAATGGTGGTGAGTGTGGAATTTTTACCATGTGTGGTTTACATTGGATGTTTTCCCTCATGGACCCCATGTTAATTCTAGGGCCCATTATTTCAATCTTCCCATACTACCCAGTCTGATAATATCTTAAATAAAAAATTCTAATAAATACCTTGAGCAAAACTATGAGAGTCTTGAGCCATTATCCCACATGTATCCCATGATGGCCTTTATTGTGGTATATAAATAACAACACCCACATAGAGATTTGCAAATCAGGAAGTAAGAAATTGGGTGAAATGCCCTAGTGGAAGCAAGCCAACCATGAGCCAACCCCTCAAATGAGTGAATCATGGTTGAATCATGGTTTTCCTACTTCCACTAGGGCATTTCAACCAAAATTTTGCTTCCTAATTTGAAAATATCTATGTGGGTGTTGTGATTTATATACCACCATGAAGGCCATCATGGGATACATATGGGATAATGGCTCAAGACTCTCACAACATTGCTTAAAGTTTTTTTTAGAATTTTTTATTTGAGAAATTATTAGAATGGGAAGTATGGGAGAAAATAAATAATGGATCCTAGAATTAACATGGGTTCCACAAGGAAAAACATCCAACAGAAACCACACATGGGGAAATTTCCACTCACAACAATTGAGTGATGCTCCCACAGGAGAGGATGTAGCATACAAAATGTCCATGATTCACTAATTTGAGAGGCTGAATCATGGTTGTCTGCTTCCACTAGGGTATTTCACCTATAAGCCTACTTCCTAATTTGCAAATCTCTGTGTGGGTGTTGTGCTTTATATAGAACCATCAGGGCCATTATTGTACACATGTGGGATAATAGCTCAAGACTCTCATAGCGTTGCTCAGGGTATTTTTTAAATTTTTTTATTTGAGAAATTATCATACTAGGCAGTACGAGAGGAGTGAAATGATGGACCCTAAGAATTAACATGGGGTCCATAAGGTAAAACAACCAACAAAAACCAAACATGGGGAAAATTCCACACTCACCACCAATGAGCAATGCTCCAACAAGAGAGGATTGAGCATACGACATGGTCATGATTCATTTATTTGAGGGGTTGGGTCATGGTTGGATTGCTTCCACTATGGAATTTCACCCAATTGTCTACTTCTTGATTTGCAACGATATGTGTGGGTGTTGTTATTTATATACAACCATGAGAGCCATCGTGGGATACATGTGGGATAATAGATCAAGACTCTTGTAGTGTTTCTCAAGGTATTTTTTAGAATTTTTTATTTGAGAAATTATGATACTGGGTAGTATGGGAGCATCAAAATAATGGACCCTAGAATTAACATGGGATCCATGAGGAAAAACAACCAATGAAAACCATAAATGAAAAAATTCACACTCACAACCATTGAGTGATGCTCCCACAGGAGAGGATGGAGCATACGACATGACCATGATTCACTCGTTTGAGGGGTTGGGTCATGGTTGGCCTGATTCCACTAGGTTATTTTACCCAAAAACCTACTTCATGACTATCAAATATCTATGTAGGTGTTGTGCTTTATATACCACCATGAGGGCCGTCATGGGCTACATGTGGGACAATGGCTCAAGACTCTCATAGCATTGGTCAAGGTATTTTTTAGAATTTTTTATTTTAGAAATTATGAGGTTGGGAAGTATGCAAGGAGTGAAATAATGGACCCTATAATTAACATGGAGTCCAAAAGAAAAAAAAATACAAAGGAAACCACATAGGGGAAAATTCCACACTCATCACCTTTGAGCAATGCTCCCATAAGAGAGGATGGAGAATATGACATGACCATGATTTGCTTGTTTGAGGGGTTGGGTTATGGTTGGCCTGCTTCCACTAGGGAATTTCACCCAAAATCTTGCTTCATGATTTGCAAAGCTCTATGTGGATGTTGTGCTTTATATACGACCATGAGGGCCATCATGGAATACATGTAGGATAATGTCTCAAGACTCTCATAGCATTGCTCAAGGTATTTTTTAGAATTTTTTATTTGAGAAATTATGAGACCGAACATTATGGGAGGACCAAAATAATGGACCATAGAATTAAAATAGGATCCATGAGGGAAAAATAAAAATAAAACCACACATGAGGAAAATTCCACACTCACCACCATTGATCGATGCTCGCACATGAGAGGATGGAGTATACAACATGGCCATGATTCGCTTGTTTGAAGGATGGATCATGGTTGGCTTGCTTCCACTAGGGTATTTCACCCAAAAGTCTTATTCCTTATTTGCAAATATTTATGTGGAAGTTGTGCTTTATATACCACCATGAGGGCCATCATAGGATACATGTGGGATAATGGCTCAAGACTCCTGCAGCATTGCTCAAATTATTTTTTATAATTTTTTATTTAAAAAATTATGAGATTAAGCAGTATGGGAGGAGTGAAATAATGGACCCTAGAATTAACATAGGATCCACAAGGGAAAATAACCAATAGAAACCAAACATGCGTAAAATTCCACACTCAGCACCATTGAACGATGCTCCCACAAGAGACGATCGAGCATACGACATGGTCATGATTCACTTGTTTGAGGGGTTGGGTCATGGTTGGCCTACTTCCACTAGGGTATTTCATACAAAATCCTTCTTCTTGATTTGGAAATCTCTATGTGGATTTTGTGCTTTATATATCACCATGAGGACCATCGTGGGATACATGTGGGATAATGGCTCAAGACTCCTGCAACATTGCTAAAGTTATTTTTTAGAATTTGTAATTTGAGAAATTTTCAGACTGGGTAGTATAGGAGGAGTGAGATAATGGACCATAGAATTAACATGAGGTCCACGAGGGAAAACATCCAATAAAAACCACACGTGGGGAAAATTCCACACTCACCACCATTGAGCAATGCTCCCACAATAGAGGATGGATCATACAACATGTTCATGATTCGCTCGTTTGAGAGGCTAGTTCATGGCTAACCTACATTCACTAGGGCACTTCACATAAAATATTTCTTCTTTATTTGAAAATATCTATGTGGGTATTGTGCTTTACATACCACCATGAGGGCCATCATGGGATACATATGGTATAATGGCTCAAGACTCTTGTAGTGTTGCTCAAGGTATTTTTTAGAATTTTTTATATGAGAAATTATGATACTAGGTAGTATGGGAGGAGAAAAATAATTGAACCTAGAATTAACATGGGGTCCACAAGGTAAAAAAACCAATACAAACCACAAATGGATAAAATTTCACATTCAACACCATTGAGCAATGCTTCCACAGGAGAGGATGGAGCATATGGCATGACCATGATCGCTTGTTTTAGGGGCTGGGTCATGGTTGGCCTACTTCCACTAGGGAATTTCACCCAAAATCCTACTTCCTAATTTATAAATATCTATGAGGGTGGTGTGCCTTATATACCACAATGAGGGCTATCATGAGATACATGGGGGATAATGCCTCAAGACTCTCACAGCGTTGATCAAGGTATTTTTTAGAATTTTTTATTTAAAAAATTATGAGACTAGCTAGTATGGGAGGAGTGAAATAATGGACCCTAGAATTAACATGGTGTCCATGGGAGAAAAAATCCAATGGAAACCACACATGGGGAAAATTACACACTCACCACTATTGAGCGATGCTCCCATAGGAGATGATGGAGCATACAACATGGCCATGATTCACTTGTTTGAGAGGCTGGGTTATGGTTGGCCTACTTCCACTAGGGTATTTCACCCAAAATATTGCTTCCTAATTTACAAAGCTCTATGTGGGTGTTGTGCTTTATATACCACCATGAGGCTCATCGTGGGATACATGTGGGATAATGGCTCAAGACTCTCACAGCATTGCTCAAGGTATTGTTTAGAATTTTTTATTTGAGAAATTATGAGATTGGGTAATATGAGAGGAGAGAAATAATGGACCCTAGAATTAACATGGGATCCATGAGTGAAAACAACTACTGAAAACCACACATGGGGAAAATTCCACACTCACCACCATTTATCGATGCTCCCACAAAATAGGATGGAGCATACAACATGGTGATGATTCACTCATTTGAGGTGTTGGCTCATGGTTGGCCTGCTTCCACTAGGATATTTTGCCCAAAATCCAACTTCCTAATTTGCAAAGCTCTATGTGGGTGTTATTTTTTATATACCATCATGAGGGTCGTCATGGAATACATGTGGGATAATGGCTTAAGACTCTTGTAGCATTGCTCAAGTTATTTTCTAGAATTTTTTATTTGAGAAATTATGAGACTGGGCAGTACGAGAGTAACAAAATAATGGAACCTATAATTAATATGGGGTCCACAAGGGAAAACAACCAATTTAAACCATGCATGGGAAAATTGCAAACTCACCACCATTGATCGATGCTCCAAGAGGAGAGGATGAAGAACACGACATGACCATGATTTACTCATTTTAGGGGTTGGTTCTTGGTTGTCTTACTTCCACTAGGGAATTTCACCCAAAATCCTACTTCATGATTTGAAAAGCTCTATGTCGGTGTTGGGCTTTATATACCACCATCAGGACCATCATGGGATACATGTGGGATTATGGCTCAAGACTCTCGCAACATTGCTCAAGGTATTTTTTACAATTTTTTGTTTTAGAAATTATGATACTAGGCATTATGATAGGAGCAAAATAATGGACCACAAAAATTTCCAAAAGTCGGGTAAAACCTTACAAAAGTGGTTAGGACCACTATGTAACCTTCGAGAGTTTCCAAAGGGGGCCATATGATGTCAAATTAGACAATGCCTTGGTCGTATAATCATATTGATGCAATTTTATTGTCTATAGATGCCCCTTTTTAGAATGCATTATGTTCAACACAATGCTAAGAAAAAATAGATAACTAAAATATCAAATAATTAACATTATTCAGTAACTTGACCAACTTTAGAAGCCCCAATCATAGAAAGAGCATGCATTATTGAATGTTTTCTTTAGATAGGCTAATGAACTTGCCTCAAGTACAACATTCCATGTTCAGTTTACTTGCTATTGGATATTGTTCAATATGAATAGGCAAGGTCTATGATCCTTTAAGCTTCTAGAATGCCAAGCATTTGTTTGATTGAAATTTTTACTTGTTTTCTACCCAAATGAGAGATGTGATTTTCTTTGTCAATGATTCGTTGGATGAATGTAATTTGCATGATTGAGTGTTTGATTACTGATTTTGATTATGAATTTTTTAAGTATAACTACCCCCTAAAGTGATGCATCAATGAGGGAATGTTCAGTGATAAAAGCAATGAGTCACTTGACCTATATGATAGGGTTGGGTTTTCCTTCAGTTTAACCCATTGTAATATTGAGCAATTTTGGGGAGTATTTTGATGATTTTGTTGATGCTTTAAGGATGAAATGATTTGAATACTTTGTTACCATGGGGTGGTCCAGATGAAATGGCCTTATTAGAAAATGAATTACAGACCTTTCCACTCATACATAAGCAATTTAGTTTCATCTTGATCCAAGGTGAATTTTGACCAAATTTGACCTATTTTGGTGGGTTTTGGACCCTTTTTTGTGCCTTTTTGGAATAATTTGATGTGGTTTTTTGGTGGCCATACTAGGGTGGTATAGCTACATATTTTATGGTTTTCTAAGGATAGGATGGTTAGCCAATTAGTTGACCATACCTCTTGGAGGGCTATTTAAGCTCAAAATTTAGAATTTGGGATCATTTGTGCATTTATAACTTTGCAGTTTGAGAGGTTAGGAGTAGGAGAGTGATTTTTCAAAGTAAATCATTGTTAACATAATACCATGATAAGCATGAGCTAGTTTGTAGACTCAAATAGCGGTGGAGCTAGCACAATATGGGTAAGGACTACATTTGCCCCATACCTTATTGAACTAGAAATTGTAATTATTTTTGCATTTTCTTAAAAAAACCCTAAAGTTTAGAAAATGAATATAAATAGTCATAATTTGCAATAATTTATGTTTTTTTTTTGTGCAATTTAGGTGCTTAATTTTGCTTTAAATGTCAATTTTTTTCTATTTTTGATGGTCGGGAAGGCCAATTTTGAACCATGTTGGGGGCCATTTCTGGGTGGTATGGCCAACCTAAGCTATTTGGGGGTCATCTATAGGTGTGACAGACACCAATTTGGGGGTTGTACTTGGGTGTGACGACCATAATTTGTCCTTAAAATGGGCCCTTTTGTGATGTTTTTGGTTTATTTTTTACTAATTTTTTGCTTTGTTTTGGTTTTGTTTTGAAACTTGTTTGTCCCATCCAAGTGGTTAATAGTCAGTATCAATTTTTGACCCTATTTAGAACCACTTGTGGCCTCTTGAAATAGGAGGACTAGTAATGGATTGATGCCATTAGGCTCAACCAGGTGACCCAACTAGATCGAGTGAAGGGTGATAGAGTTTATCTAATTTTACTAATAAATCTATGGGACCTGCTCACTAACACCTTTCATTTGCTTACAAGGGATATGATAGTTACCCTATAGGATTTCTATGAGATTCTACACAATCTAATAGAGTACTGATTGATCATATCCACTCATCATAATCTCAAAGATACCATTTTGGAGAGATACTTTAGACATGATTGGCCTGAGGCACTATGATATTTGTCGAGCGACGATATCCTAGAAGACTTATGGTATGACATAGAGGTCTTACAGGTGAGACATAATTTGTTTATAACACTAATATGAAACATGCTACTACTGTATTTATAAGGAGCTAGGTTCCCATGGAACCTTCTAGAGTTAGTATTCACACTAGTGGAGTGCCCCATAGAGATACCTATAGTGATGGCATGGGATACTACCTTATTAGCATATATCTATTAAGAGTTGTACAAGATTTTACATCACAATAAAAAGGGGTTAGGCTATAGATTTATACTATAGGTGTAGGGATGGAAAAATATTGTCATGGATCGACCATGGGACTACCTTGGATGATGCATGCATAGCTCATGAATAGGGATATAGGGTATGTGATCTTATGGTAGAAATATCAAGAGAGGGGCCTGAGCCATTTTGATGTAGGTTCAATTAAACTCTATGTAAATTCCTTTGCATGACTTAGGGTAGATGCCATTATCTGGATACTGTACAAAGACTATCTAGTATAACACAAATATAAGGCACAACTTTGATAGGTACGATGAGGGATATGGCTAGAGGTTCAACACATGACTGAGCGAGTGTATTTCCTATATGATTGGATACTGTGATATTTTAGACTATGCCAAGGGTTACATAGTGAGACCATTATCTAATTATGCTTGTAATGGAGGTTATTACGGAGGAGGCAGATCTTGTGGAGGCTATTGTTGAGGGGGATGATGCTAGAACTATAGTAGAGTATGACTCGTAATGGGTGATGCATCAATGGCATGGGTATGGACTACTAGGTAATGACATGGTTATAAGGGTAGAGGAGGCTCACAAAGAGGCTCCCCCTAAGGAGAATCCAATATTGAGAGAGTAACCTAATAAGGAGGTAAAATTATAGGAGCAACATGTGCATCACTGACTATATGATGAGTGGATGTACCAGATGGATGTTGAGGTTTAGCAAGTGGTGTATGATGAGGACAATTGGAAGGAGAAGGGATTGTAAGCATATTTGTAAGCATGCAATGCTACCATTGTTGAGCTACAGGGTGAGTTGATCTAAGAGAGGTATGAGAAAAAGGAGTACACTGAGGAGAGGGCTATCCTATAGACACAATTATAGACTACATAGATTGATATTGATTGATAGGTAGTAGTTATTAGAGGATATGAGACTAGGATTATAGAGCATTCTATAGTGATTGAGGGGCATGAGGCTAGGATTATAGAAAAGGGGATAGATATAGCTATACTTTGAACACAGGTTGTGGTAGGGGAATAGGCTAGGTGGTATATAGTGGTGATGAGGTATATAGGCTACGAGAGGAGGTGATACAACTCTAGGTCTTAGTGGGGGACTTCCAGACTAGTTTTCGATAGGAGTGAGCCTATACCCAAAATTTGGAGGATGAGATAATGCATCTTAGGGGGCAGTTACCAACCCATCCATATGCTAGTGGATCACACCAGAGTTGGAGGAGTGGTACAAGATAATATTCTATGAGGATGGGGGTTCCTAGATTTGCACAAAGGTCAGATAGGGTAGGGGGTAGTAGGTTTAGGAGTTCTCAATAGACGATGTTCGAGGGTGAGGGCGAGAGTTATGGTGTTGATCCTGTGTGATCATGGCCTTAGAACTTTGTTGTTATTTTTTTATTTTGGTATTATGAGGTTTGAGGACCTACTTTATTATAGCCTACGACAAATTTTTTGATGATGATGTATATTTTTACTCCATACATGTACACATATACATATGAGTTGTTATTATGGTCATCATGTGTATCCTTATTGCTTTATTGGATGTATGAAATGCTTATGTTTTCTTTACTGATGCTTTGATGAATGCATTTAGTGTAATATGATGTGTTTTATGATATGGATATGTGTAGATGCATACTAAAATAGATGATTTATTGATTTGTATGATGAAATATGGATACTAGTTGACACATTATATTAGCACCATAGACTGTATAAGATTCATTGAATTATTGTGTAATGTTAGTATGTGATGGATTTATAAAAAATGTAAACTGACAAGATGTGATAGAATTATATGAATGAAATAAATAATAATATGTTCTAGAATGTATTTGAGGTTTTCATGAGACTCAAACACTCTAGTCAACTAATCAAAAACTATATACTAACCATGCAATACTTTTTTACAAGGTATGAATCTATTAGGATGACCAAGGTACTCAATATTCCTATGTGTGCAAGTGAGTTCATTGTTATGATAACACATAAATTTACCCCAGTGCCAAACAAGATTTATGCAACCCATCTATACTAATGATCACCCTTTGATTATCATGATCTTGGTTTTTGTACATAGTTGGATTAGACCACTAGGTAGTATGGGCTACCAAAAGCTAGCTCATTCGCATGCAAACATTGGTCTATACAAAATTAAGATGCTAATGTAACATATATATCATCATACATGAGGATATCATCATTGTCAAGTAGGATTGATGCCACCTAGTCTAAAATGGGGATAACCTCATGGTTTGTCAAATACTGAGAATCCCAAGGATTCAAGTTCAATACTCCCTTCATTTATTTTATTTTATTTGAGATACTTTCTTATGCTTACTAATGAAAATAATTGTTTATTTTATATTTTATTTCCTTTGAGAAAGGGATTTGTTTAGTGATAAAATCACTATTTGTTTTTATTTTTATTTTTATTTTTTGGGATTTTTATTATTGATAGTGGTGAAAAGCATTGTTTATTTTTGGTAATTGGATAGGGAGGAGATTTTCCTTTTATCAATTATTAGCATTTTTGAATCATTCACATAGGAGTATGAGCAAGATAAAATTTCTGCTTAAGGTAACCTACACCACTTTGTAGTTTTCATTTTTACTTATGAAAAACATGGATTTATTAGTGTGAAAAATGTGTTGGGATTTTGATGAGTAAGAGGTACAATCAAAGCAATAATATACCTTCTAAAAATTAGGTTAGATTTCGATAAAATCTAAAAAGAAACTAGAGATGGCTGAGTGACCAAAAACCCTAAAGACATCCTTAAAAAAATTACTAGGTGAAGGGAAACAAACACAACTATGAAAGGTTGGAAATGTAGATGATAAGTGTAATGTGCACAGGTGTGAATGGTCAATTTTGACAAAGTTGAATTTGTAGGATGACTAGTATATAGAGCTAGTGCTAAACATGTATGACCAACTCTAGAATGTAAAGTGCACTAATGGGTATACCTAACGTAAGTGATTGTGAAATGCAATGGTATGTAATATGATGCAACGCAATATTTTTGTATTTTGTATTTTTTTAATGATGTTTTTAAATTTTGGTTGATATATGTATGTGCATGTGATCAACAGGCTTATTGAGTGCCATTGGGGCATTTTGGGTGACCAAATAGTTTACGGATACCTTTTGGGCTTTTGGGTGACCAAAGGATTTATGGATACCTTTTGGGCTTTTTTGGTAACCAAAGTGTTTATGGATACTGTTTAGGCTTTTTGGATTTATCAAAGGGTCTATAGATACCTTTGGAGAATTTTGGAATGATCAATGGGTTTGTCGACACCTTTGGAGTATTTTGGTTGACCAAAGGGTTTGTAGAAGCCTTTGCAGCATTTTGGGGTGACCAAAGGGTTTGTATACACCTTTGGAGCATTTTGGGGTGACCAAAGGGTTCATAGTTACCTTTGGAGCATTTTGAGGGTATAGTGCATTAAGCATGGGAAGGCCATAGATGAAGGTGAAAGCACGAGATTTCAGAAATAAAAAGAAACACTAAAGCTATGCAGTGTAAAACACAATATAACGCTTTAATCCTATGACTTTGAAATGCACGAAACAAAGAAAAGAGACGAATCAAAAATGAAAGAACAGAGGTATAGAAAGCACAGCCCTTCTTATTTAATTCTCTTAATCTCGGTTACAAAGACGTCTCCTCCCTTTTTAGGGGCTAGGAGCGTTAACATGTTTCCATTACAAAAGTGAATAATGATCTTCTTTCCGCGTGCCCACATGCAAAATGGGCGGGCCAAAGCGTTGCCGCCGCTGGTGTTGATGAGTCTTTGATCTTTGCTGCTACTCCTGCGTTCAAAGAAACAACAAAGGCGTTAGTAGCACCTGCTGCAAATATAAAACATTTGTTCTCTAAAAACAATGAAGGATGTATGCCTAAGACTGAATAAAATGATGCATGAAATGATTCTAAGTGACCTGCAATTTTGACAGAGACCAGAAAACATTACCAGAGGGCCACTGTCATCAAAACAGTCGGTGAAACTCCGCCCATTCGCATTCAACTAAAATTCGTCCCTGGGCAGGACGAATTCAACTGTAATTCGTCCCCGGGTAGGACGAATTCGACTGTGTTAAAATGCCGAGTTGATGCCGCTCAAATGTCACACCTCGGGATCTCCAAAATACCTGCAAACATAGGGGTTAGCTAATTGGGGGCATTTTGGGACGACCCAGATGGTCGGATTCTCCCAATTTGACCTCCATCAACGGGAATTTGACGTCGCTACCTGCAAGTTAGTGGGACAACAAAAGCGACAAAAACATGATGATATCTGATCAAAACATTATGAAATCGAAGTTATAAACTATCTAGACAACATAAAATGGAATGGAATATAAACAAGTGATAAAAGAATAGATTAAAATGAAACTTAGAAAAGTGTGGGGCGCCCAAGCGGGCCGCCCACCGTTGGAACTTGATTTTGGCACCAATCCACTTGGGATGGGCCCAAAATCTCTTGGAATGGGTTGTCGGCAAATTGGTAGATTAATGTGGTCAAATGTCGGGTTTGGGTCCGGATCCACACTTCCAAAAGCCACCCAATAACCTCTCTTGCGAAAGAGATTAAGGATGTGGAAGAGGTGAATCGAAAAAGGGTGCAATGGGGTGTTCAATTTGGCAGCACTTCGTTGCTTGAAAATGCCTCCAACTTGTGTCCCTTCTGGGTGGGAAAGTCCACCATTTTATAGACCCAAGGGGTCTCTTTGGAGGGGCATGCAGGGGTGCCATGTGGCGGCCATGCCTTCCCAAGAGGGAGGAGACTCCTCCCCGACTTGGGCTTCCATGACTGCCCTTGTGACAGTCCTCCAACGGCCAATCTACCCACCTACACGCGCATGCAAGGCAGGAGTCATAAATTGACAGTCTTCGGCTGCCACTTGGCGCCATTCTTCTTTTTGCCCGTTAAACCTGGAATTCGTCCTGACCAAAGACGAATTCAGAATTCGTCCCTGGGTGAGACGGATCCCAGTTAGAATTCGTCCTTGGGTGGGACGAATACTGAGCAAAGTGCCTGAATGTGCCAAATTGCCTTTTGACCTTCCAAAATTGCTACAAAAGTGGTTAGGACCACCGTTTAACCTCCCGAGGGCTGCCCCGGGGGCTGTGTGTGTCAAAGCGATCAGTGTTTGCAGTCACATAATCGGATTGGTGCTGTTTTGGTGTCTACAGATGCCCCTTTTTGGGATGCGCTGTGCATGGCGCAACGTCGAGCAAAAATAGATAACCAAAGCACTAATGATTAGGGTTTCTTGGTAACCTAACCAACTTTTGATGCCCCAAGTATGGAAAGGGCATGCATTCTTGAATCCTTGCTTCTGACGAGCTAAGGAATTTGATTTCAAGTATTAACCTATTTTGGTGAGGTGTGACTTGAGCTTGGACATTGATCAGTCATGATTAGGCAAAGGGCGCAACCTTTTGTCCACAGGGGAACCTTGTGTTCATGCTTCGGGAATGCCAAGTGTTTGATCAATTTGTGATTATTGCTTGTTTACTGCCCCAAGCAGGAGCGTGATTGTCTTTGTCAATGATTCTTTGAATGCATGTCATTTTCCTTAATTGGGTGTGTGCTTGTTGATTGGTGACTAAGTGTGACTACCCCCTCAAGCGACGAATCGATGAGGGAATGACCTTCATGAGAAAAGCGACGAGTCACTTGACCCAAGATGACTTGTGCAAAGGTGCCTTCGGAGATTTAGCATTAAGCATGTGCAATTTTTCTGACATTTAGACCTATTTTTGGTGGGTGGTAACCCTTTTTGCGACGCTTTTTGGAGCTGAAATTGGCAAAAATCCGTCTTCCCGTGGAGCGGTCCGGCTAAGATAGCCTTCTTAGGGAGTAGGATAGTGACAATTTGTGACCCCAACGTCTTTTTTGTATGCCCGGGATGTCAAGTGCAACAACACTCTCATCGGGCAAGTTTATTATCTGTTTTAGTGCATTTTTGTTCAATTTTTGATGTTTTTTGAATTTTTGGCCTGAATTCGTCCCAGGGTAGGACGAATTCCAGCTTAGAATTCGTCCCTGGGAGGGACGAGCGCTAACCAGAGTGCTCGTCCCAGGGAAAGATGAATTTAAGCTCAAAAGGCTTATTTAAAGGCCAAAACTAGGGTTTGGCCTCATTTGCATCTGATTTTTCTTGCGATTTGGAGCTCTAGGGAGGAGGAGGTTAATTCTGCGAAGCGAAGCACTACCGGATTTTCCCTGCCATCATGAGTACACAAACCGGTTCGAGCGGCGGAGCCGAAGCGAGACCAGTAAGTGCTCCCTAGAGTTTATTTTTGTTTTAAAACTGCAAGTGTTTTGTTTAATTATTTTTGTGATGATGTTTTTCAAAATTTTAAAACTTAAACCCTAAAACTGAACTGAAGACAACTAAAACTTAGTGTTCAACTAAACGTATCAAAAACCTAAGTAAAGAATTTTTATTGTTTTAACTAAACCCTAGGATAAACGGAACGTAAAACCCTAAGACTTAATGTTTGTTGTTTTTTGAATTTTTGTATTGTTTTTAAATTAATCAGTTAGGATTAGAAACCCTAAGACTGAAAATTTGATTTTTTTAAATTTTGTTTCGTTTTATTTTTTTTGGAATTTATCAGTTAGGATTAGGAACCCTAGAACTGAAACATTTTTGAATTTTTGAATTTTTGTGTTTAAATTAATCAGTTAGGATTAGAAACCCTAGAGCTGAAAATTTAATTTTTTATTTGAATTTTTGTGTTTGTTTTTTTTGTTGTACCATTCTTTTTTTCATGATTTTAATGTTTTTGAGTTATTTTCTTTTGCAGGTTGTTAGGAGCCGGTACCGTGTACCCACTGCTTTCACTGAGGCACGGGGGGCACTGACTGAGGCTGATTGGGAGTGGCTTGATGCCCTTGGGCTCAAGCAGGTGGCTCGACTAGAGCCTGTGGTCACGGATCAGGCCTATTTGATGGCCCTGATCAATCTCTGGGATCCGTGGACCAACACTTTCCATCTCCCAATAGGGGAGATGACTGTGACTTTGGAGGATATCTATCGGCTTCTACGGATTTCGATAGATGGACTGCCCATCAGGACATCATCGCGTGATCAGCGGACAACTGTACTGATGAGATGCTTCGGGCATGGGGAGGAGCTGGGTGTGGAGGATCCACTGGAGAGGGCAGAGGGCGACTGCCAGATTGGCAGGATTTTGGTTCGATGGTGGTTGGAGAGGGGGGTGTTGGGCATGAGGCACGCATTCCTTATGGGCCTCATGTCCAACATGCTATTACCTGATTCATCAGGTGCGAGGTTCCCATGGAACCTACTAGATTTGGTGTGGCAGTTGGTAGAGTGCCCAATAGAGGCACCGCTTATCCTGAGATGGGGACAGACATTGTTGGCACAGCTCTATGGGGAGCTGTATGAGGTCCGCTGTTGATAGCAAAAGGGGATCAGCTGTAGCTATCTGCTGTAGTGCTAGGGTTGGCAGCACATAGTAGTTGAGAGGCCAATCGGGTTACCATGGATGACTCGGGCGATGATGGAGGATAAGGAGATAGGGTATGCAGTTCTATGGCGGCGGTCCGGAGAGCAAGGACAGAGTCGACGGTGGGTAGGTGTCGTAGGGCACTATGCCGATACCTTCTCTCGGCTCACTCTAGGGGAGGTGATTTGGCGCCCTTATCGGGATTTGTCCGCCCTGGCCGAAGGTTGGAGAGTGGCTCCGATGGGTACATAGAGAGCGGTGGTTGATTGGGCGGCATGGGACCGAGCATGAGTTCTTCTCGTTTAGCCGGGTTACACGATAGTTTGGGGTGCGCCAGGGGTTTCTTGGTGAGCCCGTGGTCTATCGACGTCGGGGGGATGAGAGGACTCTAGACCGACCGGTCATCGCGCCATTGGGCGAGGATTCGGATGCGGTGATCGACGTCCCGGATGTGGATGACGTCGGGACTACCACTGAGTATGACTCGTGGTGGGTACTACGGTGGTGGCGGGGAGAGGGGCCACTGGGAGGCGCGGAGGCGGCAACGGTGGGTGGGAGGGTGCTGAGGCACCAGGGGATGATTGGGGAGTTCCTTTGGAGGATGCGGAGATGGTAGAGGTGGAGGGTGAGGATGTGGATTTGGGAGCTCCGGATCAATCGGAGATGCAGGACATGGCGGAGCAGTGGGAGCCAGGGCAGGCTGCTATTCTAGAGAGTCCCATGCCTCAGGCGGATGCGGAGGAGATGGAGTCTGGGGTACGCGCTGAGAATGCACATTTGGCGGAGCTACTACGGAGGCGAGACCAGGAGCTGGGGGATGCACTGCGGGAGAGGGATCTCCTGCGGGCTCAGCTAGCAGAGCGGGATAGGGTTTTGGCATAGCACGATGATGCATTAGCTTACTACCATCGATGGGAGGCAGAGTGGGATCGACGGGAATCATATTGGCGATGACATCGGCTGGAGATGGAGGGGGAGATTATCCACCTCGGTGGGCGGCTACCTGAGCCGTCAGGAGGTGGATCTTCATGCCGGATGAGGGACAGTGGTACTGAGCAGTCAACATCATCTCATCGTAGGCGATTAGATGAGGGAGGGGGCAACAGGCATGATGTGGGGGCTAGCAGTAGCCGCCATGAGGGGTCCCATAGGACCCACACCACGGGGGGTAGTTCTCGTCGCACCGATCTTGCGTGATCATGGTGGACGACGCCTTAGGCTGGGGGTTTTTGAGTATGATTGCGAGGTCAGAGGACCAGTTTTGTAGCCTGTGGGCATTTTTTTGACGATATATATATATATATATATATATATATATATATATATATATATATATATATTTTATATACGACTTTATTTTGTTTATGCACATGTGATGATTTGATCTTATGCATGATGGTTGATGAATATGGATGTATGCATGTTAATTTATTTTGATGGATGCATATGTTATGATGAATGCAAATGTTTTTTATTTATATGTGATATGCAAAAATGAAATGGATGAATGGAATTTGTGATGTTTGGTTAGGGCACCATAGACTGTTTAGGACTCTGTTTATTTTGTTTTTTTAGGCGATTGCTGTGGTAACTGACTTTGTATGTATACATGTGATTTTTGATGATATTGTAAGGATGAAAAGTAGCGCAGTTTGGTTTAGAAATGTAGCTAAGGTTTTCCGAGACTCGAACGGTTTTAACTCACTAGCCATGACTGTACTTTATCTTACAAGACTTTTGAACAAGGTATGAATCGGACTTGTTTTTGACCAAGTTATTTCACATCCTTGTGTGTGCAATTGAGTTCATTTATGTGGTATTTGTCAGGATACCGCCAATTCCAGATGGGCTTTCAACCGAACTCGTATCGAGGATCACCTAATTAGCTCCACTAACTCCTTTATTGTATTTAGTCAGATTAATCTGCGGTGCTATCTAGGATACCATAAGCTAGCTCATCCACATGCAAACATTGATCTGTACACAAGTTAATGTGACAGATATATCGTCATGCGGGAAGTTTACCGCCAGTGACCGATAGGCTATCAACCAAACCGGTACCGAGGCTTGCCTCATGACCTGTCGAAATGTCTGAGAGTTCCAGGGATTCAAGTTCGACTCCCTTCTTTTCTTCAATTGTATTGGGATACTTGCTCCTTTGTAGTGATAAAATCACTCGTTTATTTTTGTTTTATTTGTTTTTCTTTTTGAGCAAGGGATTTGGATATGGAGTGACGAGAATCACTATTGTATGTGCTTTTTTGATGTATGCACTTTGGGGATGATGTCAAATTTTGGTGTTTTGACTTTTTGCAAATTTTTGATGTTTTGCAACTATTGAGAACTTGGGATTCTTGGGGAATTGGGTAGGGAAGATGCTTGTCCTTTTGCCAACTCTCAGCATTCTTTGGGTCATTCGCACAGGGGGATGAGCAAGATAGCCGTTTCGCTTATGGTGACCTGGATTGCTTTGCAGGTTTCATCTTTCGTTCACACAACTTGGGAATTTTTATGTGTTTTAATTTGTGTTGGGATGCTACGTAACAAGGTGTGATTCAAGTAGAACTCTACCTTCGTAAAATTTGTCTGACTTGGTACAGTACATGGCTAGAAAGCAAAATTATGACTGAAAGACGAAAACTCTTGATACATTATAAGACCACTGGCTCTAGTGTGGTAAAAAGCAGTAAATGGTGTATTTTTGTTGTTCTTTTGGACTGCTTATAAAATGAAAAAATGTGGAACCAGATGGACTAGCAGAGTAATTACAGCCTATGGTGCCTTTGACCTGTACGACCACAAATATGCAATGTATGGATGCGATGCTTAGTGCAGCTATATATTTTTGTATTTTTGATGGAATGATTTTTGTGAATATGAAGATGAGATGTAAGAAGAGCTTTCTATTGATGAATTTGAGCATGCCTAGAAATGAGATGCAAATCTTTGTTGTTTTTGATGATTTTTTGGATTTTGAATTTCTTTATTTTTGACCAAGCGATTGTGGGAATCCTTGGAGCATTTTTGGGGTTGACCAAGCGATTATATGAATCCTTGGAGCATTTTTGGGATTGACCAAGCGATTATATGAATCCTTGGAGCATTTTGGGATTGACCAAGGATTGAATCTTGGAGCTTTTTGGGATTGACAAGTGATTGATGAATCCTTGGAGTTTTTGTTGCGATTGGAATCTTGGTTTTGGGATTGACCAAGTGATTGTGAATCCTTGGAGCATTTTGGGATTGACCAAGCGATTGCATGAATCCTTGGAGCATTTTGGGATTGACCAAGCGATTATAGGAATCCTTGGAGCATTTTTGGGATTGACCAAGCGATTGATGAATCCTTGGAGCTTTTTGGGATTGAAATTATTTTTTGAATCCTTGGAGCATTTTTGGGATTGACCAAGCGATTGTATGAATCCTTGGAGCATTTTTGGGATTGACCAAGCGATTATATGAATCCTTGGAGCATTTTTGGGATATGGCTCTCTTAGATATGGAATGGGCGCAAATGACTGATGTTCAAGGGTTCTGTTTCCTTGATTCCATCAAGAGAGGCTAGTCGGTACGTCTCGGGTCCTATTTTGCTATCAATGACATATGGACCTAACCAATTTGCCATGAACTTGTCCCTTAGGTGGGATGACAAACTAGAATTTTGTTGGTTTTCCTTCAAAACCAAATCACCAACCCGAAAGTCCCTCAGGTGAACTTTCATGTTGTAAGCTTTCTTAAGTCGCTCTTGATAAATACGTAAATGCTCGAGAGCATTAACGCATCGTTCATCAAGCAACGTAAGCTGGTCTAACCGGGCCTGCCACACAGCATCATCATCGATGAACTCTTGCATTGATATGCGTAGGGAAGGAATTTCCAACTCTAGAGGCATGACTGCCTCGGAGCCATACACGAGCAAAAATGGAGTGGCCCCAGTGGGCATCCGAATGCTAGTGCGATAGGCCCATAGGGCAAGTGGGATTTGGATGTGCCAATCCTTATGACTGTTCGTGACTATCTTTTTAAGGATGGCAACTAGCATTTTGTTTGACGCTTCTGCTTGCCCATTCGCCTACGGATAATAGGGTGTCGAAAAACTATGCTAAATTTTGTACTTTATGGTCAAAGCATGCACGTCTTTGTTCTTGAATGGCATCCCATTATCCGAGACTATTTTGGATGGAATACCAAAATGACATATGATGTTATGCAAAATGAACTCCACAATGCGGGGTCCTATCGTAGAGGTAAGCGGAACTGCTTCCACCCACTTGGTAAAATACTCTGTGGCCGTTATGATAAACGTGTGATGGCCTGACGACGTAGGGGAGATCTTTCCGATTAGATCGAAGCCCCACTACAAAAATGGCCAAGTAGACTGGACTATCTGCAAGGCTTGGGAAGGTACATGCATCAAATTGGCATGATGTTGACACTTCACGCACTTCTTGACATATGCACAACAATCTCGCTCTAAAGATGGCCAATAATAGCCCATGCGAAGAATGCGCTTTGCGATGGCCATACCACTGAAGTGGCCACCACATGTACCATCATGCGCTTGGGCGATCGCCCAAGTGGACTCTTTCTGGTCCAAGCAACGAAGGAGGATTCCTTCATAGCTACGATGATACAAAATGTCTCCTATCAAGACATACTTAGCCACTTTCTGCTTGAATGCTCATTTTGTGGCATGCATCAATCCAAGCGGGAGATTACCTAGCTTGAGGTAGTCTCTAATGGGTAAATACCAGTCCTGTTGATCGAAAACCTCGATGGTATGAACAACCAATCCCTCTTGAAGTTCATCCCTAGCAAATGCTGAGCGGGAAAGAACTTGTAAGAATAGCGTTGTATTGCTATTAATGGGAGTAGGGGAGAACAAGGACCCCCAGTTGGCATGTTTCAAATGATCATGGATTCGAGAGAACTTATCCGAGGATGGTTCAATCTGGATCATGTGGATTCCTGGCGTCAAGTCAGAGCTTGCACGCTCCATCATGGATTGCGATAGGGTTTTGACTTGAATGGTTGTCATATCATCGAAAAGGTCTTGCGGGATTAGTGACCCCAAGGAGGCCATTGTGTCCGCAAAATGATTCGATGACCGAGGGAGTGCCTCGATGTCATACCACTCAAGTTTTGCCAGGAATTTGTCCACAAGGGCTTTATAAGCCTACAGAACTAGGCATTTGCATTGGAATACCCCTTTTACTTGATTGACTATTAACAATGAATCACCAAAGATGTTCAGTCATTTGATGTTCATGGCGATTGTTGTCTGAAGACCTATGAGCAAGGCTTCATACTCTGCATTATTGTTGGTGCATGGGAAATTTAATTTAAATGACAGGGGCATTGGAGCACCCTGCGGTGTGAAGAATACTATTCCCGTGCCACCACCTTGCTCACATTTAGAACCATCAAAGAATAGGGTTATGTCAGCCTGTGACTCAGGCTCATCAAAATCTAGCGATTCTGAGACATGGAAGACCCCATCATCGGGTAGTTCTATGACTAGAGGCTGATCGTCTTCAAGAGGAGCCTCTGCTAGTTGATCGGCTATGACCTATCCTTTGATAGATTTTTGTCCAATAAATTCTATGTCAAATTCCATCAACAACATGATCCATTTCGTCGTGCGACTACTATGATAAGTATGACTCATCATGTATCGCAATGGATTCTCCTTAGACACAACATACGTAGTGTTGCTCAAGCATGTAGTGGCATAGCTTTTTGGTAGCAAACACCACTGCCAAGCAGAGTTTCTCGACGTATGCATAGTTAAGTTCATAACTGACCAGGGTGCGGCTAAGATAGTAAGTAGCCTGTTCTTTGTGAAGTTCATTCTTCCGGGCTAGCATGGCACCCAGTGCCACCTCAATAGCTGAGATGTATAAGTAGAATGACACTCCTGGTCTAGGTGGTGCCAATACTGGCGATGAAGCCAAGTATTGTTTGATGTCATCAAAGGCTGACTGGCACTCGTCATCCCAGTGAAATGTAACCCCCTTGTGCAATAATTTGTTCATGGGTCGGCACTTGTCAGATAGCTGCGCTATGAAGCGCTTGATCGATGCGACCTTTCCCTGCAGACTTCTGAGCTGCTTAATGGTAGTTGGGGGAACCATTTCAAGGATTGCCTTGACTTTCTTTGGGTCCACCTCGATACCTCGCTTTGAGACTATGAAACCCAAGAGTTTTCTAGATGTGACGCCAAATACGCACTTCTTGGGATTCAGTCTGACTTTATGCTCCATGAGGCGATCGAGGATCTTGCTTAAGTCATCGAGATGATTTGGGCATAAAAGAGACTTGGCCAACAAATCATCCATGTAATCTTCCAAAGTTTTATGCATGTAGTCATGGAAGATGTACGTCATGGCATGTTGGTAGGTGGCACCAGCATTTTTAAGGCCAAAAGGCATGACCTTATAACAAAATGTCCCCCAAGGCATTGTGAACACCATTTTTAGTTGGTCCTCAGGATTGATACGAATCTGATTGTATCTTGAGAAACCATCCATGAGGGAGAGCATTTCGTGACCTGTTGTAGCATCTACCAATGCGTCGATGCTTGGCAAGGGGAAATCATCCTTAGGACTCGCTTTGTTTAGATCTCAAAAATTAGTGCATATGCGAATCCTCCCATCGAGCTTTTTGATGGGCACCATGTTGGACAGCCATGGCGGATAATCCATGCGAGATGACAAACTGTGCATCCAACAACTTTTGCAATTCATCTTTGACCATCAAGGCCACTGTTGGGTGCATCTTACGTAGTTTTTGCTTAACTGGCTTGATTGTCGGATCAAGCGTTAGATTATGCATGACTAGCTACGGATCTAGCCCCGGCATGTCTCTGTATGACCATGCAAAAACCTCCTTCTTCTCTTTGAGAAGGGCAATGTAGTCGGCTTGCTCTTCGGGGGAAAGACTTACCCCCAACTTGAGAATCCATGGATTCATTGGATCTATGCCGATGTCTACGTCAGTCGTCTCCTCGACTGACATGTGGGATCCTTCCTCCAACTGATGTGGAGTCGGGATCAAATGGATATCATTAGCTGAGTTTAAATCTACGTTGGGAACCTCGGGTTCCTCTTCAGCCTGAAAGATATCCTGAGTTGTCCCTGGGGCAAAATGAGGCATTTTATCGAAAGGCCAGTACTCTGATGGGGATGGAGGTGAATTGGCATGATCCCAGTCGATGGCATCTATGTCTAGATGCAATGACCATGCTGGATCGGCCGGATTGCGGATGGGTGCGGTCAAATCAATGGAGATCATGTGGATGAAATGAATTTGGTCTCCATTACCGTGGGTGTGATGACTCAAACATTCTGGATGCTCCCTATGTTCTGGATCTGGCTCTAGAGGGACAGGAACGAACGGATCGGCCCTATGTGCTGATAGGAGGACAGGGTCTTCCCTCGACACTGATGTCATTATAGGGTCTCAGGGTGGACGGTGCTCATCGTAAACTTGGAGCCATGGATCCAACACTTGGTCCCACCCTCGCTGGGTCTACGTACCACTCATGCCCTGGCAGTATGCCCATCTGTGCAAATAATTCATTAATCCCCAAGGGACGCCGTTGTTGCACTTGTTGCCTTTGTTGCATTTGTCGCATGTGGTTGAGATAGGCCATCTCAGTCTCATCTTTCGAATCACTATCGAAGATCCAAAAATGTTCATTTTCTTCAACAACTGCTTGCGACACTAAGGGTTCACCTTGTTCTAGCAAATTGATCTGGTCCCATTGCGGTTGTTCCACTCTTGGTGGAGGGACCTGATTCTCTTGACACAGCACTGGCTCAACTGGAACCTCTAAAGGGAATAGTTTCAAAAAGATCTCTGGACACTGTTTATGCTCTCCTTGGGAGTTAGTGTCCAAACTTTCACCTCTCTCTAGCAAAGGAGAGGGATTATTGATGTTACCAAGGGTGGTTGTTGACCATGGGAGGTAATCTCCCAATGTATATTCTGTGTTTGGGTTGGCATAAGGATCTGATGCCAATCCACCCTTGTTGCCTATTCCTAGGCCTTGCATGTTTTCCACCAAGATGTCTAAGGGTAGGGGGTGGTTGAACCCTACTCCCGACTTATCATACGACATTTGGTATCTTGGCTGGCAAAGGACACGCACTCCTTGCTCATACCTGCCTAGCCCGTATCCATGCCAATTGCATTGGCCAAGGTATCTCAGTGCAAAGTCCGGGTTAGATAGATAATTGACATTTTCTACAAAAGGCTCTTCGTCCTCGTCCTTTTGCATGCATGGTTCAGTACCATGGTCAAGGCCCCCATACACAAAATTGGTCTGGTTTGGTGGGTAACCTAAAGGAACAACTGTCCCGATGGGAAGGCGAGGTCTCCCCATGTCTTGCACTGATTCTAGCATGGGCGTTGCTACAACATTCTGCACTAGATACTCCCCCAGGCCCGTATTGGCCATTTCAATAGTAATTGTTGATGATTGAGAGGGAGGGAATGGAAGGCCTTCCTGAGTCCATTCCATGTTGGGTGGATTAGGAGTCTCAGCTTCCATTGTGCTAGGTATCTCTTCTATTGAGATAGTTGATATCGTTGGCAACACCTCTTCTAGGGGCTGAGCCTCTTCCAAGATTTGTTTCCCTTTGTCCTTCTGTTTAGCCATGACAGGTGGCATTGGTAGTGAAGGAGCAGATGATGAAGATTCACCTGGCTGGGGTTTTGATGGATTAGTCACCAATGGTGCTCGCGGCATCGGACCCTGTCTAGATGGATTTAACTAAAAATCCAAGTGCGTCGATGGGAGGGTCGATTGAGGCATCAATTGCACCGCATTGCAATATTTGAAGGGTTCTAAGTCCATCGAGACTACATGTACTTCTCCTTCAAATGCATACTTTAGACACTCGGTGAGCTATCGAAGGGACACACTTCATGTCCCTGATCCATGGCCACCCTAGCAATATGTTGTATGCCATCTCGCCTTCCAAAATATGGCACAATGTAGGTATCGTCTTTTGTCCTACCTGGACGGGTAGAACAATTGTGCCGACTATCGAGCATATCGCATCGTTGAATGCTCACGTAGTGTGTATGTGGAAGCCGTGATATGAGAGGTCGGAAGCTTCAAATGTTTTAATGCTGTAGTGGTAATGATGTTACTGGACGAGCCAGTATCTACCAACACTCTCTTGTACGGGATCCCGTTGACCCGCGCGATAACGTGCAGGGGTGGATCTGCCATGTCATTCGATATTATTTTAACTTCATCCTCTCTGAAGGTAATGATCGGCTTCGTACATCATTTTACATGTCCCACGAAGTTATTGAAAGAATTCGCTTCGTGAGGCTGTAACTCGATGGCTTTCAAAATTTCCATGAGAGCTTCCCTATGGGGTGCTGACTATTGTATAAGCTCATAAATGGAAAGCCTAGCCGATGTGGTCCGCAAACTCTGCGTGAGTTTGGTCCGTATCGTGACCTCGGGTCTAGGTGGAGGCAACTACATAGTGTGTTGTTGAGGTTGCGACGTTGTTGGAACTTCTCTTGTAGCTACCTCGGGGGCAACTCCTGGGTATTTCTTGTTCCTGGTCACTATGCTGATCATTCCCACAAATCCTTGCATGGGGAGATTCTGTCGCACCTCATTGACCTGAAGAGGTTTTTCCTGTGCCTCGTGGGCAGGCAAAGGGTCCTTGAAAACCCCCATCTGTTGATTATTTGGCGCTATGGGGTTGTCCACTGCCAATGTTTTATTATCAATCAAATCTTGTATTAATCCCTTGAATTTCCAACATCCATTCAGGTCATGTCCCCTTCGCCTGTGGAACCTACAATATAAATCCTCTCTGTATCCCTTAGGCTTGGGAGCGTTAGGATCTATGGTTTGGATTTCTGGAAGGGTGATTAAATTTTCCGCTGACAAGCGGTCAAATAGGGAGTCCCTAGACTCCGTATAAGGGGTGAATTGTCGCCTAGGGCAACGCTCGCTGATTTTGCTTCTATTTTTTATTTTCTCTTTCATAATTACTAGGAGGCACTCGCTCGATAATTAGCCTTTTGAGGCTGTGTTTCTTGAGCAGGCTTAGGAACATTTATCGCAACTTGATTAACCGCAGCGGGTTTTGGTTGCGTAGTCCCGGTCTTAGTGTTTTTGTTCCACTCTTTCTTTTTAGGCTTGGCGATTTTGCCTTCCTGTATTTTGATCTCTTCAATAACTCTGGCTTGCGCCAAAGCTTCTTCTAAGCTGGCATATTGCTGTAGCTGCAATAGCCCAGAGATCGATCTCAGACAACTCCGTGAAAACATTTGTGTGAGGTCGGACATAGGGGGAAGGTAAGGTAGCTTAGAAAGTAGAGCCCTCCATCGATTCCCGTAAGCCGCCATTGTCTCTTCCTCATATTGCCTGAGGCTGGCCAGATCACTCAGTGATGCCTTCTTCTTGGTGTTGAAGGCAAAGCGTTCAAGGAACGCATCTACTAATTGATCCAAGTTATTTATGTTGTGCTTCGGCAACTGTGTGAACCAATCCGAGGCAGGACCTACGAATGTGGTTATGAATGTCCTTAGCAACAGCGCATCATTATCCTGAATGCCAAAGCATTGGCTCAGGAATCTTGTCACATGCTCTTGGGCATCCTCTTCACCTTTAAAGACTGCCAACTGAGGCAACTTGAAATGTTCGGGGTAAAGAGGTGTGGGCACTGACGGATGCACTGGATGACTGCGGAGTTGACGTAACGTGGGCTTTTGGTGCCCAGAAGCTTTGGTCTCCACAGACTCCAAATGCTCTAATAGCGCTTTGTATGCATCGAAAGACTTAATTTCTTCCTCTTTTGTTTGCTCCCGTTGTGAGTTGTGGGAGACTGGAGGCCTATGGGGGGGTGGCCGAATGGCAGCCCTCCCGCCTTGATAGGGCATTTCGGCCTGTTCTATTTCTGGTTCATACTCCTCATAAACTTCTTGAGGAGTCTCTAGGTGAGACCTATGACCCTGAGTGAGTCCCCGCTGAGGGTACCCATCATTGTTTCGGGGAGTGGCCTCCCTCTCAGGTCTATGGGGTCTCGGAGGCAAAGCTTGGCGAGGTCACGGAGACCTATCCTGCACCAAGGGATTATACCTCTCATATTGTTCTGCTTTTTGGGTGCGAGGGGTTGGCACCCTCTCAGGTAGTTTATAGAGCAGCTCGTCCGCTTCGCGCTGCATGCGCTCTTTGTTAAGGTGGTATAAGCGCTCTAACTCCTGATGACCTTGCTCAAGCCGCGTGATTCGGGCTTGGCGGTGGCATGTCTAGCGACTGCCACGTCAATTTGGTCCACCATCTTGGGCTTAGGAGGCTTGAATGTTTCTCCTATGTATTTGCCTCGGTCTTGATGATCCGAGATTTCAATGGGTCGCTTCCCTCTGTCGAGGTTGGCGGCATTTACCTGAGGCTCTGGCCTCGATGTGTGACCATGGTATCTAGCAGGTGCGGAAGCGCAAGGCTCCCACGCTGTATATTGCTCTCGAGGAATTTGATGGTGTTCCTCGTACTCCCTTTCATAGGTGTGAAGGGGGCGGGCGGAGTTAGCTCACCCTGTGTGGAGAGCCCTGCGCTCTGGGTTTTGTCTTTCAGTTCTAACAATGATGGGAGGCAAAGGAGAGATGCCATAGTCATGTTGTCTCTCCTCATGGGCACTGTGCCTCTCTAGCACTTCGTTGCACGGTGGCCACTCATATCTAGCCTCTAAAGGCGGTCTTTTATTTACGTTGAGTGCCACATGTAAAGCTTCTTCCCGAAAGGGGCTGTGTTGAATGGGCGTGTCCCCCAAGGGGGTATCCCTATAATTCCACCTTGACGTGGAATGATGCGGACTCTCTTGTGGTCCAGACCGCCAAGGCGGTATGGCCAAGTCCTCAGGGCTAAAGCGAAGGCGATTTGCGCCCGCTCCTTGTACACTTTCCGTAGCTTCTGCCCTTGATTGGGCTTGGCTCCGGGTGTACACCATTGTGGTGCTCTTCTACCAGCTAAGCAGATTTTATCTCGTTTATGATTTTTTTGTTACACTAAGCAAAAATGAACACACACATACACAAACGGTGATTATCTCTTTTAAAGATTAATGGTGTGTCCTAAACTGGTTTTAGTGCGTTTTGATGATTTTGTTTTGTTTTTGAAAGTTTTGAAGAACGTTTAAATGCGTAATGAAGGCTCATATAACTCCCATAAATGGTCGCCCCTTCAATATACCATTGCCCGACCGATATACCAACCTCTCTATATACCCGCCCTTACGAGAGGGAAACTATAGGTACGTGAGAGCAGATGGTACGTGGTACGTAGGCGGTACGGAAGGGGGATTGTCCTGTTAATGACACCTACCATAGAAGACTTATCCTCGCACGTTGGGAATCACCCCAACGACACTCGGTCAGCTTTCATCAGGATTTATGCCTAACAACAGTGACAATCAGGGGAAATGGATGCAAAAGTCAAGCCAAGGTGGTGATGAACCCACCGTTGGTCTTGCTCAAGGGCTGGGGTCTTACGACCAGCTCCTTGGTTAAAAAAAGTGCCACGTGATGTGTGTGTGGTTCCTTTTATTAAAAAAAATGAAACAGGCAGAAGCGGCTACTTTCTTTAAGAAGGCAAAATTTGAAGGAAAACAAAAACAAAAAAACAGAAAGTAACAGGAACAGTTTTAAAACCTTTACCTTTCTCTGCCTAGACCTGTTGTTTCTGATCCTCGGCTCTAAAAATTCATAGACAGAAATTCGTCCCTCTGTGAGATGAATTACAGAACAGAATTCGTCCCTGTCTGAGATGAATTAGAATTCGTCTCAGGGTCAGACGAATTACAGTAAAGTATTCGCCATAGGCAAAGACGAATTACAGTCTGCTTTTGAAGAATGGTACCTGTCAAGCACAAAACACAAAAATCTGATCAGTTTCTTGATCTTAAAACCAGGGGACAGAGTCCCACCGTGATCGCCACTGAAAGCACGAGATTCTAGAAATAAAAAGAAACACTAAAGCTATGCAGTGTAAAACACAATATAACGCTTTAATCCTATGACTTTGAAATGCACGAAACAAAGAAAAGAGACGAATCGAAAATGAAAGAACAGAGGTATAGAAAGCACAACCCTTCTTATTTAATTCTCTTAATCTCGGTTACAAAGACGTCTCCTCCCTTTTTAGGGGCTAGGAGCGTTAACATGTTTCCATTACAAAAGTGAATAATGATCTTCTTTCCGCGTGCCCACATGCAAAATGGGCGGGCCAAAGCGTTGCCGCCGCTGGTGTTGATGAGTCTTTGATCTTTGCTGCTACTCCTACGTTCAAAGAAACAACAAAGGCGTTAGTAGCACCTGCTGCAAATATAAAACATTTGTTCTCTAAAAACAATGAAGGATGTATGCCTAAGACTGAATAAAATGATGCATGAAATGATTCTAAGTGACCTGCAATTTTGACAGAGACCAAAAAACATTACCAGAGGGCCACTGTCATCAAAACAGTCGATGAAACTCCGCCCATTCGCATTCAACTGAAATTCATCCCTGGTCAGGACGAATTCAACTGTAATTCGTCCCCGGGTAGGACGAATTCGACTGTGTTAAAATGCCGAGTTGATGCCGCTCAAATGTCACACCTCGGGATCTCCAAAATACCTGCAAACATAGGGGTTAGCTAATTGGGGGCATTTTGGGACGACCCAGATGGTCGGATTCTCCCAATTTGACCTCCATCAACGGGAATTTGACGTCGCTATCTGCAAGTTAGTGGGACAACAAAAGTGACAAAAACATGATGAGATCTGATCAAAACATTATGAAATCGAAGTTATAAACTATCTAGACAGCATAACATGTAATGGAAGATAAACAAGTGATAACAGAATAGATTAAAATGAAACTAAGAAAAGTGTGGGGCGCCCGAGCGGGCCGCCCACCATTGGAACTTGATTTTGGCACCAATCCACTTGGGATGGGCCCAAAATCTCTTGGAATGGGTTGTCGGAAAATTGGTAGATTAATGTGGTCAAATGTCGGGTTTTGGGTCCGGATCCACACTTCCAAAAGCCACCCAATAACCTCTCTTGCGAAAGAGATTAAGGATGTGGAAGAGATGAATCGAAAAAGGGTGCAATGGGGTGTTCAATTTGGCAGCACTTCGTTGCTTGAAAATGCCTCCAACTTGTCTCTCTTTGGGTGGGAAAGTCCACCATTTTATAGACCCAAGGGGTCTCTTTGGAGGGGCATGCAGGGGTGCCATGTGGCGGCCATGCCTTCCCAAGAGGGAGGAGACTCCTCCCTGACTTGGGCTTCCATGATTGCCCTTGTGACAGTCCTCCAACGGCCAATCTACCCACCTACACGCGCATGCAAGGCAGGAGTCATAAATTGACAGTCTTCGGCTGCCACTTGGCGCCATTCTTCTTTTTGCCCGTTAAACCTGGAATTCGTCCTGACCAAAGACGAATTCAGAATTCATCCCTGGGTGAGACGGATCCCGGTTAGAATTCGTCCTTGGGTGGGACGAATACTGAGCAAAGTGCCCGAATGTGCCAAATTGCCTTTTGACCTTCCAAAATTGCTACAAAAGTGGTTAGGACCACTGTTTAACCTCTGAGGGCTGCCCTGGGGGCTGTGTGTGTCAAAGCGATCAGTGTTTGCAGTCACATAATCGGATTGGTGCTGTTTTGGTGTCTACAAAAGGATATTCAAGAGTTCAAGTTTTTGTATTCCTTCAAGGGAGGCTAGGTAGTAAGTTGTAGGTCCAATATTACTAGTGATGATGAATGGACCTAACCAGTTTACCACAAACATATCTTGTAGATGGGGAAATATGTTGGAATTTTTTTGTTTTTCGTTTAGAACAAGGTCACCAACCAAAAATTCTCTAGGATGGACTTTCATATTGTAGGTTATTTAAGCCACTCTTGATAAAGGTGTAGGTTCTCGAGAGCATTAATGTATCATTCATCAATCGATACTAGTTGGTTTAGGCGAGTTTGCCATGTAGTTTCATCATCGATGAACTCTTGCATGGATATGGACATCGATGGGATTTCTAGCTCTAGTGGCATGACTGCCTCAACACCATATACTAGTGAAAATGGAGTTTCCCTAGTGGGTGTATGAATACTAGTGTGATAGGCCCATAGAGCAAGGGATAATTTTATGTGCCAATCTATGTGATTCTCTTTGAAATTTTTCTTTAGAATAGCAATCATTATTTTTTATACTTTTTACTGCCCATTTTATTTTTGATAATAGGGCATGGTAAGGTTGTTATGAATATTATACTTTGTTGTTAAAGTGCACACATGTTTGTTCTTGAAGGGTGGCCCATTATCCAAAATTATCTTGGATGGAATACCAAAATTATAGATGATATTATGCAATATGAACTCCACGATGCGGTATCCTATCATAGTCATAAGGGGAATGGCTCCCACCCATTTTGTGATGTATTCAGTGGTTGTAAAGACGAATGTATGATAGCTAGATTATGAGGGTGAAATTTTCCTAATTAAATCAAACCTCATTGCAAAAATAGCCAAACTAATTGATTCGGTTGTAAGGCCTCAAAAGGTGTGTGTGTCAAGTTAGCATGGTATTGACACTTTACACACTTCTTAACATAAGTGCAACAATATTACTCTAAGGTTGTCCAATAATAGCCCATGTGGATAATGTGCTTTGTGATGGCCATGTCACTGAAATGTCCACCACATGTACTATCATGTGCTTAGGCGATTTCCCAAACTGACTCTTGATGCTCTAAGAAATGAAGGAATATACCCTCATAGATTTTATGATACAAAATGACTCCCAATAAGACATACTTTCCTGATTTTTAATTGAAAGTTTATTTGGTGACATGTGACAACCCTAAAGGGATATTACCAAGATTTAGATAATATTTTATTTGAGTAGACCAATCCTGATTTGAGGAAGCCTCAATCGCATGAATTTATTTATCCTTTTGAAGTTCTTCTTGAGCGAATGCTAATTGGGAGAGAACTTGTAAAAATAGTGTTGCACTTCTATCAAAAGGAGTTTGATGGAATAAATTCCCCCAAGTTGTAAGATTCAAGCGATTGTGAATTTATGAGAACTATTCATGCAAAGGTTCAATATGAATCATATGGACTTCTGGCATGAATGTTCTCACACTCAACATTTGATTGTGATAGTGTTTTGATGTGAATGATTTTCATATCATTAGCAGGATTCTACGGGATTAAAGATCTCAAGGAGGCCATTGTATCCATAAAATTATTAGATGATCGAGGGAGTGCCTTAATGTTGTACCATTCATGTTTTTTTAAGTTTATCCATAAGGTATTTGTAGGCTTGCATAAATTGACATTTGCATTGGTAAATACCTTTAACCTAGTTCACGATGAGCAAGGAATCATTGAAAATTTTGAGCTTGGTCATTTTCATGGTGACTATAGTTTGAAGACCTATGAGTCATAATTCATACTCAGCATTGTTGTTGGTGCATGGTAAATCAAGTTTGAAAGATAGGGGTATTGGATCCCATTTATGTGTGAAAAGCTCAATTTCCATACCACCCCCTTGCTCATACTTAGAGCCATCAAAAAATACAGTTATATCATCCTATGATGCAGGCTCTTCAGAATTAGGTGATTTTGATATTTGAAAGACTCCATCATTAGAAAGCTCTACATTAATGGAATGATCATCTTGGAGAGAAGTATCTATGATTTGATCGACAATGATCTGAACTATAATTAATTTGTTTTATGAATTTGAGGTCAAATTCCATAAAAAATATGATCCATTTTATCTTGTGACTATTATGATAAGTACAACTCATCATGTATCGCAATGGATTCTATTTAAATACTACATACATTGTATGATTTAGCATGTAATGGTGTAGTTTTTTAATGTATGTGTATTTGATTTTATAACTAACTAGGGTGTGACTAAGGTAGTAAGTATCCAATTCCTTATGAAAATCATTCTTTTGGGCTAACATGATGTCCAATGCAATCTCAATGGCTAAGATATATAAGTAGAATGGCACTCCTAGTCTATACAGATCCAATACTAGTGGTGAAGAAAAATATTATTTGATCTCATCAAAGATAGCCTGACACTCATCATACCAATGGAATGCAACCCCCTTGTATAATAGTTTGTTCATGTATTGACAGTTAGCAAAAAATTGTGCTATGAAGCACTTGATAGATGCAACCTTACCCTAAAAACATTGTAGCTACTTGATGGTAGTTGGAGGAGGCATATAAAATATTACCTTGACTTTGTTGTGATCCTCTTTGATGTCTCTTTTAGAGGCTATGAATCCTAATAGTTTTCTAGATGTGACATTGAATACGCACTTCTTGGATTTTAGTCTCACGTTATGTTCTATGAGGTGATCAAGAAATTTTTGGAAGACATCAATATGCTCATGGTATAATAAATATTTAGCCAATAATTCATCCATGTAATCTTCAAAAAAATTATGCATGTAGTCATGGAAGATGTATGTCATGGCCCGTTGGTAGGTAGTGTCCCCCAAGATGTTGTGAATTTTATTTTGATTTGGTCTTCTATATTGATACAAATTTGGTTGTATCTATAGAAACTATCCATGAGGGATAACATTTTATGGCCCCATATGGCATATACCAGGGAAATGATGTTTAGCAATGGGAACTCATCCTTAGTACTCACTTTTTTTAGGTCCCATAAATTAGTGCAAATGCAAATCCTCCCTTCAGGATTCTTGATAGGAACCTTGTTGGAAAAGCATGGTAGATATTCCACTGATATGATGAACTTGAAATCCAATAGCTTTTATAACTCATATTTCATCATTAAGGCTATTGTTGCGTGTATTTTCATAGCTTTTGCTTAACTAACTTGGCATTTGGGCTTAGCATTAGATTATGCATGACTAGATTTGGATCTAGTCTTGGCATGTCTTTGTAAGACCATGCAAAAGCTTCCTTCTTCTCTGTGAGAAGATCTATATAATCAGGTTGCTCATAAGGGGATATGCTTTCCCCTAGCTTGATAAATTGAGGATTCTTAAGATATAAGTTGATATCTTTATCAATCATTAGCTCAATTGACATATGAGACCCCTCTTCCAATTTATGGGGAGTAGGGATCATATGAATGTCATCAACTAGATTTATGTCGTCAATTAAAATTTTTGGTTCAACTTCAGCTTGAAATACATCTTGAGTAGACCTCAAAGAGAAATGAAATGGCTTTGATGGATTATTCAGATCTTGTAGGGATGCAAAAAGGTATATGAAAATCATGTTTATGGACAAATGATTTCCCCTAGGTGGCTAAGGGTGTCTATTGATATCAGGTTATTGTAATACTTGTGGAGGTGGTTGTGGTGGAAGTGGAATAATTAAAGGTGGTCACGGTGGTAGTGGATGAGCTTACTCCTCTTCGGGTAGAAATTATCGCTAGATAGGGTGGTCTAATGGGAATATACATAGATATCCCTCATGTTCATCATCCAATTAGAAAATATATGCATATTTGACGTCCAGACTAGAAGATTCAATAGATGCCACTTTGTAATCTGACTTATCATCATATCTCCACCAACAGGGAGACCCACTTCCTCACTACCATGTGGTAGGGTATGTGATATTTCACCTTTCTCATAATATTGGTTGATATCATAAGATATATCTTCATATATTATGGGTGCAAGGAAGTAGTTCCCTAGTGAATATAATCGATTAGCGTTGGCGTAGGAAATGGGTGCAAGCTCATCCCTATATTTTAGGCTTAGGCACTGTAAACTATCAGTGAGGACCTCAAGAGGCATAGTATTGCTATGTCACAAAATAGGCTTATCATAAGGTATTTGATAGTGGAGTTGGTAAGGCATGCAAGTACTTTTCTCAGAAAATACCAAACCATAGCCATGCTAGTTGCAAATATGAATATATCTCATGGCAAAGTTGAGTTTAGACATGTAGTTAATATCCTTATAAAAAGGCTCATCACTTACTTCCTCCTACCTAATGGCTCGATGCCATAGTCAATACATCCATAAATGAAGTTTTTTGTATTAGGAGGTAAGCCTATGGGTATAATAATACCTATGGGAAGACAAGGTTGGTCCATATCTTGCTTTGTCTCAATGGTAGGATTTTCTATGATTTTCCTAACTAGGTATTCTCCTAAACCAATGGCCACTAGATGAACTGTGACTTGTAGTGATGGAGGAGTATATGGGAGTGAGGATTGAGTTGATTTGATGTTTGGCTCACAAGGTGGTTCCTCATCTGCTATATTAGGAATCTCTTCTATATATATTGTGGTTATGGTTAGGGGGATCTCATCAATAGGTATTTTTTACATGTTCCTCTATGGAGGATTTGACAATAATGAAGGTATATATAGGGATGCCAAAGACAAGGATGGTATGGTATAGGATGGTGATGGATGAATGGAATTTGAAAGTGAAGGATTCATACCATGGCTAGATGTATTTAGTTGGAAATACATATGGGTTGATGGTAAGGTCGAATCAAGAATTTGCCACACCAAGTCTTGTATGGACCACATGAACTTGACCTTCATACTTATCTTTCAAATATTGGTGAGAAATGGATGGGATGCACTTCATATCCCTAATAAAAGATCTACCCAACAAAATATTGTAGGTCATTTAACCATACAAGACATGGCACAGTGTTGGTATGATCATTTGTACCACCTGAATATGTAGGACTATGGCACCTACAGTTGAGCATATAGCATCATTAAATACTTAGAGGGTATAGGTGGATGCAACAATATGGGATTCTGTAAGCCCTAGGTGTTTAAAAGTATTTCTGGTGATGATGTTATTGGAAGAAATAGTATCGATCAGAAATATCTTGTAGGGTGTTCTATTTACACATGCAATTATGTGCAAGAAGGATCCACCATGTCATTTGGTATAGGTTTGAGTTTGTCCTCATGAAAGGTGATCACTAGTTTCATACATTTTTGAACAAGCCCCACAAAATTGTTAAAGAAGTTAGACTCTTGGGGATATAGCTTGATCAGCTTGAGGATATCCATTAGAGCTTTGTGATGAGGTGGCAACTACTGAATAAGCTCATAGATGGAAATCCTAGCCAATGTTGTTTGCAAGATCTAAGTGAGATTGCTTTTTATCATAACCACCGATCGAGGTAGGAGTTTTTACACTAGAGTTAGAAAAGGCTATGATATTGAAGGAATATCGTTTGAAGTCATAGGTGGTGTGACTAGACTTGGATAGTACTTGTTACTTATCACAATATTTACCATGATGATGAACCCTTATTTAGTGGTTACGTAATGGACCTCATTCATTTGTTGTACTGGATTTGTCTATTCCTCATGGGGAGGCAATAGGTCTTTAAAGACACCCATTTGTTGATTGTTTGGTGGAATAGGATTATCAAACTGAATATTATTCATATCAATCATATCCTGTACTAGGTTTTTGAACCTGTAGCACATTTACACATCATGACCATTTTGCCTATGATACTTATAGTATAGGTCTTCATGATATCCTTTGAGCTTTGGTGTATTTGGATCAATAGGTTGAATCTCAGGTAGATTAATTACCTTAGCCACATAGATATGCTCAAATAAAGAGTCCATGGACTCAAAAATAGATGTAAATTGTTGCTTAGGGTGATATTTTTGGTTTTACACTTGGTTTATTTGATGGTCTTTGTTGTAGTTTCTAGGTGTGGCCTGATAATTGGACTTTTGAGGTAGCTTTGGTTGTGCAGACCCTAGAATACTAATTAAAACTTGGTTGATTATCACTGACATTGGTTGTTCTAGTTTGTTCTTGGAATTCTTTGTCCATTTCTTCTTGTGGGGTTTTGCTATTTTGTCCTCTTGAATTTTAATGTCTTCTATGATTATAGCCTATTCTAGAGCATCTTCAAGAGTTAGGTATTATTGGAGTTGCAACAGTAACGACATGGGCTTCAAGAAGCTCTTATAAAACATTTGAGTCATCTCAAACATGGGGAGCAAGTATGGTATCTTGGCAAGTAGTGCTCACCATATATTCCCATAGTTTGTGATTGACTCATAATTAAACTATTTTAACCCTATTGGATCAGTTAGAGTAACCTTTATCTTGGTGTTGAAGGTGAAACACTCTAGGAATGTATCTACAAAATTGCTCAAAACTATAGATGTTGTAATTTAGGAGTTGATTGTACCATTCTATGGTAGGTCTAGAAAGGGTAAGTAGAAATATACTCAAAATAAAGGCATCATTTTATTGGATGTAAAAACATTGATTAAAAAATATAGTAACATGCTCCTATGCATATTCCTCTCCTTTAAACATTTCAAGCTTAGGAATTTTGAAATTCTTAGGATAAGGAGGGGAATATACTGATGGGTGAAGTGGTTGGTTGTGAATCTATCGAAAAGTGGGCTTATGATCCCCAGATCCATAGGTCTTGTTCTCTACCAATTGTAGGCATTCTAGTAATGCCTTATATGCATCATAGGATTTGATCTTTTCTTCTTTTCTTTGACCCCATGGGGGAGGGCGAGGAACATCAGGCCTATTACAAGGTGGTGAAGAAACATGTAAAGAAATGAAGTGAATAATAATGTTTATTGATTCTGAAAGGATATATATGCAATGCAATGGTTGTTTGGATAACCAACCAACCAACCTTCTCAACAGTTTAGGAGGAGCACTTAATAGTGCATTATTAAAAACATTTTTACATTAATGTAATATTCTGCCTAACTATAGCCTTGAGATAGGCTATGTGTGCTAACATCCCCCCTTATTACATTAATGGCAAATACAGAGAGATTTGTGAAATACTTTGAACTTGACTCGTCCAAGTGCTTTGGTGAAAATGTCTACAACTTGCTCTTTAGTAGGAATGTATTAGAGCTGTATATGATGCTTTGGAAATTCATATCGAATGAAATGACATCTTGTGTCAATGTGTTTGGTACAATCATGAAAAATGGGATTCTTGACAAGGTTCAAAACACATTGATTGTTGCAAAACAAATATAGTGGAAGATTCTTTGGAAGACCCATATTTGTAAGAATACGACGTGGTCATATTATCTCATAGACTGCTCCACTGGCTATGCGATATTCTATCTTTGTAGAAGAAATATCAACCACCTGTTACTTTTTGCTATGGTAAGAGACATGACCAGATCCAATATGAAAGATATATCTAGAAGTTGATTTTTTATCATCAATGGATCTAGCATAGTCAGAGTCCATGTATCCTTGTAGATAAAATCTGTCATTCCTTTTGTATTCCAAGCAAAAATGTGTTGTACCATGGACATAATATAGAACTCTTTTTGCTGCTTTCCAATGACTTATCTTGGGTTCCTGCATGAACCGTGAAAGATACCCCACAGTAAAATTGAGATCAGTCCTGGTATTGGTTATGTATAAAAGACTCTCAATAATTTGATGATAGAGAGTGTCATATACCTATGGAGATTGATCATACCTTGACAACTTAATCCTACTTCCATGGGAGTAGCTTTTGACTTACAGTCAGTCATGCAATATTTCTCAATCAAATTTTTGGTATATTTATTCTATGTAACTCTGATATAATAGTTTTTTGAGTTACTTCTAAACCAAGACAATCATGCAGAAGTCCCAAATCTATCATTTCAAAAGATGATTTAAGATCACTTTTCACTGTATTAATCATATTTTTTGAACTACTTGTTATGATCATATCATCTACATATAGCACCAAAATCACTATATTAGAACCATTGTTCTTTATATAGAGATTCACATCTTATGGACTTCATTGGAATCCATGTTGTAACACGTGACTATCAAATTTGATATACCAAACTCGAGGAGCTTGTTTTAGCCCATACAAGGATTTGATCAACTTGCAAACTTTTATTCTTTTTCTTTGACAACAAATCCTTCAGTTTGGGTCATGTATACTTCTTCTTGTAGATCACCATTAAGAAAGGCACTTTTTACATCCATATGATGTAACTTCCACCAAAATTGAGCTACCATAGCATACAATACTCAGATGGTAGTCATTTTTGTAGTAGGAATGAATGTATCTTCATAATATATACCTTAATTTCTGAGCATAGCCCTTTGTAACCATATGGGATTTATGCTTATTAATTGTACCATCTGCATTATACCTTACTTTGAATACCCACTTACAACAAATGGGTTTCTTTCCTGAAGTTAGATTTACTAGTTTCCAAGTGTGATTTTTCATGAGAGATGTATGCTCTACTTTCATAGAAACCTTCCATTGAGGCTTACTAAGAGCTCCCTAAGTAGTTGTGGGTTCATTTTCATCCAACACTATCAGGTAAACCCTTTCCTCCTCTATATCCATATCTCTATCTTTTGTTGCATCTATAGAAAGTTCATCAAACTAATGACAAAGTTCATCAACTTCTGAATATGATGCTTCTATCTTCTTCTACTGAGTGATACGACATGTACATGGCCAATTTAGAGCTATATCTGGAAGAAAGGTCAATTTAGAATATCTCAAAGTGTTGGTGTACCATTTTGGAATTTTTTTTTGAGGGGGTGAAGCCTCTTGCGTAGGCTCATCATCCTCATGATATACTGCTGTAGAGGTATTATTTTATGTGAAAGCTTCATCAAATACTACATATCTACTTATATGTTTTTTATTGATTATAGGATCGATCAAGCGATATCCCTTTGAATGCTCATCATAACCAAGAAAGATACATTGCAAGGTTTTCTCATCTAACTTCCTCCTTCTCTTTTTTAGAATATGCATGAAGGATTTACATCCAAACACTCGTAGATGAGAAATGGAAGGTTTCTTACCACTCCATGCTTCTTGTGGATTTTTACCTTGTATATCCCTTATGGGTGCTCTATTCAGAAGATATGATGTTGTATTGATTGATTCTTTCCAATACTAATCTTCAAGATGTGTTTCTTTTATCATACATCAAACCATTTCCATAATGGAGTGATTTATTCTCTCATCAACACCATTTTGTTGTTGTGTATAAGTTGTTGTCAGTTGTTGTTTTATCCCATATTCTTTTAGGAATGAAGAAAACTCTTTGGAAGTATATTCTCCCCCTTGATTTGAGTGGAGGGTTTTGATGAAACATCCAGACTCCTTTTTGACAAGTTTCTTGAATCGTTGAAAGTATAAAAAAGCTTCTAATTTCAATTGGAGAAAGAAAACCCACATCTTGCAGGAGTAATCATCAATGAACAATTGAAACTACTTCTTGCCACTATAACTGATTGGCATAGGACTGCACATATCAGTGTGTACAAATTCTAAAAGTTCATTAGCTCTAGAAGAGCTAGCCTCAAAAGGAACTCAGTGTTGGTTACCTACTAAGCAATCCAAGCAAATAGGTAAGACGAAGGAGAGATGAGGAAGTCCTCTCACCATCTCATATTTACTCAATTTGAGAAAATACCCTAAATTGATATACCCATACTGTTTATGCCATAGAGAAGTGGCCTCCTTTGTAGTTGCAGCTAGAGCAACATGAGGAGTGGAAATATCATCTAGAATGAACAATCCATGCTTGTAGGAACTGATTGCAATATGTTTACCTTTTTTGTTATAAAATATCTCTTCTTGCCTTCCACAACTCGAAACACAACATCCATTTTTTGATCCAACATCTGGGGAAAAGACAACAAATTATTAGCTAGGCCAAGGACATAGGGAACCCTCTCTATATGACATCTACCATCTGGAAGAGTGCTAGAAACATTCCCTTCTCCCTTTACTTGGTATACTTGATCGTAAGCAATTGTAATTGGCTTTCCCTCTTTCTCTTCAAATTCTTCAAACCATAATTTTTATCCATTCATGTGCTTACTAGCTCTCGAATCAATGTACCATACAACATCTGGCTAAGAAGATGAAGTATGGGTTATGAGCACCTTGTATCCTCTTTTAGAGTTAGAATCTGAATCAGATATGAAGGAATATGAGTTGGAGTCACCATAAGCAACATGTTACTTAGGTTGCTATTTTCCTTTCTTTCGATGAGGTTGATCATATTTTTGCTTATTTTTTAACCAAAACCTGTTGGTGTCATGGTTATTCATATCACAAATATTGTAATATTTATTGTTCTACTGATTTTGTTTCCCTTTGCCTTTGGAGGAAGAATCTCCTCTTTGAAACTGACCGAGATTACTACTCCTTTGTTGGGTGGAAAGGACATTATCTGGCATCTCATCTCTCTAAACTTGATTAGTCTCCTCAGTCTGAAGCAAATTTATCAATTCCTCAAAGGACACTTGTTGACCAAAAACATGAGTGAAGTGATCAACATCTTGTAGGAGTGTGGCAATGCTCTAAAAATGATAGAGTTCAAGACATCATTATCCATGATTTTTCCCATTGCATTCAATTTGGCTTTTAGTTCTGCCACTCTGCAAAGGAATAGATCAACTGTCTCCCTATAATTCATACTGAGGGTGTGTAGTTGAGTTTGAAGATGTAGAATTATGGACTGATTATTGTCTTTATATATAGTAATAAAATAATCCCAAGCTGCCTTACTAGTTTTTACATCACATATATGAGGTCGGACCTCATTTGTAGTAGCAAGGAGGAGAAACATGAGACCTTTCTTGTCCTTCTTATCCCAAGCTTCTTGATCAGTTCTTACTATTTGAGGGAGTTGGGTAGTACCAGTTACAACATCCCATAAGTCTTCCACCTGAAGAATGCCTCTCATTTTTACCTTCCATGGAGAAAAATTTGGACCTTTTAGCAATTGTGAATTTGAGAGGTATTTGTGCACATATGTCATTATGAAAATCCCCCCTTGAGGGTGGAATTTTTTCCAATAAGAAGTGCTTTGTGTTTTAGCAATTTTTTTTTTTTTTTGAATTTTGGCAAAAAAAATGTTAAGCAACTTTTGTGCAATTTGCATCAATTTTTAATTTTTCAACAATTTTTGCAATTTTTTTTATTGAAGCAAATTTTTGTTTTTTTTATTGTTAAGCAACTTTTAGTTCAAAAAATGCTTTTATATATAAAAAATATGGTTGTGGGTGGGGTGGAACCCTCAACCTCACGCTCCCTGATAGAAAGCCCAAACCATCTTCACTGCACATGGAGGTGAGAATAAAATATCTCCACATACATTTTGAACAATGTTAAGGTAGTGTAAAAAAAACAATTGTGTGTTGCACCAGCATCAGTGGAGTTGGAACCCTTGACCTCACCTACCTACAAATTTCAGCTGAACCACCACGGCTATAGTAGCCACTGAGATATATAAGGCATGTCGTGCCTCTTATATCATGTTGAACATAGGATGAGAGAAAAAATTAACTCGCCTTAGCTGCCTGGGCTATGATTTGAACTTAGAACCTGTGCATGGTGGAGAGTCTTACAACATACATAGTCACCAACTGGTCTACAACATGTTGTGATAAGGGGTAAGAAACCAAACTATTTTTGTCTCCACTTGCACTACTAGGAAACAAGAAAGAAAAAAAATTAACCCACCTTTATCCCACATGCAATAGAATGTAGTTTGAAACACTTAAAATATCATTGTGCTCGTATTTCATTTTGATTACCTTCAAGCAACCACGTCCACTATTTTTCCTCCATCCAACCACATCCATCCTCTGCACCAACCAAACAAAAATTGCAAAGTGCCATCAGTCTGCAAATACCATGTGTCATCTTAGTTCCTCTCAAGGTTGCTTGGTTTGTGTGGTCTGCATATTTTTGGTCCCCGTGGTCTACGTGTTCCTATTTCTTGCCTTTGGTTCCCACCTTTTCATGGTCAGAGTTGATGTCATGTCAGTCTACAACGATCAGGCTTACTGTCATAGGGTCAGTTTGGTCGCTGTTAGGGTCAATATGGTCATGGTCAAGGTTGATGTCTGGTCGATTATTGTCATGCCAGTATACCATGATCAGGGTTTCTATCATTCTGGTTGTGTTCGTCAGTCGTCAGGATCCTCTGTTCACCTCACGTTACCCATTAATCACTACTCTGATACCATGAAGAAACATGGAAAGAAATAAAGCGAACAACAATATTTATTGATTCTTAAAGGATATATATAGAATGTGATGGTTGGTTGGATAACCAACCAACCAACCTCATCAACGATTTAGGAGGGGTGCTTAATAGCACATTATTAATTTTTTTTACATTAATGTAATATTCTGCCTAACTATAGCCTTGAGATAGGCTATGTATGCTAACAGGTGGTTGAATGTCATCCACCCTACCTCTATAAGATACTTCAAGATATTTCACTTCTAGTTCATACTTAGTGTAGGCCTCATAAGGTGTCTCCTAAAATGGCCTACAAATAGGGGTAGGCACCTGTGGAAGGTGATCTACGTTCGGCCTGGGAGGCAAGTCTCGATTAGGCCTAGGTGGTCAAGGAAGTAATATTTGATTAGGCCTAGGAGGCCTATATTGATTTAAAGTGGGTTGCCTCTGATGGACCCCGTATCTATGGGTACCAGGGGTAGGAACCCTCTCATCTAATGTCTTTTAAAATAGATTTTTGGTTTGCTATTCAATTCTTTCTTTCTCCACCTAATAGAAACAATCTAAACGCTATTTATCCCACTAAAGCTACTTAAATTGTGTTAAGCATTCAACATATCTTGTGACTGATTCATTCTATTCTTCTATGTGGGGCCTATGAGCCCTAGTAGTGTCACCTTGAGGTCTATCTTGTTCAAGACAATCAAAGATATTGACTATGAGCTTTCCTCGATCGAGAGAAGTCACGTTCACTTGAGGCTCCGTCCTCAGCAAGCATTCCCTATATTTAGCTGGTGAAATGGCACATCATGCTTGCATAGCATAATAGACTTGAGGATAATCAAAGTCTTCCTCATGCCTTCCTTCATTGATGAGAATGGAAGGGTTGATTTTGCTCATCCCGAGCGATGAGTATCATACACATCTTGGTACCTAGGTTGTTGTAACCTATTAGGGTGGTTTATGGGTGAAGTGTGATCAATTGGCCCTGCCCAGTGTTTATACTCTTGCTCTTGCCCATAAGCAGGTATTGTTAGAATATTATAATGTGCACTATGCATTCTTTAATACTTGTCATTTTCCTTGACAAGTGTCATGTTTTTCATATAGGCTTATGCCTATATATTGTACTATTCTTGTATCAATAAAATATCTCATCTGTTCAAATCCCAACATTTCCTATCAAAAATCAGGTGCTTTCCTGCGCTTGTGAGCTTGAGGGGGGATTTCCCTCATGGAAATCTCCCTCCTATTTTTTTCCCCTCATTTTCCTCTCATTTTTTTGAAAACTAGGGAGTATGCTCTCCATCTTTGGATGGATCAGAAACCAAATATTTATCAAAATTCCATGGATGCAATTTTTTAGACTGATTAGGAAGGATAAATTTTATTTTGTATATGTCTATAGAAGTAATTTCTTCATGGAAAAATGAAAAACGGGATATCATTTTCATGGCTACCAATATTTTTGTTTTGGGAATATGCTGTTTGAGAGGGCAAGGCACATAAAAAAAAAACCATTTTTAGGTTTTTTTTAAGTTTTTTTTTTTTTTTTTCTCTCATTTAATTTTGCAGGTTTCTTTTGTGTTGAGGGCCATCCTTTATTTTCTGCGTGCATGTTTGTCATCATTTTTGGAGATGAACAGTTTTCCTCGCAGAACAAATGACAAGAGGCTGATTTAAATCTGTGTCTAAAAATTTCCCAATACAGGATGTTCCTAGATCGCTGGCTTCCAAACCTCTCGCCAAAGCATTCAGTTGGATCTGCTTGGGTTGTACCTGTGTTGCAGACTCACTATGTATGCAGGATGGACTGCAGCATTTTCAGTTCCATCAAGAGATTTAATTTTTTGATCCAACCACATTTGCTCATTTGCAGATTTCTTGACCATTTTTGCTCCTGCAGAGTTCCTGCTGGAGGTCCTTACCTCCCTCACCCCATACCGTTGTGCCACCATTTTTCACAATCATACCCTCTGTGCTTTGCAAAATTTTGCTTTGTTGCTGCTTCAGAGACTTTCATGGCAGATTGCAAGAAACCATCACAGAGAAATAAAACATCAGCCCTAGCCATATTTGCAGCGATAGAAGCCTGAGTTGTGATGTTGCTGCTCTGTAATACACCCTGCCACCTGTGATCTCTGTATTATTGGGAACTTTTCATCACTGCGACACCATTTTTATCTTTGTTCATGTGATGATACTTGAATACAGATCGTAACATGGTGATGTTTCTCAACAAGAAGGGCCAGATGTAGATAGTCAGAGTGAATGTGTCGACCCGGTTTACGAAGGCAATGGCGTAGTAGTCGTTATGGAGTGCAGTGAACGTGCACTTGGCACGCAACGTTGATAAATGGATAAAAGTGGAAACAAAAAAGCGGTCTTGAAGATGATGCAACCTTGTATGCTCAACGCGCTGATCATGGAGTTCGCACCGACGTGGTTCTTGCTTTGGAACACAGGCTCCTCATACATGCCAATCGTGATAAAGAGCTCCTAGGTCTATCGCTATGCGTAGGAAGAATTAGCATACCACCATAACAGCACCCGATGCATAGAAGATCCTACAATTCAATTATGAAATTGTTCTGAAGAAAAACTGATGTTCTCTATTTAAAGAAGTTCTTAGAAGGTGTAGTGATGTGCAGTCAAGCTCATCTATATTTTTCCCTTATAAGTCAGCAGCTGCACTACTGCTGCCCTGATTCTTTCGCTAAATTTGGCGACCCCCAGCTAAAGAAAATGTGGTGCAAATGCATGATATTTGAGGGTAGTGCATGGCAACAAGTTTGTTTTACGTGTTCATGAGCAGACATGATCATGGTCGTCAATTGTTTTTGGTGAAGTTTCACGGTGGATTCTGTGATCTGGGGGAGTCCAGTGCAGGCAGATCTATTGTATTTTGGCTCGGATGGACCTCTATCCTTTCAGATATGTTGTATCCACTTTTTGGCCCACATCCAAGACACATGAGGATTAACTTTTTTTTTTGTTCTATTTTTGGCCCAGATCGTAGGCGTGGTTACAGTAAGTGCCGCATGAAGACGAGAGGAAATTGCCTCTCTACACTGTTGTTTATGGTGGATGACCAAGACTAAATATTTTTCTATGGCAAGGAGTTCATGATTGGATCTGGTTCATTGTTTCCAGTGAGATGACACTCGAAGCAACTTGGAGATCTTCTCATTGCCCAATGAGTTGCATGAACAATGGGGAATAAAATGTTATATCACAACGTGGCTTTTACGAAGTAGAGTGATAATATCGTTGCTCTCTGATGAGAACTTCAGAGCAATGTCAGAGTGATAATATCGTTGCTTGTTGATGGGAATTTATGTTTTAATATGTTGAATCTAAGTGATATATCCATCATCTCGAAGGAAAATCTGCTGTGAACTGCATTGATCTGGTGATTATGACCCAGTTACAGGTCAACTATTTACTGTTCACCCGTGTGAAATGCTGCCAGTTTGAGGTACTGTGGAGAATGGAGAATACTCCACCTTGCTATTGAATACGTCGAAATCAGTGAACCTTACGCTTTATATAGCCACTATTATTGCGGCCACGAAGATTAAATTTTGTGGGTCCACAAAGTGGGATTGAAGGTGGCCAATGGACATTATGCCAATGTTGCTTTTCAAATTATGCTTTTGTTCCCGTGAATGGTGTGGTTGAGGCATCTAAGTGGTGGGCTTCGGGGAAATATCAAAGTTGCCACTGTAATAATTTATCTTTGCAGTTAAAGAAGAGAATAGACGTAGTGAATGATGAAAATTAAATCTGATACCATTGTTTAATCCCTGTCATAGTGTTGTAGTTGAAGGAGGAGGGTAGCTGCATGGTGGGAGTAGATACAACCACTATCCAATTGAATGAAGACATATTTTATGTGCATCCACCGCATTGGAATAATGAAGACCGGTATCTGCATATCTGGCCTATTGCAAGAGGAGGAGGATGATACGTTTGCTCTGGTTGTTGACACGCATCTTCTGGTGAAAAAGTGCTAAGTTCAATTAGGAGTAATATGGTGTTAAAGAGTTGGTTTTTCATTCTTGCAAAACTTTTATAAAATAAAAAAAAAATTGAACTACATTTTTACAAAAAGCACTACATAATACTTTTATCATTAGGGAGCCATAAGATAAGACTATTAAGGTCCTATCAAATTTCAATTCCAAAGAAACATTATGGATGAGATTTTGAGAAAATATTTCAATAATGAAGAACTATTCCATGAAGTGGAATACTACTCCCAAAACCTAATAGATACTTTAGAAGGATACAAGTATCTATCTTTTAATGACAAGATGAAATTCTCTTTATTTCTTAAGGAATCCAAAGAAGCAACTCTATGGCCTTTATTAACTATCCTTATGAAATTATCTTCAAAGCATGGTAGAACTCACAAACATTGGTTAATTTATCTCTAGAAGAATATGTGATGATTTATCTATCATTAATTGTGTTTGTACTTACTCAACATAAGAAACAAACTGATATTATAGACTAACTTGTTTTAAAGCTAAGGTTTCACCTAGATCAAAGCAAAATCATAGGAAGAGAATAAGGAAAAAGAAGAAGAGACACACAAGAGGTAATCAAGACTTGAAGATTAAATCAACATAGGAAAAACCAACACACCAAAAAGGCAAGCACATAAGAAATATAAGACAATTGCATCATGCCCTAGTTATTCATCAACAATCAGAATCAACAGAAGATACTTACAAGGAGGACTACAAAGGTTGTTGGATAGAAGATGAACTAATAATATGTCAAATATTATACAATGAGAATAGAAGACCTAGTTACAGCCTACTCTGCATCATATGAAGACATAAATTACTTGTTGAACCTAAATAAAAAGAATACAGAGGAATAATACTATGAAGATCAATCAAAAGAAGATGAATAAAAGCTATATTGAAGACTAAATACTTCAATACCTAAATAATGTAATACAATGAGGTGTTGGAAATAGTGTCTATTCCATCATTTGGGTTATATAAATACATCCTCCAAGATACATATCTAGATTACTTTCTATGCAATTTATCTAGTTACTTCATGCAATGTAATAAGTGGACAAGTGTCAATGTGCACTTTGTACATGTGCAAGTTATCCTATGAACATATAGATAGAGTTTTGGCTAAGCATCCTATTTTTATTATATAAGGATGGCCTCTTAGATAGATTGATAAGATATATGAGGACATAGTCAGATAGTGTAGGTTAGTGGATAGTGTAGTTCTATGTTCCACACCATTTATTGGTGATGGATATGATGTAGATATGTAGCTTTGTTAATGGAGTGCTCACTTCCTCCATAGCTACATTGTAATATTTTATATGATTTATATTTCAACATAATTCAGTCATCTTGTATATTTAATTTCTTTGATGTTATTCTAAATATTGTGATTTTTATCTCTCATGCCTCATTCACAAAAATCTAACACTTTTTGATAAATTATCCAAAGTCAAAATTCTATTTTTGATAACCAGCAAATAGAAGAAAGAAATTTTAGTGATATGATTTTTCACCCACACCTTAGATACTGGAAGCCATCCCATTTATTCCTTTTGGAGAAAATAATAATCTAATTTAACTATATATAGCCCCTAATTAGAAGGATTCCACCACCTTTAATCCTCAATGTCTTCACTCTTTAGGGTATAATCTTGCAACAATATATTTAACATCTGAGCTATTTAAAATTTCCCTTAATCCTACCAATCAACCTGGGTGATTTTCCATAATGGTCTACCATTCTCCAACTTGATGTAATAGTGAACCTAAATCCTAAAATTTTGAGATAAATCTTGCTTAAGGTATCCCAAATCCATTTCTTCCTTAAGGGGAAAACTTCTTAGCCAAGCATCATTCCACATGTCTACCATTCTCAATCCTCCATATGCTTCCTTTTCACATCAAAGGTATCATCATTTGCAAACTATTCCAAAGGCTATAACCTATGAGAAATTCCCTCACTACTAAAAATTTGGTATCTATAAGGTATTTAGCTTGAAAAAACTTAACCCAACAAACATCTTCCACCTTTTCTAGTTTCCATACTTTTTCCCCTAATAGGATTGTATTTAACTCCTTCAGTTTTCTTAAACCAAACCCTCCACCCTCCTTATTTTGACAAATAACATCCCATGCCACCAATGGAATTATTTTATATTCCTCTAAACATGACCATAAGAAATTGGTTTGCATTTGTTCAATCTTATCACAAATCTTAGTAGGCATATCAAAGATAGATAAAAAAATTAGACTACTTTAGATTGAAGCTTTCACCAACTAAGCTTTTTCTACCTAGATCATTAAATCCCCTTTCCAACTATCTCATTTCCTAGATACCCTTTCCACCACATGGCTCCACATCTCTTTCTTCACTCTCCATTTGAAAAGTGATATTCCTAGGTAAGTAGCTGGAAGGGTACCTATCCCAAAATAAAAAAATTGAGCAATATTCTATTGTCTAATAGTCAAATTATTAAAAAAGTATACCTTGCTTTTACCAAAGTTTTTTTTTGACCTATAACAGTCGCATACCTCTCCACAATATCTCTTAACACTCTAGAATTTGGAATTGAAGCCTTAGTGGTAATAGAAGTGTCATCAACAAACTATTGGTAAGAGATAGGATTAGTACTAGAGGTAAGATTTATACCACATATGTGTCTATCAACATCAGATTTTGTGATAAATCTCCCATGAGCCTCAACTAAAATTATGAAGAGATAATGGGATAAGATTTCTCCTTTCCTGGGGCCTCTTTTTCTTGGAAAGTACCTGCATCTGAACCATTCACTAGAACTAAGAATATTGATGAAGAAAAGTAGGCTTTTAGGTTATCAATCCAATTCTGATGGAAACCAAAACTTCTCAACATTCTAATAAGGAAGTCCCAGGATACCCTATCATAAGCCTTATTCATATCTAATTTTAGTAGTATCTCTTCTTCTCCTCTTCTAGAAAGCAATTGGATAATCTCATGGATAGTGATAATACCATCTAGAACCTACCTTCCTTTGAAAAATTCACCTTGATGGGGCTCAATCATAAAAGGAAGCACCACTTTAATTTTATTTGCAATATTATTTGAAAAAAATTTGTATATGGTGTTGCAAAGACTAATAGGTCTGACATCTAAGAAATAGTTAGCTCTGACTACTTGTGGAATGAGATCTAATAATGTAGAATTAATATCCTTTGGAATAAAATGACCCTTTGAAACTCCTTGATAGATTCAATAATATCTCCACCCACTATATGCCAAAACATTCTAGAAAAAACCTATTGGAAAACCATCAAAACGAGGAGATTTATTCTCATTCATATCAAAGAGAGAATTTTTAATCTCCTCATCCTTAAAAGGGTTGATTAAAAAATCATTCATATGATTAGTCACCAAAGTAGGAATATTGCACAAAAACTTACTCATTGCCTCCTCGTTAATAGGATATTCAGTGCCAATTAGATCCAAAAAGTACTTGATCTCTTATCCTCTTATATCCAAAGGGTCATTAGAGATTTATACATTAGATTTGAGAACTTCTAAAATTATATTGCTACTTTGGTGTCTAAGAGTTGAGACATGGAAAAGTTTTGTATTTCAATATCCCTCTTTGAGCCATGTTATTCTTGAATTTTTATGCTTGAATATTTCTTCATAATCCAGAATACTATGGAGATCCACATGGACCGAATTTTCCTTATTCCTTTTATCCTATTAAAGGATTTCCTTGGACATCAGTGAACTATATTCTATAGTTGAACTTTTAGTTAGGAATGTTTCTAAAAGAGATGATTGAAAATATATTTATAAAATATTTTCATGTTTCTCTTAACAAAATGGATTCTTTTAACAAATTGTGCAGCCTTTCAATATTCATCAATCTAGACTTCCAACTTTTCATGTCTAAGCCACATTATTTCAAATTAAAAATGGATTATAAAGCTTCTACAAACTCTCCCTATTTAACATAATAAATTAGTGTGATCTAAACCAATTTTTGGTAGGGATGAGAGAAGGATATCCCCTAAAAGAAATATTCTTTCTTTGGAGAATAAGACTCTATCAAGACTTACTTGAATAAGTTAATCTCTAATATGTCTATTAATTCAAGTGTATTTAGCTCCTCTCATATCCACATCCAAAAACTCATTAGATATAACAAACTAGGTAAAATTAGACATGGCTTCTAAGATTATAAGGATTCCCCCTTTCTTTTTCAATGGATTCAATATGGAATTGAAATCACCAGTTATAATCCAATGAATTCCTTTAAAATTTTCTCTTTAAAGAATCAAATTCTCCGAAAAATACTTTCTATCAATAACAAAATTTGGATCATAGACATTAGTTAAGATATTGTGTATATTTTACTCCTTGCAATGCAAAATAACAAAGATAAAATGCTTAGACTGATTAATGAGTCTTCCTTCTAATTTATTTGTATCCCACATGGTAAAAATCCCTCCAAAGGTACCCAAGGCAGGAGTAGCAATAAAATCAACCTCTGTCCAAATTATTTGTTTTATTGGTTCTATACTTTGAGTGTCCAATTTAGTTTCCTAAAAAAGAGTGATTTGAGGTTCGTTGTCTTTTTTCAGTGTTTGGACTAGTCTATTCTTGGTTGGGGCATTGAGTCCCCTGATGTTACATGAAATAATATTCATAATTTGGATTTTTCTGGTGGCCTTTTACTTCCTCCATCCAAGGAAATGGCAGTTTGGACTTCATTAGAAAACACCAAATTTTTATGTCTAGTCCTTCGAGTTTGATAAATATTTCTAAACTCAACTAGATTTTCTAGGTTATTTTTTAATTGGTTTACCATTTATTTTAATAGCATTTCATTATGTTCATTTCCCCCATCCTCAATACCTAACTAAGAGTTTCTATCCACCAAATTTTTTCATAAGATATTTTCTTCCTCTCCTAGAATGATTTCTTGAAGGATATCAAATGGATTTGAAGATAAAACACTCTTCAATTTTGAGGGAGACAAAGTTTCACATACCTTAATTTTTCTACCAAAGCTTGATTCTCCATGGAAGACTTACTTTGTATGTTAGTTTCACTTGCTTCAAGAATTTTTTCTTCCAAGGATATTTCATTATGGGGTTCTCCATGAATGAAGCCTTTTGCATATCAAATTTATCAACTTCACTATTAGGATTTTATACTTTATTCTTGGTGATATGTTCTTCCATTTACTTTATTTTCTATATATTTTGACCATGTGATGGAGGCTTTTGGTTTAGGTAAACCTAGGCCAATTGCCCTAATTTCTTACAAACCCCACATTTAAGAAGAGGATTCTAATATTCAATAGACTAGTTCTAAAATCCCAGACTAGGATCTGAAAAAAGTTTTAGGTATAAATATTGAAACCCAGTCTCCATCTCCTAAAGAAAATATTGTGCCTACAAAAGAACCAACCCCCAATAAAACCCTCTCTAAATCTTAAAAACAATTTAGCTTTACCATAAAAAAACCTTTAGGAAGGGCAACAATTTCCATATTACCAATTGGCCTCCATTTGGTAGAAGCCCATTTTTTGATTACATCTAATTTGGACCTCACCCCCATAAATCTTCCAACCAAGTTATTGAATCCTTGTTCAATAGCCATATTAACCGAATCATATGGAATAAAAATTTGACCATTTTTAGGAAGTAGATCCAATTTGAACTCAAGGATTTTTTTCCTAGCCCTAGACTACATGAGACAATGACCACTTTACCGCTATCTATTGTTAGACCGTTTGGATCTAAATATTGATCTAAATTAGGGTTAGCATCCTCCATGCTTTCAACACTACAACCACTGCTAGGTTCTACACTAGATCTATTCTCAATATTGATATTGCTACTAGGACATTATTCCCTCTTGATCTTGTTCTCGCTCACCATTCTCCTAATTATTATTATTTTGATAATTTGATTAAATTTTGGTAAATTAAGCAATTTTGATAAATTAATTTCAAATTGAACAAATTCTAGTGAGCTTGAAAATTTTTGATAAACTAATTACATTTTTGAGAGGTCAATAAAATTTTAGGAATCTTAAGCAATTTTGATAAATTAATTGCATTTTGAAAAACTGGTTAAATTTTGAGCATCTTAACTTTTTTTTAAGAAATTAGTCAATTGTTTTGGCATCGTGAATAAGTTTTAGTAGCTTAAATGGTTTGATTTGATTAGTTGATTTAAATGGACTGATTATTGATTTTTAATTAATTACTAGAATTTAAGTTACTAATGGATTTACAAAATGATTGATTAATGAATAATCAATTCAAAATTTTGATGAATTAGTGATTGATTTGCTTTATGCCAGATCTATTAATTAAGTACTTAGTTATTAATTGTTACCAAATTGATTAATTAATTGAGTCTAATACTCAATTAATTGGTCCTAAATTTAATTGGTTGATTGGTTAACTAATTTTAAATTGATTTTGATTGGTTGACTATTAGTTGATTAGTTTGATTGGTTAATTAATTAATGTCAAAGGATTCAAGGTTGTTTCCAATTAGTTAATTAATTGATTAATTAATTTCTAGATAATAAGTTGATGCAATTTTTAATTGAGGTCAAACTAATTAATGGCTTGATAAATGCATTTCAAAATAATTGATGCCAAATGGATTAATTAGTTGATTCCAAATTTTTTGTTAGATTAATTAAGTTTTTTAAAATTTTACAATTGATTAATTTGTTAACTATATATGAATTTGCATCATCTTTTAGATGAAGTTTAGATTCGAAAGGGCATACATTTTGAATGATCTAAGTGATTTGGACAATGATTAACTGATTGACCAACTTTTTAATTCAATAAGTTACTTGATGTAGGTGAGAAAAGGTTTGATATTGGGGCTTTAAGATAATTTGATCAAATTTGATAGGTATAAACGAATTAAATAGCAAAAAATTCAATTGAGATGCCCTTCAATTAGGTGTCTTAGGGTGAGCTAATTATTTGAGGGATTACCTAGTCTTAGTTGTTTTCAGGTTATAAAATTAATAACTAAATTAATTAATATATTTAATTATGTATTGTGTTAAAATCATGGATTGTACTGGATAAGATAATGTAAAATTTTGGTTTTGATATTAAGTGGAGATAGTGGGTAAAAATATGTCTTTTTTCAGTATTTTTTTTAATCATAGTCAATGGTAGATCAACAGGTTTCTTTAGAGCGCAATGAGATCTAATATAAGTGTCAATTTTGTAAAAAGTCATATTTATTTTGTTAACATAACTAGACAAGTGCAACAAAGAATATCAAGGATTTTGGGATGCAATATAACAAAATTTCCATATACCTACCTTGGATTACCTCTTTTTATAGGCAAATTGAAAGAAGAAAAGTGGGCTCTAGTCATAGACTAGATTCAAAGAAATTTGGTAGGGTGGAAGGGTAATTTGCTATCTAAATATGAGAAATTACAACTTCTAAAAGCAACATTACAAAGCATCCTAATTTACTATATGTAACTTTTCATAATTCCCTACACTATGAAAAATATAATAGAGAAAATATTTAGAAGTTTTATTTGGTTAGGGGTAGAAGAAAATCAAAGGCTTGCTTTGATATCATGGGACAAAGTTTTCTCTTCAAAGAGGAAAAGTGATCTAGTGATAATAAAGTTGCAGTAGTTCAGTAAAGCATTGCTAACTAAAACAAGTTGGATATTGACCAAGAAAAAAGGTTTAATTTGGGCTAATATTCTTAAAGTTAAGTACTTGGAAGATTTCATAACCTTCTTTATAATTTTAACTCTCCTAAAGGATCAAAAGTTTGAAATGAAGTTTCAAAAACTAGGTCATTATTGAGAAGTGGTCTAATATGGATGGTAGGGGAAGGTAAATAATTTTTTTTTAGGAAGACACTTGGATTGCAAGTGGTCCTTTACAAAAAATGTAGGATTTCAAATGAATAAAACATCCATTGGTTCAAAAATATGGACTGTTAGTCAAATATTACATAGAACTTGGACAAAGTTAGAGGTTTTAAAAAGAGCTAACTTTAGATTTTTTTGATCTAGAACTAAAATAATCTCTGCTAAATGTTAATAAATTTTAGTAGTAGTACCTTTTACCTAATAATGAAGAAAATGACTCTTTGATATAGTTTCCTACTTCCTCAAGGAAATTCTCTATAAAATCAACTTATGCCTTGTATTTTTGTGGTGTGGAGGGGGACTTTCCTAGAAATAAGGTTTGGAATAATGAGTTAATCCTTAAATTGGCTTTCTTTCTTTGGTTATGCTTACAAAATAAGATTTTAAATCTAGATAACCTAAGTAAGAGAGGTTTAAAATGAAAAATATATATTCTCTTTGCATGAAGGATGTTGAATAATTGACCACTTGTTTATTCATTGTGAGTTTGCAAGGTACTTAAAAATCTAATGGAAGCTACATTATGCTCTTGGTTGATCCCTAGTACTTTTAGGTAGCTTTTTAACTAGTGGACATGCCATTTTAGTAGTAGTAGGTTATCAAACTCTAGAATTTATTGTTACCTCATTTTTATGGGTTGTTTTTAGGTAAATAAATTAGAGATAATTTAGGGGGAAAGGAAGGATGAAATTTCAGTTTCAAATAAAATTAAAATTGTAGTGGGGGAGAATTTTCTTGCCTTTGATAAAAGTGTGGACTTTGAGAATAATCTAGAAAATAAGATCACTAGTGAATGGAACTAGGAAAAACCTAGAGCAACACCTTTGCCAATCAGTTTGAAAAGAGAAAATATTAGATGTTTAAAATAGATGAGGGTTGGGTAAAGTTAAACTTTAAAGAAGATGAGAAGAAAACCTAGGTAGAGCTAGGAGATGATGTTTTATTAAAAATGAGAAATGTGAAGTGTTATGGGCTTATGCAAAAAGTTATGGGATACAAAACAATCACTATGCAGAAGCTAAAGCCCTATACTCTAGTGTTATGTTGTTGAGATAGAAGAGTGTAAGGAATGCCATCATAGAAGAGGACTCTATGAATATTCCCAAGGATATTAAGAATGAAAATTTTGATAAGTGGTAGGTTTTAGACTTAATTAAGGATACCTCATATCTATTAAAAGAAATAATAAAGGTGAAAATATTACATATACATCAAGAAGTAATTGTTGTAGTTTTTTGTTTGGAAAACATTGGAGTTCATTTTTATTAGAATAAGATATAGGAAAATAATTTTCTCTTATCTCTTTAAAGGATTACCTCATCAGAGGTAGGATAAAAATATATTCCATCGGGTATTATCGTATGATTTTTTTAGTATTATTGTTTCTTCTGGGATCTTTTATTGCTATTGATGTGACTATATGTTGCTACTATTGCAATAATTGTAGTTCTAGTGAACACTATTGTAATGTAATTATGTTTTTGTTATTGCTACTTCTATTATATATTGTTGAGAAGTGGATCAATTTCTACTAATATTGGTGTGGAAAGAAGGAATAAACAACAATTAGATCAACCTGTTCTCCCTTGCTAGAAATAGATTTTGATATCACCCAAAGTGTCTTTTTATTCTAGGATTTTTACTATAACTTTGCTTTCATCTCATGTTATCTAGGAGAATGTTGATGTTTAGCTTGTAACCTTGGATAACTTAATTTTGTAACACGGTTGGGACCCTCAAAAATCTAAATTTTAACCATTACCAAAACAAATCAATGTATAATTAATTAAGGTTTATAATATGATTCAAATGAGTAAAAGATGAAATTGTCTAAAATTTGAATGATGTTTAGACTCATTTATTAGTTTTGAGCTAATATGAATTGATTAAAATAATTTATTTGTAATTAATGGGATTAGTTGATACGTATATAAGGTTTGTTCAAAGCAATGTTAATTAAGTTTAACTTTATTTTGGGTAAGGTACCTAATTAATTGGTCAACTATAGTAGTATTATTAGGCTTGGGTGACTTAATATGATCTCAAGAATGATCTCATTCATAAATTATGCTTTCAATGATAATGATGGAAGTTAGAAGGTTTGAATGGAGGCAATTTGACTTAAAATCATTTGCTTCAATAATTAAATTGGTTTCAAACTAAGCAATGGGTTTGATGGTTCTAAATTAATTAATTAATTATAATTTTATTAATTATTTTCAATTAATGTGATTAGATGATTGCAAATGAGATAAATTAATTAAAGTGATTTAATGATTTCAAATAAATTAGTTGATTTAATAAATTAATAAATTGATTCCTAATTCAATCTACATCATCTAGTAATTTGTTTGAGAGATTTAATTAATAATTATTGGGAATTTGATTTATTTTATTATTTGTTTTGCTATCAAGTGATTGAAAAAACTTAAATTTTGATTGATGGTTAATCTGGTCAATTTACTTTATTATTATGTGGGTGAACTTTTAATGGTGCAATTGGAGTAATATAGAACCAAAGGTGATATATTAGCTTAATGATATTAAATTATAAGTATAGTTAGAGGATTAATAGATTAATAATTATGATTTGCAATGATTTATGAGAGGATGACTTGAGCAAAATAATGGACTAAGATATTGATTAAATATTAAAATAATTACATCATGATGTACTATTAAATTATTAAAATGGGACAATCAAAATAAAATGATGAAAATTATATGGTAGACAATAAATTAAGATTGAACAATTTAGAAACAAATGGTTAATCCTAGAGCCAAAAATTGGGGAATTAGTTAAGCAAGGTTCTTAAAGGTGTACTTTTATCTTATCAACCTTAGGAAAGGTCCTAAAGGGTAACTTTTGGTTTTCTAATTGGCCCATTTAAGGATTCATATTTAATAGGGATATTTAAAGGCATGTGATTGTTTTTCCTTTTTTGAAGGAATGTAATTATTTGAGTTATGTATATATTATTCCATTAAAGATATATATTTGATAGATATATTTCAATATGTGCAATTGTTTATTTTTTATATAGATTGGTCTAATTTTGAATGATGATTATTTGATTTGACTATTTAAAGGCATATGATTGATTCATCATTAAGTGATGGCATCTTAGCCTAATTACTAGATAAGTTATTAAGTGATGTGAGATGTGTCGAAGGGGAAAATATTTATAAATTTTATTCATCCCTAAGTGGTGGTCTCTTAGTCTAATTATTGGACAAACACTTAGGCAACTTCAAAATATTTAATGAGTTTATTTAAAGACACATAATGATTTGTACTTCACCTATTTAAAGGTACAAAATGATGTCATCTATTTAAATACATATAATGATCTGGCCTATTTAAAGGTATATAATGGTGTGGTCTATTTAAAGACACATAATAATTTGGAATATTTAAAGGAAACTAATGATGTGGTCTATAAAAATCTAACAATGTTAAAAGCATATAAGAATATGGTCTACTTAAAGACATATATTGGTCTAACCTATTTAAAGGTACACATTGATGTTGTCTATTTAAAGATACATAATAATGACCTAGCCTAGTTAGTATCGCATAACAATGTAGTCCATTTAAAGACACATAATGATGTAATATATTTAAAGGCATATAATGACTTGGCCTATTTAAAAGCATACAATAATCTAGACTATTTAAAGGTACATAATGAAGATATAGATTTAAATACACTTAAATGATATGGTCTAGATAAAGGAACATAATTTATGAGCTTAATAAGTGTTAACTTGATTATCTTTGATTTCATTTTTTGATATCTCAAAAGTGAATTTGATGGTATAATTTGGGATTGTGTTAAAATTATTAGGTTATTTATCGACGTGCTTAGAGGTATTAGGTGGGGAGAGTGATGAGATTGATTGTTCTATAATTAATATAGGCTATCATAATATCAATCATATAGATGAATGATGAAATATAAGAAGTTTCAATGAATAGGGTTATCCTCAACGTAGATGATCACAATGTGAATCTTGTAGCCTAATGATGAAATAAAAGGAGTTATGGATAGGGCTATCATTATTGTGGATGTTTGCGGTATTAGTTATGTAGTATGATGGTTAAATAGAAGAAGTGTAGCTTGATAGAGCAATAATTACTATAAATAGTAGATGACATATGGTTTGAGTCCCTGAATCCCTTCCTAAAAAAAACCTAGAATCACACAAGTTTGTCTACTTCTATATATTCTATGTACAAGTTTTATTATTTAAGAATTTTTTTTAAGTATAATTTTTACAAATCACCTAATTTTACATAACATAGCCCTAATACCTCTTAAGTTGAAAAATAAAACCTAAAATAAAAAGGTAAATTATGCAAGAATACAACTATGCAACAAACAATGGTTCTAAGCTATGTGCTCTTTCGATTTTTATAATTAGAAGGAAAGTAAAGAGTATTTTATTTCATAGGAAAATAAAATATTTTGCAAGCATAAAAACTAGACTAGATGAAGCTATCCCTTTGTAATTCCTTGTCTAAAATTATTTTATAAGATAAATTGATCTAAATTTTATTACTTTTTCTTATGATTAAATTGTTATTAAATGGGTAGTGAAATACAAATACACAGGGCTAAATGGAAAAAGTTAAGCTATAAAAAAAAGTTAAATAAACTATGGCACCTGGTTCTAATGTTAGTACAAAAGTGTCACCTTTTAGAAAAAGTGTCGCCCTAGCACTATCATAGAACTTTGGATCTATTGCGATGATACCCATAAAATAAATAAAAAAACAAGTGGGATTATGTTTAAGTGGCTTTTTTGGTAATATAGAAGTAGAGACCTATTTGGTCAAACTAATTAGACACCCTTTTGATATGATAAAAGGAATGAATGCTTTAAAATGGAATAAACATATACCCTATGTGAACGAATTGATATTTAACAATAATTCTACTCTAGTGCAATCATAGAGATGTGTCATTATCACTAAATGACACTATCATAGCTAAGTGGAACTATTTCTTTATAACACACAAAGAGTACAAGCACAAGGATTCTAATACATATTAAAAATATTGTCCATGTAACTTATAAATGGAGTCTTATTGTAATGAAAACTTGCTATAGCATACTTAGAGCTTGTATACTATGAGTGAAATTTAGTGTGAGATGTTTAATTGCAATGTTGAGCACAAAATGATAGTAAAATAACTAGGTCAAATGCTTGTTGTCTATCTGATATGCATGGGAAATAGGAAGAACATATGCATACAATAAGTCTATTAGACAACATAAAGTGTGATGAAACAAAACAAAATTCATGCACCTTACTGAAACAACAAATATCAACATGAAAAGAGAAGCTAATTTATAAGTGTTACAACCACTTCCAAATGAAATATTAAAGGGATAAGAGGGATTTTAGTGATATTTACATATGTAAAATAAAATTAAGTATATAGGAAAATGAGCTATACTTGAGATGAGAGACTACAAGATTTTGCAACCGAGTGTGGAAATATAATTAAGGTAAAAAGACATTATATTAATCATCTAACAAAGGAAGAGTAAGAATACTCTCAACAAATATGAAAAATAGTAAGACATGAGAGCATGTAATATTGTTTAAAACTTTAAGATGTAGCAAAATATAGAGCCAATGTTTTATTAGAATACATAAATGCAACAAATACTATTTCCAAGGATGAGAAATAAGCAAAAACCTAGCTAAGAAACTAGAGCAAGAAGTGATGCAATACAAAAAAACTAAATGAATATCTATTTTGTAGTTAGAGTGCTACTCAAAGCTTGGTGGAATAGCAAGATATTTTTTGGCTAATAAGAACCTATGCCTTGATTCCCTTGCCCCAAATACTTAGAAAAATGATTGAAAATTTAAGATATTAAATGCAATGAGAGACAAAGAGAACAAATGTTTTATAGAGTTTAGAAACTTAAGAATTGCCTATTGAATGCCAATCTTATGGGCTCGGTTTAAATATTTTACGAGAGAAATTCTTGGAAGGAATGAGGGGTTAAATATTCTTTCTAGATAATTAAAAAATTAAATATTAAAATTTTAGGAGATGTTATCTAGCATGCATGACCAAGGTCAACAATGGAAGAAGGAATCTACATGTTGGAGGCTCATGTTGTACACAAAAGTGCTACATATTTGTAAGAGTATTGGTGTAGTCCTATAATTGAATGTCATTTTTTTTTACATTTTTAATAGTTAAAGAGTCAAAATATTAAAAATGGATCAAAATGTGATAGAATCATATTTTTGCAATAGCACTAGCATAGCATTATGGCTAAAAGTTGGTGTTATTGCTTTTGTTCAATCTAGGTGTTGTTTTCTTATAGTTAGAGGTATTGATAATTATGTAATTATTGGGGGATTGAAATTATCTTTATGCCCTAAGCATCATGGTCAGAAATTATTGTATATTTATCTTTATCTCTTTTAGTGGGTGTATTTGGTAACCTGTATCTCATGTGGAGCACGATTCCTAAAAATTTCGAGGAGTATAGGATGCAACTCCTTTAGATGGTCTTCAAGATTTTCTACTAAGGTTGGTTTCTTAGTTTGATAAAATATCCAATGGTAGTATATCCTTACTTCCTATGATAGCCTACTATACTAGTTGTATCTTTCATAGAAAAAGAGAAAGGAAGGAAAGTAGTAAAAATGAAATCTATAAAACCTAACTAGCCTATCTAGCCTACGTATGAGGGGTGATGTGCCAAAGATATAATAGACTCTCTATGTCATTACAGGTTGAAGTAAACACATATAAAGTGTAGAGAAAAAAATGGTGCACCTAGAAAGATAAAATGAGATGCAAATATTGTTCTACTTGATCTAAGCACTACGAAAGTGACACTTCAAACAAGAATAAAATGACACCTCTATGAAATAATGAATAGGTCTCCTTATATTGATATAAATATCAAACAATCAATTACAAAATATCCCCTTGAGGGCTCTCAACTGATACAATCAATACATAAATCAAAGGATCAAATCTCTCCAAGAATCCAACGCACACTTCCAATGTCTTCCTTGCACTCACAATTGAAGTGAGCGAGCTTCCAATACCACTGTAAAGTGTTCTATAATTATTCTAGCTTGTTGCTCCTTCCTCATGCATTGTGATACCTGGATCTACACACAAGAAACTAAAATTTATTAAAAGCATGTGCATATTAAGATGAAACCATGAAGGTGTATGCATCAACAAGATTGAAAGGGAAAAAATACAATAGACTATTCAAAATTGCTCCAAATGCTACCAAATTTGACATCCATGCATATTATGTTCCCTATAAATGATCTAATTGAAAATAGTAATAAAATCATGCTCATGTTTGTGGTCATCCTGAGGTGAGCCATTTACACCTACAAATCACAAAAAGCATAATAACTGAAGTAAAATAGCTCCAAATTACACCAAATTTGAACAGTAAGAAATGATAATCTAGTCTAGAAACTATCTATTGCAAAATAGTAACAAAATTGTACTCTAATTTGTGGCCATCCTATGATGGTATAGTTAGGACTATCATAATTTGGGGGTCATCCTAGGGTGGTATGACCACTAAATTTGTTGGTTTTTACAACTAATTACTCTAGGTATCGATCCAAAACACTCTCATGGGTATTGTCAACAAATTTGGGGATAGGATTCACTCAAATGGATCAGTTTTGTAAACATATTGTGCATTTTGTAATCAATTGAAAACCTCCTTCGCTTGATGGAGATCTCAATGGAAAATACACAATAAGGTGGGGATAAATCTTGATAGCACTTCATGGTGAAATATGCAAAGATCCATATTTGAAATTGGGTGGAATTAATCCACTTTATAACCCAAGAGGGCATTTGACCAAATGGGCATGTGAGGCCATGCGAGGCCAGGTTCAACATGCATTGGATGGGGAAGGAATCTCACTTTTTGGCCTTAAATATACAATGTGTCATGAGAGTTATGCACCCTCTCACTAGTATGCTCGAATAGGATGGATAAAGGGTAGTTTTTGGGTGTCATTTATCCCAATTTTAACTTTTTGAGGGTCAAATACCATGGTTGTCCCACCTAGGGATGGTAGATGGTGACCATCCCTTGGTGGGATGACCATTAATTATGGCCATCCCAGGGTGGTATGACTATTCCTACATGGACCAAAACGTCCCAAAAGTGGTGTAGGACCCCTAAAAAATTGTTAGGACCATTATGTAACCTCGAGTTGCCCAAGAGGGCCATATGGTGTCAAAGTAGACAATGCCTTGGTCATCTAATTGGATTGACGTGATTTTAGTGTCTACAAATACCCCTTTTTGGAATGTATTGTGTGTAGCACAACACATAGAAAAAAAAGATAACTAAAGTTTCAAATGATTAAAGTTATTTAGTAACCCAACTAACTTAGATACCCCAATCATGGAAAGAGCATGTGTTCTTAAATTCTTGCTTCTAACAAGATAAGGAATTTGATTCAAGTACAACCTCTCCAGTAAGGCTTACTTGATCTTGGACATTGTTTAGTCATGAAGATATAGGGTTGTTTCCTTCACACTACCAAAATTCCAAGCATGTTTTTAATTGAATTTTTTTTCTTATTGTCTACCTCGAGCAGGGGCATGATTGTCTTTTTCAATGATTCGTTGGACGAAAACAATTTGCATGATTGAGTGTTTGATTTTGGATTTTGATTATGAATTTTAAAGTATGACTACCCACTCAAGCGATGAGTCAATGAGGGAATGAACAGTGATAAAAGTGATGAGTTATTTGATGTATATGACTTGGTATGGGTTCCTTCAGCTTTACCCATTGTAAAATATATCTATTTTATAAGTATTTTGATGGATTTATTGACATTTTATGGAAGAAAGGAATTGAATGCCTCACTTCCGTGGGGAGGTCTGACCATCGTGGTCTTCTAAGGGATTGAAGTAAAGCATTTTCCATTTATCCATGACCAAATTTGACCTATTTTTTATGGGTTTTAGACCCTTTTTGGTGATTTTTTGATGTTTTTGAAGTGGTTTTTTTGTGGCCATACCAAGGTGGGATATCTGCATAGTCTATGACCATCCTAGGTTGGTAAAGTCATATAATTATCTAATCATACCACCCCATGATGGCCATGGCTTTTGCAAGGCTATTTAATCTTAAATTTAAAAAAATGGGTTCATTTGTGCAATTTTGATTTGGCAATTTGAGAGGTGGGGAGTAGGAGAGCTATTTTTCAAAGTGGAGCACTATCAAAATCATCCCATGTTCATCATGAGCCAGGTTGTGAACTTGACAAGCAGGAGAGCTGGTGTGAAATGGGTAAGGACCAAATTTTCTCTTATACCTTATTGAACTAGAAATTGTAATTATTATCACTTTTTCCCATAAAACACATAAAATTTTAGAAAATAATCCTTAGTAGTGGTATTTTGTAATAATTTGTGCTTTATTTTTGGATTTTGTGCATTTTTGTTGCTTTATTTTACTTTTTTAGAGTAATGTTTTATTGTTTTTGGTGGTCGGGAAGGCAAATTTTGGTCCATTTTGGGGGCCATCCTAAGGAGGGACGACTACCCTAATCTATTTGGAGGCCATCCATAGGTGAGATGGCCACTAATTTTGGGGTTGTATCTAGGTGGGAAAGCCATGATTTGGCTTGGAAAATGACCCTTTTTAATGTTTTTGGGTGAATTTTTCCTTCTTTTTTTGGTTTTGTTTTTAAACTTGCTTGCCCCTACCAAGTGGTTAAGAAAAAATATTAATTTTTAACTCTCTTTGGGACCACTCAAAACCTACTTATATAGGAGGACTATGAATGTCTTGACACCATTGGGCTCGATCAAGTGACACGATTAGATATTGTGATGGGCGATAGGCCCTATCTGAATGCACTGATAGACCTATGGGACCTTTGTACAAATACATTCCACTTGCTTACTATGGAGATGAAAGTGACCCTAGAGGACATCTATCAAATTATACATTTTTCAATAGAGGGGTGGTCAATTGTATCTACTCATTGGGATCTCATAGATACCATTTTGGAGAGATATTTCAAACATGATTGGCCTAAGGCACTATGAGATTTACTAAGTGGTGATATCCTATTGGACTTCTGGTATGAGGTAGATATCTTGCAGGTGAGACATGCCTTGCTAATGACACTGATATCTAACATGCTACTTCTATATTTGTTAAGATCCAGTTTCCATGGAACTTGATGGATTTAGTATTTTCACTAGTGGAGTGCACCACCAAGATATCGTTGGTTATGGTGTGGGGTACTACCTTATTAGCATAGTTGTATGATGAGATATACAATATCCACTATCATAGGTAGAAGGGGCTAGGTTATAGATTTATACTATAGGTATGGGGATGGCAGTATATTGTCATAGATCAACCATGGGGGCTACCTTGGATGATGCAAGCACAACCCACAAACAGGGAGATAGGATATGGGATCGTATGGCAATGAGATCAAGGGAGGGGTTAAAGCCATCCTTATGTAGGTTCGTTTGAGCACTATGTAGATTTGTTTGTACAAATTAGGGAAGATATTATTATTTAGAGACCATATAGATATTATAAAATATGGTGTAAGGTAGAGGTACAACTTTGATGGGTATGACAAGGGATTTGGCTAATTTTTTGATACAATTGTTGGATACAAGACTCAGTGAGAGTACTTTCTCTATGCTCAGGTGTTAGGATAGTTTGGGCTACACCAGGGGTTACCTAGTGAGCAAGTTATCTACCAATGCTATTATGACAAGAGGACATTGGCTTGGCCTATAGTGGATGCAATTGGTGAGGAGGTAGATCCTATAGAGGATACCAGTAAGGGGGATGATGCTAAGACCATAGTAGAGAATTATGCTTGGTGGGTGATACGTTAATGGAATGGGGATGAACCACTACAGGGTGACATGGTTGTAGGATCAGAGGAGGTTCATGAAGGGGTTTTGGATGAGGTTCCAACTAAGGAGGATATAGTCTTGGGAGAATGACTTGATGAGGAGGTAGGGGAGAAATATGTGCATAACAATATATATTATAAGTGGATGGACCACATGGATGTATAGGTTCAGTAGGTAGACTATGATGAGGATGATTGGGAGGAGCAAGGATTACATACATAGTTGGTAGCATAAGATGCCACTATTTTCAAGTTGTAGGGTGATTTTATCAAGGGGAGGTATGAGTGAAAGGAGTACATAGAAGAGATGGCTATCCTACAAGCACAATTATAGATCACATAGGAAGAGATTGATTGCTAGGCAATAGTTATTGAGGGGCATGATTCTAGTCTTGTAGAGTAGGTGATAGAGCTAGTTATGTTTCATTCATAGGTTAGAGTAGGGAGCTTGGGTCGAGTGACATATAGATATACGAGGAGGTGAAATAGCTCTAATTCTTATTGTGGGACTTTCAGGATCATCATAAAGAGGAGCTATTGTACATCTAGTATTTGGAGGATGAGGTAGTTCAACTTAGGGTGCACTTACCAGCCCATCCTTCTATAAGTGGGTCCCAGTAGAGTATACATAGTGGTACAGGGTAGTCATCTATGAGGATGGGAGTGCCTAGCTTTTCACAAAGGGTAGATATGGAAAAGGGTAGAAAATATGGTTCTCTATGGACAATGTCCAAGGGTGAGAGTCATGGTGTTGTTCCTGCATGACCATGGCTTTTTTAGACTAGTTATTTTTATATTTTGGGGGTGTGAGGTCTGAGTACTCACTTTATTGTAGCCTATAGGCAATTTTGCATGATGATGTATCTATTTTATCCATACATACATATATGTATATATATATATATTTATATCTTTATATTTATATTTATATATGTATATATGAGTTGTTATTATTGTCATCATGTGTTGCCTTATTGCTTTATTGGATGTGTGCAATGCTTATGCTTGCTTTATTTATGCTTTGATGGATGCATGTATTGTAATATGATGTGTTTGGTGATATGGATATGTGTAGATGCATAATAAAATGGATGATTTGTTTATACTATGTGATGAAATATGGATACTAGTTGACATATTATGTTTGCACCATAGACCATATAGAATTCATCAATTTACTTTGCAATGTTGTCATGAGACTATGTGATGGATTTGTGAAAATTTAAACTAACATACATGTGATAACATGGAATAAATAATATGATGTTATAGGATGTATTTGAGATTTTCATGAGACTCAAACACTCTAGTTAACTGATCAAAAGTTATATATTAACCATGTAAGACTTTCTGATAAGGTATGAATCTACTAGGATAACCACGATACTCAATATCCTTGTGTGTGCATGTTATTTTATTACTATGATAACACATAAAGTTACCCCAGTGCCAAAAATTATTAATGTAGCACATATGTACCGAATATCACTTAGGTTTTGTATGTAGTTGGATTAGACCACTAGGTAGTACAGGCTACCAAAAGCTAGCTCATTTGTATGCAAGCATTGGTTTCTAAAAAAGTAAAATGCTAATGTGTTAGACATATCATCATGTATAAGGATACAACTATTGCTAGACAAGCTTGATGCCACCTAACCTGTAATGAGGATCACCTCATGGTTTATCAAATGTTGAGAATTCTAGGGATTCAAGTTTAGTACTCCCTTATTTTTTTAATTTTTTAATTGCTTAAGGGAGTTTCTCATTTTTATTTGGTAAGAAAGGGGTTTTGGGAAGTGGTGATAACCACTATTTATTTTTATTTTTATAGTGGTGAAAACCACTATTTATTTTAGGGATTTGGATAGGGAGGAGCTTGTCCTTTTGTCAATTCTCATTATTTTTGAACCATTCACACATGGGGATCAGCAAGGTAAACTTTTCACTTAATGCAACCTAGACCACTTTGTAGGTTTTATATTTACTTGTGCAACACTTGGATTTAATGTGGAAATATATTGGGATTTTGACATATACAAGGTACAATCAAAGAAAGACTTTATCTTCTAAAAATTAGGATAGTTTTCTACAAAATCTGAAGAGAAAACTAGAGACAGTTGAGTGGCCAAAAATCCTAAAGACATCCTAATACAAATGACTATGTTAAGGGAAACAAACACGCATATGAACAGTTGGAAATGTAGATGGTATTTCTAATATGGAATGATGTAAATAATGAATTTGATAAACTTGATTTTGAATGATGACTAGTGTATAGTCTTGGTGCTAGACATGTATGAGCAACTCTAAAATATCAAATTCAATTATGGGTGTGCCTAATGCAATTGATTGTATGATGCAACTATATGAAATGTGATGAAAAATATATTTTTTTGTATATTTTTTAATTTTTGATGATGTTTTTGGATTTTTATTGATATATATGTATGTATATTTTGACCAATGGGCTTATTGAATGCTATTAGAGCATTTTGGGTGACCAAAGGATTTATGTATACCTTTGGGGCTTTTAGGGTGACCAAAGATTTTATGGATACCTTTGGGGCTTTTTGGGTGACTAAAGATTTTATGGATACCTTTGGGGTTTTTTGGGTGACCAAAGGGTTTATGAATACCTTTGGGGCTTTTTAGATGACCGAAGAATTTATAGATATCTTTGGGGATTTTTGGGTGACCAAAGGGTTTATGGATACCTTTGGGGATTTTTGGGTGACCAAAGGATTTATAGATACCTTTGGGGCTATTTTGGTGACCAATCGGTTTATGAATACCTTTGGGAATTTTTGGGAGTTGACCAAAGGGTTTATGGGTACCTTTGGGGCTTTTTTAGTTGACCAACATGTTTATGGATACCTTTGGGGATTTTTATAACTTTGAATACTTTGTGATTTTAGGAGGAAGGTGTGATACCTTGTGTACCCCTAGTATTTTTTGTGATAAAAGGAAATGAGCAGGGTATGACACCATTAGATTCCTCAATATACTTCATTTCTTGTGATCTTTATGATGTAAATAGTGGGGAAAGTGTGACACCTTGGATAACCGCATTATGTACTAAGATTGATGCTATGTGATTGGCTTGGCTAGGGGGAGTAGTAGAAATGGACCCTCCTACTATGATGTGTAATTTTATGCAGTGCCAATGTCCCAGTGAGAGAAGATGAACGAAAGAGAAACATTGGATTATGCCATAGGTTACGTAGATCAATATTGATATTCATGTTTCTCTGTTACAATAGTGATAATTCCTACAAACTCTTGGGGAGGTAGATTAATGTGCACTTGATTAGGTTGTTCAACTTGATTGACAGGTGATATGTTTGCTTCATGTGTAGGCAAAGGGTCTTGGAAGACTTCTATTTGAAGTTCTTTCCTCTTGATCATGTTCTGGTGATGATGTTTCTAGAAGAATGAGTATCAATCAGAATTCTTTTATATGGTGTTCCATTTACATATGTGATGATGTACAAGGGAGGATATACCATATAATTTGGTATTGGATTGAGTTCATCCTTGTGAAATGTGATCATTGGTTATGTGCATTTTTATTATACCCCACAAAATTTTTAAAGGAGTTAGAATCTTGGGGTTGTAGCTCAATAAAATTAAGGATTTACATGAGAGCTTCTCTATGAGGTGAATACTACTGAATAAGATCATAGATGGAAATTTGAGCTAAGGTTTTTCACAAGCTCTGTGCAAGCTTTCTCTTTATCGTGACCACCAGTCGAGATGGAATGTTTTGCATTGGGAGTGTCAAAGGTTGTGATGTTAAAGGAATGTCACTTAAATTTGTAGGTGGTTTGAATGCACATGGGTAACACATTTTCTTTGTCACAACACTGACCATGTCGATGAACCCTTGTTTAGGGAGTGCCTAATGGATATTATTAACTTGTGGTATTGGATTTTCCTGTTCCTCATGGGTAGGCAATTGGTCTTTAAAAACACCCAATTATTGATTGTTTGGCACAATAGGGTTATCAACTTGAAGATCATTCCTATCAATCATATCATATACTAGGTGTTTGAACCTATAACACATCTACATGTCATAACCATTTTACCTATGATATTTGCATTATAGATCTTCATGATATCCTTTGGGATTTGGTTTGTTTAGATCAATAGGTCAAATTTTAGGTAGATTAATTGCCTTAGCTACATAGTGGTGATTAAATAAAGAGTCCATGGACTCAACAATGAGTGTAAATTGTCACTTAGGGTGACATTGTTGGTTTTTCCCTTGGTTTATTTGTTTGTCCTTGTTGTACTTTCTAGGTGTGACCTGATAGTTAGGCTTTGGAGGTGGTTTTGGTTGTGTAGGACCTATAATATTGATAGTAACTTGATTAAATAACGTCAGCATTGGTTGCACTAATTTTTTATTGGTGTTCTTATTCCATTCCTTCTTGTGGGATTTCACAATTTTCACCTCTTGAATTTTAATGTCTTCAATTATTCTATCTTGTGCTAGAGCATCTTTAAGAGTTGGGTACTATTGGAGTTGCAGAAACAAGGAAATCGAATTCAAGTAGCTCTTAGTAAATATTTTAGTCAGCTCCATCATGGGGAGTAAGTATGGGAGCTTAGCAAGTAGTGCTCGCCACCTATTACCATAGTTTGTGATTAACTCATAATCAAACTATTTTAACCCTATGAGGTTAGTTAAAGTTACCTTTCACTTGGTGTTGAAGGTGAAGCACTATAGGAATGCATATGTGAACTGCTCAAAGTTTTCTATGTTGTACTTTTGGATTCAGTTGTACCATTCTATGGCAAGTCCAGAGAGGGTAAGCAAAAATATACTAAAAATTAAGACATAATTTTCTTGAATACAGAAGCAAGAGATATGCTCCTACGCGTCTTCCTCTCCTTTAAATATATCTAGCTTAGGAATATTTAAATTATATAGATAGGGAGGGGAAAGTATTGATAGGTGAAGTAGTTGACTATGAATCTAACTCAAAGTGGGATTCTAAGCCCTAGACCCAAAGTTCTTGTTCTCTACCAATTCTAAACGTTCTAGTAATTATTTGTACGCATTAAAGGATTTGATCTCCTCTTATTTGCTTCGAACCTATAGGGGAGGGTGAAGAACATCAAGCCTATTATGGGGTGGTTGAAAGTCATTTACCCTACCTCCATAAGGCACTTCAAGATATTCAAATTCTATTTCATTCTCAGTATAGTCCCCATAAGGTGTCTCCAAAGATACCCTATAAGGAGGTGTAACTACCTACAGAGGACACTATATGTTTGGCCTAGGAGGCAAGTCTCGATTATCCCTAGGAGGTCGATAGGGCAACATTAGGTTAGGCCTAGGAGAACTATATTGACTAAAATTATGTTGCCTTTGATGGACCTCCTATCTATGGGTATTTGTGATAGGAACCCTATAATGTAAGGTCTTTTGAAACAACTCATTTTTTTGTTGTTCAATCCTTTATTTCTCTAATTGATGCAAGTTGTCCAAGCACTCTTTGTCTTGCCAAATATTCTTGAATTGTGCTTGGCATTCAACATATCTTATGACTACATTATTTATATACTCTATCATGTGAGGCCTAGGAGCCCTAGTAGCATCACCCTAAGGCCTATCTCATTCATGGTGATCTAAACTATTAATTGTGAGCCTCCCCTGATCAATGATAGTCGCGTTCACTTGAGATTTAGGCCTAGAAAAATGATCTTTGTACTCAAATTGTGTAGAGACACATCATTCTTGCGTAGAATAATGGACTTGAGGATAATCAAGGATTTCCTTATGCCTTCCTTCATTGATGAGAAAATGAAGGGCTAAGTTTGCTCATCCTGAGTGATGAGTATCATACTCATCTTGGTACTTATGTTTTTGTATTCTATTAGGGTATTTTAAGGGTAAATTTTGATAATTTTTCCCTACCCAGTGTGTGTGATCTTACTCTTTCTTGTAGGTGGGTGTGGTAGACCTATCAGGCATGTGAATGAGTGATATTGCTCTATCTAGTAGAGCCTTAGTGCACAATTACCATTATTGAAAGAAGGTATGTGAAGCATCTAAATATTGGGAGAATGTTCTCGAATTAGGATCAAAACCTATACAAGGGTCCCGCATAGGGCTCCCTTGTAGGTGAAGTTCCTAACTAGTTATTCTAGGAATTTGGTGAGTAGGAGGCCACCAAGGAGGTATGACCATGTACTTAGGGATAAATTAGAGATTATTTGTGTCTCCTTGTCTACTCTATGTAGTATCCACCCTTGAATGGACTTGGCTACGGGTGCACACAATTATTATTCCCTATAAAAACCTAGGTGATTATCTATTTTACAAATTTTAATAATGCATCACACAAGAATGGAAATACACAATAAGACAAGTGTTTATCTCTTTTAAATATTTATGTGTGTTCCCTAAAGCTATTTTTTGTTTTTATTTATTGTTTGCAAATAAGACCTTGTGTGACATATTTTCTTTTGTTGGATGATATTCTTTTGTTAAAGGGATTTTACTTGTATAGTTGTAGCTTGACTATCGACAATAAAATTATGATCACGTAAACCCACCAAAGTATGGAGATGAAGCCCATACCTGGTAAGGGAGCACAAGTTCTACCAGTCCTCATCTAGTTCACCCATAGTCAGTGATATACCTCTTCAAAGAGAAATATGTGCTATATCCCATAGGCTATGACAGATCTTGGAGTCGACCTTTGCCAAAAATAGGGTTTGTAGTATTTGAGCCAACGGGTGGATATGAAAACCATCATCGTTGGTCTTTATTAGTGGTTGGAGAAGAAATCGAAATCACTAACATTTAAATAGATCATGGTGTGTGTGGTTCCTTTTATGCTTAAAGAAAGTAAAAAAAGAGAGCACTTAATGCTATTTTAGTAAATGCATAAAGAACATTTAACTTTAAAAAATTTTAGATAAAAGAAAACCCACAAAATGCATTTCCTAAATGATAACCTACCCATTAGTTAAGCTACAATAAAGGAAGCCATACAAGTACATCTCTACTTAGTTATTTCCTAATTTTCTTCTTTTTTTTTTGTTTTTACAGTTATAGAAAAATGACATCTACCTTTCTACCTTTCAATCAAACAAGGGAAACAAGAAAAAGAAAATTTAAACAATTTATAACAATAAAAATGCACAGTGAAGGTTTATGCACTTACCTTTATAGCCTAAGATCCTATTATTTCTAGAATTTTGAATAGAAAACCCTTTATTTTATGGCCATACTAGGTGGGATGACTACAAATTTGGAGGCCATCCTGCCTGAGACAACTAATGTGGTTGTACCTGGGTGTTCCAATTAGGAAATCAAGGAATGTTTTGGGCTATAAAGGCCAATACCTACAACATCCAAAAGTAATAAATAGATTCAAAACTTGCAAAAATAAAATGGGATGAGGGTCCCACCGTGATTTCCACTATAGAGTGGAAAAATGGTGCACCTAGCAAGCGAAAATGAGATGTATCTATTGTTCTACTTGATCTAAGAACTATGAAAGCGATACTTCAAACAAGCATAAAATGACACATATATGAAAGAAATGGATGGTTATCCTTATATTGATATAAATTTCAAATAAGTAGTTAAAAAATGTTCCTTGGGAGCTCTCAATTGATAAAATCAATACAAAAATCAAAGGATCAAATCCTTCCAAGAATCTAAGGTGCGCATCCAATGTCTTCCTTCCACTCGTGATTGAAGTGAGCGGGCTTCTAATGTTGTTGCAAAGTATTTTATCATTGTTATAGCTTGATACTCCTTCCTCCTATACTATAATACCTAGATCTACACACAAGAAACTAAAATTGATTAAAAGCATGTGTAGATTAAGATGCAACCATGAAGGTGCGTGCATCAAAAAGTTTGAAATGGGAAAAATGCAATAGAATATTCAAAATTGCTCCAAATGCTACCAAATTTGAGATCCATGCATATTATGTGCATTGTAAATGATCTAATTGAAAAAAGTAAGAAAAAAATGCTCAAATTTATGGTCATCTTGGGGTGAGCCATCCAGACCTACAAATCACAATAAGCATAATAATCGAAGCAAAACAACTCCAAATTGATCCAAATTTGAAAATCAAGCATAAAATCTAGTCTATAAACTATCTATGAAAAAATTAACAAAATTGTAATCTATTTTGTAGCTGTCCTAGGGTGGTACGATTAGGACTATCACAATTTGGGGGTCATCCTGAGATGGGATGGCCACCAACTTTGGTGGTTTTTACCACCAATTCCTGTGGGGATTGGTCCAAAACACTCTCAGGGGTATTATTGACAAATTTGGGGGTAGGATTCACTCAAATGGATCATTTTTGTAAATAAATTGTGTGTTTTGTAATCACTTGAAAACCTCCTTTGGTTGGGGATAAATCTTGGTAGAAATTAATGGTGAAATATGCAAAGATACCTCACTAAAATTTGGTGGAATTAATCAACTTTATAGCCCAAGAGGGCATTTGGTCAAATTGGCATGTGAGGCCAGAGTCACCATTTATCCCAAAGGTCCCCATGCATTGGAGGAGGAAGGAATCTCCATTTTTGGCCTCTAATATGTAATGTATCATGAACATTATGTGCCCTCTCACTAGAATGCTTTAATAGGTAAGATAAAAGCTAATTTTTGAGTGATATTTGTCCTAATTTTAAATTTTTGAGGGTCAAAGGCCATAGCCATCCCATCAAAGGACAACTACTGGTGGCCATCCCTAGGTGGGATGAGCATGAACTATGGCCATTCCATGGTGGGACGACCATGCCTACATGACCCAAAACTTCCCAAAAGTGGGGTAGGACCTCCCAAAAGTGGCTAGGACCACTATGTAACCTTTTAGGGTTGCCCAAAGGAGTCATATGGTGTCAAATTAGACAATGTCTTGGTCATATAATTGAATTTATGCGATTTTAGTGTCTTTTGGATATTTTGAGTAGATGAGTTGTCATTAATGTCAAGAGTGAGTGGTCATTGATGTAAATTTTTTAGCACCAGTTAGTGGCAGTTTCAATGGGTAGCATCAGTTTCAAGTTTTCCAATCAATGTAAAATAATAATCAGTTCCAGGAGGTCAACATAATGTCCAAGGTGAAAATAAGAAACCCAAGTGAATAATATTATAATAATTTTTTATAATATTATACAAGGAATATTAAACTAATTATAAATTAATTAATATAATTTTATTAAATTAATTTACTTAAAATTATTTAAATTAATTATTAATTAATTTTAATATTAATTATATATTAATTTATGTTAATTTTAAATAACCATAAGGTGGGTTATTAATTCAAATTTTAAACTCAAATTCAAAGTGCCGACTTGGGGAGCAAATTAACCAAGTGTGTATAAAAGGGAGACTTCCCACCTTAGCAAAAATAACTCATGCTTTCGAATTAAAGTCCTATGCTATGTGAGTTTATGCAAATTGTGTTGTGCAATGAAGAGTTTTTATTTTATTTTCAAGTTCTTAGAGGAGAAAAAATAATTTACCCACCAAGAAGGGAACCTTGGTCACCAACCACTAGTAGCACAGTTGGAAACCACAATGAAAGCAAGACATGAAGGCAACGATTGACGTAGGTTTGAATATGCAGGATGATATTTTTTGTTTTATGCTAAAATCAATAGTAGGTGAACGTTGAAAAGGAAGGAAGTCTTACTTCCTTCACTTGGGCATTGATAGCCCATACGGTGGGCACCAAAGTGCTAAGGCAGTTGGAACTTGAGGAGACAGTAGTTCGAATCACATCGAAACCCTTTTTGAGGAGAAGACCAAGGCATGCATTATTTGAGTGCCAAAATTTTTGGAGGAATTAGTTGAGCTATTAAAAATTAATTTTTGCATAATTTATATGATTTTTAAGGTTGTAATGGGATTTATAAGGTTGATGCAAAGTAAATTTTTATGTGATATTTGATTGAGTGTTTGAAAAAGATAGTAATGTGTTTAAGGAAAAATGTTGATGTTTTTTTGGTGTTGGATATTATTTTAAGTTGGAGATTATAACGTGTTTCAAATAATTATCTCTCATGTATGATTTTATGAATGTTAATTCCAAGAAGGAGCAATAAGTTGTATTTGCGCCTTGATTATTTTTGTGTCTAAGTAATATTTTGAGAAATTTTTGAATTGATATTTTGTCATCTAATCATTGAAATTAGAAATAAGAAAATTGTGATTGAGACAAGTTTTCTAAGGTAACTTCTACATCAAACAAAAGGTATGACACATATTCCTAGTGAGTGATTTTTGAATGTTGTGAATACAAAGTTGGAGTGAAAAGGATTGTTTGGTAAGCATTGTTGAGTGTGTTTTGAATTAATACTTCAAGGTTTTCTGGAATAAAGAGTTGTTGATAAAACCTTGTTTGATAAGCATTGTTGTTTAAGTGATTAAGTTAGGTGAACTTGAACTAGGGTTTGCAAAGATCATGAGTATAATTGTTTTTTTTTTTTTGAATTTACATGGTGGAATCGGTAGTCGCCACGAATCCAGGCAGGCTGTCCAGATTTTATGGCTGTCATAGTATTCTGCGATGTCCACCCTAGAAGCCGCCACATATATCTTCACGCAGTCCGCACTTATAACCACCATGCCACAATAATTTTAAACCTTTTATGCCACTGAAAGCACCAGGAAAGGGACAAGCATTTAGTTTGGCAAGGCCTGAGATTTGAACCTTGGACCTCCGCCCCCTTTATGGGGTTTAGATGAACCAATTGGTATACACCTCCGACCTATCATGAGTATAATTGTTATGTGAGATTAAAATTGTTGTTAAAGTAATTAGTTGAGTGAGGAAATTGAACTAGGGTTTTCAAATATCATGAGTATCATTGTTATGTGATATTGATTGATAAGTATTGTTGGAAATATTTGAGTGAGTGTTCATATTATTGGACTAGGGTTTGCAAGAAAAGGTTAATTCATTGAGTGATTGGTTGAGTTGAGTTGGTTGAGACTAGTCAAGTGGATGTGCTGAAGTGATAGTTCAATTTATGTGAAACAAATTGTTCTATATTATGAATTGATTTGAGAAATAGGTTGAGTGTTGGTGAATGTGAAACATATTGAGTATCTAACAATTATATAATTTTTTTTGTAATAAAAGAGAGATTGAAAGTAATTGAATGTTTTATGAGTGTGAAGAATATTGAGTCTTTAATAATTTTCTATATGTTTCTATGGTAAAAGAGTTATTGAAAGTGATTGAGCATTGCTATGAGTGTGAAGCATATTGAGTATATAATAATTCTCTTTATGTTTCTATAAGATTAGATAAGTTCTACTGAGGACTTTTTGAGCAGATTTGAGGTAAGTCTTGAGAAGACTTATGGATATATTTGTGTGAGATTTTGTGGAAGCTTACAATACAGATTTGAGGAAAGAGATTGAGAGTAGATTTGTATAAGTTCTAGTGAGAACTTATTGAGCATATTTGTACAAGTTTTAGTGAAGAATTTTTGAGTAGATTTGACAAGTTCTTGAGAGGAATTGTGGATAGATTAGTGTGATATTTAGTGGAATATTAATAGGTAGATTTGAGACAAGTCTTAGAGAAAAATTGTGAGTAGATTTGATTAATTGATTTGTTCAAACCTTGAGTTAAGGTTTCAGGCAGATGGATCAAGCTTTATGTTAAGGATTGAGGACAAATATTCAGGACATATTTGTGCTAGAATGAAGGACTATGTTTAGTACATATAATATGATAGATATTGAGGATATATTTGTGCTAGACCAAAGGACTATGTTTAGTACATATTTGAGGATAAATTCTTGTGTATATTTGAGGATAGGTTTGTGCCAGACTAGATATAGAGATTGAGCAGGTTTGTGCTAGACCAAAAAACTATGTTTAGTGCAGATTTGGGATAGAGCTTTAAAGATGATAGATTATAGAGGATGATAGTCTTCAGTGGATAGAGGTCCATTACCAAGCAATCCATATTTCTATATCAAGGACCTCATAGTGATTGATTGCATATAAATATAGGTAGTAGTAGGTATACTGTATGGACCACCATATAGGTTGGTGATGGGGTACAATGTAGTTATTTAGTATTAGGTCTAGAGTTTTCATTTCCTCCATATTGCATTGTATCATTTTCATCACTTTCCATTAATAGTATATTTTAGCATCTTATAGTTCTACATATTTCATATCCTATGATTGTATTATCCTTTATCATACACCATAAAAATATTAAAGTGGTATAAGAGCTATGGTAGATTGATAGGAATAAAGAGATTCATAAGAGACCTCCATTACCAGTATAGGTTTTAACTCTCTTACATAATTGCAAACCAGATCTACCATTGTACGCTACTACATGCAAACGTTACTACAAGGAATTATTGAATAGGAAAGTCATAAGAGAGATAGAGAGGAGAATAAAATATCACTTCTAAATTTTTTGAGATTGCATATGGCTAGAGTCTTTCCACCATGGTTATGCACAGTGGAAAATGTTTTCCATTTGGGCTAATATTTGCATTTAAAAAAAATTAAATTGATGAGTTCAGGGGACTTAGAGGTAAGCCCTTTCACCCAAAATTTTTAGAATTTTTTTTTTAGGGTGTCGGTTCACCATTCATTGATAATAGTATCATGGATTTTTATAAAAATTCATCATCATTTTTCGTGAGAATGAGGACACTTTTCACACAAAATTTTTAAATTTTTAAAATTTTCCTACCAATTTTACCAAGTATACCACTATATATAACTAACACGTCAGTGATATTTTTCTACTTAAAACATTCAAACTATAAAAAAATCGAGAATTCCACCGAACATAGATCATGTGCAAAAACCAGTTGATCCAAAAAAACTCTACATGGATCCAAATCAGACCTTGTTCTACACCAGATCAACGTCTGGATTATGTTCTACAATAGACCAAATCTAGATCTACAATAGATAAAAATACAAATCTAGTTTTACAATAGACCGATATTCAGACCCTTTTATGGAGAAGACCGATATCCAAACCCTATTTTATAGTAGATTGGACCCAACTCTATAATATACTAGACCCAGTTCTACAGCAAACCATACCCTATTATGTAATAGTTCAAAATCTATTTTGCAAAAGACCGTTGTATCAGAATGGACCTAGTTTTGTACTAGGTAGATTTTTGGACCTCGTTCAACACCAATATGAATACCAAAACCTGTTTTGCACAAGGTCAAATAGCAAACCCCTTTCTACACTAGGTCAAACATAAAAAACCCATTTTGCACAAGGATAAACACCAGAATTTGTTTTGCATCAGGCCGACACCAAACTCCAATTTGCATAAGGCCGACACTAGATCTTGATTTGCATAAGGTCGACATCGGATCTTGATTTGCACAAGGTTGACACCGAACCCATATTTGCACAAGGTCTATTTTTAGACCTTTTTCTACATTAGGATTGACTGTTATATCACATTCTGCACTAGGTTATCTGTTTCTCTTAAGACATTCTGAATATAATTTGAAGCACTTATAGTAAAAGATTTTTTTTTTTGGTAAGCTAATTGTAGGTTTTTCTTCTACTATTTTTCTATCATTTATTAAAAATATGTCAATGCTCTATTTTATACTATTTTTTTGTACTATAATATGTTAATGCTTTTTTTCTAATATTGCAGATTTTGTTTTGGTATTTTCGTATACTATAATATGATATTATTTCATATATGTATCTCTAGTTATTTTTCGCATAGAGGATTTATTTTTTGAATTTAATTTGAATTTGTATATTGCAAATTTTTATACTCTTATCAGTTACAAGTTTTATCACTAGAAAACATAGTAGTGGTATACACTAACAAAATAACAATAAAACATGGTAGGAAATAGGTATTTATTTTCTAGTGATCGACCATCTATTTATTCTAATTACAATATTATCTTGAGGACTAATAGAAGTAACATCTCTTTAACATTTTATTATTTTTATAAAATGAAAAATACTTTATTTACTAGTAAAATGTCACCCACCAACAATGGAAAGAATGGGGCCAAATATTCTACTAAAAAGAGTATCCTCAAATATTTTAGCCATACACCAAAAATAAACAAGCCATCAACATCCGTACAAATTTGAGGTACAAATGATTTTTGACCTATAAATAGTTAGTTGCATATTTTGTAATTATTTTCAATACTACTTTCCTCCTAAAATAGTTAGTTTTCAGTATGTGATCAATGATATGAATTTTTTTCTGTAAGTAAGTTAGTTTTTTAAAATCAAAAAATGATAAAGAATATTATTGTATGCTACTATGCAAAATACCCTGTTGACACTAATTCCTCACCAAGATATGCCTTCTAAATAAAATTCTCTTACAAATGACATTCAATAATCACTTGAAGATATTCCTAACCAATATATGAAAGTTGAAAATGAAATTAATAAATCAAATATACTACAAAATTATTATGAATCTTCAAGCAAAGATTATAAAAAGAGGAAGATAAATTCTAACTAGATTATTGAAATATCGTTTAAGAATGAATGGGCAAAAAAAATTTCTTGGATTGAGGTGGTCTTGACTACAGAAAACTAAGTCAATTAAAAAGAATATAGATGCAAAATTTGTAGTTAGAAACTAGGTAAGGATCACAGGCTACAAACTAAGAAATATACAATAGAAAAACATGCTATCAAAATATATGTAAAATTTATAGGAAGTGATGGTAAAATTACAAAATATGTTATGTGGAAGGATGCATAAAAATGTATGCATGATATATGCAATATATTATGAGAATCGCTTAAAGTAACACAACAATCCCTTATTTAAAAAAGGTGGAACAATTGAAACCAAAATTCATAAAATGTAGAAGACCATTTTAACTTCAAAACAATTGTAGTTTGTTGTTGTATTTAGTATTATCAAAAAGGGTAGACCCATATCTAATTTTATTTATTATAATCACCTTTATCAACTAGGCGATGTGCAAAACCTTCCTAGTTACCATTGGTTAGATCAAAATGGTTGGAAAATGTTAAAATATCTATCTTTAGTTGAGGATTACCTGAGGGAGAAAGTAAAACTTTCCAGATTTATATCACTTTCTATTGATGAGGTGATGATTGTGGATAACACATCCTAGATTTGCATGCATGTGTACACATTTCAAAATCACTTGAGGTAACCTAGTTTTCTAGGATTACATAAGATGATGGAAAGTTCAAATGTAGAAAACAACTATAATGTTGTTTTGACAAATTTAAATAAAATTGTAGGAATGAATGATATTGAAATAGACACAAACTTACTTTGCATTAGAGCTGATGATGTTGCTATAATTCAAAGACATAGAAAAAACCTATGTGTTTGAATCTAAACCTCAGTTACACCATATATGATACTCATTCATTGCATGGACCATAGAGTGAATCTTGCATATAAAATCATGAGCACTTTTGAAAATATTTCTAGAGTGGAACACCTCATTCATGAAATACATTCTTATTTTTCTTGCAGTCCTAAAAGGTTTACAAAGTTTCAATAGTTTGCACTAGGAGTTATAAAAGGAAAAAAATTGTTGAAATATGTGGATACAAGGTGGATTTCATTGTACCAACCTACACTTAGAGTTTTTATAGAATATAAATCTTTAACAAGGTTTATGTATGCAAAAAATAGAGAAATTGATAAGACAAATGATATGTTGTTTCATTTGACTAACTTAGAAACTCTTTTAAAATTATGTAGTATTCTTCCAATGTTATAATAAATGAACCAAAAGACTAAACTTGCACAAGAGATATCCATCTATATCGTTGATTTTATGAGTATGAGAAAGCAAATATATGTGATTATTGATTGGTTATATGTATCTGAACTAGATTTTACAAATCCCTTATTTGAAAGTTGGAAAATTTTGAAGAACGTTAGTTTTTTGAAGTTTGACATTAGTGACAATATTTGTATTAATGTTCGTGAAAAGATGATACCTCTATATTTTTATGAAAGGAAGTCAAGTATAGTTACTAACGATGTTGAAAAAAATTGTGTAACACACAATAGATACGAAGTTGTTTTACACAATGCAAAGAAAAAATTGTTCAACATAGCAAAATTATTGAAAAAAGAGATAAGATAATGATTTCAAAGACATGAGTTGCTTCAAATGGGTGTTTTTAACACTTTATTTTGGAGTTCTTATAATAATCAAAAATCTACACAAGAGTTGTTTATTAAATATATGGACAACCTTATTGAGCATTTTAGTAAAAGTGTGGAATTAAATGGTGTTGAAATAAAATTTATACTCAAAAAAGATCTTTTAAGACAAAAATCATAGCATTTTGGAAGAACAATGATTCATCAAGCATCACTTTTGAGTAATATTCGAGAGACTAGTTCCATTGCACGTTTGTGGTAAAAGTTATATCCAAGTAGTATCTTACAAGATATGATTAATGAATATTTTTTTTTATATGAATTATGTCAAACAATAATTTTGGGATCTGTGGAAGATGAGAGGGTTTTTAGTACACTATATTTTGTTGAATCCATAAAATTATTTAAGAATTTATGTTTCATCATATCAACTGGACAAATTTCCATATGATAGAGCATTGGCATACTGGAATTCAATTGCAGATAGAAGGGGTATCATGAATACGATTGATAATAAGGGTAATGATGATTTTAATGATAAAATGGTGGCTTCATATATTTATTATGTACAAGTTGAAAAGTGTTCATTTTAGCTAACTAAATTCTAATTTTTCTAGTATTTCACAACAATGTAACATTTGATTTTTTTTGTTATTAAATTTCACAATATTTGTTTCGAAATGTGCTATGATTGATATTTTTTTCACAAGTTAAGAATTTTTCATTCTAGATTTCATAATGTTGTTTCACAAGTTTAGGTTCATTCCATATTTCACAACTATTCATACCAGATTTCACAATGTTGTTTTAGATGTACAAGGTTTCAAAAATTTACTTTTTCATAAATTGTATATTTTACATCACATTATGCTTTTAAAATTTTTATGTTTTATATTACATTATGATTTTAAAATTGAATATTTTATATCTTACTATTTCAACTACCTTGATAAATTGTTGTCTTATAATTTATATCACAGTATTGGTATTTTATTGTTAATGTATGAATTTTGATCAACAAAAATATTCTTTTGTTGTTTGAGATGAAGATAGTAAAAATATTGGTGAGTAATACTAGAAAAGTAACAAAAAATTATAAATGAAAAAAAACCTTTGAATGACTAAAGACATATTTTGAAAATATAGTTTTCATTAATACAATTGGAAATATAATACATTATACTAAATTGTTGACTACAATCAACTTCAAATTATTTTTACATTGTAAAATATCTTATTTTGATATAGCTATGTTAGATTTTCTTGCAAAAATGACTTCTTTTCCTTAATATCCTTGCTTGAAACCTTGTTCTGATGTTGCACCAAGTATGACTAGGTTTTCTTGAACTTTCATAATACTCCCCAACAATGCACTTTTGTGCTGGTTTGGATTTTCGAGTATTGTTGGAATTTTTTATTTTTCTTTCTTGTGTTGTAGTACAACATTCGGATATTCATGGAGCTTCTCCCTAATATATTTTGTCAAACAATTATTATTTATCACTTTTAATTGCATTTTTTCTTCATTTTCATTGCATTTAGCAAAAATATTTTTTCTGCATTGATATTAAGTTGCATGCTATTAACTTGAATTTTTAGGTTTCCAAAATTTGAATACAAAAAAAAAATGAAAACATCATTCAAAATAGTTATATAAAAAATTATTACTTGTTTTAAAGAAAATTGAAATATGAAAAATAAATTGCAAAAGCAAATTGAAACATAAATAAATAATTTCTTACCTCAGCCACATCCCTGGTAGACTCAGTAAGTGCAACTTTTCCTTATTGAAATCCCATTGGTTATAAAAACCTTGGTCTTCAACATTAATATTCTCTAATATGATGACAATAATATTTAAAACATCATCATCATACACAATTTTAGAATTCACTTTTCTTGTTGTGGTCTAATTTAGCAGGTTATTAAGCGTTTCTAGTTCATATTGAACCAAAGAATAAATTGAATCTCTTTTTGCATAATTATTATATCAAGTATTTATTTTCTTTATTAGTACCTTGGCCTGATATTACCAATCCTTCATTTCTTGCAAATCTTGAAGAGCAATTTATTTTATTTTTGCTTCCATATTTTCAACCATTAAGATATTCTTATAAAAATTCACAATTTCATCCTTAGTTTGAGGATGAGGGTCATTTTTTTCATGAGCTAGGAATGATCTCTACTCAGGTGCAGGGGAATCATGTTGTTAAGCTTGACCCAATGGATCTTAAAGCACATATGTTACCTTAAAATCTAAAATGTTGCCATGTAATAGAAAATCATCATCAAGTTGGATATTATCCAATTTAATGGATGAAACTTCTAATGCATATGAAGAATTTTGATATGTTTTCATTTGTGTAGGTTGTGTCTATCATTATTGTTGTGAATGTAGATGTTGTGGTGGAACATTTTGCTACTATAGTGTAAACTGTTACTACTGTTGTGAAAACTATGGATGTGGTGAAAGCAATGATTGTGGTGGAAGCGGTGGCACCATATGGCCTATCATTATTGTATTTTTTTTTTAGAGGTAGTTGAAAACATAAAAAAGTTTTGTTAGCATTATTCTAAAAATTAAATAGAAAAAAAAACATAATTCAAAATAAATATAATTTTTTTATCTAAAAATGATGAAATCTATTGAATTTGAATAGCGATGGAGAAGGGAGTGGAGGAACTACATTTATCCTACACATGTTATGCATACCTAGGCGTATGAGATCCACTAGGTGAAGGATATTTCCACAGCCATTTTTGTGGCCTCTATAATGGTGATATTTCTGATTTAGTGTTATTTGAATCACCAATTTGCTCTGGCATATGACTCCTATTGGTAGCATTTTTTTTACTCCTTATTGTGCCTACCCTTCCCTTCATTTAAATGAAAAGAAAAATTTAAAAATGAAAACATGCTAAAATATAAAATATTTTTTTATTGTCAAAAATAGATTGATTACCTTCAATTCCCCTGGTGTCATGGTAATGGCTTGTAGTATTGCATGCACTATAGTATGAATAGGAGTATCCTACAAATTATGTAAATTTTCAAAAATAAAGTGCTAAAATATAATTAATAGTACCCACAATGGATTGTGTGTTGCTAGTTTGCAATTACACTGCATGCAGCTTGGTCCTGATGTGATCTGCAATATAAGTGCATCAATCAAACCTCTCATGATGCTCATAGAAAATAACATACGATAGTGCCCAAACCAAAATTTCATATCTTTCAAGCATAATCAATATTACCTATAATAACTTGATATTTACCTTCAAATTTGTACTCTTAACATCGGTTATTGTTAACCCTTTTTTGACTTGGTGGTAAAAGTTGCAAAAAACAAAATTGGATAACAATTTACAATTTTGAAATTTTTAGCATTAACATATTTTAAGACACAAGAATTATACCTACAAAATATTCTATGGTGAGTTGGTATATTTTCTCGAGGTAGGCTTTCTCTTTTGTAGATAGCTGGCACTTCACCTGCACTGGAGGAAAATCATTGAAAGGAAGATTTTTTAATCTTTTAATGTCTGCACTTGTGATGGTGAACGATAGATTTATATTCGATATTTTTATTTTTATAATGGCTTTGTCATGTTCATAATAATCAATAATATGTTGCAAGAGGACTTTATTAGTTTCGAAATGTGGTATTGACACCAATGTTGTCAAACATGCATATTCTAACCATGATAAGTCCATACCTAGGATTATAAGAAAATATGAAATTAAAGTGCAACAAGTATTCTTGAACTTTGAAATAGGGGTGGAAGCGGTGACCATTGCTATAGGAAACTTAGAAATAGGATAAACAAGAGATTTTTTTGCTTGATAATGATTCACTCTAGTTGGATGCAATCATAGAAATAAACTCAAAAAATGACAATTGATGCCATTTTATAGATAGAATATATAGAGTCAATATGTGGCAGAATTAAATTGGACATGTATTATGGGTGAATAATTGTGTGTCATGTGGTAGGTGGTCAATGATGGATTATTTTCTATATGCAAATTTAATTTTGCATCACGCAAGGTATTGGACCATATTATGCATCAGACCGGACCCTGAACCTTATTATGCATCAGACCCAACCCTCAAACCTTATTATGCATCAAACCTAGCCCTCGGACCTTATTATGTATCAGATCCAACCCCTAGATCTTATTATGCACCAGAACATACCCCTAGACCTTATGATGCATCAGACCCAACCTCCTAGACCTTATTATGCATCAAAACAAAACTTAGACCTTATTATGCATAAAAAATAACCCTAAACCTTATTATCCATCACATCGTACCCTAAAACTTATTATGAATCAGAACATACCTCAAACATTATTATGCATTAGACCGTACCTCTGACCTTATTATGCATCATACCCGACCCCCAGACCTTAGTAAAAATCAAATCATATCCATACCTTAGTAAAAATTAGATCAAATACATACCTTAGTATGCATTAGACAAGATATAGACCTGGTTATGCATTAGAATGGATCCAAATTGTGTTTCCATCCAATCTAGTCAAAAATATCAAAGTCACCATTTTTTCCCATTTTTTTTTAGAAACCAAAGTAATTCGTCATTTCCTTTGATGTGAGGTTGTCCAGTATTCACCGTAGTTTCCAAATGGATTTGTCTATTTTTTAAAAGTACATTTTGGGTCTGACCCCTTATGCATAACCCTGCTTGATTTTTCTTCTCAATCCACTTGAACTCCATATTCTTCTTGAGTAATTTAGATATAGCCTTAACTACTTGAGCAAAGTCTGATATGGACTTCCTCTCAATGTTAATAGGACCAATGAAATATTGTAACCCTTTCTAGCTTGTGGGTAGAGTAAGGGCCATAATTTATTTTATTCTATCTGTATCAATTATCATTCCCTCTTTGGAGACTACATGCCCCATTTGTTTACTTTCATGGAAAACTAATAATGATTTATTTGGACTCGAGATATATCAAATTCTTTGCACTTTGAGAAAAATTTTCTAGATTTTCAATGTGTGATTATTTTTATGAGAGAACATAGTCATATCATAGATAAATCAAAATAATTTTATTGATCGTCTCACGAAAGGCATAGTCCATTACCCTTTGTAATATGGCTCCTGCATTGGATAAGCCAAATGATATTATTTGATAAGAAAATGTGTCCCACTTGGTAGTAAAGGTTGTTTTTAACTGGTATTCATCTTTAACCCATATTTGGTTATATCTAGAGAAGCCATCTAGTAGAGAGTATCTTTCTGCTCCTGACACCATATATAGAATTTTATTCATCTAAGGAAGTAGATAATGGTACTTTAGTGAGGCTTTGTTTATGTTTCAAAAGTACACACATAATCGAATGTGTCTATTATTCTTTCTCACTGGGATAAATTTGGCAACCCATGTGAAATATTTGATAGGATAGATGATATTCCTTTTTATAAGCTTAACCAATTTATACCTCATTATGGACTCAAATTTTGGATTTATAGGCATTTGTCTCTTTTTGAAAGGTTTCACATTAAGTTTCAACTCAATGGTATGTTGGATGATATTCTTATCATACAATTTTATGTCATTATAAGACCATGCAATAATATCTATGTATTTTAAACACAACACATTAACTCCCTCGAATTCCTTTGAAGAGAATTTTATTCTGATATTAATCCTCTTATCTTATCCTATTTCTTTTTCACTTTAGATTTTATCATCTACTTTCATAGTCCTTGACTTATTTCCACATTCATTATCAAACAATATTTCTAATGTGATGAAGCCTTTATGAATATGATTTTTATTTAGTTGGATGATGTCTTGTTGATCTATTTCTTGGGAGAGCTCTTCCTGTACCTCTGATAGACAAGCCTCTCTGAATAGAAAATAAATTATCTTGTCATCATTTTAAATAATAGCCAAAATATTTGTCTATCTAGGACTAATCTTTGTGAAACCTTTTGAACATTGGTTTGAGAGATATTGATCATAATTGTGGAAGTTTTTGAGATCAATTTTATGAGTAAAATTGTGAATTAGTGTGATTGATATTTGAGAGTAAACTTACAAGAAACATTGTTTTAATTCGATTTGAAAGGGATTTTTTAAGAGATCGAGATTGGTTAATTGAGTATAAGATTTGTGAGTATGAAACATATTGAGTTTTGTTAGAGAATATCATTCTCTATATGTTCCAAAGGTTAAACGCATTCTAAGTAGAATTTATATGTGTGAAGAAATATTTTTTGAAAGAGATTTAAGCTGTGTTTTGTATTCTAGATCTAGAAATAATTGAACAGGTTTTTTGAGAAGCATTGAGGATAGATTTGAGAAAGTCTTTGAGAGGGCTTGAGGATATATTTGAGTAAGTCTTTTAGAATGCTTGAGGATATATTTGAGCAAGTCTTTGAGAAGGCTTCGGGGTATATTTGAGAAAGTCTTTGAGAAGGCTTAAGGGAAAATTTAATCAAGTCTTTGAGAAGGCTTGAGGACAGAGCTAGAGTAAGATTTGGAGGTGATAGAGAAAAGAGGATATAGTTAGAGAAGATTTGTGCTAGACTTGGAACAGAGTTTGGTGAAAATTTGAGATAGATTTGAGAGAAAAATTTGGAGGTGATAGAGAAGAGAGGACAAAGGTCTCTAGTGGATAGAGATCCATCAGCCAGTGCAGTGGGGATAGAGGTATCCTATAGAGAGAGATCCACAAGCCATAGTAGTGGGGGTAGAATTCTTCTAGAGGTTCATTAGCTATAGAAAAAGGATAGAGTTCTCCTATGGAGAGAGATCCATGAACCATACTAGAAGGGATAGAGTTATCCCATGGATATAGATCCATGAACCCAAGCAAAGAGGAAATATTTATCCTATGGAGAGAGATTAATGAACTAGCTATGAAGATAGAGTTATTATATGGAGAGAGATCAAAAAACCAATTGAGGAGCTAAAGTTATCATAGATCAAGTTCCATAAACTAGAGAAAGGGGATAGAGTTCTCTTGGATCAAGTTCTATGAACCAGAGTAAAGGGATAGATTTCTCCCATGGAGAGATATCCACAAACTAGAGAAAGAAGATAGATTTATCCTATGGAGAGAGATACAAAAATTAGAAAATAGGGTATTGGTTTCTCCTTTGGATATAGGTCCATAAAAATTGTAATAGGGAATTGTTTCCCAATAGATTTATTGAGAATATTTAGAAGAAATATTTTCTCCATGGAGTAACCCATATTGGGTGAACCACGTTAAATCTGTGTCTCTATTGTGTGTGATGATTTTTAAATTTATTTGATTATTGTTATTGATATTACCATTGATAATACTGGATAATATTATTTAGAAAGAAAATGTAAAAGTATACTGCTCACCCCCGCTCTCAGTATAAGCTTGTGTTATTCGATTAGTATCAAAATAAATTCCTTAAAAATATTCTAAAGACATGAAAGAAGATATTATAGGAACACAGATGGCACCTCAAAATAGATCTTCATAAAATAATGTGCCATTGTTTTATGGGAACAATTATTCATTTTGGATCATAAGAACAAATACTTACTTGATGACACGAGGATATGAGATATGGCAATCAGTTGAGGATGGGTTCACACCTACAACTAATACTCCCATAGATAAATATGGTAAGCTCTTGCATGTGAATAATTCCAAGGATATGAATGGAATCTTAATTGGATTACATGAAGCAGAATTTGTGAAACTTATGCATTATAAGTCAGCAAAAGATATATGGGATAAATTAAAGCAAACATAAGAATAAGAAAAAAAGGTTAAGTTAGAAAAGTTGCAAAATCATAAGAATTTTTTTGAATATTATAATATGGAAGATGTAGAATATATTTCTACATACTTGCTTCATGTGGATGAGGTTGGTAATACCATGCATAGACTTGTATTTGAAATTGAAGACTCCAATGTTTCTCAAAAGGTTTTAATATCACTTCCTATGAGGTATGATGGAAAGCTTTCAACTATAGAAGATATGAGAGATATTTAAAATGTGACTATGGATGAGTTACATGGAATTATTATAGCTTATGAGATGATAATAGTAAAGGATCCCAACTCCAAGAAAGAAGTAGCTTTCAAAGCATCAAAGAAGACAAAATATAAGAAACCAGAATCAAGTGGTGAGTCAAGAAGTGATGAAGAAACTAACTATGGGAGAAGAAACAATAAGGACTCAAGAAAGCACAAAGGTATAAAAATAGTGAAATATTTTAATTATGGTAATTTTGGTCACTATGCATCTAATTGTCCAGAAGCTAGAAGAGTAGCAGTGAAGAGAAACATGATCATAAAAAAAGGAAGCAACAAAATCCAAGCATGAAAATAAAAATAGGTATGGACAAGGCAAGCATGAAAATAAGTTTTTCCAAATGTACAAGAATATGTTCTATGTTAAAAATTTAGGTAAGGTTTCAAGTGATAGTGATGAAAGACCTTAAGATAGTGAAAAATAGGAGATTCTCTTTTTGGAAATATAAGAGTAATAAAATGCTCCTGATGAATATAAATCTAAAAAGTTTGAAGATGCTCTTGAAGACCAAGAAGTAGTGAAATATTTAAAAAATGAAAGAGGAAGGTATAGTAGATATAAAATAAAAAATTATTGTTAGTTTTAGAGAATTGAAAAAGGTTAGAAAACATAATTCAAGACTAAAGCCTCAAGTTCAAGAATATGAGGAAAAAAAATAAAATATTCTACAAGACTTGATAAAATCAAAATCTATGGCAAGGAGAATTAAAGAGGTAATTAGTAAAAATTTAGAGGTAAAAGAGTTAGAATGTCAAATATTAGAACATGAGGTAGTTTCAATAAATATGGAAGTGAAATATTCTAAGGAAAAGCTACATAAGTTTGGGAAAAAGTTCAAAGACTTTGGATAACATTATCAATGCACAAAGATATTCATCTATCAAAATAGGACTTGGTTTTTGTAGAGAAAAAATTACAACAATAAATAACAATAGAAAATGAACATATCCAATAAGACAAATGTAATTGCACAAGATATATTATTATTAAATAACGGGGGGAGCTAAAAAATCCTTTGTACAATTAAATATGCCTTGATAGAAATGTTATGATACAATGAATACATATTGCTAGGGTTCTCCAAAATACTATCTATAATGAACAAGTGTCTTCAATGTGCTTCGTTCCAAATAGAATTAGTGGGCTTCAGCTATCTAATTTCAGACCACTCCAACTTCAATAGCTATCCAAAAATAGATAGAATCTATAGATCTGCATATACACAAATAGAAAGATAGATTAATAATACATGTGAGGGCCCCACAACATGAGACCCTTAGATATCAATAAACCCTAGCTAACAATAAATCAAATGGCATATGAAAATCTACAGATCATGTAACAAAATAACACAATGGTGATTTACCTTGCTTATGATGATACGTTGCTTCATTATTGTAAATTCGATGATAGATAACTTGATGCAGTAGACTCTAGTTCATGCTTTGATAATTACAGTAGGCTCAGGCATGCACTTGGTAGGCTCTGACATGAGCTTCACAGGCTCTGGAGTGAGACTACGATATGGCAGGATCTAGCGTGTGTTTGAAAATATCTACAACAAGTTTGGAAAGCTCTGTAGCAAGCTTGGAAAGCTGTAGAGAGCGCTTGTAGGTGAGGGTTAAATATACAAAATCATATCATAGGAATGTGAAGGATACGACAAATGGGGGATGTTGGTAGTGATGGAAAATAGCTTAGGTATGGATGTGGAAGCAGTTGGAATGATTGAATTCTTATGGCAAGCTAGAGTTTTGGGTCTTCAGTGCTCTATAACCTTATGCTTCATAGGGGCTTATTAACTAATCTCTCTATGTGCAAATACCCTCTAGGGTATTCCAGTTCCAATTCCAGTATTTGGGAATTCATAAATACCCTTACTTATAATCCAACCTAGGGTTTTTGTAGGGTTTTAGCCTTAGACTTTTAATCATGTGGCTAAAATCAAATCAGATCCTAAGGCTGAGATTACATTTTAGATGTGGCATGGATTAATGAAGATGGATGGTGGAGATTAGATTGGATTGGACGGTTGTGGTTAATTGGGTTTATAAATACATATTTTATAATAAATATATTATAATATAATATAAAATATTATATTAAATATAATATAATATAAAATAATATTAAAATAAACCCAATTGGGTTAGGAAATGGTGGGAAAGGGCTAAAGTGGGCCTTTTGAATGCGGGAAGGGATAAAAGTGGCTAAGTGGATGGTGGAAAGGGTTTATGGTGGGCAAGTGGGTGGTGGGATGGTTAGGATGGACGTATATGGTTGTAATTTGGTGCCTACAGATGCCTCTTTTTGTACCATGTTGCGTGAAACACAATATGGTGCAAAAATACGAGACACCCGCTTGGCCTATGGGCATAGATGCAACTTCTCTCTATTATTTAATTTGAGCACTGATGTTGAATACAAAAGAATAAAGAATTTTTGGAGTTTTGCATAGCTTACCCCCTTAATTGGTGAATGAGAAGCATCTCACGAGCCAATTGAAAAATAATTTTTTGCAAGTGATGAAATGCTATGTGATTGACAAATGAATTATGTGAAATTCAATGTGATTGTAGATGATTTTAATGATGTAAAATGTGGTACCATCATTTTCCCAATGGTGGAAAAAGGGTGTTGGTGTAGAAAACCATGTGATTGTGAACAATATGCATGATGTGAAATATGGTACTGTTTTTGTCCCAATGGCGAAAAGGGGTGTTTGTCCAATGTCATGATCATATAAGATGTATCCCATTGTGGGAAATCATAATAAAATTGTAGATGATTCAATGTTGTTGAATAACATGTCGCAATGGCATCATTGAGTGTGCAAAGTATGAATATGCATGATGACTAAGTCAACGTAGGGGTGGGGCAGTGACTGTGGAAAATTCTTCACCAATTCCACAATGGAACCAATAAACCTACCCATTTGTCCTGTATTGTGATTTTTAACGAATGAATGAGTGTTTGTGATTTTTATTATACATGTTTTTGTGCCCCATGGAAAAGGGCATCAATGACTGCCTTTGAGCAAATTATTCTTGGCAAGGTTGTACTTAAAATGTGAGGTGCCAAATGTGATTGTGATCTTCGATAATGTGATAATGGATTATGATCATGGTCAAATGTCCTTATGGTAGTCTATTCATCTTACCAAATTGCATGGATTACTATCGTTGCAATCACCAAGTTTATAGAATAACTTACTAGATACGAGGTTCGCTTCAATAAACTGAACAAACAGTGGATGAAATGATTGATGGATTGAAATATGGTGATGGAAGAATGAATGGATGAATGAATGTTGTTATTTCACTAAATGTAGAGTTAGTTGACGTACAATTTGTATTTTGTGCTTCTTTTAGTGTTTCATTTTGCATAAAAATGAGAGATTTATTGGTCAAATCAACTCCAATTTTTGTGAAATTATGTGGGATGATGAAGAATATGATGCAAGATGGTCAAATATTAGTTTTGTGAAAATTTGTATTGTCTTTCTGCATTTTTTGACTCAATTTGTGTATTTTGAAGATGTGGTTTGTTCTAAAAAATTATGCATGCAAAATAATTTATGTTTTCACAATACTTGATTTTATGATGTGCATGATGCGTGGATGAAATTTGGTAAAATTTGGAGGATGTAAGCTACTATTTTGATTGATTTTGTCTTTATGCCCTTTTAGTGCCAGGTGCTCGGCTATGCCTGTGGTGTCTCGCAAGCATGCAGGTGCACCTAGATGCGCCTTTAGGTGCCCAGGTGCACCTGAGGACTGCAGGCATAGGCTTGTGTATGAATACATTAAGGAAAGCTATAAATAGCTTTTTGAGTGAATCATGAGGCTCACTTGTGTGTTTTGGACTTTGAGAAGCCACATCTGAGGAGCGAAGTGGATTTTTGAGCTTAGTGAGGCTAGTGGGAATCTACACAAAATCTATGGTGGTGGAAGGATCAAATATTGCTGATGGATTTGAGGCACCATTTACCTCGGTAATTTTCAAAAACACTTTATCTTTTGTGTAACAATTTTTTTTTTTGAAATAGTATTAAAAATATTTTTTATTGTAGTTGAGGGACTTAGAGCCTTGACATCAGTTCTCTCATCTCATTCCTGGGATGAGGAAGAAGCTCACGGATGGGAATTGGAAGTTGTTGGGTAAGGTGGGACTAGAAGGGGTAGCTAAGTTAGATGTTGTGAGGGTGGATGAGGGGTATCTGTCATCATTGATAGAGATATGGGACTCTGACAGGGGGACATTCCAACTGTTGACTGGGGAGGCTATTGTCATCCTTGAGGATGTATACCACATCCTCAAGGTGCCATTAGAAGGGAATAAGGTGGTGGTTGGGCATGACAAGAAGGTTGATATGGAGAAGATTTTTGGGGATCGATGGTGGGAGGCTCGGATGGGAGATGGAGGTATATGCTATCTAATCATATACAAGGTAAAGATGTTGGATGCACTCACATCATTGATCATATTTGTGTTAGCAAACATAGTGATACAAAATAGCATTGGTTGTAGGTTCCCTTGGAACCTATTGGGGTTGGTGAGTGATCTACTCACTGATCCAAAGAAATATGCATGGGATCCTATGTTGTTGGTGCATCTATACCAGGAGCTATATGATGTGACATGAAGAAGGACAAATGGGATTGGGTGTAGATTCCTCTTATAGTTTTGGGATTGGGAGTATTTTGGTGTGGCTCAGCTAGAGAGGTTTCCATGTTCGGTATAGAATATGAAGGAGCCCTACGGTAGGTGATGGGCAATGGTGAAGGAGGTGCAATTGATTTGAGAGGTGCATACCGGCTAGTGGTATCAAGATATATGGTTGGGGTTGACTTGGGCTGATGTGATATGGAGGTCATGGCGATGAGATCTATGGGATGGTGATAGGGAGTAGTTGCATTAGGTGAGGTAGGCTTGGTGGTTGGTTGGAAGAAACGATGAGGAGATGGAGTACTTTAAGTACTAATTGGTGTTGAGGCAATTTAGATTGCCTTAGGATGTGCCAGATGAGCCGGTGTTGTATCAATTTTGATGATTTAATGTGGGGCTTCCATGCATAGATCCATGGTAGATGTGTATGGAATATTCTTACCAGCGGGAGGTCCCCAATGTAGATGATGTTAGGGTAACTCGAGAGTATGTCTCTTGGTTTTGTGCCTAACTAGTGTGGGCACCAAAGGTGGTGAGTGATGATGTGGTAGCTATGGGGTCGAGGGTAAATTTGAAGAGGATGAGGGCTCAATGATTAGTGAGTCAGATGCGGTTGAGAGGAGTAGCCCAGTAGGATCCAGAGATGGGGTTGGTAGATGAGGAGAGGTAGGATGATGAGGATATAGGTGATATATTTGAGGTGGATAGGTTACGATCAGAGCTAGAGCAACTTCACGATGAGTGAGAGACTATGCTTGAGCCTCATAGGGAGTCCTTGGCTACTATAGCTTGGATGGAGGCGGAGTGGGCAGTAGCTATGACTAGTGATCAGGAGACGATCACAAGGCTTTAGGAAGAGATTTTGGTGAAGGAGCATCGACATAAGATGGACCTATGGCATTTTTAGGTTACTGATGCATATGCCCATTCCTTGGAGGATTTGTGTATGTGTAACCATATTACATTTTTGAATCTTCCTTCTTCTTCTATATCTAAGTCATATAGGCATACTGAATCTAGGTAAAGTACTAGGCCTAGGGCTCCTACTAGATCTCAGGAGTCCTCGCATGGACATTAGCTTAGTTCTTAGATGCACTATTTTGTATATGAGCCTTGGTTCTCCCTTTTAGCCTTTTTGATGTTTATTGTATATGCTATATTTATACATATATACATGGATTTTACTTTTGTGTTGTATTTTGTGTGAATGCAATGCCTATTTTATGAATTTTTTATGCATGTTTTATGAAAAATGTTTTGATGGAATGTTTTATGGGTGATTAATGCTATCTAATAATGATGTATATGCATCATGTTTATATGGATAATTCATGCAAGATATATGATGTGCTATTGATGATTAATTCAAGTAAATGTATAATGAATCTAAACTATATGAGAGGAATGCATGGTGTTCAAATGATCTTTTATAGTTCAAAACTTTTATTGGAAATTTTTTTTGTCCATTTTTTGTCAGTTGGGGGTACCCAATTTAGTGGTTGTATGCAAATTTAACTTGTAATGAAGGCATGGATTTTGATATGGAAGAATATATGGATGTTGATATGGAATGAATATAGCAGGATTTTCAAAGACTCAAACATACTAATGTCCTAAACCAAACTCACCAAGGTTGTCTAACTTTCTTTAGGACCAATGTGTGTGCAAGTGAGGCTCAATTAAAAAGTCTTTAGTATGACAATGATCATATCCAATAAATTACCAGTGTGTGTGCACGTGAAGTTCATTAACCCATTATGAGCATATTTAGGCATGAACTATTATGGAGATGACCTGAGGCTAGACTATACTTATGTGCATTTAGAGGTCTCCTATTTTTGGAGGAGAGACATGTCACATCGCATGAGCTTACTTCACTTCCAGGAAAGTGTCTATAGCCCCGATGGATATTCACTCTATAGTCCAATGGGATTGATATTTTAGACCTTGGGGATGACTACCCATCCTTGTTAGGGACGTGTAGTACAATCCTTACAACTTTACAGATTAGGGGTGTTTTGGATTCAATTTCTTAATTTTGTATAGAGCTTTGGGGGATCATATTCTCAATCGAAGTGTGATGAGAATGTTGGCCCTATCCTTACTACTCTATTTTTTTATGTTTATGTTTGGAGAACAATTGTGGTAGTGGTGAAAACCACTATTTTTGGACTATGTTGCATGCTAGGACAAGCAAGGGATATTTCATTTTTTGCCTCAAGGTGCTACCCACGTATGGTACTAACCCTCATTAACTCAAAATGTTCTTAAGATGTGAGGAAATATGGTTGGTTCAAGATTGTATTTGGAATCAATCGGTAATGCTCAAGACTTTCTTAGTGTGTAAAGTGTGTTTTTGTTCCTAAAGAAAATCGGACATCCATTTGGAGGTTGCTTGCGACACTAGTAATGGTTGAGTGATTGAAAATCTAGGCCTTATGATTTTTGACACATGATGTGTTTGACATCTGAATTTTGTGCAATTTGTATGATTTCTTCAAACTAGGTAACCCCAATTTGTATAACTTGACTTTTTTTTATGGCCATATCATCATTACTATGCCAGATCATTGAACATGGGATGGGATGAATGCAATTTGTACAATGCATGAATATGACATGATGAATGCAAGTATGAATGTCTATATGTATGAATACAAGAATAAGTAAAATTCATACCTATATGTATGAACGTAAGTGTGAAAAATACATTTAAAGATGCCTATATGAAATCTTGCCTATGTAAATGATTTTTTTTTTTTGTTGTTTTTTTTGTGTTTTTTTTTAGCCATGTATATATACATATAAAGTATCATGCATAAAAGAGGACCCCCAACCAAGGAATATCTAAGACTGGACTTGAAAATCAATGTAAATGTGTATCGCCCTGTTAAGCTTACAAATGGGTACTAGGACTGAGAGCCAATCAGGATAGTTTGGGGTGTCATCTAATTCTTCATACCTATCATTGCCTAACTTTTCCTGAAAGACCTTGGGATTGCTAGTGGAAAGTGATGGAGGCAAAGGTGACGGTGAAGGAGGAATGTAGATGGACAAAGCCTTTAGCAATTCCTCGTATAGGTCTAGCTCCAAAAAGGAGGGTGAGGAAGAAATTTGATTGAAGTCAATACGACTAATGTCAATTGGAATTGGCCTAGTCAAATCGTATGGATTGCGGAGCGGGGTGAATAAGTCAATAGGATTCATATTGACCTAGCAAAAGGAAGGAATGACCTGAATGAATTGGTATATGGAACGATTGGATCTAAATCGATGTCAAGTCATGTTATCCTTGTAATAATGGACATGAAATTAACATGAGAGCAACATACATTTGTTTTTTTTTGTTGATTTTTTTAAAAATATGTACACATGTTACAATTATTGCCTTATGTTTGCAGCTCAAGATGGATTACCAGGAAGGTTCGCTTGTTCTTATGGAAGAAGTAAATAGAATATGGGATGATGTATGGGGAACATTCAGAGGTAAAACTCTTCTTGTTGGATGATGGGGACAATGGGGTGTGACTCCTCTTTAGAATTGCATAAGTGTTTGACATAACTTCTTCATAACTTTTATCATTGAAATCAAAGATAGGATAGCAATAGTTGATGGGATCATCCTCATCTACTTCGTCAATGCAAATTTCTTGAAGGGCCTATTCAAGAGAGGATGTTGAGGGTAATGGATGGGTGGGGTGATATTCATTATTTAGGCTAAGCTTTTTGAAGGCTTGCTCAAGATAAGAGGTGGAATACAATTGGGTATAGCCTAAATCGTAATGATCATGGGTGCCTCTATATGGGACATCTAAGATATCATGCATCCATTTCTCATGGGAACCTAGACCTTGACCTTGCCAATTAACTATGTTAAACTAGTGGATTGGAAACTCCTTCATGTTATGTATGTTGGCATGCCTAGGCTATTTTGGTTCTTCAGGTGGGTTTGCTCTAGTTGAGCAATCCAACCATCCATAAACAAAGATAATGCTATTTGGAGTTCTGCTCATATCATAAACAACACCTATGGTTAAATATCAGTCCCAAGGACATCCAAAATCTTTGGTTGTGGGAATGGCTAGGGGTGTGATGGTGACGTCTTGGACCATGTACTCACCTATACTAGGATTGGTGATGTGGAATTTGAATTTGGATGATGTGGTTGATTTTGGGGACTCAAGTGGCTCTGTATTGGTTGTGAACGGTGGTGAATTAAATATTTCACAATCTAAAAATTTGATTTGTGAAACATCGATTGATGGAGTGGGATTGGATGGCATTATGGAATTAGAATGTGGTGGATGGGGTAATGATTAAACATAATAAGTGGTTGTATAAGAATGGGTGGTTCTTATGTATGATATGCTAACAATATATTGGTAGTGACAACATGTACAAGAAGAAATGGATGTTTGATGAGGTGATACGATGGGTAGCTCCTCTAAGATGCGGGTTTTGTAAAAATATGTAGATGGATTGGAAGAAGGTGGATTAAAAGATTATGTGGATAGATTCAATGATTGTTCCAAGAATAAATGAGTGGAGAGTAGCATGGATTCATAAGGATTTGAAATGAAATTACAATACTTAAAAGGTTTGACATCCACAGGGATGCAATGGACCCGTCCATCGTGAACGTACTTCAAGCATTGGTGGAGAATCGAAGGAACACATTTCATTTCCCTCATCCAAGGTATACCAAGGAGTATATTATATGACATAGCTCCTTCCAAGATGTGAAACATTGTGTGCAACATTCTAGCCCCTACTTCTAGGTGTAAAACAACATTGCCAACTATGGTACACAAAGCATCGTTAAATGCTTTTAGGCTGAATGATGATTTGGAAATATGGGATGGAGGTAATTTGAGGTGGCTAAGGTCAGTGGTAGTAATGATATTGATGGATGATCTAGTATAAATTAGGACACTTTTGAATGGATTTATGTCTATTAAGGCCATTATGTGCAATGGAGGGTCTACTGATTCTGAACTCATTGACTTTATCTCAAAGTCATAGAAGGTGATTGATGGATCCATGCACGTCATAACACTCCCTAAAAAGTTGTTGAAGGCATTAGAGTCTTGGTATTATAACTCAATTGACTTGAGTATTTCCATTAAAGCATGTCTATGCCTAAGATATTGTTGGATAAGCTCATACATAGAAATCTTGGCTAACACCATTTTCAAACTAGTGGTTAACTGACTGGTTAAGGTTACCACTGGTATTATTGGATGAACGATGGGTTTATTGGATGGATTGGATGAATTTATTGGCAAATATGGATTTGGTGATGTTTGGATGTGATGTGGGTTTGAATGTTGTTGAGCATTTTGTTGATTTTGTCGTTGCCCTCTAGTGACCACATGGACTGCTCCTACAAAGTTTTGGTATTGTTGGACATGATTTACTTGGATAGGAGGTGCTTGTTAATTGTTACCTCCTACATTATGTTGGACCTCCCCTTGGTTAGGTAGATTTGTATGATATATGCCTAAGTTTTGGATTTATGGAGCTAAGGGGTTATGCATGTTAATGGCCCCTAGGTCTATGAGGTCTTGGAATATGTTCTTGAAAACATGGCAAGAGTTAATATCATGCCCATTTTGCCTATGGTATTGGATAAATAGGTGATATATATATTTTTTATGTCTTTTAGTGGGGTCATCAAGCCCGATTTCCAGCAAGACTAATTTATTAGTCTCATACAACCTTCAAAATAGGAGTGTATTGTTGTTGGGATTGATTGTATAGATGATGGGTAGGTTGTTCCATAGTTGGTGTTATATTTTGTACTGTTTGTGGTTGGGTTACTGATGGTACCACATGATAGGTAATTTTTTGTTGCACCAAATTTTGAGCCACTACGGGCTGCCTCATTACCACTTTATTGACTTGATTAGCTATGTTAGTTGTTGAGGCTTGTGTTGATTTAGTTTGGCTGGATTGATTATTTTTGTATTCACCCCTATTTTGCCATTCCTTTTTCTTATACTGAATGACACCTTCTTGGATTTTTATCTCCTCAATGACACTATACTATGCTAAAGCCTCATCAAATGTTCTATAGGTATTTTTTTGTAGAATCTAAGAGATGGGTTTTAGGAAACTCTTGATGAATTTTTTTAAAATTTCTTCCATTGGTAGGGAAAATGTCAACTTTATTATGACTACCCTCCAACGGTTTCCAAAATCATATATAGGCTCATCATCCCATTATTTCAAATAATATATGTCTGATAATGATACCTTATTTCTAATATTTAGAGTGAAACGTTCAAATAGTAGGTCCATCAATTGATCAAAAGTATAAATACTATGTACCATTCAATGGCATCTCCCTCTAATGTTTTAGGAAACGTTCATAGCATAAGAGCATTATCATCACTAATCTGAAAACATGCATGAACAAATGAACTCACATGCTCCTTGAGATCCTTAGTTCCCCTAAACGTCGAATTTTGGTATCATAAAATGTGCTAGATATGGAAGTGATGGTATTGAAGGATGGATTTGTTGATGGATCAGTTGGATTAAGGTTACCTTTTGGATTTTTATGCCTGGTGAGTTCTACAACAACTGATTAATATACTTTTGTATTGCCTAGAATCTAAGATCTTCTGTTGGAATGTGAGGACCTTGGATTATTTGGTTTTTGGTTGATGGGCTAGATGAGAGATATTGTGGTGTAACCAACATGGTATTGTGAAATGATTTGTGTTGGGGATGAGGTGAATATTGATGGTTAAAATATGGGGATGATTGATAATGGGGTTGATAGAAGAATTGGTTGTGTGATTGGCTGGCAATAATGGTAATTGGTGTGGTCAATGTGTGGCTTTACGAAGAATTAGAAATGGAGACTATGGAATATTGGGGAATCCTTGTTGGTTTTTTTATGGTGAGTGGAGGTTGGTTTGGAACTATTTGGATCATGGGGTCTATATGGATTGGTTGTTTACCTCTTGTTCATTGTGAAAGTAACCTATTTATGAGACCTAATGTATCCATAAGTTATTGATCTGACCAGGCATCAAAGGATGTGGTTGTGGCTAGGTTAGATGATGAAGGGGTGGATGAAGATGAATGAGAAGACATGGGAATGGAAAAAGTTGCATTGGATGTGACAATTTGGGGGTTGTGAACTTGTAAGGCAACATTGGCATACTCCTCATACAACGGGTTGGAATAGATGGATGTGGGATAAGTATTAAAAAAACTTTGATTTTATTATTATTGGCTCATGGAAGAAGGCATACCATATTCATAAACCAAATTATGATGTCCTTGGTGAGGCTGGAGGTAGCCAATTTGGGTTCTTCAAAATCCTCTTGGCTAAAGGGTTCTAATACATAGTTGGAAGACTTGTAGATGGGCTTCACTTTGTACATGTCTATGTGGGTGGTGGTTGTCTCCACATTATGTGGAGGGATCCTAATTGAGATAGGGATGGAAATGGTGATCCAGAAAAAGTAGTCTAAACCATACTAGACAAGTTGGATACCTATGTAGTCGGAGAATGGGAAATATTTTCCATTAAATTTTTTTGGTTTATTACTTTCTTTTGTTGTATCGTTAGTACCATAAAGTATTTAAACTAGAAATTCAAAGCTTATCAAAATTTCACAAACTAATTTTTTTTTTCAGAATTTAAAGTAAAAAAACAATGAATCCTAGGTTTTTATGTGTGTGGCTTACCTTGTTCATTAATTATTTTCTTTCGTTAATGTGATATTATTTTTAGAATTGTAGGCTTGTGTGTTTTGATGTAACTTAATCTTGCTTAAAGAAAACAAAGATAAAAATCTATGGTTCGTTGGGGTAACGAGATTATTGTTGGTAATGACATCCAACAAGTTTGCTTAAGGGTAATCCTAAGGTTTCTAGGGCAGATATTGGTGGATGGAAATAACTTCCACCGTCACCAAATCTCAAGCAATGGTTGGTGATGAAATCCAACCACTACTATTAAAAAGTGAATCATGCAAGTGTGTGTGATTAATTTTATTAGATCTCTTTTTTTCTATGGTTTTCAATCAATATTAAATATTACTAACTTTACTAATCTAAACCAGAAGCCAACATAATACACAAATTTCACCTAAAGAGAGTGGAGTACACCGCTCAAGACCCCCTGCCTACAAGTAATGATAATCACAAGAGCAACTGGAATTTTTGTCTACCTCTCTGCCAAATGGGTCAGCCTAGGGTAGGATTAATTTATGCATCAATATGTTGTTCCTATTTAAATATGAAAAATTTATGTAATCTTTAATTCTTAAATGTAAAATCTAGAATGCTTTTCTATTTCACATGCACTCAAAAATGCAAACAATCACCTAGAGCTGTAATTTTAGAACAAGAAATGAAATTTGTGTAAATAAATGCACACAAACCCTAAATATGATTTTCCTAAGGATTATTTCCCAAATAAAATAGTGTTAAGTTCCTTCTATAACCCAAAAACTATGAAAAACTGCAAAAATATTGAATACGTAAATCACAAAATGAAAATTTAGGGTTATAGGACTTATTCGAAAGCCTTAGATCTACTCCAAATCAGTACTAGGCATGGCTAGGTGCCTGTGTAGGTTCTTATAGATGCCTATGTAGGCACAAAAGGGAATCTGTGGTTGTCTATAGTCACCGTCGAATGTCTGTGTAACCTCTGAAATAGAAACTCTAGCGATGAGATCAACGACTTTTGTGCTTATGAAAATCCTTGCAATAGACAAAAATAAATTCAAGTTAGCAAAGTAACTCAATTTAAATAATGAAACCCTTGTGGGGTCCCACCGTGATTGCCATTTGTAGATCAAAAATCACAACACTAAATACCAATAGAAAATGAACAGATCCAATAAGACAAATGTAATTGCATAAGAAATATTATTATTAAATAATGGAGGGGGGAGCTGAAAAAATCCTTTGTACAATTAAATATTCCTTGATAGATATATTATGATACAATGAATACAGATATCTAGGGTTCTTTGAAACCACATATACAATGAAAAAGTGTCTTCAACGTGCTTCACTCCTAATAATATGAGTGGACTTCAAGTATCTAATTTCATACCTCTAGCTTCAACAGCTATCCAACAATAGATAGAATCTACATATCTGCATATACACAAATAGAAAGAGATATTAATAATACCTATGAGGGATCCACAACATGATATCCTTAGATATCAGTAAACCCTAGCTAACAATAAATCAAATGGCATATGAAAATATATAGATCATGTAATAAAATAACACAATGATGATTTACCTTGTTTGTGATGATATGTTGCTTCATTGTTGTAGATTTTATGGTAGATGACTTGATGCAACAGACTTTGGTTTGTTCCTTTATGATTATGGCATGCTCAGGAACGCACTTGGTAAGCTTTGGTGTGAGATTTACAGGCTCAGGAGTGAGCCTACGGTATAGCAAGCTCTAGCGTGCGCCTGGAAAGCTCTATAGTTATCTTGGAAAGCTCTGTAGTGAGCTTAGAAATATTTAGAGAGCACATGTGGGTGTGGTTTAAATATGCTTTTGTGGTTTAAATATGCAAAAGCAGATCATGGGAATGTGAAGGATACGATAGATGGGGGATGTTGGCAGTGATGTAAAATGGCTAGGAGAGGGATGCTAAAGTAGATGGAATGGTTGAAGTCCTATGGCAAGCTAGGGTTTTGGATCTTCAGTGCTTTATAACCTTATGCTTCATAGGGGCTTCCTCACTGATCTCTCTATGTGCAAATATCTTCCAAGGCATTCCAATTCTAGTTTTAGCATTTGGAAATTCGCAAATGCCCTTACATATAATCCAACCTAGGGTTTTATTAGGGTTTTACCCTTACACTTTTAATTGTGTGGCTAATATCAAATCAGATCCTAAGGCTAAGATTACATTTTAGATGTGGCATGGATTAATGAATATGGACGGTGGAGATTAGATTGGATCAGACAATTGTGATTAATTGGGTTTATAAATACATATTTTATAATAAATATATTATAATATAATATAAATATATTATAATAAATATAAGATAATATAAAATAATATTAAAATAAGCCCAATTGGGTTAGGAAATGGTGGGAAAGGGTTAAAGTGGGCCTTTTGAAGGTGGGAAGAGCTAAAAGTGGCTAAGTGGATGGTGGGAAGCGTGTATAGTGGGTAAGTGGGTGGTGGGATGGTTAGGATGGAGGTATATGGCTGTAATTTGGTGTCTACAGTTTTGAAGAAGGAGAAGGTAAAAAATAAGAAGGGTCAAGCTCAAGATCAAAAGAAGAGGAAGTTTTAGAGGAAGATCATGAAGAAGAAATTGAGACTTATGAGGATAAATTGAATAATAGAAGCTTCACTATGAAAGGAAACAATGCACACTTAAGAAACAATGATCATCATAGAGAAGGAAAAGAAATGACTAAGAGACTAGTGGGCTCAAGACAAGATTTCTTAAAAGGATGTTGTTTTTCTTGTAATTAGTTTGGTCACAAGGGTATGCATTGTATGACTCATTGTAGCAACTCAAATTGTCACTACTCAACCACTCAATTTTTTTTCATATATCGTTCATGATACAAGGAACATAATCATGACTTAAGGTAGAACCATTCTAGCTAGATTGTAACTTATCAAGGAAGATAGCATCATGAGATATTGAGACTTTATCAGAGTCTCTTTGAGTAGAAGTGATCATATTCTACAAAACCCTCATACCCCACTAGTGTGGGAACACTGGCCAAGCATTATATTTCATCCCTCATAATAGGAAAAATCACCCTGGTCAACCAATACCACTATATAGGTGAATGCCTTGATGATGGAAATCCATCATAATGAACTAACCTTATCAATGGTTATTCATAGATCTTATATTCGATCCACTTATTTCAGAAGAGATCTCTAAGACAACAATATCACTATCATGATTAAACTCATAGAATCCATGGAAGGTCATCTTAAGTATTATTATATAACTTTAAACCTCTTAAGACTTATTTGTCCATTATTTCCTTTAGGTATCCAGTTTGCTATTCATAAGAGTCATTTAAAGACAATACTTGTCCATCATGGGAGTACCCCCTCCTTGTACACACTCAACTTCTTAGCATTAGGATATAAGGTTTGTTTTGGTTTTCAATTCTAAATCAACTTGTCTTCTTTTGGATTTCATCCCATTCCAATTTCTAATGTGTTCTAATTTAAACCATCATGTGTGTTTAGGAGGTGAATATAAATTAATGATAACCTTAGGTTGAAACAACGCATGAGAGTTCTATTTAAGCAGGAATTACATCCCATTATGATTAGCTTTATGATTCCCCACAACCATTTATTACAAAGAGTAAGAACTAACTAGTTGTATCATTCATAATTATTCAATTTAATCTAGAAAGTAAATTGCACATTCGTATAACATTAAATCATCATCATCTTAGGAATTTAATCATACAATCTTAGCATCATAACTAAAATTTTCTAAGTAAATAGTATTCAATGTGAACATTGCAATAATATAGAAACATGCATAACTAGCCCATTTAAACATTTAACCATCTCATCCACATATATCATTTTATTTTTAAAGTAAAAGCAATAGGAACAAGAAATAACATATCAAACCATAAAATAGAGTGACACAATGATTTATCATTGGAACCCTTATGGGGAATAATTCCAGCCTCCAAAATATGATCCTCCCTCATATTCATAAAATCAAGATGTTAAATATTACAAGTATATAAGGGTCTAAATGAATCCCTTTTACTCAATATACAATTCAAGGAATGCTACTATTCCTATACACATACATGATGCAATTAAGGATTTATTTAATTCCTTTCACTAAGACATCATATTAATATTGATGCATTTTATATACTAAGGAGGAACACAGGTGTTGTAGGTGATTTGGAGATGAGAGGGCAATCCTCCAATGAAGGTCTCAGGTTCGAATCTCCACCCTACCAAAAATTTGAATTGGATATCCAAAATCCAATTGATAATGTTGGTGCGGGTATGGCCGGGTGCAACTCCCGAGTAACTTTGACAATGTAGAACCCCCTGGTCATGGTATCTCAGACCAATGCGGCCACACAAGGGGTTTTTAACTTTAAAAAAATAATAATAATATTAAAATAAACCCAATTGGGTTAGGAAATGGTAGAAAAGGGCTAAATTGGGCCTTTTGAAGGCAAGAAGAGGTTAAAGTGGGTATTTTGAATGTGGGAAGGGCTAAAAGTGGCTAAGTGGATGGTGGGAAGGGTGTATGGTGGGAAATTTAGTGGTGGTATGGTTAGGATGGAGGTATATGGCTGTAATTTTGTGTCTACAATTTTGAAGAAGGACAAGGGAAAATAGAAGAAGGGTCAAGCTCAAGCTAAAAAAGAGAGGAAGTTTTAGAGGAAGGGAGTGAAGAATAAATTGAGACTTATGAGGATAAATTGAATAATAGAAGCTTCACTATGAAAGGAAACAATGCACACACAAAAAACAATGATCATCATAGAGAAGAAAAAGAAAGGACTAAGAGACCAGTGGGCTCAAGACAATATTTCTTAAAAGGATGTTGTTTTTCATGTAATCAGTTTGGTCACAAGGCTCTTCATTGTATGACTCATTGTAACAACCCTAGTTTTCACTACTCAACCACTCAATTTTTTTTAATATATCATTCATGATAAAAGGAACATAATCACGACTTAAGCTAGAACTATTCTAGCTAGATTGTAACTTATCAAGGAAGATAACATCATGAGATATTAATATTTGATCAGAGTCTCTTTGAGTAGAAGTGATCAGCTTCTACAAAATCCTCATATCCCATTGGTATGGGAACACTAGCCAAGAATTATATTTCATCCCTCATAATAAGGAAAATCACCTTGGTCCACCAATACCACTATATAGGTGAATGCCTTGATGATGGAAATCCATCGTAATGAACTAACCTTATCAATGGTTATTCATATATCTTAGATTCGATCCATTTCTTTTAGAAGGGATCTCTAAGACAATAATATCACTACCATGATTAAACTCATAGAATCCATGGAAGGTCATATTAAGTATGATTATATAACTTTAAACCTCTTAAGACTTATTTATCCATTATTTTCTTTAGGTATCCAGTTTGCTATTCATAAGAGTCATTTAAAGACAATACTTGTCCATCACGGGAGTACCCCCTCCTTGTGCACACTCAACTTCTTAGCTTTAGGATATAAGGTTTGTTTTGGTTTTTAATTCTAAACCAACTTGTCCTCTTGTGGGTTTCATCCCATTCCAAATTCTAATGTGTTCTAATTTAAACCATGATGTGTGTTTAGGAGGTGAATATAAATCAATGATAACCTTAGGTTGAATCAACATATGAGAGGTCTATTTAAGCATGAACTACATCCCATTATGTTAAGCTTTATGATTCCACACAACCATTGACTAAAAAGAGTGAGAACTAACTAGTTGTATCATTCATAATTATTAAATTTAATATAGAAAGCAAATGGCACATTTGTATAACATTAAATCAACATAATATTAGGTATTTAATCATACATTCTTAGCATCATAACTAAAATCTGCTTAGTAAATTGTATTCAATGTGAACATTGTAGTAATATCGAAACATGCATAACTATCTTATTTAAACATTTAACCATATCATCCACATATATCATTTTATTTTGAAATTAAAAGAAATAGGAACAAGAAATAACACATCAAACCATAAAATAAAGTGACACAATAATTTATCCTGGGAACTCTCATGGGGAATAAACCCATCCTCCAAAATATGATCCTTCCTCACATTCATAATATCAGGATGTTAACTATTACAAGTATATAATGGTCTAAATGGATCCCTTTTACTCAATATACAATTCAAGAAATGTTATTATTCCTACATACATACATGATGCAATTAAGGATATATTTAATTCCTTTCACTAAGACATCATGTTAATATTAAGGTATTTTCTATACTAAGGAGGAACCCACTTGCTCCTTCATAATTAAGATGCATTTAAGGAATCCACTGATTCCTTTCTCTAAGTCATATTAGGATTTTATAACATCTTGTGTAAGTTTATGATATTCATTGGTTCCATATTTTGGAGATGACTCTTTGACGCTAGAGGAATTTCATAAATTCCCTCAAGAATAAATTTCTAATTCATTATTTTGAGTAGATAAACAATCCATATTTCCTTCATAAATTAAAGTCCCATACCTTTAATTTATTAACAACCATTATTTCTAAGTTAATACATTGGATTACTTACTTTTGTAAAATATTCTAAATTATAAATCATATCATAATTAATCATGATTATGGTTTAGTATAATAATTCATTACCACCATTTCTAATGTAAATTATCTATTCTTAAACACCCCTTATATATATATATATATATATACATACATATATATATATATATATATATATATACATACATATATATATATATATATATATATATATATATATATATATATATATATATATATATATATATATATATATATATATATAATTTGGATCAATTCCATACAAATACAACTCATCGATCATATCTAATAGTTCAATGATCTTACTAGCATTTTGTCACAATGGACCTATAGAATATTTCCTTGAAAATAGTGGATAGATAAAACCTTTCAATCAAAGGTTTTCAAGATTCATTCAATTAAACCATCCAATATAAGTTAATTTATTACGGGACCTTACTTCGATTACATCAACGGATATGGAAGACCTTACTTCCCGAATTGGAGTTATTTTCAATGTTTCCTATGAAATGTGATCTCCTCATAAGTTTTAGGAAAGCTTCTAAATATTAGGCCTTATTTTATCCCCTTTCTAAACTAATATCTTGGACTCAGAGGCAAGTCCTTACCCCGTGTTAGAGGCGACGTCCCTTTTTCATAGGATGTTTACTAGACACATAATCATCTAGTGCTTACATAGGAAGTGGTGTACGTAAATGAAGCAACACTACTCGATTGGGTATCCATTTACCAATATACCTTGCATTGTTAGTGTCGAATTAAAGTGGCAAAAAAGTACCAATCAACTCATTTCCAATTAAAATGTGAACTCTACTTGGATATAAATATTGTATCTCCAATGTACTATGAGATATTAGGGATGTCTATTGCCCTCTAGTATCTATTCAACATTGATTTATCCCTTTGTGGAGAAATGAAGTGAGAATTTTGGGTTTTCATTTGTAGCAAATGCCATCAAAAAGTATTTTTAGGAAGAAATTATTTTAATTTGTGGATCTTACTAGCCAATGGTAATTCTCACAGTTTACATTTGAAGACCAAGAGGATTGGTTAATCTAATATCACTGTGAGACCAAAATGTCTATACTATACTGGATTAAATTGGTTAAATATAGACACTAAATAGGTTGAAAGCATCCCAAGTCAAGGTTAATTTGGTAATGGAAAATGGCTTCGTCTTACACACATTCAAGGAGAGCTACACTTAGGGTGATCCTGGCAGAAGATAATCATAACAGTTGGGCGACTGATTCTACCACCCACAATGGTAGTACTGAGGCCATATTTACACTAGTTTGAATTGGGGAGCTTTATATACCCTCCAATATCATGAATCTATTCCATTAATATCCATAGGTTGGTTGCAAAATTGGCATATTGAGATGCAAGATCTTCTATGCCTAATCACGAGGTTGAATTTGTTAGAAGAATTGCTATTATTATATTTTAAAAAGTAAACTTACATTTGGGAAGGGTTTATATTATGTCCTTCCTCCTCTTAGCCTCATCCCACCTACAGTGCAATCAATTTTTGGCTTATACTATCAAGCCCTCCCACACAAGGTCGCAGGATCAACTCTCTTTGGGAGCTTTATTATTATTTTTAAATTCAACAGGTATATTAGCAATAGATAATTGTGGTACATAGGTAATTTGATTTCACATTTTCTATATAAATCCCAAGAGCTTCAAGTATTAAAACAAAATTTATAAGGCTAAATAATTTCTTTTCAGGGCCTTCATTTTATAACAATCTACCTTTCGTTCTTGATTCTCTTTCCTCGAATACCTCCCAATACAAAGCAAAGCTAAAGAGTTTCGTATTTTAAGATATCAAGGAAAATTTTAGCTTCTAATACAAAGTAAATCTAAAGAGATTCGTATTTTAAAATATCAAGGAAGAGTTTAGTTTTTAACATAAAAGAAGATCCTATGCTAATCTAATTTATATCCACAATAAAGCATAGTGAAGAGAGGAAAGATCCAACCTGATTTCTCTAACTTCACTTCTCTTTGGGGCTTGCCTACAAGAGGACCTTCTTAATCTTATACACCTTCTAATACTTCAAGCTTGATATTTACTATAGATAGGAAATATTTCAAACCTTCTGGTTTTTGATCCACCCAAGGTGAAGAGCATACTCCCTAGGGCTATTAATATTTTCCTCCCAGACTTCCTAGATGCCCCTTTCTTCTCAAAATGTCCTTTATTTATAGGACACTTCTCCACTCATGGGCCAAATAGTGGTCACATTATAATATTTTTAAAAATATACCTTGGACCCATTATGACTCATCATATTTTGTATAGTATAACCAACAGTAGAAAAAGGGTCCACTTAGAGATAACGAGAGTGTCCTTATTTTTGTTTTGTATATTATCCCATGGGGACAAATACTATTAAGGCAAAGAATAGATACAAATTTAGAATTATTATTGATAGTGTAAGGGATATCCCTTTTAATTTCCACCAATATAGGTAAGCCATATGGGTATTTCTCCAATGGGTAGGATAGTTTATATAATATTTAAAAATCCTATAGTGCTTTTAAGTCCCATATAAATTGGGTCCACTAGATTATTTACACATAACTTACTGTATTTTTATAATTTTGTAAGAGATAATTTCATCAAATTTATCTTTCACAAGACCTCATAATTAGTTTCTAGTTAATTATCTTCTCTAATAGATAATTAATATTTTCCTATACTTCATAGAATTCTTTTATTAGAATCCTTTGTAGGATTCTTTAGGCTCTATATCCTTTTCATCAGGTATTAATTGATCCCTAAGTATAAATTAATATTATTTAAATAAGGTAGAAGGGTGATGAGTCATGAAACTCATGGAAATGAGTATGGACTCAATAAAAGGATTGTCAACTCTTTCAAATATGGATATTTCTTCCAAGGGTATTGCTACTCTTGTAATCGCTTTGGTTATAAAGTGATCCATTGTAGGGTTCATGACATAAATGAGTATGGCTTCACTAGGAGGAACTTTAATATATTTGCACCTTCTAAGAACCACAACATTAAATATTACAAGTACAATAATCTAGGGCATAAAGCCAAGTGGTGTAGAACAAATTTTCCGCTTCCAGAAATAAGTAGGAATAGCGGCACTCAAAAGTATCAAAAGGGTATGTTGAAAAAGAAAATATCATTATGTTTTTGGAGTAGGGATAGTCCCACCCCAAAATTAATCACCTAAAGAAGATGAGGTGGGGAGGGGGTTGAGCTTAGAGTCTGATATTTAGCCCCAAGATGGATTCTCTTTGTCATTGATGTCAAAGGGCGAGAGATTTGAGTAAGGGGGAGAGTATTCAGTCAGAGAGAACAATTTATTAGGTGGGAGTAGATTTGGAATCTAGTGGTTAGAGAAGGAATTTTTTTAGAAAGTATTACCATCAATGACAAAGGGGGATATTGTTATAATTTTTGACTATATTATTGTCATTGATGTCAAAGGATTAATGATGACATTGGTTGTCATTTATGTCAAATAAAATAAATGTTTAATGGTTTTACCATGGTGGCACTTGTAAAATAAATAGGAAGATATTTTATGGTGGCAAAGACTATATCCAAAGAAAATGCCCAAAGGAGAAGAGAAAATTATAATATTTAAATCTATGCAAATTTAAATAATTATAATAATTAAAAATTAAAAGGGCCTAAAGGTTAAAATTTAAATTATAATATTTAAATCTACTTTAGATTTAAATTATTATAATAATTTAAAAAACTTTTAATGTTGGGCGCCAATGTTGAAATTTAAATTTCCTTCCCAAGCGTCATCGTGAAGGATTATAAGGGAGAATACATATTTATAATATAAACTTTATTGTAAAAATTCAATGGTGATGGTTATGCAAAAATACCATACACTACTTTTGCAAAATTCATGAGAGAGTATTCCTGGACAAAGGGGCAGTGCATTTTTGGTGGTCGATTTCAGAATAAAGAGTGGCAACATTGAAAAAAAATCCCATCTGGGCAGCTATCCCAGATGAAAAATCCCTTGGCACTGAGTCGTAGCAGTAGGGAGGTCGTGGGTTCAAGATGCAATGGAGGCAAAGAGTAAAGTTTTTTATTGGAAAAACATTTTCGTGTCAAATATTGGGAACAAAGTGAAACAAGTGCAAATTTATTTTCATGTGGAAGACTAGCCCACACAATGTCCTAGCCGAAGCTAGGGTATGGGCCAACGAGGAACACTGGTTTGAATCACGACGGAAACAACAATGGGGTAATAATTTTGTTGAAAAAATTAATCACCAAGGCTAAGGTATGCTTGCTTAGGGAGTCATAAGGTGTTCATTTTATTTTAAATTTTTGAATTAAAAAGGGGACAACATGGAGTAATTAAGGTTGAATTAAAAAGGATTTTTTTCTAAGTGTTTTGTATGGTAAATGAAATCAATTATGCTATAGTCTTTTTGAAATATTAAGGTGCATTAAAATATTTTATTTCAAGTAGGAGGTATAAGGTGTATAAGGAATTTATGTGTGTAATTTGTGATTTTGTTGGGTTGAATTTTATTTTACAATATTAGGAGTAATAAGGTGTGATAAGTTACTTGATATTTTATTATAACTCTTGCATTGTGAAAGGAAGATATGAAATATTTTTTTGGATATTAATGCTTCATTTTTTAGGATAAAATAAGAGTGATTGAATATCAAATTCAGATTTCATTGAGTGTTTTTTAAGGTGAAAATTCATGTGGATGTTTTGATAAAGTATCTTCAAATCTAAACCTTGAATTGGTATTAGAAAAATTAGTTGTTTGCAAGACAGGTTTTGAATACATATATCCATAAGAGCAAATTAAGAGGTATGGCACATCACTCCTTGGTTAAAGTATTTTTTTGAAGTGAATATTCTAGAACATAAAGTGGAGAGAAAATGATTTTTTGATAATCATTGTTGGAAATATTTGAGTTAGATTTTGTGCTTCATTATTGAATGTTTTGGAAATATTTGGGATAGAATTTGAGAACAATATGTGCTTCTATTGTTGAAATAGTTTGAGACATTTGTGCTAGATATTGTGAACTACTTGTGCTAGGGTTGAAGACAATTTAGTGCATCTTTGTGAAACCTTTTAAACATTGGTTTGAGAGATATTGATTGTAATTGTGGAAGTGTTTAATATCAAATTTATGAGGGAAATTGTGCATTAGTGTGATTGATATTTGAGAGAAAACTTGCAATAAATAGAGGCCAATTTTGTAAAACAAGTTACACATTATTTTAATTTGATTTGAAAGGGATTTTGCAAGATATAGAGTTTGATTAATTGAGTTTAATATTTGTAAGTATGAAAAATATGGATTTTTTTATAGAGCATATCATTCACTATATGTTCCAGAGGTTAAATGAATTCTATGTATAATTTATCTATGTGAAGAAATATTTTCTAAAAGATATTTAAGTTGTGTTTTGTATGCTATATTTGGAAGTAATTGAGTAGGTTCTATGTGCAACATTGAGGAAATATTTGAGCAAGTCTTTGATAAGGCTTAAGGATAGATTTGAGCAATTGTTTGAGAAGGCTTGAGGATATATTTGAGTAAGTCTTTGAGAAGGCTTGAGGGAATATTTGAGCAAGTCTTTGAGAAGTCTTAAGGGCCGATTTGAGAAAGTATTTGAGAAGGCTTGATAATAGAGTTAGAGTAGGATTTGGAGGTGACAAAGTAGAGAAGATAGAGTTAGAGCATATTTGTACTAGAGTTGAGATAAAGTTTGGTGTAAATTTGAGAAAGAGTTGAGAGTAGACTTTGGAGGTGATATAGTAGAGAAGATAGAGGTCTATCCAGTGTAGTGGGGATAGAGGTCTCCTATAAAGAGATATATACAATCTAGAGTTGTGGGGGTAGAAGTCTTCTAGAATTTCATTACCTCGAGAAAGGGGATAGATTTCTCCTATGGAGAGAGATCCATGAACCAGAGAATAGGGGATAGAGTTCTCCTATGAATAGAGATCCATGAACCAAAGTAAATGGAAAAGAGTTCTCCTATATAGAGAGATATATGAACCAGCTAGGTAGATAGAGTTCTTATGTAGAGAGAGATCCACGAACTAGTTGAGGAGATAGAGTTCTCCTACATCAATTTCAACAAACTAAAGCAAGGGGATAGAGTTATCCTAGATCAATTTCCATGAACTAGAGTAAGGGGATAGATCTATCCTATGGAGAGATATTAAAAAACCATAGATTTATCCTATGGAGAGAGATTCACAAATTAGAGCATAGGGGATTGGTGTCTCCTTTGGACATGGGCCCTTAAACATTGTAATAGGGAATTGTTTCTCAAGAGATTTGTTCAGAAAATTTAGAAGAAATATTTTCTCTATGGATTAGTTCACATTAGCTGAACCATGTTAAATTTGTGTCTCTCTTGTGTGTGATAATTTATAAATTTATTTGATTACTACTATTGATATTTCCATTGATAATACTGGATAATATTATTTGAAAAGGAAAAGTAAAATTTGATCTTATATTGTTCACCCCCTCTCAATATAATCATGTGTTCTTCAATTGGTATTAGGGTGAGTTCCTTCAAAATATTCTAACAGATTGAAGGAAGAGATTACAAGAACATAAATGGCATCTCAAAATGGATCTTTATCAAATAAGGTATCATTATTTTATGGGAACAATTATGCTTTTTGGAGCACAAGAATGAAGAATTACTTGATGACACAAGCATATGAGACATGGCAATCAGTTGAGGATGGGTTCATACGTACAAATAATACTCCCACAGATAAATATGATAACCAATTGCATATAAATAAATGCAAGGCTATGAATAGAATATTAAGTGGATTATGTGAACTAGAATTTGTGAAAGTTATGCATTGCAAATCAAAAAAATAGATATGGAATAAATTGAAGCAAACATAGAAAAAAAGGTCAAGTTGGCAAAGTTATAAAATTACAAGAAAATATTTGAATATTTGTATATGGAAGATGAGGAAGATATTGTTACATAATTTCTTTGTGTGGATGAGGTTGTTAATACCATTCATGGAATTGGATTTAAAATTGAAAAATCTAGTATTGCTCAAAAGGTTTTAAGGTCACTTCCTTTGAGGTATGATGGAAAGGTTTCAACTATTGAAGAGATGAGAGATATTGAAAATTTGACAATGTATGAGTTACATAAAATTCTCACAGCTTATGAGATGATAAAATATAAGAAACCAAAATCAAGTGGTGAGTCAAGTAGTGATGAAGAAGCTAACTATGGGAGAAGAAACAAGAAGGAATCATGAAAGCACAAAGGCATGAAAATAATGAAATGCTTTAATTATGTTAATTTTGGTCACTATGCATCTAATTATCCAGAAGCTAGAAGCAATAGGAGTGAAGATAAACAATATCATAATAAAAGGAAGTAGAAAAATTCAAACATGAAAAGAAAAACAGGCATGGACAAGGTAAGCATGAAAACAAGTTCTTTCAAAGGCACAAGAAGAGTTTCTATGTTAACAAGGTAGTCAAGGTTTCAATTGACAGTGATGAAATACCCTTAGATAGTGAAGAAGAAGATATTCTATTTTTGGAAATAGAAGTGGAAGAAAATGCTCTTGATAAAGATAAATTTGAAATGTTTGAAGATTCTCTTGAAGAGCGAGAAGTAGTGAAAGATTCAGGAAATGAAGAGGAAGGTACGATATATTTAGAAGCAAAAATTATGGTCGCTCTTAGAGAATTGAAAAATATTAGAAAACAAAATTAAAGACTAAATAATCAAGTTCAAGAATGTGAGCAAGAAAAATAAAAGCTTCTACAATACCTGACAAACTCAAAAGCTAAGGCCAGGAGAATTAAATATTTCATGAGTGAAAATTTAGAGGTAAAATATTTATAATGTGAAATATTAGAACATGAGGTATTTTCACTAAGGATATAAGTGACATATTATAAGGAAAATATACATAATTTTCAGAAAATTTCAAAGACTTTGGATAAGATTATCAATGCACAAAGATCTTCATCTATCAAAATAGGACTTGGTTTTGAAGAAGGACAAGAGAAACAAGAAGAAGGGTCAAGCTCATGCTCAAAAGAAGAGGAAGTTTCAAGGGAATAGAGTGGAGAAGAAATTGAGACATATAAGGATAAGTTTAATAATAGAAGCTTCACTAAGAAAGGAAACAATGTACAAACAAGAAATAGGGATCATCATAGAGAAGAAAAATAAAGGACTAAGATAGTGGTGGGCTCAAGATAAGATTTCTTCAAAGGATGTTGTTTTTAATGTAATTGGTTTGGTCACAAGGCTATGCATTGTAGGAATCATGGAAAGGAGTATGGCCTAAAAAAAATGAATGTCAACTCTTTCAAATACGGATATTTATTCCAAGGGTATTGCTACTATTGTAATCACTTTGGTCATAAAGTGATCCACTTTAGGATTCATGACAGAAATGAGTATGGCTTCACCAGGAGGAACTTCAAGATATTTGTACCTTCTAAGAACCAAAAAATAAAATGTTACAAGTTAAATAATCTAGGTAATAATGCCAAGTGGTGTAGAATAGATTTTCTAGAGCTTCCAAAGACAAGCAAGAATAATGACACTCAAAATGATCAAAAGGGTATGTTGAAAAAGAAGGTTGAAAAAGAAAAAGAGCATTGTATGTTGGGAGTAGAGATACTCCCACCCCAAAATTAATAACGTCAAGGAGAGGAGGTGGGGAGAGGGATGAGCCTGGAGTCTTATATTTAGCCCTAAAAAGGAGTCCCTATTTCATTGATGTCAAAGGGGGAGAGATTTGAGTAAGGGGGAGAGAACTCAATCAAGGGGAGAAGTTTATCAGAGGGAGCAGATTTGGAATCTAGAGGTTAGAAAAGGATTTTTTTAGAAAGGGTTGCCATCAATGACAGAAGGAGATATTGTTAGAAATTTTGAGTATATTATTTTCATTGATGCCAAAGGATTAATAATGATATTGGTTGTCATTTTTTTCAAAAAAAATAAATGTTTAATGGTTTTACCATGGTGGCACTCGCAAAAGAAATAGGAAGATATTTTATGGTGGCAAAGACTATATCCAAATAAAATGCCCAAAGGAGAAGAGGAAATTATAATATTTAAATCTATGCAGATTTAAATAATTATAATAATTAAAAATTAAAAGGGCCCAAAGGTTAAAATTTAAATTATAATATTTAAATCTAATTTAGATTTAAATTATTATAATAATTTTAAAATGTTTAATATTGGGTGCCAATGTTGAAATTTAAATTTCCTCCCCAAGAACAAACATGAAGGATCATAAGGGAAAATACATATTTATAACATAAAGTTTAGTGCAAATATTCAATGGTGATGGCTATGCGAAAATCCCATATACTGCTTATGCAAATTTCATGAAAGAGTATTCATGGAAAAAGGGGCAGCACATTTTTGGTGGTCAATTTTAGAATAAAGAGTGGTAACACGAAAAATAAATCTCATCTAGATAGCTAGCCCAGATGGTATATCTCTTGGTGTTGAGTAGTAGCAGTAGGGAGGTCTTGAGTTCGAGATGCAGTGAAGGCAGAGAGTAAAGGTTTTTGTTGATTTTTTTTCCATCCTAGAGACAGGAAACAAATCAAAGTAAGTGTAAATTTATTTTCATATGGGTAGCTAGCCCATGCGGTGGCCTAAGTGAATCTTGGGCATGGGTCAGCAAGCACCACCAACTCAAATCATGATAGCAAAAACAAGGGGGAAATAATTTTGTTGAATAAATTAATCACCAAGGCTAAGGTATGCTTGCTTAGGGAGTCATAAGGTGTTCATTTTATTTTTAATTTTTGAATTAAAAAGGAGTTTTTGCTAAGTATTTTGTATGATAAATGAAATCAATGACGCTATGGTCTTGTTGAAAAATTAAGGTGCATTAAAATATTTTATTTCAACTAGGAGGTATAAGGTGTATAAGGGATTTATGTGTGTAATTTGTGATTTTTTTGGGTTTAATTTTATTTTGCAATATTAGGAGTAATAAGGTGTGATAAATTTGTTGATATTTTAATATAACTCTTGCATTGTGAAAGGAAAGTATGAAATATTTTGTTGGATATTCATGCTTCATTTTTAAGGATAAAATAAGAGTGATTGAATATCAAATTCAGATTTCATTGAGAATTTTTGAAGGTGAAAATTCATGTGGATGTTTTGAGAAAGTATCTTGAAATCTAACCCTTGAAGTGGTATTAGAAAAATCAGTTATTTTTTAGACAAATTTTGAAGACATATATCCATAAGAGAAAATTAAGAGGTATGGGCACATCACTCCTTGGTTAAAGTGTTTTGTTGAAGTGAATATTTTGGAACATAAGGTGGAGAGGAAAAGGATTATTTGATAAGCATTATTGCAAATATTTGAGTTAGGATTTGTGCTTCATTGTTGAATGTTTTGGAAAAATTTGGGATAGAATTTGAGAACAATTTGTGCTTCTATTATTGAAATAGTTTGAGACATTTGTGCTAGATATTGTGAACTACTTGTGCTAGGATTGAAGACAAGTTAGTGCATCTTTGTGAAACCTTTTGAACATTGGTTTGAGAGATATTGATTGCAATTGTGGAAGTGTTTGAGATCAATTTTGTGAGGGAAATTGTGCATTAGTGTGATTGTGCATTAGTTTGAGATCAATATTTTGATATAAAACTTATAAGAAATATAGACCAATTTCGTGAAACAAGTTATACATTGTTTTGATTTGATTTGAAAGGGATTTTGTAAAAGATAGAGAATGGTTAATTGAGTACAAAATTTGTGAGTATGAAACATACTGAGTTTTTCATAGAGCTTATTGTTGGCAATTTTGGGTACCTTGAGTACATTGCCTTTGCTCAAGTATAGTTGTTGTCATTGATGTCAAGGAGTTCTTGAAGCAATTTGTTTTTATGTCTAAGAATGTGTTTTGATGAAGGTTTCAGCTGGTTAGTAAGTCTCCAAGAAAATTAGAGTAGCCTAGTTGCAAAAGATCAAGAAAAATATAAGTTAGAAAAAGTTTGCAGGCGGATGGAAAAACTATCATGATTTTGCAACATGTTTTAGGAGAGAGAAAGCATTGAAAAAACTGTCGTGATTTCGTGACATGTTTGAGGAGAGAGAAAGTTCTAGCAAAATTGTTGCAATTTCACGACATGCTGGAAGGCAGAGACAAAGCAGACAAAACTATCGTGATTTCATGACATGTCACATTTTCACGACTCAGGAAGCGCAGGAAGGTAGAGAAAGAAAAGTGTCACAATTTCGTGACACATTGCCAGGATAGTTGTTTGGACAAGCAAGTGTCGCGATTTCGTGACATGATGTAGGAGAGAGAGTTCGAAAGGAAAAGTGTCATGATTTTGTGACATGTTGCAAAATAGAAAGTCTGCCGTGTTAACTGTCATGATTTCACGACAAGATTGAAGAGAGAGAAAGTGATTCAGGAACTGTTGCAATTTCGTGACATGTTGCAAAAGACAAAGTGAGGAATTTTGCGATTTTGTGACATGATGCAAAGTTACAGTTGAGGACTTTCATGATTTTGTGACATGCTAAAAATCTCGAAGTGAGAACTGTCACAATTTTGCGACTTGCAGCAAAGAGAAGAGCCTAAAAGGAGAAGCATCACGATTTCATGACAGGAAGTGAAGAAAGCGTACGGAAGCCAGAAGTGTCATGATTTTGCGACAGGCAGTAGAGAAAGCATTCAAAATCTAGAAGTGTCGTGATCTAATGACAGGCTACAAAGAAGTTGTACAGATGCAAAAAGTGTCACAATTTTGTGACAGGTTGAGTTGGCAGCTTGTAGTTGTAGAAAGTGTCGCGATTTTGTGATAGAAGTGAGATGACGTCAGCAAAATTCATAAGTGTCACAATTTCATGACAGAAGCTAAGAGGAATGCCATGAAGACTAAAGTGTCATGATTTTGCGACAGAAGTGTGATGACATTATAAAGAGGCAAAGGTGTCATGATTTGATGACAAAAGCTGAGAGGAAGGGCATGAAGATAGAAGGGCCGTGATTTTGTGACAAAAGAGAAGATGACATCAGCAAAGACAGGAAGTGTCACGATTTCATGACATAAGCGGTAAGGAGGTCGATAAAGGCAGTAGTGTCACGATTTCATGACAGCAAGCATAGAAGGTGTACGGTAGGCAAAGATGTCATGATATCACGACATGTAGTTTCATGCCAGAAGGTACAGGGAGGTAGTGAAGCCGATAAAGTTAAATCTGGGTCGACGTAGCATAGGGTTTTGTAGCCAATGTGATTAAAGTGTAAACAACCGACTAAGATCAAGGTTCTAATCTTGAGATTGTGAGTATAAAAGGAGGGCTGTTTGAGGAGATTTAATCATCGATCGAAGTGTGCATTCGAAGTGCAATCTGCAAAAATAAAGTGCGAGGGAGAAGTTCGATCATTGAGAGGTAGAGCGTGCAAAGTCTATGTTGCTGTGGTTGCATAGAGTGTGCTAAGACTGTACTGCGGTGGATGCACAAAGGAGCAAAAGTTGTTGGTGTTGTGACATTCAGAGACAGCATGCAGAAGTGAAGAGCTCGATAGCCAAAGTGTTGTGTACTACTGTGACTACGCAAAACTATGCAAGAGTTGGTTTCGACCAAATACAGTTGTGACAGAATAGTAAAGACTTGGGGATAGCACTGAGGAAGCATTTGAAAGCTTGTGAACCATTCTTTTTTAGCCAATTTTTGAGGACCAAATTAAGGACAGAGATTGAGGTAGAAGAGAACATTTGTGCTAGACCAAAGGACTATGTTTAAGTGCAAATTTGAGGACCAGCTTTGCGATGACAAAGTTGAGGATAGAGATCTCCAGCCAGAGCAGGGAAGACAGGTATCTTCTGGGGATAGAGTTCCACTTGCTAAGGGCAGATGAGGTAGAGATCTTCTAGAGGATCACCAGACAAAGTAGAATTAGGGGAAGGTGTCTCCTTTGAGCTGAGGCTCATAAAAATTGTAATCGAGAAGGATTCCCAGAGGACTTTGATATTACTTTTAGAAGAAAAGTTTTATCCGTGGAGTAGCCCACCTTGGGTGAACCACGTAAATTTTTGTGTCACTTTGTGGATTATATTTTGTGCATTGTTTTTATTAACTACTATTATTACTGCTACCTTTATTCTGCATGTTATTGATTTGAAAGATGCTTTGAAAGAAAAAGTTAAAAGTGGTCTTATACTGTTCACCCCCCCTCTCAGTATAATCTTGTGTTCTTCAATTGGTATCAGAGCTAGTTCCTTCAAAAAAGTTTAACAGGTTGAAGAAAAATCTTGCAAAGAACACAATGGATTATTCAAGTGGCAATGCAGCACCTATTCTTGATGAATCAGATTTCGGTCTGTGGAGTGCAAGAATGAAAGTCTATCTTATGGCACTTGGTAATGAGGTATGGGAAGTTATTGAATATGGGTACACCATTCCTGCAAATGGTCCTTATACTAAAGAAGATAGGCTCCTACATCACAACAACTCAAAAGCCATGAATGCAATCTTGAAGGGTTTATAGAAGGCTGATCTTACCAAAGTTATTCACTACAAGACAACTAGTGAAATGTGGAAACAACTACAGGTTGTTCATACAGGTGATGCAAATGTCCGAAAGGCCAAGTTGAGACACTTCAAAGGTATGTTTGAACAGCTCAAAATGAATTATGATGAAAATATTAGTGACTACATGCTCCGTATGGATGAAGTTGTTAATTCTATGAAAGACTTAGGTCTTGAACTTGCTAAAAATGATGTGTGTGATAAGATTTTAAGATCTCTTCCTAATAGATTTAGTGAAAATATTTTTGCTATTGAGGAAGCTAAAGATTTAGATAAGTTGAAAAAGGATGAGCTCCATAGTATTCTTGCAGCATTTGAGCTAAGAACTCAAGTGAAATTTGATGTCAAGAAAGAGGCAGCTTTCAAAGCTACCAAGAAATCAAAGGGCAAACAGATTCAAGAGAGTGATGAATCTTCTAGTGATGAAGAGGCATATTACAGCAAGAAAGACAAGTTCTCTAGAAAACACAAAAGCAAGAAAAACATAAGATGTTTCAACTATGGAAAGTTTGGTCATTATGCTACTGACTGTACTGTTTCCAAGAATGAAAGTGATGAAGATTTATAGGATGTTAAGAGCAAGGATTCTGAAAAACATAGGTATTTTAGAAATAACAAAGATGAGAACAACAATCAAGGAAAGAGGCATTCACACAAGAATAATAAAAGCTTCTACCTAGACAAAGCAAGTAAGTGTTCTAGCAGTGATAGTGAAAGTTCTTCTAGTGATGATGAAAATGAGATGTTGTTCATTTTAGAAAAAGAGGAAGAACCGAAAAACAAATTTATTGTCATGAAATGTTTTAGATGTGGAAATTTTGGGCACCTTGAGGATGATTGCACAAGTAATGAATTGGTTTCTATTATGTATGAGGATGCTTCAAAAAATGACAAAGAAGATGCTTGTATGGTTTTTGAAAAGGGTAGCACCTCTAGTGATAAGAAATCTGAAAAATGCCTTGATAATTCAAAGTGCAATCAAATAGAGGATCTTGAATGTGAACTCAATAATGCTCTCGGTGTTTTGAAAAAATAAAGAAAGAAGAATGATAGACTCAAGATTAAGTTAGATGAATGTTGTATGGAGAGAGACGATCTTATAGAAAGTCTTGACTTCTCTATAGCCAAAACACAGGAACTCAAGGATGAGTTAGAGTCTAAGATTCTTGAGTATAATAAGTTAGAGTAGAAAATGGCTTCTTTGAAAGAAGCAAATAAAAATTACAAGGATAAGCTCTACATATTTCAGGATAGCTCCAAGAAGGTTAAGTCTCTCATCAAAAATCAAAGAAATCCAACAGATAAAACAGGTCTCGATTTTGTTGAGCCGCACAAGAAACAGGTTGGGGAATCTAGCAAGAGATTTCAAAAGGAAGAAAGTTTTGATGAAGAAAGTACTTCAGATCATGAGTCCATGAGTGATGAATGCACAGAAACAAAAAACAGATTTCTGAATGTGAAACAGAAGTTTTCGAGACCTAAGAGATCAATTAAAAGAATATTTCACGATAGATGTTTTGCGTGTTACAGGTTTGGACACATGGCTGCACATTGCATGTCTCAAATGAAGAAGGTTAACAATAATTTCAGAAGTGGTAATTTCTTCCAAGGGTATTGTTACTCTTGAAATCAATTCGGGCATAAAGCAATTTTTTGCAAAGAAAATATCAGGAACTGGGTTAGTCAAAATAGGCGGATTCAAAGAACAGCCATGCCTGAAAGAAATAATATTGTTACTTGCTATAAGTGCAACAATGCAGGTCACATAGTCAAACAATGCAGAGCTGATATTCCAAGGTACAGGAACAGGAACAGTGGTATAAACAGGTCCAAGGATCAAGGTGTGGACAAGAAAAAATATGAGAACAAGAACAAGAAAAGTGCCAAGAACAGAAACATTGACATAAAGCTCAAGAAAAGTCCCGGAAAAGAAATTGTAGACACTGATGATGATGAGTGTCTAATGGGAGTTTCACTCCCAACCCTGTTTTAAATCACCTCATCAGGAGGTGGGGGAGGAACTAAGCTAAGAGGCTCATTCTTAGTCCCAAGCCCCAAAGGTGACCCTTTGCCATTGATGACAAAGGGGGAGAGATATGAGTAAGAGGGAGAGCTTCAAGTGAAGAGGAAAACATCCAGTCAGGGAGAGCAAAAATTCAAAGAAATATTCTCAGTTGTCAGCTCATATTAATTTTAGTTTTGGCTCTTGAATATGGATTGTTAGTAAAGGTTTGCCATCAATGACAAAGGGGGAGATTGTTGACAATTTTGTGTACCTTGAGTACATTGCATTTACTCAAGTATAGTTGTTGTCATTGATGTCAAGGAGTTCTTGAAGCAATTTGTTTTTATGTCTAAGAATGTGTTTTGATGAAGGTTTCAGTTGGTCAGTAAGTCTCCAAGAAAATCAGAGTAGCCCAGTTGCAAAATATCAAGAAAAATATAAGTTAGAAAAAGTTTGCAGGCGACTAGAAAAACTATCGTGATTTTGCAATATGTTTTAGGAGAGAGAAAGCGCTAGTAAAACTGTCATGATTTCATGACATGTTTTAGGAGAGAGAAAGTTTTGGCAAAACTGTCACGATTTTGTGACATGCTGGAAGGTAGAGACGAAGCAGGAAAAACTGTCATGATTTCGTGACATGTCGCATTTTCGCGACTCGAGAAGCGCAAGAAGGCAGAGAAAGAAAAGTGTCACGATTTTGCGACACATTTCTAGGATAGTTGTTCGGACGAGCAAGTGTTGCGATTTCATGACATGTTGCAGGAGAGAGAGCCCGAAAGGAAAAGTGTCATGATTTCACGACATGTTGCAAAAGAGAAAGTTTGTAGTGTTAACAGTCGTGATTTCATGACAAGATTGAAGAGAGAGAAAGTGATTCAGGAACTGTCACAATTTTGTGACATGCTACAAAAGACAAAGTGAGGAATGTTGCGATTTTGTGACATGATGCAAAGTTCCAATTGAGGATTGTCGCTATTTTGTGACATGCTAAAAAGCTTAAAGTGAGAACTATTGCGATTTCATGACTTGCAGCAAAGAGAAGAGCCTGAAAGGAGAAGCATCGTAATTTCATGATAGGAAGTGGAGAAAGCGTACAAAAGCCAGAAGTGTTGTGATTTCACGATAGGCAGTAGAGAAAGCGTTCGAAAGCCAAAAGTGTCGTGATTTCATGACAAGCTACAAAGAAGTTTTACAGATGTAGAAAGTGTCACGATTTCATGACAGGTTGAGTTGGCAGCTTGCAGTTACAGAAAGGTGTCACGATTTTGCGACAGAAGTGAGATGATGTCAGCAAAATTCATAAGTGTCACGATTTCTTGACATAAGCTAAGAGGAAGGCCATGAAGACTAAAGTTTCATGATTTCACGATAGAAGTGTGATGACGTCAACAAGAGGCAAAGGTGTCATGATTTCACGATAGAAGCTAAGAGGAAGGGCATGAAGACAGAAGGGTCATGATTTCATGGTAGAAGAGAAGATGATGTCAGAAAAGACAGGAAGTGTCACGATTTCATAACATAAGCGGTAAGGAGGTCGATAAAGGCATTAGTGTCACGATTTCATGACAGGAAGCATAGAAGGTGTATGGCAGGCAAAGATGTCATGATATCATGACATGTTGTAGTTTTGTGCCAGAAGGTACAGGAAGGCAATGAAGCCGACAGAGTTAAATCTAGGCTGACGCAGCACAGGGTTTTGCAGCCAATGTGATTAAAGTGTAAACAATCGACTAAGATCAAGGTTCTAATCTTGAAATTGTGAGTATAAAAGGAGGGTTGTTTGAGGAGATTTAATCATCGATCGAAGTGTGTGTTTGAAGTGCAATCTATGAAAATAAAGTGCGGGGGAGAAGTTCAATCGTCAAGAGGTAGAGTGTGCAAAGTCTATGTTGCTATGGTTACGCAGTGTGTGCTAAGACTATACTGCGATGGATGCGTAAAGGAGCAGAATTTGTTGGTGTTGTGACATTCAGAGACAACACGCATAAGTGCTGTGTACTGCTATGACTATGCAGAACTGTGCAAGAGTTGGTTTCGACCAAATATAGTTGTGATAGAACAGTAAAGACTTGGGGATAGCATTGAGCAAGCATTTGAAAGCTTGTGAACCATTCTTCTTTAACAAGTTTTTGAGGACCAAATTGAGGATAGATATTGAGGCAGAAGAGGACATTTGTGCTAGACCAAAGGACTACGTTTAAGTGCAAATTTGAGGACCAGCTTTGTGGTGGTAGAGTTGAGGACAGAGATCTCCAGCCAGAGTAGGGAATACAGGTGTCTTCTTTAGATAGAGTTCCACTTGCTAAGGGCAGAGGAGGTAGAGGTCTTCTAGAGGATCACCAGACAAAGCAGAATTAGGGGAAGGTGTCTCCTTTGAGCTGAGGCTCATAAACATTGTAATCGAGAAGGATTCCCAGAGGACTTTGATATTACTTTTAGAAAAAAAGTTTTATCCATGGAGTAGCCCACCTTGGGTGAACCACGTAAATTGCTATGTCACTTTGTGGATTATATTTTGTGCATTGTTTTGATTAACTATTGTTATTACTGCTATCTTTATTCTGCACGTTATTGATTTGAAAGCTGCTTTGAAAGAAAAAGTTAAAAGTGGTCTTATACTGTTCACCCCCCCTCTCAGTATAAGCTTGTGTTCTTCACTTATCATTCTATATATGTTCTAGAGGTTAAAAGAATTCTAAGTAGATTTTTTTTGTGTGAAGAAAGATTTTTGGAAAGAGATTTAAGTTGTGTTTTGTATGATAGATTTGGAATTAATTGAGCAGGTTTTGTGAGTAGCATTGAAGACATATTTGAGCAAGTCTTTTAGTATGCTTGAGGACATATTTGAGCAAGTACTTTAGTATGCTTGAGGACATATTTGAGCAAGTCTTTGAGAAGGCTTGAGTACAAATTTTATTAAGTATTTGAGAAGGTTTGAGGGTATATTTGTGCAAGTCTTTGAGAAGGCTTGAGGGCATATTTGAGCAAGTATTTGAGAAGGCTTGAGGATAAAGTTAGAGTAGAATTTGGAGGTGACAAAGTAGAGAGGACAAAGCTAGAGTGGATTTGTGCTAGACTTGAGATATAGTTTGGTATAGATTTTACATAGAGTTAAGAGTAAGCTTTGGAGGTGACAAAGCAAAGATGGAAGATATCTCCAATAGATAGAGGTCCATAGGCTAGTGCAGTGGGGATAGAGGTCTCCTATGGAGATATATCCACAAGCGAGAGCAATGGGGGTAGAAGTCTTCTAGAAGTTCATAAATCAAAGTAAGGGGGTAGAATTATCTTGTGGAGAGAGATCCATAAACCAAAGTAGAGGGGATAGAGTTCTCCTGTGGATAGAGATCTACAAACTAGAGCAAAGGTGAAATAGTTTTCCTATGGAGAGAGATTCGTGAATCAGTTGGGGAGATAGAGTTCTTTTGTAGAGAGAGATCCATGAACTAGTTGAGGGTATAGAATTCTCCTGGATCAATTTCCATGAAGTAGAGCAAGAGGATAGAGTTATCCTAGATCATGTTCAACGAACCAGAGCAAGGGGATAGATTTCTCCTATGGATAGAAATCCACAAACTAGAGTAAGAGGATAGATTTATTATATGGAGAGAGATCCACAAATCAGAGCATAGGGTATTGGTGTCTCCTTTTGACAATGATCTATAAAAATTTGTAATATGGAATTGTTTCCAAAAATATTTATTGATAAAATCTAGAAGAAATATTTTCTCCATGGATTATCCCACATTGGATGAACCAAATAAAATTTATGTCTCTTGTATGTGATGATTTATGCATTTATTTGATTACTACTATTGATATTGTCATTGATAATACTAAAAATATTGTTTGAAAAGGAAAAGAAAAAGTTGATCATATATTGTTCACCCACCCTCTCAGTATAAGCCTATGTTTTTCAGTATTCATGAAAGATTATAAGCTATTAGAATGTATTTTATAGTTTCTTACATTCAAGAGAGTAACCAAGTGAATTTAATGATCATCGCTTAATGAGGTTAATATAATTCACTAAATCTTGATTTCTCTAGGAGGGATTAAAAAAATTAAACTTTGTGGGCTAACTAATGTTGCTTGTAAACAATGTTCCACTAGGTATGCCAAAACTGTTGGGGTCTGAATTGACATCAAGAAAACGTTGAACTATGATAATGAATCTATGAATTTTAGGAGGTACATACCCACTAATCACAACTCAAACCCTGATATTAGATGAATTAGAGATTTAGTTCAATCCAACCTCCAAAGTAGGCTAGCATAGCTTGTCAATTAATTCAGGTGTTGATTCAATTAAGCTCAAATAAAAGTGTAAGTTTAGGGATAGAAATGAGATAAGGGTTAGAGAATAATGTAATGAATAATGGTCGGGTGGAGCTAACAACATTGAAAAATATTAAGAATCCGTTGATCAATCATATTTCCAACATGCCACACTTAAGACTAACAACATTCAAAATTTATTATCTTCATCAATGAAATAATGAAATAATCAAAAAAATATTTCAAACATCTAAAATGCTAATAATCCAAATAACAAAATTAGATCAACACTTAGACTAACATAAATAGAAGTCTTGTACAATATTTGTTTAGGCATGAATCATTCTAATTTACTCAAAATTAGCAATCCAATATCAACAAAATTGACTAATCATAACAATAGTAGGAGAAATGCATTCATAAAATAAACTCACAGTTTGACAAAGATAACAGCTAATGGTAAAAATCTAAGTAATGCTCCTTCTATTGATTTCTTAACAAATTACAATAATATATCAGACAAACACTCAAGAGATGGTCTTTAAACATGAGGGTTTGACCTCTTTATATAGATTTTACAATGGTAATAAAAAACTAGAAATATTACAAGGATCCACTTTCCAGATCAACAGAATATTGAGGTGGTGGTCTCCCATAGTTCAAGAAAAACTAGAGTTGTGCTTCATGAACTCTACACTTCTGAGTTTTACAAGTTGTTCGGATTTCTACTTAATTTAGTAGTTGGAATAGTTACATATCAATATGGAGCATCCTTTGTTCTTGAGAAGGTTTTTTATTGTTGATTTGTAACTAAAAATGCAGGCGAGTCCTAATTCCAGCAACGTTTGATCTTCTCTAGTTATTTTTGTTGTATTTATCAGGTTTCACTACACTTCTTATGTAATCCATTGTTTGGTTTTTTTCTATATTAGGTTTGACTGGTTTGATTGTGAAATGAGATTGCCTAAGCAACCTACATCATCTCATGAATAATGCTAGTTCAAATTCCATTGGGTTAGGTTTGACCAGATTTACCATAGAATGGGATTCTTGTGATGATTGACATTTTTTTATGAAATCCGTTACTTAAGTTTTTTCCAAGGTGGGTTTGACCAGTTTGACTACGAAATTATTATTTCACATCAGCCATCGGTAGATTTTAACAATGCCTTGCTTCCTAACATACAAAATTCACAACTCCAATTTTTGCTGAGCACTATTTGACTATGTTGATCACGGATTTTGCCTTCCAATGGATTTTAATCTTGTTAATTCTTGGTAGATGTTATTTTCGATACTTAGTCTCTCTTTTTTCAAAATTGATATGCTTGTAATATTTTCCTATGAAAAATACCCTTGTGCTAATGTTTATTTTCTGGATTCGACAACTTCGAATTTAAATTTAACACTGTTTGACTGTGCTGACCGTGAATTCTGCACTTTAACACTATTTAACATTATCCTTACAAAATTTTTGTAAGCATTTATTTGATTTTACAAAAATTGTTAATTATGTGACCGTTTAGGCCTACACTACAAATCCATCTATTCTTTAGAGGTTTGTGATAGCTTTTTTAATCATCCATATAATTAGATATGTGAAACTTTTAAACTCATAAAAATGTACTTGATCACCCCTCAATTATTTAAATTTTCAATGCTCTTATATAATAAAAAATTATATGAACCTCCTATCAACTCCTTACAACCTAATATCACATTCTAATATTACACAAGCTTACACACTCCTTACAACCTTTATTTTTTTTATGACATTCAGCCACTTTAATACAACTTTCCATCCTCTTACTTTCTCACTATGGATTATTGTAATAGAAATGCTTTTTAAAATAATAAACTCTTATTAAGGAATAAATTACCATAAATAATATTTATGATTTTGTTAAACATATCAATCACCTATGAAAAATGTGTCTATTTAAAGGTGATTCCTTATTTTTGAACTTAACAGTGAACATAATTAGATACTTTCTTTATTCTCTAGTTATCATTAAGAAAAACAAAAAACTTTTATGCCGTTCTCTTTTAAAAGCGGATACGGCATGAGGAAGAGATAGTTCAACATGCAAAGGTTGTGAAGAGATGTTGGAATAGAGATGTTCGTTGTGTATAAATAAGGATAGTGTATTACCAAAAACAAAGGTATTTACTTTCTTAAGGCACAATGAATAAACATTAACACTATGTTATCCAAAGTATAAGTAAAAGCTTGTTATTTATCTTAACTATTTTAGAAATAAATAATAAAATATAATATTTATTTTATTGAAAGTTTAAATAAAAATTAAGAATATATATATATATATATATATATATATATATATATATATTTATTTATTTATTTAATTAATTAATTAATGTTTATATAACGGTAAAGATGGTATTGCAAATAAAAACAAATGAATTTTTTTAAGAAAAAGTGGTAAGAAAAGAAATAAACTGTTCGGAGCAAATCTTCAAAAGCAAAATGGTGGAAAGTCCAGCAAACAAAAGGATTTTGTTTTGCCCATGGCCGAGGTCTTCCGAATATAAAACACATGACAATGAGGGAAAAGCTCATGCCCACCTGGAGAAAACTGGCTCCTGCTCACTTGGCTGTCTTTCTTTCCACATCCTCTGTGTTGAGTATGCTCAGCAAAGCCAAAATAGAGGCGTGGACAGCATCAATCCGTAACTGCCAAGGATAAGCCGTATGACGGTCCACTGAAATAACGAGGCGTGGAAAGCATCAATCGGTAACTGCCAAGGATAAGCCGCATGCCGGTCATCAATCCGTAATAATTAAAAAGTATATTTATATAAAATATTATAATTGTTTTTTAATATAAAAGATAATGTTTAGTTTTTTAATTTGAAAAAAGAACTTATTATTATTTTTAATAATATAAAAATAAAAGATATTTTGTTAAAGTAAATATTTTAAAATTTAGAAAATGTGATACATGTGACATGTTATTAATCTATTTTTCTTTTAAATAGAAATATTTCACTATAAACTTAACTCTTAACTCTTGATATGACTTTTCAAGTTATGTTTTGAAGAAATATATATAAAGAAAGATATTTTATATTAAATAAAAATGTTGATTTTTAAATGATACTAGATTTAACATAATTTAATTATTTTATAAAGTTTAGTTTTTTTAAAGATTTAGAATAATTAATTTACATTTTATAGGTGACGACATTCATAGATATTTATCTTAGTATTTATTGAACAAATTAAGAGTAATAAATTTAAAATAATAATTTCAATATTGATGGAAGAATCTCTTTAGAAACAATTAGAAGTCATCCAGTTAATGAATACCTCTAGTAACTGTAAATAATCACTATATTGTTCATAAAAAAATCATATTACTTTGATTATACAAATGAGTAATGGTGGGAGTATTTATACTAACACCAAAACATTAAATACATAAGTGAACTTAACATTAAGCTAAATAACAAGTTTATAGTGTGGATTTAACCATAACAAGGTTAATAGTAACCCATAGGGTTTACATAATAAAAGGTTAATATAAATTAAATACACTATATAATGAGTATCCTTAGGCATATCCAATATTATATCATACAATGTTAGCCTTGGCCAACAATCAAATTGCATTTTCAACAATCATAGAATCTAAATCAAGGGGCCAAGGAGAAAAAAATGTTAGTGAGAATAATATCTTACCCCCTACAATGGATGATCTAATAGGACTTTGTAGTTGAGAGATATCCCCCAAAAATCCATCATCATCTAGAAGACATCTACCTATCTTCAAGAACTTAGATTCAATTGTTTTCATGTCACTAGATGTCCCTATCAAATTTCATAGTAGTTTCTAGAAATGAATGGAATCAAAGATTACCATGTATTGCTTAGTAAAAAAAATATATAGCATATAGAACACGTAATATGCTAAGGTGTTTGTAGACAATAAAATATCTTCACTCAAATAAAAAATGATAAGAAAATGCTTGGTGAGAAGGTGTATTTATACCCAAGTATATATTGCCTTTATGTTAAGGTTATGAGTCTAACCGTCAAGAATAAAACAATAAAAAATTACAAAAAAAATACTCTTTCAAGGTTGACATGGGCCCAAATGGTAAATATAATAAATAGTTAACTATGGCTACAAGAGAACCTTAACCACCACATATTCCAACATCCCCTCTTAAGCTAATCATGGGACACGTAAAGAGAATCTTACATTGGATATTTGCTTAAGGGACACTCTCTAACTCCAAGAAGCTCCCACATGCATGCAAAAGTAACCTTGGGCATCATATTACTTATAATTACTACTATCCATTCTAATAAAAGAACAAAGATAAGATCTAAGATTCCATGAGTATGAAGTTATCTCAAAAAGTGCATCTATATCTCAATAAGCTTTGTCTAGTTATGAAACATAAGATTATGGACAAACTAAATAGTATTGTGATTGCCACAACAAAAAGTAACATGAAATATTTGAGGTATGTCAATATCCTCCACAATCATTAACATGCACTTGGGATGCTTAACTACCTCATTTGCAAAAAAATATTCAGCCTCCATTGAGAATTGAAAAATGGTTGATTGGCATCTAGAATGCTATGAAAATAGGCTAAATTCCAAGTAGAAGGTAAAGTTTATGGTGCCTCATTGCTCATCCAAATAACCTAGCCAATTAGTATCTAAAAACCTATGAAAATTAAATAAAATCAACAAAGTAGTGAATGTCCATCTGATATGTCCTTCTAATATATCTAAGAATCCACCATATTGCTATGTAATGGCTCTTCCAAGGAGATTACTTCCATCTAGAATAATAGCTAATAGCAATGACTATATCCAATATAGTGTGAGAGATATATAAGTCCTCCTACATAAGATTAGTATAGAAAGCATCAACTAAAGTTGTGGTACAATCATCCCAATATTTCAAACATGAAGTAAAGGGTGTCTAGGTAGGATTACACTCCATTATAAAGTAGTGCTAAAAATTATCTAATCAATCTAGATTACCCAAAAGTAGTGCAAAAATCATAAATTTATCATATCAAAGTTTAAGTGAAAAAAGGAATTTCCTGGTGCAGATGTTATTCTAGGAAACAAGAAGGATTCATCATTTGTTCTCAGCACTAGACCAAAGAATGCATTTTTGGATTTTCCCAAATTTTTGACATAGAAATGGGTTCCTTGAAGATAGACATGAAGTAAACCAAAATGCTCTGGAGGCACACCTGGAATAAGGTAGCTTTGATAGATTGACTAAGAAGGGCTCCTTTTCAACCAACAAGATTTTTCATGATTATTTAAATGACATTATTCCACATGCTTTCCGATGGCATATCCTATAATAGAGGAAGTTTGAGATATGTGCAGGACAAATTAGAAATAATACACACTAGTATTTTCGTAATTTTAACTTATCTTTCCATAAGAGTGTTGATAAAATATATTTTACTCTTGATGTAGTTAACTTTTGGACCTGTAGCTTCCTCATAAGAATTGAGAATATGCTTGATGACTCTAGCTTCTAGGATCAATGACAACATAGCCAATATTGTGTTATTAGCAAACTATTTGTGGGAAATAGAGTTGACATCCAAAGAGACCTTAATGCATGAGATGGATATCGAGGAGTAGGTCGTCTTGAGGGATATACCTAGAGATTCTACAAGAATGATGAAGAGGAACGAGGATAAAGGATTATCTTGTCTCAATCCTCTAAATATTTTGAAGTATCCAATATTAGATCCATTATAAATATAGAGAACCATGAAGATGAAAGAAATTCTTTAATAAGAGAAATCCATTCATCATGGAAGCCAAATTTGAAAAGAACCACAAAAATGAAATCCCAAGAAACCCTATCAAAGACTTTGTTCATGTTCATCTTAATAAAGAGGCCAAATTTTTTGTTTTTGATGACTGAACGAATGAGCTTGTGAATGGTAATGACATCATCAATGATAAGCCTACCTTAGACCGAGCTTCCCTAACATGGGTCAATGATGATAGGGAGAATTTATTTTAGCCTATTAGCAATAGCTTTGGTTAGGATATTATAGATGATACTGCAAATATTGATTAGATGATAGTTATATAGGGATCCACAGTCATGGGACTTGGGAATAAGATCTAAGAAGGTTGATTTAATCCCCCTAGCCATAGATTTTGTTCTTTGGACTTCTTGAATGGAAGCTATGACATTAGGACAAATAATAACCTAAAAAATTAAAAGAATCTAGGAAGAGATCCATCTAGACCAGGGGCCTTATCAGCCACAATAGAGAAAAGAGCATCTCTAATTTTTTCCTCAGACAAGGGATGAATTAGCCTAACATTAATTTCAAGAGAAATAATCTTCGAGATGTTCTAGAGGAAAGAGTTCAAGATTTGATCTGGACAAATATGGCAAGGACTAAGAATGTCTTGAAAGTGACCAACAACTTCAGCTCTATTTGTCATAGAAGCTATCTAATGGAAATGTTTGTGCAACCACAAACCATGAAAAATATTGAAATATCAGGAAGCTTATGAAAACTACAATGGTCAATCTCTAGAGGAGGTCGGTTCCTTGAAGTCCTAGCTAATTATACCTAAATATGGGGGGAAAAGAATGTTGAAAGAGATAAATAAGACTAAATCCAGAACCTACAGTGGTACATATTAAGCAACATCAATACATAAACAAGAACAATGAATGCCCAACTAAACAATCAACTACCAGATAGACCAACTAATTTGCAATTAATTACAAAAAATTAAATTTTAATCTATTGTATTTTAATCAAACCACAAATTTAGGAAAAGTGAATGAGTGTAGCAAAAATTCAAGATTCAGAATTAATACCACAAACATTCAACATGCTCAAATTAGAAATAAGTAGTCATCAATACATACATGCTTTGCAAATAATTCAAACTAGAGGCTAGATAATAGTCAATTTGTATTAGCAAGTAATCCATCTATACATATGAATTGTAAACGCATAAGAGTTGACAAGTTTTCCTTCTACATTCTTGTATATATAGGCTCATTGACAATCTTATCTGTATCAAAAACATCATTATTTAGAAATGGATTGCTACTATATCAGATAGGATTCTAACTAGTTGGACTATTTGGAAGTATGGTTGCTCCAACCACCTCATCATGACCTAATGATCCAAAATCTATGCTATGTTAAGTAGTGTTGTGCTTGTTGCTTGCATCTGGTTCATTGATCTTTATTGAGTATTTTTGGTTGAACCACCATGTATTCTATGTGATGACCATGATCCAAATTACCTTGTTGATATTCTTCTAACAGGTGATCTTATCCTCTAGGTGTTATAATATGGTAGAAATCCCTGTGCAAGTGGTCCAACACTAAATCTAATTAAGCTGACTACCAACCTTATACATTGTGATATCATGATATCATGTATTCAAGATCCTAGAGGACTATGGCCTGATTTAGGTGCTTCAGTGACATCAACGATTAATTTTCCTACCATCCTAAAATATTTGGTATCAATTCAAGGATTGGGCATCGATCCAAGTGTTGAATAGGAAAAATATTTTAGTCCTCCAAAGTTGGACTTTATATGAAGGTTAGATATTTGGTAATTTCCTAGGCTTTGGTGAAGTATAAATCATCTGACACCCTCCCATGCTCTAATTTTTTTAGAACCAATATTTGGATGAATAGATAGCAATATTCTGGATCTCTTCCTAGTGCAAATATCCTAGTGTCATGGGTACATAGCTGATCCTTATAATATGGTATCCTTTCACTGTGGTTGGGCCTTTGGTATACTATTAGGCCTGATTCTTTTGGTACTTTTGAGATCTGGTAATTTCTCCTTATGCATTTGCTAAAACTTTTACACCACCCTGAGTTGTAGTTGGGTCCAAAACCTTCAGCCTCCTTTCAACATGCTGAATGTTTCAGACCTCACTATGATCTATTTAAGTGCAATTCTTTTGGCTACTATCAACTTCCTAGTTGGAATGGACATCCAAGTCATTTTGTGATCCTGACAAGGGATAAAAATTTTGGTCTCCCTTAGACTTGGTGGATTTATACTTCTTGGTCAAGCCAGATCTTTGGGACAAACCCAGGCCCTGGTCAAGTGCAAAACTTTCGGTCCTCGCTAGAATTAGCCAAAAATGTTTGTTTATATTAAGCATGTTCATGTGAAATTTCATGTGGGTTGTGGTTAGATACACTGCCATTATTGGTAGCTCACTAGGGATTTTTATAATGTAAAAATTGGAGAACCAAGATCGACTATTCATATGGCATAGGCCAGTGGAAAAAAATATGATACAAACAACCAAGGAATTTGCAATTGGGATGGTAATAGTGATTAAAAATGTGATGATGGACTAGATGACGAAATCCATTTTTAACTTAATAGGTAGTAAGTGATAGTGATATGGAGGTAATGAAATAAAAATTGTACATAAGGATTCTTGGAGAATGGGACTAAAATACGAGGTGCACCCACAACCATGGAACTTCATAAGTAAATGTAGTTATAGTTGTAGGTTGTTATAGAACTAGGATGGGCATCTTAGGAAATCACCATTCTTTTGCTTGTGGTGATTCTTGTTTTTTTTTTTCCTTTTTTGACTCAACCCAGTAGGAAGCTTTTCATTATATCATGGGCCAACCTCCAACTACTTAAGCTCCTCCTTATTTTACCTTTTCTAATGTTGAAGGATACTTGCCAATAATGGCCTAAGATAAATGTAGTCACCTCGTTATTGCTTGTAATTTATATAAATCCTAAATGTATCATTAATTTGACCTACAATAGTACAAATTAATGCATATTCAATCTCTAGTAGTGATGATCAAATGGTGATTTATTGCTACTATATTATTGTTTGTTGTTCTAGACATAGATTTTACACTTACCCCTCAATCTTGCTTTACCCTTGTTCCATTGGGATTTTGAGTCATTATTCCTAACAAGATGTTATGGTCTGATTGTACAAAAAGAACAAAAGATAGTATAATACATGGATTTTCTAATTAGTCCTTGCAATGTATGTTGTTGTAATTATTTCTTCATGTAGAGGCTCCCTTTGTGCAGTTGTTGTTTATGATTCTTCATATTGTGGAATATCCCTATACGGGTCGCCTATGTGGTGTTGTTGGCACATATTTTCTAGATACCTAGAGGTAGGTCAAAAACTTCTTTTAGTTTCAAGATGGCTTCATTTAGTCTTTTCAACATACAAAGGCTTGGATAGTGGGTCAATATCACTCTATTCTCCCATATGTATTTCAGATAGTGGAGTGAGTGTTTCCTATTTGTGCCAAAAGCCCCCAATATTCTTCATGCTTGTTGGACTATGCTTTGATAGCAAGAAAATTGTTAGGACATTTCAACATTTTCTATTATAGATAGCTTATCCTTTTCCCACTGCAACTCATTTATAGTTATGGATGTCTTCCTCCCACTTTGCTAATTTTCTTTTCACCTTGGCTAGTGTTGCACTCTATTGATCATTTTATTCTTGTATCATCTTAAACTCATCCTCTAGCTACATTGGTTCTTCTTTGGTTGTTGAATAGTTGAAAAGATCTCTAGTATTGGTTCATCGATAGTGACTAGGAGGACTAGAGTGCTCAATAATATGGTCAATGGGGTGAGGAAATAGGATACTATAGATTTTGTAGATGGGGAACCTCCTTGAAAACCTTTCCCATTTTTGGCTACGAGTGAACTGAATAATGTGGGAGATTATGTTAGGAAAGCTTAGAGGATAGGCTCATTTTCTACTTCAATTTTATTAGTTTTAGGGATCATTTGAAGGAGGTAAAATTTGGCAAGGAGGGGAGGTCAGGACTTCTAGGAGTGAAGGAATTAGGGGAAAGATACAGTTTAGGAGACATACCTATGTCTTGTGCTCCTAGCTCTAGCTCCTCCATTTGTGAGAACTATATTAGTTTGGCATTATGTCCAACTCTTTGTGCATTTTAAACTTCTACCTATGTGACTATTGCTTCACACTTTAGAGCTTTCAGTTGTAGCCCTTGTCTCATTTATTTCCTTTCTCCAGTATTTACTTCAAAGAGTGTTTCGGCTACCTTGTGTAGGGCTGATCTTATGAAATCAAATATTGATGGGTTTTAAGGTAAGGAATATTTTCTACCTTAAATTCATCTTCAAGATAAAAATTCTATTTATAAGGAAGGTAAATTTGTGATATTTACATATGTATAAAATGTGTACCATTTGTTCTAGGCATAATACTTCAAATATTGGTCATTTATCAGGTTTGAAAATATGCAGTCATCTAGGTATCTCAATTCAAAGGTATTTAGATCCTTCTTCTAGTCGATGATATATGGCCCAGACCACATAGAATCCAAATTTTCATATACTTCAAGTTTCACTTTGTTTACATGCCATTTGAGCACCAGGTTGCCCTCTTCAAATTCTTGATGTGGATCTTCTATAAAACTAGTGTTTGACCAATGTATGATGGTGATAAATATTATTATATGCCTATTCATATTTTTATTCAAAGTAGACTAGCTCAACCATACTTTTTTCTAGTGGTTGTATATCATTTGAATAATTTTCCTTTATGAATCGTAGTGCTAGAAGCTCCAGGTTGATTGGTAACACAACCTCTTTATCGTACACTAGTGCATATGGAGAAGTTTTAAAGGCCTTATTTACTATGATATGGTTAGACCAGAGTACTTGATCCAAAAATAAATTCTAGCTTCTTAGATTATCTTGAATGCTCCTCCTGATGATTTTTAGCAAATTCTTATTGGTAGATTCAGCCAGATTGTTTTCTTGAGGGTAGTAATTTGATGAGGCATTCCAATAAATCCCATATTTCCTTGCAAAATCAATGGTTTTAGCCCATATAAAATATTTAACATTGTATGATACAATGGTCGCTGAAACAATGAATCTAATGATTAACCTTTCCATGAATTCAATCATAGTATCTTAATCAGCGTTTTTTGTAGCTTCCACATCAATACATTTTATGAAGTAGTCTATTATTGTTAGGTTGTACTTATACCTAGAAATTTAATTTAGGTTGATTACATAAATAAAATATAATCCTTTCTATTGAAAAGGTTCTTCCATGGTTATTGGTTGTAACAACATTACTGAGTGTTTGCCTCTGCATAGAAATATTTGACAATTTCCATAGGATCTGGATCATTTGAATGCATCAACAAATATAGTCAACCAATAATATCTGAATCTATTTTTTTTTTTTGTGGTAGTCTATCTATAGTAATGCCCCCCTACAAACCTTGGGGAATTGTTATAGCACTTCTTTAGTTTTCTTCAATGAAAGGCATCTCAATAACACCCCATAAAAGTTTCTTCAATAGAGGATGTCCCCAATCAACGTTTATATCTGGATGTGCATTCTTAATATTCATCTTTGGGATGAATTCAAATCATATGAATATTTTACCAAGGTAAAATCAATGTAACTATTCTATCCAATCTCTCGGTTACCTTGTTTCCATTTCAGGTTCAATATCAACCTCAATCTGATTTGACATATTGATGTTATGAGACGCAGATCCTACTAAATTCTAACATAGAGCTCTACCTCTTATAAATTTTTTTGGTATTATTTCCACATATTATTCCTAGAGTTTTGTCTTCTAGCCATCTCTCTTGTCACAAAGTTCTCCGTAAATCACAACATTTTGGACATTTAGGTGTACTACATAGACCAATGTCTTGCTTTGAGAGATGAAATACCTAATTTTTTTATAGATTTTTTGACTGCACAAACTTTATTTTTTATGAAATTGTATCTTTGTTCATGGTATTAAAATTTCTAACTCAAAAAGACTATTGGTCTTTCACTATCATGGTCCCTTTTCAGAATTAGGATAGTTGCATAACTTCCTTATACTCCAAATGCATAGAGGATAAAGTATTTAGAATAACTTGGATTAATTAGGACCATACCTTGAGATATTGTATGCTTGATCTTCTTGAAGGTGTTCTTTTGGGTATCTATCCACTTAAAATTTGCTTTCTACTTCAACATTTCAATCATTGGCTTCATAATTTGAGCAAAATATGAAACAAATTTTTAAATAAAATTATTATTCCAAAAAAATGATTGAATTCCCTTATTTGTTGTGTGGTATATAGATCTTGGATAGATTTCACTATATCTAGGTCTAATACCAATCCTATTTTTTATACCACATATCCCAATAATTTTTCCTAATGAACTACAAATATTGAATTTTTGGGATTCAAAGATATCTTGAATTCTCTACATTTTTCAATTACCATCCGAAGTTGTTTGATATGCTTCTTCTTATCATGGGATAAAATAGTCTTGTCATATATATAGATCAAGATTATTTTATTTACGAATTCACCAAATGCCAAATCCATGGCCCTTTAAAAGTTAGCACCTATATTAGATAGCGTAAAATGCATGCGTTGGTATGCAAAGGTACCCCATTCTATGGTGAAAGTGGTCTTGTTTTGATCTTCATATTTGACCCAAATCTGATTGAAACCTAAAAATCCATCAAGGAGATAATTTTTTGTTGGCTTTGGCCATCGTATGTAATATTTGGTCAATCTGCATGAGGGAATAATGCTACTTTAATAAAGCTTGGCTTAAGTTTCAAAAGTGTACACATAGATGGATGTCTCCATTTTTATTTCTTACTAGAACCAAATTTGCAACCTAGGTGGAGTGCTTGATGGGTTATATGATCTTAGCAGTCAATAATTTCAAGATTTCATGCTTCATTAAAGCCTCTATTTTGGGGTTCACATGTTGTTTCTTCTACCGAAAAGGTCTTGTATCTGGAAACAACTTAATAGTGTGTTGGATGACATACTTATCATATACCTTAAGATATTCATATATCCAAGCTATAATATCATTAAAATTTGCACAATTCATTAGTCTGGTTGACTTATTTTTTTGAATAGCATACTCTGATGTTGATTTTTTTATTAAGATCAATTTGTACCTCTTTATAGCTCTTGTTATCAACCTTGATTTTGTTTGTAGTAGGTATATAATTGTTTTAAATAGGCTTTCTAAAGTTATCGATATCTTAGGGATGTGATTGTTATTTAGTTGGATCATTTCACCTTCTTCATCTTCTTCCTCTTATTTCGATAGTTGATTGCTTACACAGTTCATTTATTGGATTAGAAAATAAACTATTTATTCGTCATTCTCAAATACCTACCAAAATATATATTTATCCAAAATGGATGGCCTATAGACCAACATTACTAACTTGGACTTGGAGATGATGTTAGACATTGGATAGAAGTTTGATCCAATGGAAGCTTAGATATCAGCATGAGCATTGTATTCTCTAGGAATGGCCTTGATGTTTAAGGTATCAAAAGATTCCAAAAAGTTCCATATTAGTTCCTGTATACCTTTATGTAATTTTTTTTCCTATTGCATATCTCCGTGACTTGATTAATCACTAGTTCAAAGTCATCAAATATTTGTAGTTATTTGATTTCCATTTTTTTAGATTTTCTTAATCCTAGACATAGTACTTCATATTTTGTTGCATTGTTTGTACAACTCCATATCAATCAGTATGAGAAGGTATTTTCTACTTTTATTTTTGATACCGACACTAATCCTAATCTAGTATCATTCTTACATCTGGCACCATCAATAACAATTTCCATATCTACTCTTGATTGGAATTCTCATGAGCCAACACTACAAGTTTTATTGCTTCTAGCTTCACAATTGAATATGTGCATATTCTGATTTTGATCACAAGATTAAAATATATTATGGATAATTGATCTTATGTTTTGATATCCTCCAATACTTCCTCTATTAGATATGTTTCTTGGGTGATAACATTTACTGTGTTCATTTGTTGGTCCTCCTCCAGCTTCTCTATATGAAATGAGGATGGTCTCTCAGAGAATATCTTGACTCTTAATCCTTTGCATGGTACCTCCATATGAGAGTATTCAAGGGAAAAATAACACCCTAGCTTAGTAGTAAATTCTCTAGATAAGCACATCCTAAAATAAGGTTCTAAATCCACCACCACAATATCTTGAATGATGGTAATTTTGGGTATTTTGTGTAACTTCATAGGAACATCCTTAATCACTCCCATAATTTTGATGGGCATGCCATATAATGGCAACACTCAAAGACTACTTCTTGTGTATTCCATGTACATTACTTCAAAAACTACTTTGTATATAATAGTGGTAGCTATATCTTGTTGTGGTGTAGTGGTAAATGCCCTGGGTGCTGGTAGAGGCCGACCCAGGTTCCATTTCCCTTGTCTCCATCCTGTAGATATATGGTATAGTTAGGAATGTCCTATGTGTTGGTAGATGCCGACAAGGCTCCATTCCTCCTATGCCCAACCTATTGAAAGTGGCACCTATAAATGGGTGTTTTACACTATAAATTAGTTTTATCTGCATGTTATGGTGCAGTGGTAAATGCCCTGGGTGCTGGTAGAGGCCAACCCAGGTTCCATTCCCCTTGTCTCCATCCTATAGATATATGGTATAATTAGGAATGTCCTATGTGCTAGTAGAGGCCGACAAGGCTTCATTCCTCCTATGCCCAACCTATTGAAAGTGGCACCTCGAAAGGGGTGTTTTCCACTATAAATTAGTTTTTTTTTACCTAGGTGTTGTAGGTGAGTTGGAGAGGAGAGGGAAATCCTCTAATGGAGGTCTCAGGTTCAAATCTCCACCCTACCAAAAAGTTGAATTGGGTATCCAAAATCCAATTGATAATGTTGGTGTGGGCAGGGTCGGGTGCGACTCCCGGGTGACTTTGATGGTATAGAACCCCATGTTCATGGTATCTCATACCAATGCGGCCCTATAAGGGGTTTTTCATTTTTAAAAAAAAAATAGTGGTAGCCACTCCAGAGTTAATCATACAATTATTTTCCACCCATTCCTCCATTTGTAAGGACAAGTAAAATGGAGATGGCATATTCTTCTTAGTTATTGAAGTAGGATGGCCTTGAGATAGATTTAGCTTTATCTACTACTTTCCTTTAATTTTAATTTATTTTACAGAGTCTTGTAGTAGATCGATTTGTCTGGGTATAAGGAGTGCATCATACATGCTAATTTTAGATGGGTTTTTCTTCAACTCTTCTACAATGTTGAAGCTGAACAATTCTGCCTGCTTCCTCAAATATTTTGTAGGTTCCTCATATTTATATTTATAATCTTGGGTCACTTCAATCGTCTAATATTTTTTTAGTTAAGGATATCTTAACTTGTCTCTAGCCTCCTCCCTTCCTTCACCTTCCTTGGTTTTCTTTTGTTGTTGATGTGTTTTATTTTGAAATGGGGTAGGTGAAGGTGTACCCTTCTTTGAAATATCCTTTGGTTGAGGAAGTACCTTGAAAGGGTATAAATTTTTAGGATAAATAGATATAGGTTTATTATAGGATATTGTAAGAACCATAAATTGTTCTTTTACCGACACCATGGGGTTGTAATCATTTGCTTCTATCATTAAATTGATTTACCCCTTTGTTCATTTTTTCTTTCTCAATGGTAATCTTCTGGACATAGTGTTGATGCATCATGCACATGCTTTCGCAATGAGGGTCATTGTAGTTTGAGAACTAGTAAGATATTTTAGAACATGAGGAAGATGATTTCTCCTCTTGATTTGTGTACATGACATTAAATTTTTTAGGGGCTTGCTAGTGGTAGCAGCTTGATCTGTTGTGATATATGAGAACCTTCATAGATTAAAGTTCCTCTTGGTTTCTGGTTTCTTCATGGTTGTAAATTCATTAGTGATATTATTAAAAGACAATATTATTTCCTAGAGGGTGATTATTTCCAAGTCCAAGGTGGATGATGTTGGGATAGTAGTCAATGCTAGGAGTAGTGGGACTGTAGGTGGAGTAAGTAATACTTTTGGACATGGAGAAAGTGGCCAATATGATAAAATAATTGGTGTAATATATACCAGTAAAGATCTTGGTGGAGTCAATGCCAATGGTTGTTTTTAAGGGAATTTTGGGTATATAGGCATCACAAAATTTGGAGACAGTCTTCCTACAACAATTAAGTCCTTCTCCTATTTTAGTCCTTCTTGAGAAACCTTATATAATATGTGTATATTGGAATACATTATGTACATCCTAAGCTCACAGGGAAAGACTTTTAAATAATAGTATATTGCTTGTTCACTATTAGGATACAAACCTTGTAGTGCCATTTTTCATGTTTGACTGAATCTGATGTTAAAGTCTATGATTTCCTCTTACGGATGTCTTTGGGTGTTAGTAAGTTGTGTCAATAGAGAAAAGGGGTATTCCTTAAATTATTCAATCAACTTGCTCACCAATTCATTCCATAAAGTTATGGTTAGATCTAACAAGGTTCTATACCAGTAGGACATCTTTATTAATAACAATATTACGAAGAATGCAATCATGATATCGTCATATTGGATGCTATGTATGGTGGCTAGTTCTACCACATCATTATATTTCTCATATATTATTTTGCCTATGCCATAATATGTTGGTAGATATTTTAGGGAAACTTGGAGAATGGGGTTCTGGACCAGTATATTCAGAGGCCTGGTATGATTCTAAAGTTGGGTAATTTTAAGAATTTTGATTTGGGATTATAGCCATTACCGTTTATGGAGGAGGATGAATTATCAGAGTCATTTTGGTAGTAATGGGAGTGAGTGTACTAGTCATAACTATAACTAAGACTGGAGAGGGTGTTGAAATGTGTGGATATATTGGATGAATTCTAAAGCTACAAAACTATAGTTCTAAGAATTTCTAGCCACATATCTTGTGATTATATATCTATAAATTCAATGAGGGTAGAATATTAAACTATATATATGTTAATATCTATTGGATATGAATGTATGAAGTTACCAAGTAATGTAGATTGTAGATAAAAATGGAGCATCACCAAGTTCTATTCAGATCTTTAAAGCAACTAATCATATGATACAAATTTCTAGACTTGAGCGGAGTTGCCAGGTGATTTTTATGAGATCATATAATCAATGATATCATTGATCCTTAAATTATCTAGGTAGGGGTCCTTCAAATCCCATTGAGTGTAGAAAAAAATATTGGTTAGATAATCTATCTAATGTAAAGGTTTTTGTGCCCATAGACCTTGACCAACATTGAAAGACTGGGGGCCCATGAAAAATACAATGGTCAATTTCTGGAGGATTTTGGTTCCTTGAAGTACTAGTTAACTAAACCTAAATAATAGGAAAAATAAATGCTAAAAGACATAAATGAGGCTAAATCCAAAATTTACAATGGTACAAATTAAGAAACATAAAAACATAAGCAATAATAAGGACCACTTGACTAAACAATCAACTACCTAATAAAAAAACTAATTTGCAATCAATTACAAAATATTTAATTTTAATCTATAGTATCTAAATCAGTCCACAAATTCCAAACAAGTGAATGAGTACAACAAAAATCCAAGATTTAAAATTAATACCACAAACATTGAATATGCAAAAATTAGAAATAAGTAGTCATTAATACATACATGCTCTGCAAATGATTCAATCCAAAGGTGAAATAGTAGTAAATTTGTATTAGAAAATAATTCATCTATACATACGAATTTTAAACACCTACGAGCTGACTAGTTCTCCTTTTACATTCTTGTATATGGGATCATTTACAATTTTTTTTTAAAAGTAAAAAAACTGTATTAGTGTGGGTTTTGAAAAGAATAGCAAAACTTTATTACAAAAATAGCATTAAGAAATTATATGAAGAGGAAGAAGAAAATTAAAGAGGTATCCTTCCTACAAGACAATCCACACAAAAATAATAGCCAACCGGATGCAGACAAATAGGATCCAAAAGAATAGCCAAAAAATATCTCACATCTACAACCTCATAATCATCCCAACAAAACACCTACATGGTATCCTTGCTCCCATACTTAGATTCTTCCTTTACCTTATCCTTAACCACTTCATTGTATACCTTAAGATCAACATAAGCCTTATGATCAACTATAGTGCCAAAAAATCTTCATGGAAAAAAGTAGGTTCATGGCATTTCACAACCCCTATCCTAAAGGGTAAAGTGTGGATAAATACACGTGGGAAATGGTAAGGTGGAGGACACAGAGGGAGGTGACCTTGGAAAAATGGAATAATGGGGAGGAGTATGGATGATATATCATAAAAAAAGAAACTATTACAATTTGACTCATCGCAAGAGGAGAGAGTGAAGGTGTGGACAACGCTGCACGAATACCAAGGTAAGTCCAACATGGTATTGGGGTAAAAACTTGGTAAATTATGATTGGAAATTATAGTGGTGAATAGAATGATAGGGTTAGACACTAGGGCTTTGAAGAATAAAAGCGTTATCCATATTAACCACATAAAAAATATGTTGGAAAAAGGCATCAAACCAAGTGATTAAACCATTGAGATTGGTCCCATGATTTGCCAATGCATATGCCACCTTATTCGCTTCTCTAAAAGTGTGTTGAATAATGGGGTTCATGCTAATGAGATATGATTTTCCCAAATTCTTCGATGCATCCTTTGATATTTCATGAGGAAATTTTGTTGTTCCTCAAGTAATTGATGATGTTGAGAGAATCACCTTCGATAATTAACCTATCAAGATTTAGCCTGATTAAAGACAACCCTCTCCATAGAGCTCTGACCTCAATGAAATGTTTGGATTTAAAGCTAATACCTTCAATGTAAGCCAAAATGGCATCCTCTTTATGGTATGTAAAGATACCTCCTGCCATAGCTTTTCCTAGGTTACCTTTGGCTACACCATCAAATTTTAGCTCCATCCAACCTATTAGAAATGGGATCTATTTGGTGTTAAGTATGACCTTGGGAATATTGGAAGGAATGAAATATTGGTGGGGAACATTCAATGAGGAAAAAAAAGAATATTCATTTCAAGAATTAGTGGTTTTTTTGTAAGGGGTGAGTTGGGAATTTTCTTTGACATAAAAAATTATTTTATTTTTCAATGTGGTAGAGTCCTTGCAAACATCAAAAAAACTTTGTTGTTTATTTTCAGCCAAATTTGCCAAAGGAAATGGTGGAGGAAGAACTTCGAAATGGAGCTTAGGTAGGAATTGTGAAAGGGTGAAGGCCATTGATTAAAAAGGTAAATGATGGATTGGGGTTTGGCCCAAAGGATATGGAGAGTATGAAACATATTTTCAAGGATAGTGAAAGAAAAGGTACAACCTAAAAAATGTGATGAGTCAAATCCCAAGTAGACTTACACAGGTGGCAATGATTAGGAATCATGATACCTCTTTTGATTAAATTATTATTGGTGAGAATTTTTTCTTGAATGGCCAACCACAAGAAGAAGGATACTTTAGGAATAGTATTTTTGAGCCAAACAAGGTGACAAGGGAACAAGGAATCAGTGGGCAGCATTAGCAGTTGATATATGGACTTGCCAGAAAACTCCCCATTTTTTTAAGGTTCCCAAATGAAATGATCTAAGGTGTTGGTAATAGGGATGACCATAGAATTGAGAAGTGAAACTAGGGAAATGGACTCAACAGGGTGAGTTTCACTCATGAAATATTTCTAGGAAGACTAATTGTTGTATTGAAATATGAAGTTGAAAACCTTTCATCCTAGTAAGGAATCAATAAAACTTTTTGGGACATAAAGGTGCAAATATTCAATTAATGGTGATCCTCTGATCCATTTATCGTGTTAGAAGTCCATGTTCTCTCAATTATTGATCTTCCATATTAGATATTCATTCAAAAAAAAATTAGTGTGGATTATGGATTTCTATAAAGTTGATTCATTTTTGGAGCCAATTTATCAAGGAAGTTGATTCCTTGTAGATATTTCCTCTTTACTATAGTAATCCAATCTAAACTATCATTGGAAATGATTCTTCAATATTGTTTGGCCATCATGTTAATGTTTAGCTTTTGAAAATTTTTGAGACCAATTCGTCCATGAGATTTGTATTTGCATAGTTTATCCCAAGATACAAGATGAAATCTATCTTTGTTTTCTGACCCTCACCAAAGAAAACTTTTCTAGATTTATTCAAGTTTGTTATAGATTGAGGTAGGGGCTTTGAAGACATAAATAAATTAAACATGGATGCTTTGGAAACATGCCATTGTGATTTGGTGCTTTGGAAACATAAATAAATTAAATTAAGGTAGGTGGCAGGAAAAGAATCTATAGAACACTCCAGGATTTGGACTATTTTTATTTGGTGCTGATAAGGAGTGTTGAGGAAGTATACCTTGATTTTTTGGAAGCTTACATTTTGACCAACCATCTCTTTGTAAATAAGAAGGATGTATTTATTGACTTTAGCTTCAAATATAGAGGCATATGTAGCCACAATAGTGTTATCCATGAATTTTTTGTATGCCAATGGGTTAAGCTTCAAGGCCACTTTGATTCCGAAAATAAAGCCTATTCTATAGGTAGTTTTAAAAGTTCTACCTAGAGACTCAGTTGCAATAATGAATATGGGAGACAAGGGATCTCCTTGTCTCAATCCTCTAGCATGCTAAAAATAAACTACAATAGACCCATTGATAAGAACCAAAAATCAAGGGGTGGAAATATCGAGACTACCAAAAAATGAACAAAAGGTACACTTTATTTACAAGTTATATTACAATATATAAACATAAAGCTTAGGAGGGAGATATGACAAGTGTCATATTCTCCACTCCAAGTGTCTTTTAGAATATACCACTCCAACTCAAACTGAAGATAGGGACAAGTGGCAGAAGATAAATTTCAACCTGTCAAGTATAGGCATAGTGCACATTATAACAATAATAATTTTCTAACATTCCCCCTTAATGTGCACTATCCTAAAAAGATAAGACAATGTTAGATAACATTCCCCCTTAATGTGGACTTATATTACATAGATATAGCAAATTTTTAAACTGAGAAAACTTGTCTTTCCCATGTGACTTGGTGAAGATGTCTACCACTTGATATTGAGTTGGTACATACTCCATGTGTATAATGTCTTCTTGGACCATTTATATTATGAAGTGATGATGGATCTCAATGTGCTTTGTTCTAGCATGGAAAACTGGATTCTTGGTCATCTTGATGGTACTTTGATTGTCACAATATATATATGTTGGACCATGTATGAATAGCCCAATATCTTGAAGTAATTTCCTCAACCATATTGCTTCCTTATTTGCCTCAACTGCTGCTCTATATTCATCTTCTGCTAAATATAATGAAATTATTTTTTGCTTCTTTGTGTTCCATGAAATAGAGCCCTGGCCCAACTGAAAGTAATAACCTGATGTGGATCTTCTAGTTTCAATACAACTAGCCCAATATGAATCTGTGTATCCAATCAATTAAAAATCATCACTTGATGTATACATAAGGCCATGATGAGGTCTGGCCTTGAGGAATCTTACAATCCTCTTAGCTGCTATCCAATGGATCTTCTTAGGAACCTACATGATTCTGGAAATAAGGCCAACTGAATAGAAAATATCTAGTCTAGTTGAAGTTAAGTAGATCAAAATTCCAACTAGATGCCTGTAAAGGGTACCATCAACCCTTTCTTCATCATAACTATTGACCAATTTCAACCTAGTTTCCATGGAAGTGAGAGAGGGCTTACACTCATCCATGCAAAACCTCTCCAAAATATATTGAATGTATTTAGCCTATGAGATAAAAATATTACTAGGCTATTGTCATACCTCTATGCCTAAGCAATAGTGGAGGAGGCCTAAATATATCATATCAAATTTCTTGCATAAGTCCTCCTTGAGAAACCTTATTCCTTCTATGTCATCACCTGTAATGAGAAGATCATCCACATAAAATGTAACCAAAATGATGCAATTCCTCCAATGTTTCACATAGAGAGTAGATTATGCTGCAGATCTAATGAAACCAAGGTTGAGAAAATGGGAGTCAATATTTGCATACCAAGCTCGAGGTTCTTGATTTAACCCATATAGAGCTTTCTTTAATATGAGGACTTTGTTTTCTTGGCTTTCAACTATGTACCTTGGTGGTTGTTTCACATACACTTCCTCCTTCAAGTGACCATTGAGAAATGCACTTTTAACATCCATTGGATATATTGCCCAATGTTTTTGAGCTACCATAGCAATAACTATCCTGATTGTAGTCATCTTAGCCATAGGATCAAAGGTCTCCTCATAATCAATTCCCTCTTGTTGCTTATAGCCCTGAGCTACTAGGTGACCCTTGTAGCGATCTAGTGAGCCATCTGATTTATATTTTGCTTTGTATACCCCTTATTTACCAATGGTATAATTGCCTTTGGGTAAATCAACTAACTCCAAAGTGTGATTCCTTTCAATGAAATCCAATTCTTAATCCATGGAATTAACCCATTTAGGATCACCAAGTGCTTCTTTGACATTATAAGGTTCAGGTTGCCTAAGGACTTTAGCCATTAGGGCATAATTCACTTGGTGTCTTAGTTACCTATATAGGTGGGCAAATGATTTTGGGATTCATCTATTGTGGCTTGAAGAGAATTAGGTAAAGTATTGAATGATGTTACTTGATCATTAGGAGGAATATATGGAGGACATGGATAATTTATAGGAAGTTCTTCTTGTGGATGAATTTATTGATTTATGAGTGAAGGAGAAGGACTAAATGATATTGTATGCATAAATGGAGCAACTATTTCATTAGTTATTTCTAAAGTGGGGGCCTTAGGAAGATTATATGGGGGATACTCATGAAAGGTAACATCCCTAAATAAAAGTATTTTCTTGGAAACATGCTCATATAATTTATATGCATTGGCACTATCACTATAGAAGACAAAGATGCATTTTTGGCTCTTATAATCAAAATTCTTCCTTTTCTTGTGAAGAATATGAGCATAGACATCACATACAAAGACTCTCAAATGGCCCACATAGGGCTTCCTTCAAATCCATGCTTCTTCAAGTGTTCTTTCATGTAAAGCCTTTGTGTATGATCTATTAGTCAAGTATGCAGTAGTAAGAACAACTTCTCCCCAAAAATGAGTTAGGTAATATAGCAGCATGTAACATTGATATTGCCCTATTTATGATTGTTTGATTCATCCTCTCAAAAACTCCATTTTGTTGTGGGTTGTGAATTTCGTCCTTATCCCATGGTACTTACAAAAATTGAAGAATTCATTGGAGACATATTCTCCACCATTATCTAATCTTAAGGTGGAGATTTGATAGCCATTTTCTCTTTCAAAAAGTGCCATGAATTCTTTGAACTTATCAAGGGCTTGCCACTTATATTGTAATAGGTATATCCATACATTTCTGCTATAATCATCAATAAAAGTGATGTAGTATTTATCCCTAGTATACTATTGAACATACTTTGTCCCATAAATGTCTAAATTAATTAATTGCAAAGGTCTATTGGCTTGCCATACCCTTATTGATTCAAAATGTTGCCTATGGTGTTTGGCTATTAGACATGGCTCACAAAAATATTTTGACTCCTTAATATATGGAAGTCCTTTAACTAATCTTTTCCTAGCCATCATTTGAAGATTATTAAAATTTAAATGTCACCATATTTCATGCCACATGTACTCCAAATAAAAATTAGTTGTTGTATGCAAAGATGTTTGTGTTACAAATTTTGTAAGGAGGTAGTAAAAACCATCATTTTTTACTCCCATGGCCTTTACATTGCCATTGGGTTCCTTAATGTAACATTTGTATTTTTCAAAATAGACATTATAGCCCTTATCTGTAAACTGCCCAATAGAAGGCTCCTTTTAAGACCATGCACATACAAAACATCTATTGTAGGAAAATTATTCCCATCATGCAAAGTAAGTGGTGCCTCCCCAACACCTTTAATTGGAAGAGAAATTTCATCAAGAAAAGTAATGAATTGATTTGAAGTGGGCTAAACCTTGGTCAACCAATCTTGCCTTCCTATCATGTGCTTTTCTTCTGCAGAATCAATATACCAACATTCTTTATATTCAACATTAATTTGGTTGGTTGCATACAATGTGTTCAAATTATTATTTTGTGGTTCCCCATATTCTCTTTACCTTTTATAGAAATTAGCAACATTATGATTCCATTTTCCATAATATTCACACCCTTGTTGATTGTTGTATTGACCCCCTTGAGGTCTTGTTTGCCATTTTTGTTGATTATACTGTTGATGTGGTTGTTGCTGGTACTACTGATGTGGTTGCTGCTGGTACTATTGATGTTGCTATTGTGGGTATTTTTGATTCTTTCTACCTCTTTGATTTTGCTGATTTTGACCCTTGTTTTGTTGTAAGGATGCCTTGGTGGCAAAAGCTGCTACAGTTGATTCAATTTCTTCATCTTTTATTAAGGCTTGCTCATGTTTCTTCAATAGAATCTCAATTTCCTCAAGTGTGGAACTCATTGTTTTTCCACTCAGATCTAACATGGTAGCATAAGAATGAAACTTTGAAGGAAGGCCATGCAACATTATTGGAATCAATTTGTTATCTTCTAGATTTTTACCAGCATCTAGGAAATCATTCTTAATAGACTTAACTTCCATAATATAATCGGTAAGTGATCCTTTCATACATATATTATGTAATTTTTGTTTGAGATACAAGATATTATCTTGAATTGGCCTATCAAAAAATCTATTAAGAGAATCCTATGCTTGTTTAGGTGTTTTTGTAGCCCTTACAGTTTCTCTGCATTGAATTCCAGTAGCTAGCTTGATTAGACTTAAAGCTATATTGGAATTCTTCTCAAATTGTGCTTTTTCTTTAGGGTCTATAGATGCAATGATTGGGTCTTCATTAGCATTCCTATATCTCACAAAGCCCCACATGCCATACATCATTAATATTGATTCCATCTCATACTTCCAATTTGCAAAAGTTTGTGCTCCTTCAAGTTTCCACTTAATAGATTTGTAGTATCCATGATTTAGAAAAGGATAAAAATAAAAGGGATCTCAAAAAAGGATGAATTGAGAACCACAAATACCAAATTAGAGCCCTAAAAAAAAATCTAGGGTACACCGCTTAAGATCCAGAGGAGGGTTCACCTAGTTTTCCCACTCTGAATCTTCAAGTGATTCCAACAGTGGGAGGGTTAAGTTGAACACAAGTACCCTTTTCTATCCAAAGAGAGTAAGAATTAGAAATTTTCTAGACCTTTATACCAAACTTCTCAATATACCCTCCCTTACGTGAGAGAGCCTATAAGTATTTGAGCAGTTGATATGTGGAACATAGGCAATTTTGAAAGGGAGAAAACTGCCAGGCCTTTATACCAAACTACTCAATAACCCACCCTTATGTGAGGGAGACTATAAGTTTTTGAGCAGTTGATATGTGGAACATAGGTGTTTTTGAAATGGAATAACCTACCAGACCTTTATACCAAACTACTCAATAACCTGCCCTTACATGAGGGAGACTATAGGTATATGAGCAGATTGATATGTGGAACATAGGTGGTTATAAAAATGTGATGTTTGCTTGCTTCTTTTAGAATTATTACAATAGATTTGTCAATGTATTTTGCTTTATGAGAAGATGTTTGTCTGTTTTCTTGCTTGTATATGCTTAGTTTCAAGTGTGTATGCAATGGAACTACACTTGATTACAATTATAAAACCCAAAGTCATGCAAGGGTAATAGCAAGCATAAAATATACACAAATCCCAAATAGAAGATGCAAGAAACAAACACCAAGTGGTCAAGAGAGTGCCACAAAATGACTCCACCAACAAGGGACAAGGGGCCCTAAATCACCCCTTGAGTTGATGATTTTATTAGGAACTTTGGCTAAAAAAACTAGCCCCAAATGTGCCTCCAAAAGATGATACAAGATTAATGCCTCCACTTACAATATTGCCTTTGAACTTGCCAAATTCAATGAATAACTTGGCCTAAAGTCCCCCCAAAGACTTAGAAATTGAGTCTTTCACAATTTTTCCAAAATTTTGTTAAAGAGTGTTGGATGCAACCGAAAATGCACTCTGATTTACAATCTCAATATTTGAGTCAGATTTTAACTTATGAAAAGTTCTCAAAAATACAAAATAATTTTACCAATGGACCCCCCTCGAAATTATTTTTCCAACAACTATATATAAACCTATAGTCAGATACAAATTGATGCTTCAACTAAGAAAAAAACAATAACCTTAAAAAAAAAGTGTGTAGCTTTGGGACATTCCCAAATGGTCACCTCTCTGAGTTGTAATCTGGAAAATAATGCTTAACTTGGGAGTTTTAATAAAACTCGATATTATGAAACCAGTCTCTAAATATGGAATTAAAACATAAATATCTTTTAAATAGGACCCATTTTCAAATTTAAATTACCGCTCCTTTTCAAAATTGAGATAAATGGTGATGTTATCTCAAATCTTAATAAAAAAATTCAAGATGAAATATTTCCCCAATGAAATTTAAAAAAAAATTACAATATTCTCCCTTCACTTTTGGTGGGTGGCATGCACATGTGAGAGATGTGGAGGGCGACAATGTCTCACTTTGGGTGGTGGTCTCCTTTTCTGCTCAAAACATAGCTGCCACAATTATTGAAACTCACATGGAAATCTACTCTATTATGGGTTCCTAGAAATATATTCACAAGACAAAGATTTCTCTTGAACACATATCCTCTTAAAAACAATTTCTCTTGAACACAGATCCTCTTTAAAAAAATCTCTCAACAACCAGAAGAGGGGATCTAAAAAAAATTTGCTCTCAATGAAACCCCTAATTTTATTTTGAAAGAGGCATGTCCTTGGATGGCGAGTATTGTCGTCTTTACTATTAACTTATGGAGTTTCTAGTTTCTGATCCACTCAATGAGTGGAGAGCATACTCCATGACTCCATAGATCAGTCCTCACAGGTGGATATCACTGCTATGATACCAGATGTCGGGACTACTAAAAAATGAACAAAAGGGACGCTTTATTTACAAGTTATCTTACAATATATAAGCATAAAGCTTAGGAGGGATATATGACAAGTATCATAAGCTTCACTCCAAGTATATTTTAGAAGACACCACTCCAACTCAAACTGAAGACAGAGACAAGTGGCAGAAGATAAATGTCAACATGTCAAGTATAGGCATAGTGCACATTATAACAAAAATAATATTCTAAAAGGAAATACATCCTTTAATAATTTCAACCTAGTCTAGATGGAAGTCAAATTTTAGAAGTATGGCCATGAGGAATTTTCAATTGACCCTGTCATAGGCTTTTTCATATCTAATTTGAGAATAAAGGTAGGTTTCTTGGTTTGAGATGAAGAGTGCAAGGCTTCGTGAATGGTAATTATTCCATTGGAAATGGATCTTCCTTTAAAAAAAATTCCTTGACACATTATACTAGGAAGGACATCCTTCATTTTTTTGACCATCACTTTTGTAAGGATTTTATAGACCACATTACATAGATTGACAGGTTTAAAATCAACCATGTATTTGGAAGTGGACACTATGGAAATCACGGTGAGGAAGGTGTAATTGAACGTATTAGGAATGGATTTGGATGATTAGAATTTCTTAAAGGCTAAGCATACATCAATACCTATGATATCCCAAAATTATTAGAAAAATATCAATGGGAATCCATTCAGACCAGGATCTTTATTAGGATGCATGGAGAAAAGAGTTTGTTTAATATCATCCTAAAAGAAAAGGATAGATCAACATGGAATTAATGGTAAAATAAATGGAGTGTGGAATGTGCTGAAGAAGGGAATATTTAGCCAAGGTAGAAGAAGGATTTGGATAACAAAGGAGATAACTAAAATGGGAAGAAACTTCTAATCTGATCTCACGGATGTACTTTGTGGATGTGCCATCGTCCTTCCATAGATATTTGATTCTATTTGTGCTTCTATTTCACATGGTGGAAGCATGGAAATTTTTTATATTAGAATCATCTTCCTTAAGCCAAATAGCTCTAGATTTCTATTTCTAGAAGGTTTCTTCACATGGAAGGAAGTAGAATTCTGATAGAAGTTTTCTTTCTTCAATCCTGATTTGGTCATCAAATTGCCCATTTTAGATTTTACTTTCAATGAATCTTAGCCCACGCTTAATGAATTCCTTATTTTCAAATATGTTACCAAAGACTTTGTTGTTCCAAATCTTGAGTTTCTCCTTAATGAGACCAAGTTTTTGGGTTAACTTAAATGAGTAGGTTCCTTGAATGGATTGTTGCCACCAGTCAGATATTCTATTTTTGAGATCAATATGATGAGGCCACATGGATTTGAACCTAACTGGGGTCTTGAAATAATGTGTCTTTTCAGCTTCCAGAAGAAGAAGATGATGATTGGAATCGATTTTAAGTAGGGACCATAGGCTTGTATTCCAAAACATCAACACAACTTTCTTGGAGAAGAAAAATCTGTCCAATTTTATTTGGATGTGATGATGGCCACTTCTTCTATTGCTACAGGTATATTTTGCACCTTTGAGGTAAACATACATTAGTTTATTAGATTTGATGAATTCATTGAAATCTTCCATTATTTTGAGGTGAATGCCATTTCCTCCATTTTTATCTTAAGGATAGAGGGGAGTATTGAAATCTCTCGTTAGGATACAAGCGATGTTAGAGAAGGAATTAGTTAATTTTCTTAAAGTCTCCCAGAGGTAAGCTCTACCTAAAAGAGTGTTGTGATCATAGATATTGGACATGATCCACGTGGTATCACAATCCTTGTTGTAAAACAAGATTCTTTTTATTTTATCAGTTGAGAAAATCAACCTGACTTCAAATCTGGTTGGGTCCCGAATGCACATAAAATATCCAAAGGATCCTCTATATTGACTAAATATAGCTTCTCATTGATTCTAAATTTTCTTTGCAACTTTTATGGATGATATCTCATTAATCTTGGTTTTTTGCATAATGAAAATTGTAGGTTTTAATTTCTTCCTGAAATTTTCTGTTTGGCTAGTCCATTAAGGCCTCCCACATTCCATGAGAGGAATTTCATTTGGAATATTTAGAATTTTTTCCCCCCGTTCCTTGTGATTGGGGAGGTTTGGTGATTTTGCTTTCATCCTTTGGCTGGATCAAAACTAAAGGAAAGAGGTTCTTCTGGATTTTATTTACAATATCTTCCTTAGTGCCCCTTCTCCTTTGTTAATTTTTTGGAGTCTTACCTCTTTTTTATCATTTCCAACATCTATGGAGGAATTTTTGGAGCTTCATTTTTTTTTAGGGTTGAACTTGCAAGGAGCAATCTATTCTAAAATTGGGCTAGAATGGATGAGTTATTCAAGGATAAGGCATGGGCTCCCAAAATTAACTTCCTTATGGTTTTTAAATGGAGACTATAAGGAAATATGAGATAGTCTAGATCTTGATGGAGAATCATCATTATTGGATATCTTATGGCTAGGATGCTCAAATTCGATGAATATAAGTCTATCCCTATATTTTTGATCAAGTATGTTTGAATCATAAAGAATATGAAATCTATAGGGAAAGGAAAAAAGTGAGCATACCTTGTTCTGATCAGAAGTTGAATGAGAGGTGATGAATTATTTTTCTTTATTAGTTTAATGAAGAGGACCTTGAATTTCCATTCCTAGAGGTGATTGATGAGGATTATTTCCTTTGTGGTTGAATAACTATCCATTTATGAACTATTTGGTATACCCTTTAGACATTAGGTTTTTGTTCCCTTGAAATAAATTAAGAGGAGCTTCCTTCCTGGAAGGTTTTTTCCTAATTTCTTATTGAGGTCTCCCTTTTTAAAATTTGAAGACTTAAGAGTAGGGAAATGATTCCTGAGATGCACTTGGGTGTGGCATTCCATGAAAAAAATAGGTTTATTCTCATACTCTAAAGGTTGGCAATGGTAATAGAAGCCATGCTTGATATCAACAATGGTAGAGATTTTAGAGTCAAGATTTGCATTGACACAAATCCAAGAATGAATCATTTGAGTGTAGGCTAAAGTTACTGGGTCAATAGAAATTAGCTCTCCAATAACTCTAGCAATTCCTTGTAGGATATCCTCATGCCATAAATAAAAGGGAAGGTCAGGAATCTAAATCTAGATAGGAGCAAAATTTATGCTCTGAGTGTCAGGATTGAAATCTTCAATCCACCTTCAGAGGAAAAGGATTCTTCTACCAAGGAACCACGAGCCACCAGATAAGATTTGACCAAAGTCATCATGGTTGCTTAATCTAATGGTGAAGAATACTTTGGAAAAAGCTACAATATCCATGCTACCAAGGGTATTCCATTTTTAAAAGGCCCACCATCATATGGTTTCCATGTCAGATATTCCTTTGATAAATTTCTTGATGAGAGAAAAGACCTCCATTGAGAGATAGTTGAAAATTATGCTCTCAGGAATGGATAATTCCCTACCTTTAGGAATAATAGTTGAGGAATATACCTTTGTGTGGTACCATCCACTAGTAACAACTTCAAAAATGGATAATTCCTTGGGTTTGTCATGAGTCGGTCCCTCAACAGTGCCTTGGGGAAGGGGCACTTTGTCAAGTGGTTCCTCTCCCTAAAGACCTTAAACATGTGTTGGAAATATTGAGTATATTGGTTTTCATTGATGTCAAACGTGAAATGGTTTTAAATCATCTTCAAGGTTGAAATATTAAAGTGCAAGGCAAATATATTTCAAGGTACAATAATTTTCAAGGTAAAATAATTATCAAGGTAAAAGTATTTTTTCATGGTTGTGTGTGGAAGAAAAGGACAAGGTGCTATTTGGTTAAAAAGGTTCTCCATAAGTTATGTTTGCAAGAAAAAAGACAAGGTTCTCCATGGTCATGTTGGCAAAAAAAATACAAGGTTATCTATGGTTATGTTAGAAATAAAAAGACAAGGTAGACAAGGTTCCGTTAAAAAATATTTCTTTAGTGCAAGGGTAAAAAAATATTTCGAGAGCAAAGGAAAAAATATTAAAAAATAAATTATAATATTTAAACCAAAGTTTAAATATTATAGTAAAATAAATTTGAATTTTAAATGGTGCAAAAAATTAAAATTCAAATGGTGGCAAGATGTCCAACGTATTCCTAAGTTTTGGATTGCATATATAAGTAGGAAAATAAAAATCATTTGCGAGGACTGTTGATGAGATTAATGTTGAGGAGATTAAGAACAAGGTATAATTCATTCCATTCGTGAGGGCAACACAAAAATTTGAAGCAAGGACAAGAAGGAGTAAGAATAGTGCACAGGTTTTTAAAGAAAGGTGGAAGGTGCACGAACCTCAAGATAGGAGGTAGTGTCTATATGGTTCCAACTGGACAACTAGCTCAGGTGGCAGGCAGATCCTGCATAAGACATTGATGATGAGTAGGTTTCAGGTTCAATTCATAGTGAGTTGTTTTTTAAATGATGTTTGGGTGAAATAAAATATTAATAAAATATGTATTACATGCTTTTGGTTCAATTGGGTGGGCCATCCTAGTTGGCATTCTAGATCGCACTAGAGCGTGGGCTTCGTGAGGTTTCACGTTTGACTCCCTTTGGTGGTAGAAGTGGTAAGGGCCTTAATTTTTGTTATAATTTTCTATTTTGGAAATTAGGGAGTCATAAGGGTGTGAGTTATTAAAGTATTTTATGAAAATTAGTATTTATAAGGATATTCTATAAAACTTTATATTTTACAAATAGAAATTATAAAGGTGTTTTATAACGTTTTATTTTGAAAAGAATATAAAGAGAAAATTAGAAGGGGATAATTTTTGCATGTGATAATAGGAGGTATAAGGTTGATGAAAAGGAAATTAAAATTATTCTGTAATTAGGGTTATTTATGATCATAAGGTACTTTATTGATTTTGAAAATTTGCATCTTTTACAAGTAGGAGTTATAAGGTGTTATTGTGGTTTGATTTTTTGTTGAAATTTTTATATTGTTAAAAGTAAGTTTGAGGGGTTTTGATGATTGTTAATGTCATATATTTTTATAACAAAAGAATATTCATTGAACATCATTTTCATATTTCATTGAGCACATATTTTTAGAAGAAATTTAATGTTGATGGTTTGAAAGAGAAATCTACTAATCAATTTTGAAGTGGCACTTTGAAGAGGAAATTATTTTGAGACAGGTTTTTGAGGGTACATTTTCATCAAAGCAAGTTAAGAGGTATGTTGACATTATTCCTTCTCTAATGTGTTTGGTTGAGTGAATATTTCAAAATCATAAGGTGGAGATAAAAGGGTTGATTAGTGTGTATTGTTGGAAATATTTGAGCTAGGGTTTGAGAACAAATTGTGCATCATTGATTAGTGAAATTGGAAACACTTGTGCTAGGTTTTTTTGAGAATAAATTGTGCATTCTTGTTGAAATAACTTGTGAAGAATTTTGGTATTAATATGAGTGATATTGAATGTGAATGGGCAAGTATTAGAGACTAGTTTTGTGAAGTAATTTGTGCATTATTGTGTTTGATCTTTGAGAGTAAATTTACAAGGAATATAAACCAGTTTTGTGAAGCAAATTTATACACTAGTTTGATTTGATTTGAAAGGGATTGGAAAGAAGTAGAGATATGATTTTATGAATGCAATATATGTGAATGTGAAGAGCATATTGGGAATTTGATAGTACATATCATTCTCTATATGTTAATGATTTTAAATGAATTCTAGGTAGAATATGTCTAAACTACCTACTTAAAGAAAGCATTTCTAAAATATATATAAGAAATATTTTGAATTTAATTTGTGTGCAAGATTTGGTATTAGTTGAGCATGTGTTATGAGTTATTTTGAGAATGTATTAGAGAAGAGCATAACAAAGTTACTTGTGTTAGATTTCAGCAAGTCTTGTGAGAAGAATTGAAGCAAGTTTAAGGTAGATTTGAGTAAGTCTTGTGAGAAGACTTGAAGCAAGTTTAAGGTAGATTTGAGCAAGTATTGTGAGAATGCTTGAAGTATATTTGAAGACAGATTTATGCGTGTAATGTGTGTAAATTTAGGATAGTGTTGAGAGCAAATTTATAAGAATACTTGAAACAAGTTTTGGATAGATTTATGAGTAAACTTGAGTAAGCCTTGTGAGTAGGCTTGGAGAAGAGTCAAATAAAAGGTGTGTATCAGCTTTGGAAGTGACCAGAGCATAGAGGAGAGAAGTCTTGTATAGATAGGGTTCCACAAACTAGAGTAAAGTAGAGGAGTCTCCTGTGGATAGAGTTTCATGAACCAAACTAGCAAGGGGATAGATTTCTCTTGTGGATAGAGTTCCATGAACCAAACCAGCAAGGGGATAGATTTCTCTTGTGGATAGAGTTCCATGAACAAAATAAGAGAGGAGAGGTGTATCCTTTGGATAGATCTCCATAGAACAGAAAGATGATAGATTTATCTTGTAGATAGAGTTCCACAAACCATAGAAAATATGAGAGGTGTCTCTTGTGGATAGAGTTCCATGAACCAACACAAAGGGGATAGATTTCTCTTGTGGATAGAGATACATAAATAAGAAAAGTATGGATAGAAGTCTCTTGTGGATAGAGGTCCACAAAATTAAGCATAGGGAATTGGTTTCTCCTTTGGACAAAGGTCCATAAACAATGTTATAGGGAATGGGTTCCCAAGAAATCTATTTAGAAAATTTATAAGAAATGTTTTCTTCATGGATGTAACCCACATTGGATGAATGACGTTAAATATGTGTCTCTCATGTGTGTGATGATTTGTGCATTGCTTTGTTACAACTATTGGTATTGCAATTGATTATATTGAATAATATTGTTTGGAAAAGAAAAGTAAAATTTTATCTTATATTGTTCAGCCCCCCTCTAAGTATAAGCTTATGTTCTTAAAAATGTTGAAACACATTTTCCTAACCATCTTGCACATCTTCTAAATTCCTTGATACATTTCATGAACCAGGTTCTTTGTGACCATACTTCTCGCCTTCAACAATTTTAATTTTGAAATTCTCACTTGAAATATTTATTATCACTTCAATATGTGTCTTGAAATATAGATCATGTGATTGAATGATTTTCCATTGATATATGCTTCAATGAGTTCTCTCTTGAACTATTTGGAAGCTTTAGTGAGTTCAACGAGTTTCCATTGATATATTTTGAAATATTTCTTGTTTATAATATTATTAGTATCAAAAACATCATTATTTAGAAATGGATTGATGTTATGTCAGAGAGGGTTCTAGTTGTTTGGACTATTTAGAAGAATGGCCACTCAAAAAATATCATCCTAATCTATTTATTTAGCCAAAATCTATGTTATGTTGAGTAGTGTTGTGCTTACATCTTGCATCTGGTCCATTGATATTTGATGATTATTTTCGGTTGAGTCACTCTATATCCTACATAAAGGCCATGAGTGTAACCACCTTGTTAATATTATTTTGGCAAGTGATATTATCCTCCAAATATCATAAGATGATGATAATACTTATGCAAGTGGTGCAGCATTGAATCTGATTGAATTGGCTACAAAGCTTATGCATTATGAAGTCATGATATCATGTATTCAATATCCTAGAGTATTTTGTTCTAGTTGAGGTGCTTGAGTGGTATCAATGCTTGATTTTATTTCCATCCTAAAATATTTGGTATAAAGTTGAGTATTTGGCACTATTCTGAGTTCTGATTGGGTAAAATATTTTGGGCCTCCAAAGTAGGCTTTAGCAACATGTATGATATTTGATAATTTACTATGCTTTGGTGAAATATAAATCATATGGCACCCCCTACACTTTACTTTTGTTAGCACCTAGTCTTTGAATGGATATATGGCAACCTTTTGTGTTTCTTCTCGATGCAAATATCCAGGTTTCATGGGTACATAGTTAATTACTATAATACAATATATTTTCACCATGGTCGAGCCTTCGGTATACTATTGGGCATTATTCCTTTGACACTTCTAAGATCTAGTCATTTCTCCTTATGTATGTGCTAGAAATTTTACACCACCTTGGGCTATAATTGGGTGCAAAATATTTGACCTTATTTGGATAGGATAAACATTTGGGACCTCATCAAGCTCTGATTAAATGAATTATTTTGGCCACTATCAACTTGCTAGTTGGGTCAGATATCTAGGCCATTTTGGGTCCCTAGAAAATGATAAAAATTTTGATCTCCATTAGACTTGGTAGATTTATACTTCTTGATCGAGTTGGATCTCTAGGACCAACCCAGGACTTGGTCAGGTGCAACACTTTTGGTCCTTGCTAAAATCAGCCAAAAATATTTATTTATATTTAGCACTTTTATTTGAAAGTGCATGTGGATGGTGGTCAAAGACACCCACAAGCTTTGATATCAAGGATTTTGTTGATCATAGACCCATAATTTATACAATTATCTAATTTTATTTGATAATATGATGCCTAAGGGTAGAGGAAGAGAAATACTTTATATTGGAATACCCCTCTCTGAGCCAAAGAGCTCTAGATTTATACCTCTAGAATATTTCCTCTTTTTCTATAGTATTGTGGAATTTAGATAGGATATAATTCGCTTTGGTTTTGAGATTGAAAGTTAGAATACCATATTAGATCCACTCTTTGAAAATCCTATGTTTGTTTATAATGACCTTATTGGATTTAAAATTATTAACAAAAACCTATTTGTTCTAGATTTTGAGATTATCTTTTATAAAATGAAGTTTTTTGGTAATTTAATAGATGCGAGGACCATTAAATATTTAATTCCACCATTTAGAAATCTTGGATCCAATATCATGATATTGAAACCACATGGATTCAAAACTAAATAGATGCTTGAAGGAGGAGGTAGATCTGAGGTGTTTGAAGACCAATGGGTTGTGGTCTGAGGTAATCCTTGAAAGGGAATCGAGAGAAATATCACCAATAAAATGGATTATTTATTTGTAAATGAAGAATATATCTAACCAAATTTGGATGAGATGGTCCCAAACCCTTCTATTGCTCCACGTAAATTTAGTTCATTTTAGCTCAATATCCATAAGTTCATGGCTATAAACAAAATCTACATAGTCGTCATAGCATTTTGGAGTAATAGAAGCTCCTCCAAAATTATCTAAGGGATAATAGGGTTGTTAAAATCTCCAACCAGCATCCATACCTAATCAAAAAAGGAATTCCTCATTTGATTGAGGGTATTCCAAAGCACTAATTATTTCGTAGGATTGTTAGCGACATAAATATTTGAGAGCACCCAACTGACATTGGTGTCTTTGAAAAGGAAAAGGATGTTTGTGACTCTATCTAATAAATATAGAATTCTACACCAAAATTAGAAGGATCCTAGAGGCACAAGGGACTCTCAAATGTTCCTCAAGCTAGACTAGAAATGAATTCATTGTGTTTCCAAATGGATTTAACAATATTCTAAGAATTTGTGATCTTGATCTTGGTTTCTTGAAGAAGTAAAATTTTGGGTTTAATATCTTTCCTCATGGATGATAACGCATGATAATTGGTAATTCCATTGAGGTATCTCACATTCAAGGAGAGGATATTCATTTATGGTGTTTTAATGAATATTTATTCACCCCTATTCTAATATTGGGGAGGTTTGGGTCGCTTTCCATATTCCTTGGAAATATCTCTTCAAGATAGGTCTATTTGGGATGAGAGTAGGGTGTTCTAAATACCATTTGAAATATCCTTATCTATCTCATTCTTTATTAGATATTGGATGGAAGTCCTGCCATTCTTCTTACCATTTTCAATATTAGCTGAGTTTTTTTATTCCTGCTAACCAGCTTAGGTGGTCTAGAAGACTCTAAAAAAATAGGGGATTTGATGTTTCTAATAGGGTATAGAACATGGCTATTATTATGATATAGATCATTCATGAGGTTTAGGTAAGAATTAGATAAGGCTAAGAACGAAGGGCCAAACCTTGAAAAGGAATGAGGGAGAACCTCTTCCTCAATAGGATTCTTAAGTAGTTATCATGAGGAATGACTTATTCCATAATAGGATTTCTAAGGGAAAAGTCCCGAGGGATATTAAAAAAGGTTACTTCAAGAGGACTACAATAATAAGAATGAGATTCAACCAAAAATTTGAAAGGAATAGGATTAGCAAAGAGTGAACATACCTTATATAGGGTACGATTAGTGGACAAAGGTATTGGCTACTTGTCTTTTGCATTGGTAGTTGCATCATTGCAAATGAATTTAGCTTGAATGCTTGGCTTCTTGGTCATTCCAGTCAACTGTTCTTCCACATAGATTTTCTTTGTCTAGAGATGCTTATTCTTATATTCTCTCCTTAAGGAAGGGCATTACGTCCTTAGGTGACACTACCTTCAGTATTCGATGTAGAAGGTTGGATTATTATCGTATGCAATGGCTTAATACATATGATAGGATCCTGAAATAAGGTTAATATAAGTAGGAAGCTCTAAACCCAAGTTAGAATTGAAGAAAATATGATCATAAATTATTCTATATTTAGCTTTAATGGTTGATTCAAAGTCCACAAGGTCACCAATGGACTAGGCAATTCTTCTTAGGATTACTTCATGCTAGAACTAGATTGTGAGTCTAGGTATTCTGACCCATATCAGTGCCATGTTGATAATTTAGATTTTGAGGTCGAAACCAGCATCCTACATTCTTATGAAAAAACTATGATAACCAAATAACCAAGGCCCTCTCATGATAATATGGTTAGTATCATCAGGATTATTTAGCCTAATGAGAAAGAATACCTTATAGAGAGCAACTAGATCCAAGTTGCCATTTGGATGCCATTTGGTGAAAGACCATTTGTATATGGATTCCATGTTTGGCTAAGATCTAATGAATTTTCCAACTAGGGACAAAGAGTCGATGGACACACTTGGAGTGTAAACTCTATTTCTATTTCCATCCTCCATATGAATTTTTGTCTTATCCAAATTATGTTGTGGTCCTTATGTATCCTCAACACTATTGGAATGTCGATTGTCTCCATGTTTAATGATTTCTTCATATGTGTAGGCCTCACATGTAGATGCTTGAGATTTTATATTAAGTACTTGTGATAATAGTACAACTAAATTCTAGGAAGTGGAATAATGTATTTATTTTATATTATGTCATATGTTACAATTAGATGAACTCCATATGATTTTATTCATACCCTATCAAACATAAAATTAAGGTTCATATAATGTGATATTTATCATTCATTAAAGGTCTAAGCATAACATCATGCTTTCAATAATTTGGTTAGGTCACCTACGTCAATAAGAAAGTTATGCTCTTAATATACTAGTTAGAATATTCATATAACTAGATCGATTATAAATTTATGTTAATAACAATATGGTTAAGTATCTATGTTGAGATAAAGTGCTCCTCTTTGAAAAGAAATTGTTCCTTTTATATCAATGTTTGACAATATGTGAAAAAAACTATCTATATTTGATTCAATATGATCCATTTTAATTAATAACCATTTTATCCCTTCTCTACCACTATGTATATCAAAATAAAGTATTTTATAGTGGTATTAGTCCAAAAGTATGAAAATTTTGATCTTTCTCTAATGGTGCGAAATTTCTTGGATCAATTTCCTTAGTAGGCAATAATTATATTATTGAAGAGAACTCAAACAAAAATAGATGATAAGGCCTAACAAGTTCAATATTTTTGATTGGATCTATACGATAATAATATAGAATACTCATATTGAAATATTTCTCTCTTACCTTGTTATTCATGATGTATTATCCATAGAATGCAGGTATATTCTTATTATGGGTTCTATAATTCTATTATTATAAACATGTAACCATGTTTTTTATCCAATCATGGATAAATGTGGGACTTGATTTTTGCCATCAAATTTATTCTATTTCTAATTTTTCTTCTCAAAAAAATCATGTGGATATAATTTAGATATAGTAAATCATTTCGACAAACCATGTTGTAATTTTTACGTTTTTAAAATCTAAGTTTAGTACTCCATGGGTTCCATAGAAGGAGCTATATGAAAAAGGACAAAAATTGAACTTGAAAAGCCCATGATATTGGATGTATATATTATGGTTATGAGGATTTTGAATATACCCTTGTTTAATATATGAGATACTTCCATCCAATTTGAATGGATGATTGGATTTGTACATTCGATGAAAATGCATAATTAGTCAATTCAATAAATATTGATCATAAGCCTAAGTATGCAAGGTTGTACACATGGTTGATTGGGTGTTCACCATGCTCCATTGAATAGAACAAAAAATCCTAAAATATTTACTATACTTGTTTGATACAATGGATTTTAGAAAACTAAATTTTAATTACACATATGTGAAGTACATTTTAACAATATTTTTAGTTTAAATAAATCTGAAAGAAGGAATAATATTTTTTTTTTCAACAATGATCAATTGATACAATAGCATAGTCTTTACTATATATAGATATGGGAAAATATAGATGAAATCAATGGAAATTGATTTTGAAGGGTTGTTTGGCATTGAAAGTTTTGTATTAGTCCTCAATTACTATTGGTAAGTTTGTGATTAGCACTAGGGTTGCATGAATTGATATATTTCTAGATATAATTCCTTATATTACAATACTGAAATTATTCCTAGAATATTACCAATATTTTCTCTACCATAAAGTAAATTGGTTTTCTACAAAAGTATTCTTTACAAATCATATTTTAGTATTCACTATATTAAGTACTTTAATGTTACATATTATAGAAGATACTACCATAGAAGTAAAACTCAAGAACATGCTTACAATCACGAGAAAATTCTGTATATTCCTATAATTATGTTATAAAGATATAGCTATATATTATATCTATATCATCCATATTGGGTCAAGCTAATCAAAGGTTGTATTTGTAATCCATGGTTCTCAATCCTCGTTAATGGGTCCACAACAGGGTACTTTCAGAGCAACAGAAGCCTCATACAAAGATATCCAATCTCCCCTATGCTCTTCATTATTATTGTAGAGGCCCTTAGAAGGACAATAAAATTTTCCTGCAATGTTGGCCTTATCTCCGAGATCAAAGCAACATATGTAACCAATCTAGTAACTCATCATCAATTTATTGATGATACTTTTTTCCTCATATTGGGTTCAATGGGAGAGGCCAAGATCATCAAATATATCCTAATTCTATATGAGGAAGCAGTGGGACATAAGGTAAACTTTAACAAAAGCAAGATCTATTTGCTCAATACTCTAGGATTTAGGAGTGTTCTATCTCCACCCTTTTGACATCTTACCTGGGTCTACCGTTGTTCACGGGTACTCCTATCGAGTTGATGCGGAATAATGTGCTAGAAAGAATACAAAAGAAACTCATAGGGTGGAAATGCCATGTCTTATCCCAGGCTAGCAAAGCAACTCTAACCATGGCATCACTCTAGAGCATCCCAATGTATTTTTTTATCAGTGTTCAAGGTCCCTACCAAGGTGTACCATAAAATAGAATAGTTTCAAAACACTTCCTTTTATTAGGGTCATAAGAAAGGTAGTGCATCCATATTATTGGTTGAAACAAGTTTTGTCAACCAAAGGAGAATGAAGGACTAGGTCTTAGAAGAGTTGCACATCTCAATATAGCCTCGTTGACAAAACAAGCCTAGTGCTTGATTACAAATGTTGAGAATGAGTGAACTATGATTGTGAAAAGGAAGTATCTTCAAGGATTAGATTTTTTGAGTAGTGCAGTTCCAAACATAGGATCAGCCTTCTAGAAAGCCATATTGACAAGTAGAGACACAATTATCAAAGGTTTGAGGTGGATCCTATGGAATGGCCAAACTATCCAATTATGGGAAGACAAGTGGGCTAGAGGTGAAGCCCTAATTCATGATCCTAACATGGCCAAGTTAAAAATTTATACTAACAAAATATTTGGGAAAAAAGTTGTGGATTTCATGGGCCATGACAATAATAGGCCTAGGTGGAAATCCATAAAAAATCGAGGGCTACAGGTTGAGTCTAAGGCTTTATAAAAAATTTTGAGGTAACAATTCATCCTGTAAGGAGGGGAAGAGGACCATGTGTGTTGAGCCACAATAGAGAGTGGTGATTTTCTGTTAATTTGGCCTACACACTTTTGTTAAAACCTAAGGATCCTCCATTTCAAGCTCAATTGGTGTGGCAGGGTCAGGGTTGGAGGAGTGTTGAGAAACCATAAAGATCACATTGTGTTTGCCTTTGCAAAATATTTAGGAACCTAAACCAATAATGAAGCCAAAGCTAAAGCCATGTGGATAGGAGTGGTTTTGGCTAAGGATGCCCAGGATAGGCTGATAGTGGAGGGTTTTTCACTCAATATTATAAACCTCTTTAGAAATAAAAAAAAACCTCCCTTGAAGATTTAGGCATGCATAAAAGAGGCAAGGATCCAGCTACAATCTAGAAGTGACACGGTAGTCTAACATACCTTTATAGAATCTAAAAAGGTGGTAGATAAGCTCGAAAATATAGGAGTGAATTTAGATGGTTTGATCATGTGGATCTAGGGAGTGATGCATGATGTGGAAGATCTTATTCATAATGATCAAAGATGATGTGGATCAATATCACCAGGGTTATGAGAATGTTTTAAAAAATTATCTACTTTGGCCCTCATAATTAGGCCCCAAGGGAAAAATCAACTTTTTTGGTTGCTATGGTATGTTAGGTTTTTGGGAGTGGGTAGCCTTAAAAATAGTAGAATAAAGCACGATCCTTATAGGTATGTTGACAAGGTGGGTCACATTCGATCTAGGAGTTCTTATCAAGGTTGGACCTTGTCTTGAGACAAGCGGCTGAAGGCTCCTCCCTACATGTTGTATGACACTATCAACTTTAGAGGCATATTTTTGTTGGAATATATTCACATTGTCTCCTTAGTCCTAAGTATTAAGTCCTAGTATTTAGTTTTAGTTTAATATTCTAATTAGCATATATTGATAATTTGGCTTGGTTGGTCAATGTTTGACTATAGTCCAAGATTTGAAAGTTGTTAGGATAAGAGATTTTTATGCTTAGTTAGTTGTTTTCATCACCTAGAACCTATACCTAAGGATCTATTACTATTATAGGTTGCTATTTAATTAGCTTGAGTATTTCTCTCAACAAGTTGTCTATGTTTTAGTTCTTTTACGAACTATAAAGCTTGTATTCTTTTCCTTAAACAATAGAACAATTTTACTATTGATTCTCATTTGGTATTAGAGCGTCCCAAGATTGCTCAAACAGATCAAAACCTATGGACAGTGGCATGAAGAGATCTGAAGCATGCACCTTATCAGAGAAACTCAAGTGGCCAACACGCGGTAGAGTTGTAAGGATCCAGGCATTGTGTTTGATCAGAGAAGAGTGACATCAAGAGGCTTTGTCACTAGAGTGAGCTAAGAAGAGATTGAGTAAATCATTCATATCTCATGCATCTTGAGGTATTTTTTGATGAAATTTTGAGGGGTTTTATATAATCACATCAAGAGGACGCAGTAAAAATTTTAGGTAATTTGGATCTCATTTTCTGATTTTATTAGAATTTTGAGTTTTGCACTAAAATAGTTTTATAAGGTGGTGTTGTGGCCTCACCACAACTATCCCCAAATCTTGGGGACCCACCTTAAAATTTTAGGTTTTGGAAGTTTGCTCACCTTTGAGTGTTAACTTTGATAGGTTTTGTTTTTATGTTTTGGGGTTTTATTGTTTGACTAGTGTTAATGTGTGTGGCTTATTTTAAATTACTTTTTTAAAGTTATCATTTGTGTTGATTTTCAATAAATATATATTTTTTGAAAGTAATTGTTTGATTGCATTACAATAAAATTAGTAATTATAATAAATGTATATGTATATGTTTATTATAATTATAAAATAACAAAAAAGATAATATAAAAAAATAAAAAATAAAAAATAAAAACAATAAAACTTATATATATAGATATATGTGTGTCATATATATATATATATATATATTCAGTTGGAGTTAATTTACTTTTAGTATTTGTTTAATTTAAGCTTAAGTTATGTTTTGGTTTTGAGTTATGACTTTATTTAAGTTAGTTGTTTATTTTAGGTTACGGTCCTTCACCTGCGAGAGAATATTGGCTTTAATCATGTTAAGATAAATTACGTAGTTTTGTGGTTATTGGTAGGTTGGAGCATATACCAAACGACTGCAGAGTGTTGTGTATACAGCAGTGGTGGTCGCGTGGATGGCAAACGATATACTCATCTACGTAGATACGGACCGAAGATATCCCACGTAGAAGATTTGGTTCTGACTGGATCTCTGTATAAAAATATAACGGTAGGCGATGATGCAAGGCAGTCATGGAAGCCAAATGTGATCGAACGGTGATAGTGACTGCATGTTTGCCATGATAGCTAGGTGGAGGTGTGGATGAGAGTCTTCAAAGTATGACTCGGACACCGTGAATTGTTGAGATAAAGACTGACGTGTTGTTGCTTATGAAGAGTGACCTGACATGCTATAACGGATCAGTACCCAGCGGACTATGTCACGTCATCTTTAGTGACAATGAGATTTGGGAAGCCCATAATCCGACGATGGGAGACACCATTGATGGAATATGTAGGCCTTTGCCACTTGCTAACCTGGCCGCCAACTCAAACCTGAACCTGCACAGAGGCATTGGCAAAATTTCAGTGAAAATATGGCAAAATCCTTAAGACATCAGTAATACCGAGATGATAAGCATTGATGAAGCGTCCGAGGTGGAAGAAATTATGAAACATCATATCCAGCGAGGACCCGACATAGATGAGGCCATGTTTCTAGGATTGAATGACTCAGATTGCTGTTTACACGGTGGATAGTGTGGTAACACGCAGACGATAATTACAAAATCATCGGATATGGCATACGTGGATTGTCTTGTAAACTTGTACTGCTAGCGTCTATAGGATAGAAACATAAATGCCTTCATGGAAAGCATGGCTTTAGTGGCTAGATGGACATGACAGGAGAGAGTAGGACCCCTGTGATAGACGAACAAACAAATACCAAGCAATTCTAATAGCATTCGGAGATAGCAGGTTGCAATGTTATTCGAAGACCGAGGAGGTACGTCGTCAGAGCTAGGGAAACTAGCATCGAATTTTATCACTGAAGACAAGAGACCAGGGCTTTCTCCATCACTTGGAATCACCAATATGCGCATTATACACATCAAAAATATTGCAATACAGTTCTGTGGTAACGTATGACAGTGGCGACACAGGTGAAATTCTGGCAGATTAAACAACTTTGAAAGAGGTTACAACATGGACCGACGAACACATTGGAAAGTAACCGTTTGAGACCGCCACCAAGCCTAGAATAGCAACAATTCTAAGAGAGAGCTAGTGTCACGGTAGTGGGCTGTCATAGCAGGAAGGCATAATGGAGATTGTCGTAGGAAAGACGACGTGGCAGTGAGGAGTTGGAGCAAAGTAGATTACCTAAAGCGATGATAAGGACCACCTAGACAGTGCAGTCGATTGACAGCTATAGTGTTTGAAAATGTCATCCAAGGGCTATGCGATGTTGTGGATGAAACATGGTGATCCTTCGCAGAAGGACAAGGTTTCCACTAAGCCAAATCAACCTGCTTAGGCAAAGTTCCTAGCCGCGTGGTGCAAAATGTTCATGGGTTATGCACAGGTTGGTCTGGCTATCAGGGAAATTTTACCCTAATATGGAATACGTTAAAAGGCATTACTAAAGACAGACTGCATCATTGTCCAGGTGTACGTAATTATTGAATAACCAAAATGGATGGAAAGCTTGCCTACATTGGAAAATACGATAAAGGAAGGCCCTAAAAGTATTTTAGTTATTTTATTTGGTTGTTCTATGTGCCAAATATTAAATTAAGTACACTAAGTCATGAAAAACCATTAAGAAATTTGTCAAGGCCGTTGCAAAGGCTTGGAAAGGGAAACAAAGTGAGCTACCGTCAGAGGATAAGAAGAGAAAGAAAAGAAAAAACGTTTCAGGAGGGAATCCTCACATGCTCGAAGAGTAGAAATGTAAACAAGAATAAGAACGCGAGCAAAGAAGGCGTTACCCAACGAAGAAAAAAAGGAGGGCTTTCAAATAGTGCTAGGAAATGGTGCAATGGGGTTGGAAAATTAGTGAAGGAGGAGCAGAACCTGAAGGAAGGAAGAAAACAAGATTTTTTTTGTTGTGAAATGGTGGTTTTCTTTCTGTGTATTATGAACCGGATTTCCAAAACGGATTTGCAGATTAAATAAATGATTATTGCTATTACATCTGATGTCATTTATTTTCAACGTATTGGATTATGCATGCACATCGTTTCATCAATATTTTAAAATTTTAGTATGTTTTAAAAAATACTTTTAAACTCCGGCCATAACCATGATTAGTATTGTGCTTCTGCAGGTCTAACATGGTGATGTATTCTGCTAATCTAATTTTCTTTATGTTAGAGAACTGCTTGGAAATCTTTAACAGAGTCATTTCTTTAATTTGAGGGTACCTATATCTCTGGTCCATTATCCACAGAACTTCAATGTCTGGTCCTTTTCCAGAAAGTTAATTTTTGGTCCTATCTTAGAAATTATCTGCTCCTTTACAATCATTGATTGTTTCAAACATCTGGTCCCCATCTAGATTTTGCTTTTTATTTATGTCATTTTCAAGCATTCTAGTTAGTTTCTGGTCCCTCTCCAAAACTCGTAAAATTCTGGTCCTGTTCCAGAACTGACAGCTTTTGGTCATCTTTCAGAATTTTCAAGCATCTAGTCCACTTTTTTAGATTTCTATTTTGTTTATTTTCTCTAAAAATACCTTTTGTGTTTATTTTCATTAAATTAAGTTCTAGTTTCCCACCATTTACTTTCCCCACATAAAGTCTAAGATAAAACAAATCTGCAAGGGAGGGAGAGGTTTATGTATGTGAGTTTTTCATATTAAAGCACAAATAAAATAAAGTGGGTTTCCCACAACACTGACTAACCCTACACATAAATCTAAAGTAAAAATGAACAAACTAATTCCCAAATACTAATGTAAATTTCATGAATAAAAAAAAGATAAAAGGAAGTGGTTATTCCACAACACTAGTTAGCAGAACATTTTTCAGTAAAGGATAAAAGGAACTGTTAGCATAGTTAGTAGTATATCTCACATTTTAATCAAAGGCATAGATTATAGGATTGGTTCTTAAGTGTTCTTAAAAAAAAATTCTCTTGAACACAGATCCTCTTAAAAAAAATCTCTCAACAACCAGAAGAGGGGATCTAAAAAAAATTTGCTCTCTCAATGAAACCCCTAATTTTTTTTTTGAAAGAGGCATGTCCTTGGATGGCGAGGATTGTCCTCTTTACTATTAACTTATGGAGTTTTTGGTTTCTGATCCACTCAATGAGTGGAGAGCATACTCCCTAACTCCATAGATCAGTCCTCACAGGTGGATCTCACCGCTCTAATACCAGATGTCGGGACTACTAAAAAATGAACAAAAGGGACACTTTATTTACAAATTATCTTACAATATATAAGCATCAAGCTTAGGAGGGATATATGACAAGTATCATAAGCTTCACTCCAAGTATATTTTAGAAGACACCACTCCAACTCAAACTGAAGACAGAGACAAGTGGCAGAAGATAAATGTCAACATGTCAAGTATAGGCATAGTGCACATTATAACAACAATAATATTCTAATAGGAAATACATCCTTTAATAAGTTCAACCTAGTCCAGATGGAAGTCAAATTTTACAAGTATGGCCATGAGGAATTTTCAATTGACCCTGTCATAGGCTTTTTCATATCTAATTTGAGAATAAAGGTAGGTTTCTTGTTTTGAGATGAAGAGTGCAAGGCTTCGTGAATGGTAATTATTCCATTAGAAATGGATCTTCCTTTAAACAAAATTCCTTGACGCATTATACTGGGAAGGACATCCTTCATTTTTTTGACCATCACTTTTGTAAGGATTTTATAGATCACATTACATAGATTGACAGGTTTAAAATCAACCATGTATTTGGAAGTGGACACTATGGAAATCAGGGTGATGAAGGTGTAATTGAACGTATGAGGAATGGATTTGGATGATTAGAATTTCTTAAAGCCTAAGCATACATCAATACCTATGATATCCCAAAATTATTAGAAAAATATCAATGGGAATCCATTCAGACCAGGAGCTTTATCAAGATGCATGGAGAAAAGAGTTTGTTTAATCTCATCCTAAAAAAAAAATGATAGATCAACATGGAATTAATGGTAAAATAAATGGAGTGGGGAATGTGCTGAAGAAGGGAATATTTAGCCAAGGTAGAAGAAGGATTTGGATAACAAAGGAGATAACTGAAATGGGAAGAAACTTCTAATCTGATCTCACAGATGTACTTTGTGGATGTGCCATCGTCCTTCCATAGATATTTGATTCTATTTGTGCTTCTATTTCGCAAGGTGGAAGAATGGAAAATTTTTATATTAGAATCATCTTCCTTAAGCCAAATAGCTCTAGATTTCTATTTCTAGAAGGTTTCTTCACATGGAAGGAAGTAGAATTCTGATAGAAGTTTTCTTTCCTCAATCCTGATTTGGTCATCAACTTGCCCATTTTAGATTTTACTTTCAACGACTCTTAGCCCATGCTTAATGAATTCCTTATTTTCAAATACATTACCAAAGACTTTGTTGTTCCGAATCTTGAGTTTCTCCTTAATGAGACCAAGTTTTTGGGTTAACTTAAATGAGTAGGTTCCTTGACTGGATTGTTGCCACCAGTCAGATATTCTATTTTTGAGATCAATATGATGAGGCCACATGGATTTGAACCTAAATGGGGTCTTGAAATAATGTGTCTTTTCAGCTTCCAGAAGAAGAAGATGATGATTGGAATCAATTTTAAGTAGGGACCATAGGCTTGTATTCCAAAACATCAACACAACTTTCTTGGAGAAGAAAAATCTGTCCAATTTTATTTGGATGTGATGATGGCCACTTCTTCTATTGCTACAGGTATATTTTGCACCTTTGAGGTAAACATACATTAGTTTATTAGAGTTGATGAATTCATTGAAATCTTCCATTATTTTGAGGTGAATGCCATTTCCTCCATTTTTATCTTAAGGATAGAGGGGAGTATTGAAATATCTCGTTAGGATCCAAGCGATGTTAGAGAAGGAAATATTTAATCTTCTTAAAGTCTCCCAGAGGTAAGCTCTACCTAAAAGAGTGTTGTGATCATAGATATTGGACATGATCCACGTGGTATCACAATCCTTGTTGTAAAACAAGATTCTTTTTATTTTATCAGTTGAGAAAATCAACCTGCCTTCAAATCTGGTTGGGTCGTGAATGCACATAAAATATCCAAAGGATCCTCTATATTGACTAAATATAGATTCTCATTGATTCTAAATTTTCTTTGCAACTTTTATGGATGATATCTCATTAATCTTGGTTTTTTGCATAATGAAAATTGTAGGTTTTAATTTCTTCCTATATGAACTAGAAATTCTCTGTTTGGCTAGTCCATTAAGCCCTCCCACATTCCATGAGAGGAATTTCATTTGGAATATTTAGAATTTTTTCCCCTCGTTCCTTGTGATTGTGGAGGTTTGGTGATTTTGCTTTCATCCTTTGGCTGGATCAAAACTAAAGGAAAGAGGGTCTTCTAGATTTTATTTACAATATCTTCCATAGTGCCCCTTCTCCTTTGTTAATTTTTTGGAGTCTTACCTCTTTTTTATCATTTCCAACATCTATGGGGGAATTTTTGGAGATTCTTTTTTTTTTAGGTTTGAACTTGCAAGGAGCAATCTATTCTAAAATTGGGCTAGAACAGATGAGTTATTCAAGGATAAGGCATGGACTCCCAAAATTAACTTCCTTATGGTTTTTAAATGGAGACTCTAAGGAAATATGAGATAGTCTAGATATTTATGGAGAATCATCATTATTGGATATCTTATGGCTAGGATGCTCAAATTCTATGAATATAAGTCTATCCCTATATTTTTGATCAAGTATGTTTGAATCATAAAGAATATGAAATCTATAGGGAAAGGAAAAAAGTGAGCATACCTTGTTCTGATCAGAAGTTGAATGAGAGGTGATGAATTATTTTTCTTTATTAGTTTAATGAAGAGGACCTTGAATTTCCATTCCTAGAGGTGATTGATGAGGATTATTTCCTTTGTGGTTGAAGAACTATCCATTTATGGACTATTTGGTATACCCTTCAGACATTAGGTTTTTGTTCCCTTGAAATAAATTAAGAGGAGCTTCCTTCCTGGAAGGTTTTTTCCTAATTTCTTATTGAGGTCTCCCATTCTAAAATTTGAAGACTTAAGAGTAGGGAAATGATTCCTGAGATGCACTTGGGTGTGGCATTCCATGCAAAAAACAGGTTTATTCTCATACTCTAAAGGTTGGCAATGGTAATAGAATCCATGCTTGATATCAACAATGGTAGAGATTTTAGAGTCAATATTTGCATTGACACAAATCCAAGAATGAATTATTTGAGTGTAGGCTAAAGTTACTGGGTCAATAGAAATTAGCTCTCCAATAACTCTAGCAATTCCTTGTAGGATATCCTCATGCCATAAATAAAAGGGAAGGTCAAGAATCTAAATCTAGATAAGAGCAAAATTTATGCTCTGAGTGTCAGGATTGAAATCTTCAATCCACCTTCAGAGGAAAAGGATTCTTCTATCGAGGAACCACGAGCCACCAGATAATATGTGAGCAAATTCATCATGGTTGCTTAATCTAATGGTGAATAATACTTTGGGAAAAGCTACAATATCCATGCTACCAAGGGTATTCCATTTTTAAAAGGCCCACCATCAGATGGTTTCCATGTCAGGTATTCCTTTGATAAATTTCTTGATGAGAGAAAAGACCTCCATTGAGAGATAGTTGAAAATTATGCTCTCAGGAATGAATAATTCCCTACCTTTAGGAATAATAGTTGAGGAAGATACCTTTGTGTGGTACCATCCACTAGTAACAACTTCAAAAATGGATAATTCAATAATTTATTAAAGTGCAAGGCAAATATCTTTCAAGGTACAATAATTTTCAAGGTAAAATAATTATCAAGGTAAAAGTATTTTTTCATGGTTGTGTGTGCAAGAAAATGACAAGGTGTTATTTGGTTAAAAAGGTTCTCCATAAGTTATGTTTGCAAGAAAAAAGACAAGCTTCTCCATGGTCATGTTGGCAAGAAAAAAACAAGGTTATCTATGGTTATGTTAGAAATAAAAATACAAGGTAGACAAGGTTCCGTTAAAAAATATTTCTTTAGTGCAAGGGTAAAAAAATATTTCAAGAGCAAAGGAAAAATTATAAAAAAATAAATTATAATATTTAAACCAAAGTTTAAATATTATAATAAAATAAATTTAAATTTTAAATGGCGCAAAAAATTAAAATTCAAATGGTGGCAAGATGTCCAATGTATTCCTAAGTTTTGGATTGCATATATAAGTAGGAAAATAAAAAACATTTACTAGGACTGTCTATGAGATTAATGTTGAGGAGATTAAGAACAAGGTATAATTCATTCCATTCGTGAGGGCAACACACAAATTTGAAGCAAGGACAAGAAGGAGTAAGAATAGTGCACAAGTTTTTAAAGAAAGGTGGAAGGTGCACGAACCTCAATATAGGAGGTAGTGTCTATTTCGTTCCAACTGGACAACTAGCTCAGGTGGCAAGCAGATCCTGCATAAGACATTGATGATGAGTAGGTTTCAAGTTCAATTCATAGTGATAGTTATTTTTTAAATGATGTTTGGGTGAAATAAAATATTAATAAAATATGTATTGCATGCTTTTGGTTCAATTGGGTGGGCCATCCTAGCTGGTATTCTAGATCGCACTAGAGCGTGGGCTTCGTGAGGTTTCCCGTTCAACTCCCTTTGGCGGTAGAAGTGGTAAGGGCCTTAATTTTTGTTATAATTTTTTTTTTTGGAAATTAGGGAGTCATAAGGGTGTGAGTTATTAAAGTATTTTATGAAAATTAGGATTTATAAGGATATTCTATAAAACTTTCTATTTTACAAATAGAAATTATAAAGGTGTTTTATAACGTTTTATTTTGAAAAGAATATAAAGAGAAAATTAGAAGGGGATAATTTTTGCATGTGATAATAGGAGGTATAAGGTTTATGAAAAGGAAATTAAAATTATTCTTCACTTAGGGTTATTTATGATCATAAGGTACTTTATTGATATTGAAAATTTGCATCTTTTACAAGTAGGAGTTATAAGGTGTTATTGTGGTTTGATTTTTGTTGAAATTTTTATATTGTGAAAAGTAAGTTTGATGGGTTTTGATGATTGTTAATGTCATATATTTTGATAACAAAAGAAGATTCATTGAACATAATTTTCATATTTCATTGAGCACATATTTTTAGAAGAAATTTAATGTTGATGGTTTGAAAGAGAAATCTACTAATCAGTTTTGAAGTGGCACTTTGAAGAGGAAATTATTTTGAGACAGGTTTTTGAGGGTACATTTTCATCAAAGCAAGTTAAGAGGTATGTTGACATTATTCCTTCTCTAATGTGTTTGGTTGAGTGAATATTTCAAAATCATAAGGTGGAGATAAAAGGGTTTATTAGTGTGTATTGTTGGAAATATTTGAGCTAGGGTTTGAGAACAAACTATTCATCATTGATTAGTGAAATTTGAATCACTTGTGCTAGGTTTTTTTGAGAATAAATTGTGCATTCTTGTTGAAATAACTTGTGAAGAATTTTGGTATTAATATGAGTGATATTGAATGTGAATGGGCAAGTGTTAGAGACTAGTTTTGTGAAGTAATTTGTGCATTATTGTGTTTGATCTTTGAGAGTAAATTTACAAGGAATATAAACCAGTTTTGTGAAGCAAATTTATACACTAGTTTGATTTGATTTGAAAGGGATTGGAAAGAAGTAGAGATATGATTTTATGAATGCAATATATGTGAATGTGAAGAGCATATTGGGAATTTTATAGTACTTATCATTATCTATATGTTAAAGATGTTAAATGAATTCTAGGTAGAATATGTCTAAACTGCCTACTTAAAGAAAGCATTTCTAAAAGATATATAAGAAATATTTTGAATATAATTTGTGTGCAAGATTTGGTATTAGTTGAGCATGTGTTATGAGTTATTTTGAGAATGTATTAGAGAAGAGCATAGCAAAGTTACTTGTGTTAGATTTGAGCAAGTCTTGTGAGAAGAATTGAAGCAAGTTTAAGGTAGATTTGAGTAAGTCTTGTGAGAAGACTTGAAGCAAGTTTAAGGTAGATTTGAGAAAGTATTGTGAGAATACTTGAAGTATATTTGAAGACAGATTTATGCATGTAATGTGTATAAATTTAGGATAGTGTTGAGAGAAAATTTATAAGAATACTTGAAACAAGTTTTTGATAGATTTATGAGTAAACTTGAGTAAGCCTTGTGAGTAGGCTTGGAGAAGAGTCAAATAAAAGGTGTGTATAAGCTTTGGAAGTGACCAGAGCATAGAGGAGAAGTCTTGTATGGATAGAGTTCCACAAACTAAAGTAAAGTAGAGGAATCTCCTGTGGATAGAGTTCCATGAATCAAACTAGCAAGGGGATAGATTTTTATTGTGGATAGAGTTCCATGAACCAAACCAGCAAGGGGATTGATTTCTCTTGTGGATAGGGTTCCATGAACCAAATAAGAGAGGAGAGATGTATCCTTTGGATAGATCTCCATAGAACAGACAGAGAATAGATTTCTCTTGTAGATAGAGTTACACAAACCATAGAAAATATGAGAGGTGTCTCTTGTGGATAGATTTCCATGAACCAACACAAAGGGGATAGATTTCTCCTATGGATAGAGATACATAAATAAGAAAAGTATGGATAGAAGTCTCTTGTGGATAGAGGTCCACAAAATTAAGCATAGGGAATTGGTGTCTCCTTTGGACAAAGGTCCATAAACAATGTTATAGGGAATGGGTTCCCAAGAAATCTATTTAGAAAATTTATAAGAAATATTTTCTTCATGGATGTAACCCACATTGGATGAACGACGTTAAATTTGTGTCTCTCATGTGTGTGATGATTTGTGCATTGCTTTGTTACAGCTATTGGTATTGCAATTGATTATATTAAATAATATTGTTTGGAAAGAAAAGTAAAATTTTATCTTATATTGTTCACCCCCCCTCTAAGTATAAACTTCTGTTTTTAAAAATGTTGAAACACATTTTCCTAACCATCTTGCACATCTTCTAAATTCCTTGAGACATTTCTTGAACCAGGTTCTTTGTGACCATACTTCTCGCCTTCAAAAATTTTAATTTTGAAATTCTCACTTGAAATATTTATTATCACCTCAATATGTGTCTTGAAATATAGATCATGTAATTGAATGAGTTTCCATTGATATATGCTTCAATGAGTTCTCTCTTGAACTATTTGGAAGCTTCAATGAGTTCAACGAGTTTCCATTGATATATTTTGAAATATTTCTTGTTTATAATATTATTAGTATCAAAAACATCATTATTTAGAAATGGATTGATGTTATGTCAGAGAGGGTTCTAGTTGTTTGGACTATTTAGAAGTATGGCCACTCAAAAAATATCATCCTAATCTATTTATTTAGCCAAAATCTATGTTATGTTGAGTAGTGTTGTGCTTACATCTTGCATCTGGTCCATTGATATTTGATGATTATTTTTGGTTGAGTCACTCTATATCCTACATAATGGCCATGAGTGTAACCACCTTGTTGATATTATTTTGGCAAGTGATATTATCCTCCAAATATCATAAGATGATGATAATACTTATGCAAGTGGTGCAACATTGAATTTGATTGAATTGGCTACAAAGCGTATGCATTATGAAGTCATGATATCATGTATTCAATATCCTAGAGTATTTTGTCCTAGTTGAGGTGCTTGAGTGGTATCAATGCTTGATTTTATTTCCATCCTAAAATATTTGGTATAAAGTTGAGGATTTGGCACTGTTCTGAGTGTTGATTGGGTAAAATATTTTGGGCCTCCAAAGTAGGCTCTAGAAACATGTATGATATTTGATAATTTACTATGCTTTGGTGAAATATAAATCATATGGCACCCCCTACACTCTACTTTTGTTAGCATCTAGTCTTTGAATGGATATATGGCAACCTTTTGTGTTTCTTCTCGATGCAAATATCCAGGTTTCATGGGTACATAGTTAATTACTGTAATACGATATCTTTTCACCATGGTCGAGCCTTAGGTATACTATTGGGCATTATTCCTTTGACACTTCTAAGATCTAGTCATTTCTCCTTACGTATGTGCTAGAAATTTTACACCACCTTGGGCTATAATTGGGTGCAAAATATTTGACCTTATTTGGATAGGATAAACATTTGGAATGTCATCAAGCTCTGATTAAATGAATTATTTTGGCCACTATCAACTTGTTAGTTGCGTCAGACATCTAGGCCATTTTGGGTCCCTAGAAAATGATAAAAAAAATTATCTCCATTAGACTTGGTAGATTTATACTTCTTGATCGAGTTGGATCTCTAGGACCAACCCAGAACTTGGTCAGGTGTAACACTTCTGGTCCTTGCTAAAATCAGCCAAAATATTTATTTATATTTAGCACTTTTATTTGAAAGTGCATGTGGATGGTGGTCAAAGACACCCACAAGCTTTGATATCAAGGATTTTGTTGATCATAGACCCATAATTTATACAATTATCTAATTTTATTTGATAATATGATGCCTAAGGGTAGAGGAAGAGAAATACTTTATATTGGAATCCCCCTCTCTGAGCCAAAGAGCTCTAGATTTATACCTCTAGAATATTTCCTCTTTTTCTATAGTATTGTGGAATTTAGATAGGATATTATTCGCTTTGGTTTTGATATCAAAAGTTAACATACCATATTAGATCCACTCTTTGAAAATCATAAGTTTGTTTATAATGACCTTATTGGATTTAAAATTATTACCAAAAACCTATTTGTTCTAGATTTTGAGATTATCTTTTATAAAGTGAAGTTTTTTGGTAATTTAATAGATGCGAGGACCATTAAATATTTACTTCCACAATTTAGAAATCTTGGATCCAATATCATGATATTGAAACTACATGGATTCAAAACTAAATAGATGCTTTAAGGAGGAGGTAGATCTGAGGTAATCCTTGAAAGGGAGTGGAGAGAAACATCACAAATAAAATGGATTATTTCTTTGTAAATGAAGAATATATCCAACCAAATTTGGATGAGATGGTCCCAAACCCTTCTATTTCTCCACGTAAATTTAGTTCCTTTTAGCTCAATATCCATAATTTCATGGCTATAAACAAAATCTACAAAGTCCTCATAGCATTTTGGAGTAATAGAAGCTCCTCCAAAATTATCTAAGGGATAATAGGGTTGTTAAAATTTCCAACCAGCATCCATACCTAATCAAAGAAGGAATTCCTCATTTGATTGAGGGTATTCCAAAGCACTAATAATTTCATAGGATTGTTAGTGACATAAATATTTGAGAATACCCAACTGACATTGGTGTCTTTGAAAAGGAAAAGGATGTTTGTGACTCTATATAATAAATATAGAATTCTACATCAAAATTAGAAGGATCCTAGAGGCACAAGGGACTCCCAAATGTTCCTCGAGATAGACTAGAAATGAATTCATTGTGTTTCCAAATGGATTTAACAATATTCTAAGAATTTGTGATCTTGATCTTGGTTTCTTGAAGAAGTAAAATTTTGGGTTTAATATCTTTCCTCATGCATGATAACGCATGATAATTGGTAATTCCATTGAGGTATCTCACATTAAAGGAGAGGATATTCATTTATGGTGTTTTAATGAATATTTCTTCACCCCTATTCTAATATTGGGGAGATTTGGGTCGCTTTCCATATTCCTTGGAAATATCTCTTCAAGATAGGTCTATTTGGGATGAGAGTAGGGTGGTCTAAATACCATTTGAAATATCCTTATCTATCTCATTCTTTATTAGATATTGGATGGAAGTCCTGCCATTCTTCTTACCATTTTCAATATCAGCTGTGTTTTTTTATTCCTGCTAACCAGCTTAGGTGGTCTAGAAGACTCTCTAAAAATAGGGGATTTGATGTTTCTAATAGGGTATAGAACATGGCTATTATTATGATATAGATCATTCATGAGGTTTAGGTATGAATTAGATAAGGCTAAGAACAAAGGGCCAAACCTTGAAAATGAATGAGGGAGAACCTCTTCCTCAATAGGATTCTTAAGTAGTTATCATGAGGAATGACTTATTCCATAATAGGATTTCTAAGAGAAAAGTCCTGAGGGATATTAACAAAGGTTACTTCAAGAGGACTACAATAATAAGAATGAGATTCAACCAAAAATTTGAAAGGAATAGGATTAGCAAAGAGTGAACATACCTAATATAGGGTACGATTAGTGGACAAATGTATTGGCTACTTGTCTTTTGCATTGGTAGTTGCATCATTGCAAAGGAATTTAGCTTGAATGCTTGGCTTCTTGGTCATTCCAGTAAATTGTTCTTCCATATAGATCTTCTTTTTCTAGAGATGCTTATTCTTATATTCTCTCCTTAAGGAAGGGCATTACGTCCTTAGGTGACACTACCTTCAGTATTCGATGTAGAATGTTGGCTTATTATCATATGCAATGGCTTAATACATATGATAGGATCCTGAAATAAGGTTAATATAAGTAGGAAGATCTAAACCCAAGTTAGAATTGAAGAAAATATGAGCATAAATCATTCTATATTTAGCTTTAATGGTTGGTTCAAAGTCCACAAGGTCACCGATGGACTAGGCAATTCTTCTTAGGATTACTTCATGCTAGAACTAGATTGTGAGTCTAGGTATTCTGACCCATATCGATGGCATGTTGATAATTTAGATTTTGAGGTCGAAACCAGCATCCTACATTCTTATGAAAAAACTATGATAACCAAATAACCAAGGCCCTCTCATGATAACATGGTTAGTATCATCAGGATTATTTAGCCATTTGGATGCCATTTGGTGAAAGACCATTTGTATATGGATTCCATGTTTGGCTAAGATCTAATGAATTTTCCAACTAGGGACAAAGAGTCGAGGGACACACTTGGAGTGTAAACTCTATTTCTATTTCCATCCTCCATATGAATTTTTGTCTTATCCAAATTATCTTGTGGTCCTTATGTATCCTCAACACTATTGGAATATCGATTGTCTCCATGTTTAATGATTTCTTCATATGTGTAGGCCTCACATGTAGATGCTTGAGATTTTATATTAAGTACTTGTGATAATAGTACAACTAAATTCTAGGAAGTGGAATAATGTATTTCTTTTATATTATGTCATATGTTACAATTATATGAACTCCATATTATTTTATTCATACCCTATCAAACATAAAATTAAGGTTCATATAATGTGATATTTATCATTCATTAAAGGTCTAAGCATAACATCATGCTTTCAATAATTTGGTTAGGTCACCTACGTCAATAAGAAATTTATGCTCTTAATATACTAGTTAGAATATTCATATAACTAGATCGATTATAAATTTATGTTAATAACAATATGGTTAAGTATCTATGTTGAGATAAAGTGCTCCTCTTTGAAAAGAAATTGTTCCTTTTATATCAATGTTTGATAATATGTGAAAAAACTATCTATATTTGATTCAATATGATCCATTTTAATTAATAACCATTTTATCCCTTCTCTACCACTATGTATATCAAAATAAAGTATTTTATAGTGGTATTAGTCCAAAAGTACAAAATTTTTGATCTTTCTCCAATGGTGCTAAATTTCTTGGATCAATTTCCTTAGTAGGCAATAATTATATTATTGAAGAGAACTCCAACAAAAATAGATGATAAGGCCTAACAAGCTCAATATTTTTGATTGGATCTATACGATAATAATATAGAATACTCATATTGAAATATTTTTCTCTTACCTTGTTATTCATGATGTATTATCCATAGAATGGAGGTATATTCTTATTATGGATTCTATAATTCTATTATTATAAACATGTAACCATGTTTTTTATCCAATCATGGATAAATGTGGGACTTGATGTTTGCCATCAAATTTATTCTATTTCTAATTTTTCATCTCCAAAAAATCATGTGGATATAATTTAGATATAGTAAATCATTTCGACAAACCATGTTGTAATTTTTATTTTTTTAAAATCTAAGTTTAGTACTCCATGGGTTCCATAGAAGGAGCTATATGAAAAAGGACAAAAATTGAACTTGAAAATCCCATGATATTGGATGTATATATTATGGTTATGAGGATTTTGAATATACCCTTGTTTAATTTATGAGATACTTCCATCCAATTTGAATGGATGATTGGATTTGTACATTTGATGAAAATGCATAATTAGTGAATTCAATAAATATTGATCATAAGCCTAAGGATGCAAAGTTGTACACATGGTTGATTGGGTGTTCACCATGCTCCATTGAATAGAACAAAAAATCCTAAAATATTTACTATACTTGTTTGATACAATGGATTTTAGAAAACTAAATTTTAATTACACATATGTGAAGTAGATTTTAACAATATTTTTAGTTTAAATAAATCTAAAAGAAGGAATAATATTTTTTTTTTTCAACAATGATCAATTGATACAATAGCATAGTCTTTACTATGTATAGATATGGGAAAATATAGATGAAATCATTGGAAATTGATTTTGCAAGGTTGTTTGGCATTGAAAGTTTTGTATTAGTCCTTGATTACTATTGGTAAGTTTGTGATTAGCACTAGGGTTGCATGAACTGATATATTTCTAGATATAATTCCTTATATTACGATACTAAAATTATTCCTAGAATATTACCAAAATATTCTCTACCATAAAGTAAATTGGTTTTCTACAAAAGTATTCTTTACAAATCATATTTTAGTATTCACTATATTAAGTACTTTAATGTTACATATTATAGAAGATACTACCATAGAAGTAAAACTCAAGAACATGCTTACAATCAAGAGAAAATTCTGCACATTCCTATAATTATGTTATAAATATATAGCTTTATATTATATCTATATCATCCATATTGGGTCAAGCTAATCAAAGGTTGTATTTGTAATCCATGGTTCTCAATCCTCGTTAATGGGTCCACAACACGGTACTTTCAGAGCAACATAAGCCTCATACAAGGAGATCCAATCTCCCCTATGCTCTTCATTATTATTGTAAAAGCCCTTAGAAGGACAATAAAATTTTCTTGCAATGTTGGCCTTATCTCCGAGACCAAAGCAACATATGTAACCAATCTAGTAACTCATCATCAATTTATTGATGATACTTTTTTCCTCATCTTCAGTTCAGTGGGAGAGGCCAAGATCATCAAATATATCCTAATTCTATACGAGGATGCAGTGGGACATAAGGTAAACTTTAACAAAAGCAAGATCTATTTCCTCAATACTCTAGGATTTAGGAGTGTTCTATCTCCACCCTTTTGACATCTTACCTGGGTCTACCATTGTTCACGGGTACTCCTATCGAGTTGATGTGGAATAATGTGCTAGAAAGAATACAAAAGAAACTCATAGGGTGGAAATGCCATGTCTTATCCCAGGCTGGAAAAGCAACTCTAACCATGGCATCACTCCAGAGCATCCCAATGTATTTTTTATCAGTGTTCAAGGCCCCTACCAAGGTGTACCATAAAATAGAATAGTTTCAAAACACTTCCTTTTATCAGGGTCATAAGAAAGGTAGTGCATCCATATTGTTGGTTGAAACAAGTTTTGTCAACCAAAGGAGAATGAAGGAGTAGGTCTTAGAAGAGTTGCACATCTCAATATAGCCTCGTTGACCAAACAAGCCTAGTGCTTGATTACAAATGTTGAGAACGAGTGAACTATGATTGTGAAAAGGAAGTATATTCAAGGATAAGATTTTTTGAGTAGTGTAGTTCCAAACATAGGATCAGCCTTCTAGAAAGCCATATTGACAAGTAGAGACACAATTAGCAAAGGTTTGAGGTGGATCCTATGAAATGGCCAAAATATCCAATTATGGGAGGACAAATGGGCTAGAGGTGAGGCCCTAATTCATGATCCTAACATGGCCATGTTAAAAATTTATACTAACAAAATATTTGGGAAAAAAGTTATGGATTTCATGGGCCGTGACAATAATAGGCCTAGGTGGAAATCCATAAAAATTCAAGGGCTACAGGTTGAGTCTAAGGCTTTATAAAACATCTTGAGGTAACAATTCATCCTATAAGGAGGGGAAGAGGACCATGTGTGTTGAGCCACAACAGAGAGTGGTGATTTTTTGTTAATTTGGCCTACACACTTTTGTTAAAACCTAAGGATCCTCCATTTCAATCTCAACTGGTGTGGCAGGGTCAGGGTTGGAGGAGTGTTGAGAAACCATAAATATCACATTGTGTTTTCCTTTGCAGAATATTTAGGAACCTAAACCAATAATGAAGCCAAAGCTAGAGCCATGTGGATAGGAGTGGTTTTGGCTGAGGATGCCCAGGATAGGCTGATAGTGGAGGGTTTTTCACTCAATATTATAAACCTCTTTAGAAATAACAAAAAACCTCCCTTGAAGATTTAGGCATGCATAAAAGAGGCAAGGATCCAGCTACAATCCAGAAGTGACACGGTAGTCCAACATACCTTTATAGAATCTAAAAAGGTGGCAGATAAGCTCAAAAATATAGGAGTGAATTCAGATGGTTTGATCATGTGGATCTAGGGAGTGATGCATGATGTGGAAGATCTTATTCATAATTATCAAAGATGATGTGGATCAATATCACCAGGGTTATGAGAATGTTTTAAAAAATTATCTACTTTGGCCCTCATAATTAGGCCCCAAGGGAAAAATCAACTTTTTTGGTTGCTATGGTATGTCAGGTTTTTGGGAGTGGGTAGCCTTAAAAATAGTATAATAAAGCACGATCCTTATAGGTCTGTTGCCAAGGTCGGTCACATTTGATCTAGGAGTTCTTATCAAGGTTGGACCTTGTCTTGAGACAAGTGGCTGAAGGCTCCTCCCTACATGTTGTATGACACTATCAGCTTTAGAGGCATATTTTTGTTGGAATATATTCACATTGTCTCCTTAGTCCTAAGTATTAAGTCCTAGTATTTAGTTTTAGTTTAATATTCTAATTAGCATACATTGATAATTTGGCTTGGTTGGTCAATGTTTGACTATAGTCCAAGATTTGAAAGTTGTTAGGATAAGAGCTTTTTATGCTTAGTTAGTTGTTTTCATCACCTAGAACCTATACCTAAGGATCTATTACTATTATAGGTTTCTAGTTAGTTAGCTTGAGTATTTCTCTCAACAAGTTGTCTATGTTTTAGTTCTTTTACGAACTATAAAGCTTGTATTCTTTTCCTTAAACAATAGAACAATTTTACTATTGATTCTCATTTGGTATTAGACCGTCCCAAGATTGCTGAAACAGATCAAAACCTATGGAGAGTGGCGTGAAGAGATCCGAAGCATGCACCTTATCAGAGAAACTCAAGTGGCCAACACGCAGTAGAGTTGTAAGGATCCAGGCATTGTGTTTGAACAGAGAAGAGTGACATCAGGAGGCTTTGTCACTAGAGTGAGCTAAGAAGAGATTGAGTAAATCATTCATATCTCATGCATCTTGAGGTATTTTTTGATGAAATTTTGAGGTGTTTTATGTAATCACATCAAGAGGACACAGTAAAAAATTTAGGTAATTTGGATCTCATTTTCTGATTTTATTAGAATTTTGAGTTTTGCAATAAAATAGTTTTATAAGGTGGTTTTGTGGCCTCACCACAACTATCCCCAAATCTTGGGGACCCACCTTCAAATTTTAGGTTTTGGAAGTATGCTCACCTTTGAGTGTTAACTTTGATAGGTTTTGTTTTTATGTTTTGGGGTTTTATTGTTTGACTAGTGTTAATGTGTGTGGCTTATTTTAAATTACTTTTTTAAAGTTATCATTTGTGTTGATTTTCAATAAATATATATTTTTTTGAAAGTAATTGTTTGATTGCATTACAATAAAATTAGTAATTATAATAAATATATATGTATATGTTTATTATAATTATAAAATAACAAAAAAAATAATATAAAAAAACAAAAATAAAAATAAGAAATAAGAAATAAACAAAATAAAACTTATATATATATATAGAATATGTGTGTCATATATATATATATATATTCAGTTAGAGTTAATTTACTTTTAGTATTTGTTTAATTTAAGCTTAAGTTATGTTTTGGTTTTGAGTTATGACTTTATTTAAGTTAGTTGTTTATTTTAGGTTACTGTCCTTCACCTGCGAGAGAATATTGGCTTTAATCATGTTATGATAATTTACGTAGTTTTGTGGTTATTGGTAGGTTGGAGCATATACCAAACGACTGCAGAGTGTTGTGTATACAGCAGTGGTGGTCGCGTGGATGGCAAACGATATACTCATCTACCTAGATACGGACCGAAGATATCCCACGTAGAAGATTTGGTTCTGACTGGATCTCTGTATAAAAATATAACGGTAGGCGATGATGCAAGGCAGTCATGGAAGCCAAATGTGATCGAACGGTGATAGTGACTGCATGTTTGCCATGATAGCTAGGTGGAGGTGTGGATGAGAGTCTTCAAAGTATGACTCGGACACCGTGAATTGTTGAGATAAAGACTGACGTGTTGTTGCTTATGAAGAGTGACCTGACATGCTATAACGGATCAGTACCCAGCGGACTATGTCACGTCATCTTTAGTGACAATGAGGTTTGGGAAGCCCATAATCCGACGATGGGAGACACCATTGATGGAATATGTAGGCCTTTGCCACTTGCTAACCTGGCCGCCAACTCAAACCTGAACCTGCACAGAGGCATTGGCAAAATTTCAGTGAAAATATGGCAAAATCCTTAAGACATCAGTAATACCGAGATGATAAGCATTGATGAAGGGTCCGAGGTGGAAGAAATTATGAAACATCATATCCAGCGAGGACCCGACAGAGATGAGGCCATGTTTCTAGGATTGAATGACTCAGATTGCTGTTTACACGGTGGATAGTGTGGTAACGCGCAGACGATACACTGATAATTACAAAATCATCGGATATGGAATACGTGGATTGTCTTGTAAACTTGTACTGCTAGCGTCTATAGGATAGAAACATAAATGCCTTCATGGAAAGCATGGCTTTAGTGGCTAGATGGACATGACAGGAGAGAGTAGGACCCCTGTGATAGACGAACAAACAAATACCAAGCAATTCTAATAGCATTCGGAGATAGCAGGTTGCAATGTTATTCGAAGACCGAGGAGGTAGGTCGTCAGAGCTAGGGAAACTAGCATCGAATTTTATCACTGAAGACAAGAGACCAGGGCTTTCTCCATCACATGGAATCACCAATATGCGCATTATACACAGCAAAAATATTGCAATACAGTTCTGTGGTAACGTATGACAGTGGCGACACAGGTGAAATTCTGCCAGATTAAACAACTTTGAAAGAGGTTACAACATGGACCGACGAACACATTGGAAAGTAACCGTTTGAAAGCGCCACCAAGCCTAGAATAGCAACAATTCTAAGAGAGAGCTAGTGTCACGGTAGTGGGCTGTCATAGCAGGAAGGCATAATGGAGATTGTCGTAGGAAAGACGACGTGGCAGTGAGGAGTTGGAGCAAAGTAGATTACCTAAAGCGATGATAAGGACCACCTAGACAGTGCAGTCGATTGACAGCTATAGTGTTTGAAAATGTCATCCAAGGGCTATGCGATGTTGTGGATGAAACATGGTGACCCTTCGCAGAAGGACAAGGTTTCCACTAAGCCAAATCAACCTGCTTAGGCAAAGTTCCTAGCCGCGTGGTGCAAAATGTTCATGGGTTATGCACAGGTTGGTCTGGCTATCAGGGGAAATTTTACCCTAATATGGAATACGTTAAAAGGCATTACTAAAGACAGACTGCATCATTGTCCAGGTGTACGTAATTAGTGAATAACCAAAATGGATGGAAAGCTTGCCTACATTGGAAAATACGATAAAGGAAGGCCCTAAAAGTATTTTAGTTATTTTATTTGGTTGTTCTATGTGCCAAATATTAAATTAAGTACACTAAGTCATGAAAATCCATTAAGAAATTTGTCAAGGCCGTTGCAAAGGCTTGGAAAGGGAAACAAAGTGAGCTACCGTCAGAGGATAAGAAGAGAAAGAAAAGAAAAAACGTTTCAGGAGGGAATCCTCACATGCTCGAAGAGTAGAAATGTAAACAAGAATAAGAACGCGAGCAAAGAAGGCGTTACCCAACGAAGAAAAAAAGGAGGGCTTTCAAATAGTGCTAGGAAATGGTGCAATGGGGTTGGAAAATCAGTGAAGGAGGAGCAGAACCTGAAGGAAGGAAGAAAACAAGATTTTTTTTGTTGTGAAATGGTGGTTTTCTTTCTGTGTATTATGAACCGGATTTCCAAAACGGATTTGCAGATTAAATAAATGATTATTGCTATTACATCTGATGTCATTTATTTTCAACGTATTGGATTATGCATGCACATCGTTTCATCAATATTTTAAAATTTTAGTATGTTTTAAAAAATACTTTTAAACTCCGGCCATAACCATGATTAGTATTGTGCTTCTGCAGGTCTAACATGGTGATGTATTCTGCTAATCTAATTTTCTTTATGTTAGAGAACTGCTTGGAAATCTTTAACAGAGTCATTTCTTTAATTTGAGGGTACCTATATCTCTGGTCCATTATCCACAGAACTTCAATGTCTGGTCCTTTTCCAGAAAGTTAATTTTTGGTCCTATCTTAGAAATTATCTGCTCCTTTACAATCATTGATTGTTTCAAACATCTGGTCCCCATCTAGATTTTGCTTTTTATTTATGTCATTTTCAAGCATTCTAGTTAGTTTCTGGTCCCTCTCCAAAACTTGTAAAATTCTGGTCCTGTTCCAGAACTGACAGCTTTTGGTCATCTTTCAAAATTTTCAAGCATCTAGTCCACTTTTTTAGATTTCTATTTTGTTTATTTTCTCTAAAAATACCTTTTGTGTTTATTTTCATTAAATTAAGTTCTAGTTTCCCACCATTTACTTTCCCCACATAAAGTCTAAGATAAAACAAATCTGCAAGGGAGGGAGAGGTTTATGTATGTGAGTTTTTCATATTAAAGCACAAATAAAATAAAGTGGGTTTCCCACAACACTGACTAACCCTACACATAAATCTAAAGTAAAAATGAACAAACTAATTCCCAAATACTAATGTAAATTTCATGAATAAAAAAAAGATAAAAGGAAGTGGTTATTCCACAACACTAGTTAGCAGAACATTTTTCAGTAAAGGATAAAAGGAACTGTTAGCATAGTTAGTAGTATATCTCACAATTAAATAAAAGGCATAGATTATAGGATTGGTTCTTAAGTGTTCTTAAAAACAAATTCTCTTGAACACAGATCCTCTTAAAAAAAATCTCTCAACAACCAGAAGAGGGGATCTAAAAAAAATTTGCTCTCTCAATGAAACCCCTAATTTTTTTTTGAAAGAGGCATGTCCTTGGATGGCGAGGATTGTCCTCTTCTCTATTAACTTATGGAGTTTCTGGTTTCTGATCCACTCAATGAGTGGAGAGCATACTCCCTGACTCCATAGATCAGTCCTCACAGGTGGATATCACCGCTATGATACCAGATGTCGGGACTACTAAAAAATGAAAAAAAGGGACACTTTATTTACAAATTATCTTACAATATATAAGCATCAAGCTTAGGAGGGATATATGACAAGTATCATAAGCTTCACTCCAAGTATATTTTAGAAGACACCACTCCAACTCAAACTGAAGACAGAGACAAGTGGCAGAAGATAAATGTCAACATGTCAAGTATAGGCATAGTGCACATTATAACAACAATAATATTCTAACAGGAAATACATCCTTTAATAAGTTCAACCTAGTCCAGAAGGAAGTCAAATTTTAGAAGTATGACCATGAGGAATTTTCAATTGACCCTGTCATAGACTTTTTCATATCTAATTTGAGAATAAAGGTAGGTTTCTTGTTTTGAGATGAAGAGTGCAAGGGTTCGTGAATGATAATTATTCCATTAGAAATGGATCTTCCTTTAAACAAAATTCCTTGACGCATTATACTGGGAAGGACATCCTTCATTTTTTTGACCATCACTTTTGTAAGGATTTTATAGATCACATTACATAGATTGACAGGTTTAAAATCAACCATGTATTTGGAAGTGGACACTATGGAAATCAGGGTGATGAAGGTGTAATTGAATGTATGAGGAATGGATTTGGATGATTAGAATTTCTTAAAGGCTAAGCATACATCAATACCTATGATATCCCAAAATTATTAGAAAAATATCAATGGGAATCCATTCAGACCAGGAGCTTTATCAGGATGCATGGAGAAAAGAGTTTGTTTAATATCATCCTAAAAAAAAAAAGGATAGATCAACATGGAATTAATGGTAAAATAAATGGAGTGGGGAATGTGCTGAAGAAGGGAATATTTAGCCAAGGTAGAAGAAGGATTTGGATAACAAAGGAGATAACTAAAATGGGAAGAAACTTCTAATATGATCTCACAGATGTACTTAGTGGATGTGCCATCGTCCTTCCATAGATCTTTGATTCTATTTGTGCTTCTATTTCACAAGGTAGAAGAATGGAAAATTTTTATATTAGAATCATCTTCCTTAAGCCAAATAGCTCTAGATTTCTATTTCTAGAAGGTTTCTTCACATGGAAGGAAGTAGAATTCTAATAGAAGTTTTCTTTCCTCAATCCTGATTTGGTCATCAACTTGCCCATTTTAGATTTTACTTTCAACGACTCTTAGCCCACGCTTAATGAATTCCTTATTTTCAAATACGTTACCAAAGACTTTGTTGTTCCAAATCTTGAGTTTCTCCTTAATGAGACCAAATTTTTGGGTTAACTTAAATGAGTAGGTTCCTTGACTAGATTGTTGCCACCAGTCAGATATTTTATTTTTGAGATCAATATGATGAGGCCACATGGATTTGAACCTAACTGGGGTCTTGAAATAATGTGTCTTTTCAGCTTCCAGAAGAAGAAGATGATGATTGGAATCAATTTTAAGTAGGGACCATAGGCTTGTATTCCAAAACATCAACACAACTTTCTTGGAGAAGAAAAATCTGTCCAATTTTATTTGGATGTGATGATGGCCACTTCTTCTATTGCTACAGGTATATTTTGCACCTTTGAGGTAAACATACATTAGTTTATTAGAGTTGATGAATTCACTGAAATATTCCATTATTTTGAGGTGAATGCCATTTCCTCCATTTTTATCTTAAGGATAGAGGGGAGTATTGAAATCTCTCGTTAGGATCCAAGCGATGTTAGAGAAGGAATTATTTAATTTTCTTAAAGTCTCCCAGAGGTAAGCTCTACCTAAAAGAGTGTTGTGATCATAGATATTGGACATGATCCACGTGGTATCACAATCCTTGTTGTAAAACAAGATTCTTTTTATTTTATCAGTTGAGCAAATCAACCTGCCTTCAAATCTGGTTGGGTCCTGAATGCACATAAAATATCCAAAGGATCCTCTATATTGACTAAATATAGATTCTCATTGATTCTAAATTTTCTTTGCAACTTTTATGGATGATATCTCATTAATCTTGGTTTTTTGCATAATGAAAATTGTAGGTTTTAATTTCTTCCTATATGAACTAGAAATTCTCTGTTTGGCTAGTCCATTAAGCCCTCCCACATTCCATGAGAGGAATTTCATTTGGAATATTTAGAAATTTTTCCCCCCGTTCCTTGTGATTGTGGAGGTTTGGTGATTTTGCTTTCATCCTTTGGCTGGATCAAAACTAAAGGAAAGAGGGTCTTCTGGATTTTATTTACAATATCTTCCTTAGTGCCCCTTCTCCTTTGTTAATTTTTTGGAGTCTTACCTCTTTTTTATCATTTCCAACATCTATGGGGGAATTTTTGGAGCTTCTTTTTTTTTTAGGGTTGAACTTGCAAGGAGCAATCTATTCTAAAATTGGGCTAGAACATATGAGTTATTCAAGGATAAGGCATGGACTCCCAAAATTAACTTCCTTATGGTTTTTAAATGGAGACTCTAAGGAAATATGAGATAGTCTAGATCTTTAAGGAGAATCATCATTATTGGATATCTTATGGCTAGGATGCTCAAATTCTATGAATATAAGTCTATCCCTATATTTTTGATCAAGTATGTTTGAATCATAAAGAATATGAAATCTATAGGGAAAGGAAAAATGTGAGCATACCTTGTTCTGATCAGAAGTTGAATGAGAGGTGATGAATTATTTTTCTTTATTAGTTTAATGAAGAGGACCTTGAATTTCCATTCCTAGAGGTGATTGATGAGGATTATTTCCTTTGTGGTTGAAGAACTATCCATTTATGGACTATTTGGTATACCCTTCAGACATTAGGTTTTTGTTCCCTTGAAATAAATTAAGAGGAGCTTCCTTCCTGGAAGGTTTTTTCCTAATTTCTTATTGAGGTCTCCCATTCTAAAATTTGAAGACTTAAGAGTAGGGAAATGATTCCTGAGATGCACTTGGGTGTGGCATTCCATGCAAAAAACAGGTTTATTCTCATACTCTAAAGGTTGGCAATGGTAATAGAAGCCATGCTTGATATCAACAATGGTAGAGATTTTAGAGTCAATATTTGCATTGACACAAATCCAAGAATGAATTATTTGAGTGTAGGCTAAAGTTACTGGGTCAATAGAAATTAGCTCTCCAATAACTCTAGCAATTCCTTGTAGGATATCCTCATGCCATAAATAAAAGGGAAGGTCAGGAATCTAAATCTAGATAAGAGCAAAATTTATGCTCTGAGTGTCAGGATTGAAATCTTCAATCCACCTTCAGAGGAAAAGGATTCTTCTACCGAGGAACCACGAGCCACCAGATAAGATGTGAGCAAATTCATCATGGTTGCTTAATCTAATGGTGAATAATACTTTGGAAAAAGCTACAATATCCATGCTACCAAGGGTATTCCATTTTTAAAAGGCCCACCATCAGATGGTTTCCATGTCAGGTATTCCTTTGATAAATTTCTTGAAGAGAGAAAAGACCTCCACTGAGAGATAGTTGAAAATTATGCTCTCAGGAATCGATAATTCCCTACCTTTAGGAATAATAGTTGAGGAAGATACCTTTGTGTGGTACCATCTACTAGTAACAACTTCAAAAATGGGTAATTCCTTGGGTTTGTCATGAGTGGGTCCCTCAACAATGCCTTGGGGAAGGGGCACTTTTTCAAGTGGTTCCTCTCCCTAAAGACCTTAAACATGTGTTGGAAATATTGAGTATATTGGTTTTCATTTATGTCAAATGTGAAATGGTTTAAAATCATCTTCAAGGTTGAAATATTAAAGTGCAAGGCAAATATCTTTCAAGGTACAATAATTTTCAAGGTAAAATAATTATCAAGGTAAAAGTATTTTTTCATGGTTGTGTGTGCAAGAAAAGGACAAGGTGTTATTTGGTTAAAAAGGTTCTCCATAAGTTATGTTTGCAAGAAAAAATACAAGGTTCTCCATGGTCATGTTTACAAGAAAAAAACAAGGTTATCTATGGTTATGTTAGAAATAAAAATACAAGGTAGACAAGGTTCCGTTAAAAAATATTTCTTTAGTGCAAGGGTAAAAAAATATTTCAAGAGCAAAGGAAAAAATATTAAAAAATAAATTATAATATTTAAACCAAAGTTTAAATATTATAATAAAATAAATTTAAATTTTAAATGGCGTAAAAAATTAAAATTCAAATGGTGGCAAGATGTCCAATGTGTCTCCCATCGTCGGATTATGGGCTTCCCAAACCTCATTGTCACTAAAGATGACGTGACATAGTCCGCTGGGTACTGATCCGTTATAGCATGTCAGGTCACTCTTCATAAGCAACAACACGTCAGTCTTTATCTCAACAATTCACGGTGTCCGAGTCATACTTTGAAGACTCTCATCCACACCTCCACCTAGCTATCATGGCAAACATGCAGTCACTATCACCGTTCGATCACATTTGGCTTCCATGACTGCCTTGCATCATCGCCTACCGTTATATTTTTATACAGAGATCCAGTCAGAAGCAAATCTTCTACGTGGGATATCTTCGGTCCGTATCTACGTAGATGAGTATATCGTTTGCCATCCACGCGACCACCACTGCTGTATACACAACACTCTGCAGTCGTTTGGTATATGCTCCAACCTACCAATAACCACAAAACTACGTAAATTATCTTAACATGATTAAAGCCAATATTCTCTCGCAGGTGAAGGACCGTAACCTAAAATAAACAACTAACTTAAATAAAGTCATAACTCAAAACCAAAACATAACTTAAGCTTAAATTAAACAAATACTAAAAGTAAATTAACTCCAACTGAATATATATATATATATATATATATATATATATATATATATATATATATGACACACATATATCTATATATATAAGTTTTATTGTTTTTATTTTTTATTTTTTATTTTTTTATATTATCTTTTTTGTTATTTTATAATTATAATAAACATATACATATACATTTATTATAATTACTAATTTTATTGTAATGCAATCAAACAATTACTTTCAAAAAATATATATTTATTGAAAATCAACACAAATGATAACTTTAAAAAAGTAATTTAAAATAAGCCACACACATTAACACTAGTCAAACAATAAAACCCCAAAACATAAAAACAAAACCTATCAAAGTTAACACTCAAAGGTGAGCAAACTTCCAAAACCTAAAATTTTAAGGTGGGTCCCCAAGATTTGGGGATAGTTGTGGTGAGGCCACAACACCACCTTATAAAACTATTTTATTGCAAAACTCAAAATTCTAATAAAATCAGAAAATGAGATCCAAATTACCTAAAATTTTTACTGCGTCCTCTTGATGTGATTATATAAAACACCTCAAAATTTCATCAAAAAATACCTCAAGATGCATGAGATATGAATGATTTACTCAATCTCTTCTTAGCTCACTCTAGTGACAAAGCCTCTTGATGTCACTCTTCTTTGATCAAACACTATGCCTTGATCCTTACAACTCTACTGCATGTTGGCCACTTGAGTTTCTCTGATAAGGTGCATGCTTCAGATCTCTTCATGCCACTCTCCATAGGTTTTGATCTGTTTCAGCAATCTTGGGACACTCTAATACCAAATGAGAATCAATAGTAAAATTATTCTATTGTTTAAGGAAAAGAATACAAGCTTTATAGTTCGTAAAAGAACTAAAACATAGACAACTTGTTCAAAGAAATACTCAAGCTAACTAACTAGCAACCTATAATAGTAATAGATCCTTAGGTATAGGTTCTAGGTGATGAAAACAACTAACTAAGCATAAAAATCTCTTATCCTAAAAACTTTCAAATCTTGGACTATAGTCAAACATTGACCAACCAAGCCAAATTATCAATGTATGCTAATTAGAATATTAAACTAAAACTAAATACTAGGACTTAATACTTAGGACTAAGGAGACAATGTGAATATATTCCAACAAAAATATGCCTCTAAAGCTGATAGTGTCATACAACATGTAGGCAGGAGCATTCAGCCGCTTGTCTCAAGACAAGGTCCAACCTTGATAAGAACTCCTAGATCGAATGTGACCCGCCTTGTCAACATACCTATAAGGATCATGCTTTATTCTACTATTTTTAAGGCTACCTAATCCCAAAAACCTGACATACCATAGCAACCAAAAAAGTTGATTTTTCCCTTGGGGCCTAATTATGAGGGCCAGAGTGGATAATTTTTTAAAACATTCTCATAACCCTGGTGATATTGATCCACATCATCTTTGATCATTATGAATAAGATCTTCCACATCATGCATCACTCCCTAGATCAACATGATCAAACCATCTGAATTCACTCCTATATTTTCGAGCTTATCTGCCACCTTTTTAGATTCTATAAAGGTATGTTGGACTACCGTGTCACTTCTGGATTGTAGCTGGATCCTTGCCTCTTTTATGCATGCCTAAATCTTCAAGGGAGGTTTTTTGTTATTTCTAAAGAGGTTTATAATATTGAGTGAAAAACCCTCCACTATCAGCCAATCCTGGGCATCCTTAGCCAAAACCACTCCTATCCACATGGCTCTAGCTTTGGCTTCATTATTTTTTTGGGTTCCTAAATATTCTGCAAAGGCAAACACAATGTGATATTTATGGTTTCTCAACATTCCTCTAACCCTGACCCTGCCACACCAGTTGAGCTTGAAATGGAGGATCCTTAGGTTTTAACAAAACTGTGTAGGCCAAATTAACAAAAAATCACCACTCTCTGTTGTGGCTCAACACACATGGTCCTCTTGCCCTCCTTACAGGATGAATTGTTACCTCAAGATGTTTTATGGATTTCCACCTAGGCTTATTATTGTCATGGCCCATGAAATCCACAACTTTTTTTCCAAATATTTTGTTAGTATAAATTTTTAACTTGGCCATGTTAGGATCATGAATTAGGGCTTCACCTCTAGCCCACTTGTCCTCCCATAATTGGATATTTTGGCCATTCCATAGGATCCACATCAAACCTTTGCTAATTGTGTCTCTACTTGTCAATATGGCTTTCTAGAAGGCTGATCCTATGTTTGGAACTGCACTACTCAAAAAATATAATCCTTGAAGATACTTCCTTTTCACAATCATAGTTCACTCGTTCTCAACATTTGTAATCAAGCACTAGGCTTGTTTGGTCAACGAGGCTATATTGAGATGTGCAACTCTTATAAGACCTACTCCTTCGTTCTCCTTTGGTTGACAAAACTTGTTTCAACCAACAATATGGATGCACTACCTTTCTTATGACCCTGATAAAAGGAAGTGTTTTGAAACTATTCTATTTTATGGTACACCTTGGTAGGGGCCTTGAACACTGATAAAAAATACATTGGGATGCTCTGGAGTGATGTCATGGTTAGAGTTGCTTTGCCAGCCTGGGATAAGACATGGCATTTCCACCCTATGAGTTTCTTTTGTATTCTTTCTAGCACATTATTCCACATCAACTCGATAGGAGTACCCATGAACAATGGTAGACCCAAGTAAGATGTCAAAAGGGTGGAGATAGAACACTCCTAAATCCTAGAGTATTGAGGAAATAGATCTTGATTTTTTTAAAGTTTACCTTATGTCCCACTGCATCCTCGTATATAATTAGGATATATTTGATGATCTTGGCCTCTCTCACTGAACCGAAGATGAGGAAAAAAGTATCATCAATAAATTGATGATGAGTTACTAGATTGGTTACATATGTTGCTTTGATCTTGGAGATAAGGCCAACATTGCAAGAAAATTTTATTGTCCTTCTAAGGGCTTCTACAATAATAATGAAGAGCATAGGGGAGATTGGATCTCCTTGTATGAGGCTTATGTTGCTCTGAAAGTACCCTGTTGTGGACCCATTAACAAGGATTGAGAACCATGGATTACAAATACAACCTTTGATTAGCTTGACCCAATATGGATGATATAGATATAATATATAGCTATATATTTATAACATAATTATAGGAATGTGCAAAATTTTCTCTTGATTGTAAGCATGTTCTTGAGTTTTACTTCTATGGTAGTATCTTCTATAATATGTAACATTAAAGTACTTAATATAGTGAATACTAAAATATGATTTGTAAAGAATACTTTTGTAGAAAACCAATTTACTTTATGGTAGAGAATATATTGGTAATATTCTAGGAATAATTTTAGTATCGTAATATAAGGAATTATATCTAGAAATATATCAGTTCATGCAACCCTAGTGCTAATCACAAACTTACCAATAGTAATCAAGGACTAATACAAAACTTTCAATGCCAAACAACCCTGCAAAATCAATTTCCATTGATTTCATCTATATTTTCCCATATCTATACATAGTAAAGACTATGCTATTGTATCAATTGATCATTGTTGAAAAAAAAAAATATTATTCCTTCTTTTAGATTTATTTAAACTAAAAATATTGTTAAAATCTACTTCACATATGTGTAATGAAAATTTAGTTTTCTAAAATCCATTGTATCAAACAAGTATAGTAAATATTTTAGGATTTTTTGTTCTATTCAATGGAGCATGGTGAACACCCAATCAACCATGTGTACAACCTTGCATCCTTAGGCTTATGATCAATATTTATTGAATTGACTAATTATGCATTTTCATCGAATGTACAAATCCAATCATCCATTCAAATTGGATGGAAGTATCTCATATATTAAACAAGGGTATATTCAAAATCCTCATAACCATAATATATACATCCAATATCATGGGATTTTCAAGTTCAATTTTTGTCCTTTTCATATAGCTCCTTCTATGGAACCCATGGAGTACTAAACATAGATTTTAAAAAAATAAAAATTACAACATGGTTTGTCGAAATGATTTACTATATCTAAATTATATCCACATGATTTTTTGGAGATGAAAAATTAGAAATAGAATAAATTTGATGGCAAACATCAAGTCCCACATTTATCCATTATTGGATAAAAAACATGGTTACATGTTTATAATAATAGAATTATAGAACCCATAATAAGAATATACCTCCATTCTATGGATAATACATCATGAATAACAAGGTAAGAGAGAAATATTTCAATATGAGTATTCTATATTATTATCGTATAGATCCAATCAAAAATATTGAGCTTGTTAGGCCTTATCATCTATTTTTGTTGGAGTTCTCTTCAATAATATAATTATTGCCTACTAAGGAAATTGATCCAAGAAATTTAGCACCATTGGAGAAAGATCAAAATTTTCGTACTTTTGGACTAATACCACTATAAAATACTTTATTTTGATATACATAGTGGTAGAGAAGGGATAAAATGGTTATTAATTAAATTGGATCATATTGAATCAAATATAGATAGTTTTTTCACATATTATCAAACATTGATATAAAAGGAACAATTTCTTTTCAAATAGGAGCACTTTATCTCAACATAGATACTTAACCATATTGTTATTAACATAAATTTATAATCGATCTAGTTATATGAATATTCTAACTAGTATATTAAGAGCATAAATTTCTTATTGACGTAGGTGACCTAACCAAATTATTGAAAGCATGATGTTATGCTTAGACCTTTAATGAATGATAAATATCACATTATATGAACCTTAATTTTATGTTTGATAGGGTATGAATAAAATCATATGGAGTTCATATAATTGTAACATATGACATAATATAAAAGAAATACATTATTCCACTTCCTAGAATTTAGTTGTACTATTATCACAAGTACTTAATATAAAATCTCAAGCATCTACATGTGAGGCCTACACATATGAAGAAATCATTAAACATGGAGACAATCGATATTCCAATAGTTTTGAGGATACATAAGGACCACAAGATAATTTGGATAAGACAAAAATTCATATGGAGAATGGAAATAGAAATAGAGTTTACACTCCAAGTGTGTCCCTCGACTCTTTGTCCCTAGTTGGAAAATTCATTAGATCTTAGCCAAACATGGAATCCATATACAAATGGTCTTTCACCAAATGGCATCCAAATGGCTAAATAATCTTGATGATACTAACCATGTTATCATGAGAGGGCCTTGGTTATTTGGTTATCATAGTTTTTTCATAAGAATGTAGGATGCTGGTTTCGACCTCAAAATCTAAATTATCAACATGGCACCGATATGGGTCAGAATACCTAGACTCACAATCTAGTTCTAGCATGAAGTAATCCTAAGAAGAATTGCCTAGTCCATCAGTGACCTTGTGGACTTTTAATCAACCATTAAAGCTAAATATAGAATGATTTATGCTCATATTTTCTTCAATTCTAACTTGGGTTTAGATCTTCCTACTTATATTAACCTTATTTCAGGATCCTATCATATGTATTAAGCCATTGCATATGATAATAAGCCAACCTTCTACATCGAATACTGAAGGTAGTGTCACCTAAGGATGTAATGCCCTTCCTTAAGGAGAGAATATAAGAATAAGCATCTCTAGACAAAGAATATCTATGTGGAAGAACAGTTGACTGGAATGACCAAGAAGCCAAGCATTCAAGCTAAATTCCTTTGCAATGATGCAACTACCAATGCAAAAGACAAGTAGCCAATACCTTTGTCCACTAATCATACCCTATATTAGGTATGTTCACTCTTTGCTAATCTTATTCCTTTCAAATTTTTGGTTGAATCTCATTCTTATTATTGTAGTCCTCTTGAAGTAACCTTTGTTAATATCCCTCACGACTTTTCCCTTAGAAATCTTATTATGGAATAAGTCATTCCTCATGATAACTACTTAAGAATCCTATTGAGGAAGAGGTTCTCCCTAATTCCTTTTCAAGGTTTGGCCCTTTGTTCTTAGCCTTAACTAATTCTTACCTAAACCTCATGAATGATCTATATCATAATAATAGCCATGTTCTATACCCTATTAGAAATATCAAATCCCCTATTTTTAAAGAGTCTTCTAGACCACCTAAGTTGGTTAGCAGGAATAAAAAAACTCAGCTGATATTGAAAATGGTAAGAAGAATGGTAGGACTTCCATCCAATATCTAATAAAGAATGACATAGATAAGGATATTTCAAATGGTATTTAGACCACCCTACTCTCATCCCAAATAGACCTAATTTGAAGAGATATTTCCAAGGAATATGGAAAGCGACCCAAACCTCCCCAATATTAGAATAGGGGTGAAGAAATATTCATTAAAACACCATAAATGAATATCCTCTCCTTTAATGTGAGATACCTCAATGGAATTACCAATTATCACGCGTTATCATGCATGAGGAAAGATATTAAACCCAAAATTTTACTTCTTCAAGAAACCAATATCAAGATCACAAATTCTTAGAATATTGTTAAATCCATTTGGAAACACAATGAATTCATTTCTAGTCTAGCTTGAGGAACATTTGGGAGTCCCTTGTGCCTCTAGGATCCTTCTAATTTTGATGTAGAATTCTATATTTATTAGATAGTCACAAACATCCTTTTCCTTTTCAAAGACACCAATGTCAGTTGGGTGATCTCAAATATTTATGTCACTAACAATCCTACGAAATGATTAATGCTTTGGAATACCCTCAATCAAATGAGGAATTCCTTCTTTGATTAGGTATGGATGCTGGTTGGAGATTTTAACAACCCTATTATCCCTTAGATAATTTTGGAGGAGCTTTTATTACTCCAAAATGCTATGAGGACTTTGTAGATTTTTTTTATAGCCATGAAATTATGGATATTGAGCTAAAAGGAACTAAATTTACGTGGAGCAATAGAAGGGTTTGGGACCATCTCATCCAAATTTGGTTGGATATATTCTTCATTTACAAAGAAATAATCCATTTTATTTGTGATGTTTCTCTCCATTCCCTTTCAAGGATTACCTCAGATCTACCTCCTCCTTCAAGCATCTATTTAGTTTTGAATCCATGTAGTTTCAATATCATGATATTGGATCCAAGATTTCTAAATGGTGGAAGTAAATATTTAATGGTCCTCGCATCTATTAAATTACCAAAAAACTTCACTTTATAAAAGATAATCTCAAAATCTAGAACAAATAGGTTTTTGGTAATAATTTTAAATCCAATAAGGTCATTATAAACAAACTTAGGATTTTCAAAGAGTGGATCTAATATGGTATGCTAACTTTTGATATCAAAACCAAAGCGAATAATATCCTATCTAAATTCCACAATACTATAGAAAAAGAGGAAATATTCTAGAGGTATAAATCTAGAGATCTTTGGCTCAGAGAGGGGTATTCCAATATAAAGTATTTCTCTTCCTCTACCCTTAGGCATCATATTATCAAATAAAATTAGATAATTGTATAAATTATGGGTCTATGATCAACAAAATCCTTGATATCAAAGCTTGTGGGTGTCTTTGACCACCATCCACATGCACTTTCAAATAAAAGTGCTAAATATAAATAAATATTTTTGGCTGATTTTAGCAAGGACCAGAAGTGTTACACCTGACCAATTCCTGGGTTGGTCCTAGAGATCCAACTCGATCAAGAAGTATAAATCTACCAAGTCTAATGGAGATAAATTTTTTTAGCATTTTCTAGGGACCCAAAATGGCCTAGATGTCTGACCCAAATAGCAAGTTGATAGTGGCCAAAATAATTCATTTAATCAGAGCTTGATGAAATTCCAAATGTTTATCCTATCCAAATAAGGTCAAATATTTTGCACCCAATTATAGCCCAAGGTGGTGTAAAATTTCTAGCACATACATAAGGAGAAATGACTAGATCTTAGAAGTGTCAAAGGAATAATGCCCAATAGTATACCGAAGGCTCGACCATGGTGAAAAGATATCGTATTACGGTAATTAACTATGTACCCATGAAACCTGGATATTTGCATCGAGAAGAAACACAAAAGGTTTACATATATCCATTCAAAGACTAGATGCTAACAAAAGTAAAGTGTAGGGGGTGCCATATGATTTATATTTCACCAAAGCATGGTAAATTATCAAATATCATACATGTTGCTAAAGCCTACTTTGGAGGCCCAAAATATTTTACCCAATCAACACTCAAAACAGTGCCAAATCCTCAACTTTATACCAAATGTTTTAGGATGGAAATAAAATCAAGCATTGATACCACTCAAGCACCTCAACTAGGACAAAATACTCTAGGATATTGAATACATGATATCATGACTTCATAATGCATAAGCTTTGTAGCCAATTCAATCAGATTCAATGTTGCACCACTTGCATAAGTATTATCATCATCTTATGATATTTGGAGGATAATATCACTTGCCAAAATAATATCAACAAGGTGGTTACACTCATGGCCATTATGTAGGATATAGAGTGACTCAACCAAAAATAATCATCAAATATCAATGGACCAGATGCAAGATGTAAGCACAACACTACTCAACATAACATAGATTTTGGCTAAATAAATAGATTAGGATGATATTTTTTGAGTGGCCATACTTCTAAATAGTTCAAAAAACTAGAACCCTCTCTGACATAACATCAATCCATTTCTAAATAATGATGTTTTTGATACTAATAATATTATAAACAAGAAATATTTCAAAATATATCAATGGAAACTTGTTGAACTCATTGAAGCTTCCAAATAGTTCAAGAGAGAACTCATTGAAGCATATATCAATGGAAACACATTCAATTACATGATCTATATTTCAAGACACATATTGAAGTGGTAATAAATATTTCAAGTGAGAATTTCAAAATTAAAATTTTTGAAGGCGAGAAGTATGGTCACAAAGAACTTGGTTCAAGAAATGTCTCAAGGAATTTAGAAGATGTGCAAGATGGTTAGGAAAAGGTGTTTCAACATTTTTAAAAACAGAAGTTTATACTTAGAGGGGGGGTGAACAATATAAGATAAAATTTTACTTTTCTTTCCAAACAATACTATTTAATATAATCAATTGCAATACCAATAGCTGTAACAAAGCAATGCACAAATCATCACACACATGAGAGACACAGATTTAACATCGTTCATCCAATGTGGGTTACATCCATGAAGAAAATATTTCTTATAAATTTTCTAAATAGATTTCTTGGGAACCCATTCCCTATAACATTGTTTATGGACCTTTGTCCAAAGGAGACACAAATTCCCTATGCTTAATTTTGTGGAACTCTATCCACAAGAAACTTCTATCCATACTTTTCTTATTTATGTATCTCTATCCATAGGAGAAATCTATCCCCTTTGTGTTGGTTCATGGAACTCTATCCACAAGAGACACCTCTCATATTTTCTATGGTTTGTGTAACTCTATCTACAAGAGAAATCTATCCTCTGTCTGTTCTATGGAGATCTATCCAAAGGATACACCTCTCCTCTCTTATTTGGTTCATGGAACCCTATCCACAAGAGAAATCGATCCCCTTGCTGGTTTGGTTCATGGAACTCTATCCACAAGAGAAATCTATCCCCTTGCTAGTTTGATTCATGGAACTCTATCCACAGGAGATTCCTCTACTTTACTCTAGTTTGTGGAACTCTATCCATACAAGACTTCTCCTCTATGCTCTGGTCACTTCCAAAGCTGATACACACCTTTTATTTGACTCTTCTCCAAGCCTACTCACAAGGCTTACTCAATTTTACTCATAAATCTATCAAAAACTTGTTTCAAGTATTCTTATAAATTTTCTCTCAACACTATCCTAAATTTATACACATTACACGCATAAATATGTCTTCAAATATACTTCAAGTATTCTCACAATACTTGTTCAAATCTACCTTAAACTTGCTTCAAGTCTTCTCACAAGACTTACTCAAATATACCTTAAACTTGCTTCAATTCTTCTCACAAGACTTGCTCAAATCTAACACAAGTAACTTTGCTATGCTCTTCTCTAATACATTCTCAAAATAACTCATAACACATGCTCAACTAATACCAAATCTTGCACACAAATTATATTCAAAATATTTCTTATATATATTTTAGAAATGCTTTCTTTAAGTAGGCAGTTTAGACATATTCTACCTAGAATTCATTTAACATATTTAACATATAGATAATGATATGTAATATCAAATTCCCAATATGCTCTTCACATTCACATATATTGCATTCATAAAATCATATCTCTACTTCTTTCCAATCCCTTTCAAATCAAATCAAACTAGTGTATAAATTTGCTTCACAAAACTGGTTTATATTCCTTGTAAATTTACTCTCAAAGATCAAACACAATAATGCACAAATTACTTCACAAAACTAGTCTCTAAAACTTGCCCATTCACATTCAATATCACTCATATTAATACCAAAATTCTTCACAAGTTATTTCAACAAGAATGCACAATTTATTCTCAAAAAAACCTAGCACAAGTGATTCAAATTTCACTAATCAATGATGCATAGTTTGTTCTCAAACCCTAGCTCAAATATTTCCAACAATACACAATAATCAACCCTTTTATCTCCACCTTATGATTTTGAAATATTCACTCAACCAAACACATTAGATAAGGAATAATGTCAACATACCTCTTAACTTGCTTTGATGAAAATGTACCCTCAAAAACCTGTCTCAAAATAATTTCCTCTTCAAAGTGCCACTTCAAAACTGATTAGTAGATTTCTCTTTCAAACCATCAACATTAAATTTCTTCTAAAAATATGTGCTCAATGAAATATGAAAATGATGTTCAATGAATCTTCTTTTGTTATCAAAATATATGACATTAACAATCATCAAAACCCATCAAACTTACTTTTCACAATATAAAAATTTCAACAAAAAATCAAACCACAATAACACCTTATAACTCCTACTTGTAAAAGATGCAAATTTTCAATATCAATAAAGTACCTTATGATCATAAATAACCCTAAGTGAAGAATAATTTTAATTTCCTTTTCATAAACCTTATACCTCCTATTATCACATGCAAAAATTATCCCCTTCTAATTTTCTCTTTATATTATTTTCAAAATAAAACGTTATAAAACACCTTTATAATTTCTATTTGTAAAATAGAAAGTTTTATAGAATATCCTTATAAATCCTAATTTTCATAAAATACTTTAATAACTCACACCCTTATGACTCCCTAATTTCCAAAAATAAAAAATTATAACAAAAATTAAGGCCCTTACCACTTCTACCGCCAAAGGGAGTCGAACGTGAAACCTCACGAAGCCCACGCTCTAGTGCGATCTAGAATGCCAGCTAGGATGGCCCACCCAATTGAACCAAAAGCATGCAATACATATTTTATTAATATTTTATTTCACCCAAACATCATTTAAAAAATAACTATCACTATGAATTGAACCTGAAACCTACTCATCATCAATGTCTTATGCAGGATCTGCTTGCCACCTGAGCTAGTTGTCCAGTTGGAACCAAATAGACACTACCTCCTATCTTGAGGTTCGTGCACCTTCCACCTTTCTTTAAAAACCTGTGCACTATTCTTACTCCTTCTTGTCCTTGCTTCAAATTTGTGTGTTGCCCTCACGAATGGAATGAATTATACCTTGTTCTTAATCTCCTCAACATTAATCTCATAGACAGTCCTAGTAAATGATTTTTATTTTCCTACTTATATATGCAATCCAAAACTTAGGAACACCATTGATGGAATATGTAGGCCTTTTCCACTTGCTAACCTGGCCGCCAACTCAAACCTGAACCTGCGCAGAGGCATTGGCAAAATTTCAGTGAAAATATGGCAAAATCCTTAAGACATCAGTAATACCGAGATGATAAGCATTGATGAAGCGTCCAAGGTGGAAGAAATTATGAAACATCATATCCAGCGAGGACCCGACAGAGATGAGGCCATGTTTCTAGGATTGAATGACTCAGATTGCTGTTTACACGGTGGATAGTGTGGTAACGCGCAGACGATACAGTGATAATTACAAAATCATCGGATATGGCATACGTGGATTGTCTTGTAAACTTGTACTGTTAGCGTCTATAGGATAGAAACATAAATGCCTTCATGGAAAGCATGGCTTTAGTGGCTAGATGGACATGACAGGAGAGAGTAGGACCCCTGTGATAGACGAACAAACAAATACCAAGCAATTCTAATAGCATTCGGAGATAGCAGGTTGCAATGTTATTCGAAGACCGAGGAGGTACGTCGTCAGAGCTAGGGAAACTAGCATCGAATATTATCACTGAAGACAAGAAACCAGGGCTTTCTCCATCACTTGGAATCACCAATATGCGCATTATACACATCAAAAATATTACAATACAGTTCTGTGGTAACGTATGACAGTGGCGACACAGGTGAAATTCTGCCAGATTAAACAACTTTGAAAGAGGTTACAACATGGACCGACGAACACGTTGGAAAGTAACCGTTTGAGAGCGCCACCAAGCCTAGAATAGCAACAATTCTAAGAGAGAGCTAGTGTCACGGTAGTGGGCTGTCATAGCAGGAAGGCATAATGGAGATTGTCGTAGGAAAGACGACGTGGCATTGAGGAGTTGGAGCAAAGTAGATTACCTAAAGCGATGATAAGGACCACCTAGACAGTGCAGTCGATTGACAGCTATAGTGTTTGAAAATGTCATCCAAGGGCTATGCGATGTTGTGGATGAAACATGGTGACCCTTCGCAGAAGGACAAGGTTTCCACTAAGCCAAATCAACCTGCTTAGGCAAAGTTCCTAGCCGCGTGGTGCAAAATGTTCATGGGTTATGCACAGGTTGGTCTGGCTATCAGGGAAATTTTACCCTAATATGGAATACGTTAAAAGGCATTACTAAAGACAGACTGCATCATTGTCCAGGTGTACGTAATTAGTGAATAACCAAAATGGATGGAAAGCTTGCCTACATTGGAAAATACGATAAAGGAAGGCCCTAAAAGTATTTTAGTTATATTATTTGGTTGTTCTATGTGCCAAATATTAAATTAAGTATACTAGAAGTCATGAAAAACCATCACGAAATTTGTCAAGGCCGTTGCAAAGGCTTGGAAAGGGAAACAAAGTGAGCTACCGTCAGAGGATAAGAAGAGAAAGAAAAGAAAAAACGTTTCAGGAGGGAATCCTCACATGCTCGAAGAGTAGAAATGTAAACAAGAATAAGAACGCGAGCAGAGAAGGCGTTACCCAACGAAGAAAAAAAGGAGGGCTTTCAAATAGTGCTAGGAAATGTTGCAATGGGGTTGGAAAATTAGTGAAGGAGGAGCAGAACCTGAAGGAAGGAAGAAAACAAGATTTTTTTTGTTGTGAAATGGTGGTTTTCTTTCTGTGTATTATGAACCGGATTTCCAAAACGGATTTGCAGATTAAATAAATGATTACATCTGATGTTATTTATTTTCAACGTATTGGATTTTAGTTTATGTTATGCATGCACATCGTTTCATCAATATTTTAAAATTTTAGTATGTTTTAAAAAATACTTTTAAACTCCGGCCATAACCATGATTAGTATTGCGCTTCTGCAGGTCTAACATGGTGATGTATTCTGCTAATCTAATTTTTTTTATGTTAGAGAACTGCTTGGAAATCTTTAACAGAGTCATTTCTTTAATTTGAGGGTACCTATATCTCTGGTCCATTATCCACAGAACTTCAATGTCTGGTCCTTTTCCAGAAAGTTAATTTCTGGTCCTATCTCAGAAATTATCTGCTCCTTTACAATCATTGATTGTTTCAAACATCTGGTCCTCATCCAGATTTTGCTTTTCATTTATGTTATTTTCAAGCATTCTAGTTAGTTTTTGGTCCCTCTCCAAAACTTGTAAAATTCTGGTCCTTTTCCAGAACTGTTAGCTTTTGGTCATCTTCCAGAATTTTCGAGCATCTGGTCCCTCTTTCCAGATTTCTGTTTTGTTTATTTTCTCTAACTTTACCTTTTGTGTTTATTTTCATTAAAGTAAGTTCTAGTTTCTAACCATTTCCTTTCGTCACATAAAGTCTAAGATAAAATGAATCTGCAAGGCAGGGAGAGGTTTATTCATGTGAGTTTGTCATATTAAAGCACAGATAAAATGAAGTGGGTTTCCCACAACACTGACTAACCCTGCACATAAATCTGAATTAAAATGCACAAACTAATTCCCAAATGCTAATGCAGATTTCATGAATAAACAAAAGATAAAAGGAAGTGGTTATTCCACAACACTAGTTAGCAGAACATTTTTTAAGCAAAGGATAAAAGGAACTGCTAGCATAGTTAGGGGTAGATCTCACAATTAAATCAAAGGCAAGATTCTAGGATTGGTTCTTAAGTGTTTTAGCTTTTGATTTTGCAAACAAGGGAACTCAAGCCCTTTCATTATTTGAAGCATAAAAATCAAATTAACCAGCAGGCCCCTTGTGAATGGTCATTTGCAGATTTTATTGGGATATTCTTAGCTTTGTCTCATAGACCATATCTAAAGAACCTTGGAGAAGTTTAATATTTCTTTGCAAGAGAGGGTTTTATTTAACATGAAATCCTAGTTGTGAGTGTGGTTTTGCAACAGGGAAAAATTACCACTCAACATTTTGGTGCTAGAAGGAGGGCCTGAAATGATTTTTATGCTAACTTGTTTATGATAGGTGGTTTTGATCATATGATTTTGGACTAATGTGTTTTGATTACAGGGTGTGATTGTTGATTGAGATGTTCATTTTATTATGCATTGGGACTAACGATTTGTTTTGAAATGTTTATCCATGTTATGGTTTGATGCATCATTGATAGAACTGTTCAATCACTAAGGTTAAACTGGATCCAAAGCATATCATTACTCGATCCAAAGCTATAGAGAATACCATTTTTCAAAGCCTATCACCCACTTACAGACCAAAGAAAACTCAAACTCAGGTAGTGGTCATCCCATCTAGTGGGGTCTCAGTTGGTTCCCCTAGTGTTCCTATTTTACCCATTGTTCCTCTAGTTACCCCTCAGCCTAACCCTATGGCAAATCCAGTAGCTAATGCTGCTTGGTACGGGGTACACAGTAATCCTTTACTCTTGGCAGGAGCTGCCCACGATATACCTAAGGGTATAGACAAAAGTTTGCCAAGGTATAAACACGATGGTATTAGGTTGGCTGAAGAGCACATTCGTGCTTATAAGGATACATTGATCAGATTGCAGGTCGAGCATGAAGACGTAGCTTGTAGGTTATTCCCTTTAACCTTAGATGAGCTAGCGTATGATTGGTACATTAGTTTACCTGCAGGTTCTATCACGTCATGGGCCCAACTAGAGACAACTTTCGTTAATCAATTCAGGTTACCTGTAGATCCATCGGTGATTTATAATCAATTTGTGACCTGTAAGAGAGGACCTAATGAACCCATAAGAATGTTTAACACCAGGTTTCAAAAGCTTTACACCAGGTTAACGGGTCATTTTGTTGTGACAGCAGATGTGGCTCTCCAAATCTATCTTGGTGCCTTAGATCCTTTGACGGCCATGTTTGCTAGAAGGAATCCTTTGGTTACTTCTCTGGCCTTAGCTTACACAGAAGCCATGACCATCGAGCAACAATTAATGCCTCAGGGTTATGGGATAGGACAACTACCTATAGTAGGACAACTTGGAGCATACAATCAGATTCCCATGATAAATCAAGCCTTGTTGAATCAAACTCCCATGTTGAATGCCATACCTTACAATCAGGGCTACCCAAGTATGCTCACTAATCCCACCTCGATCGCTTATCCAAATACACCCATTCAAGAAACAACCCCTCTTCTATTAGAGAACCATCTTGCTTCTCAAAGGACCATAGTGACAAATCCTCAGGTTTTGCCTACACCAAATCAAAACATTCCAAAATTTTGGAATGCAGCCAAGCCCAATGCAACTAATAGCCAACCAACGAAACTCGAATCAGAAGTTAAAGATCTAAAGAGATTAGTTCAAAATTTAAGCAGTGACATGGTTCAATCTCAAAAGCAGACATCCCAAAATAGAAGTTTCGGTTTCCAAAGAAGACAATGGAATACCAAGCCTAACAATGGAGGAGTGCCTAGTCCTGTCACTAATCCAAGTGGCACTAACCAATCTCAAGCAATAGTTAATCTTTCTGATTTTTCTAGGAGTAATTGGTGTAGAGTACACTCTACAAGTGAGCATAATGAGAATGAATGTTTGGTACTCCAATAGGCTAGGGGTATTTTACAATAGGATATCGATGAATTGGAAATTGTGACTATTAATGATTGTTCTCATGAAGCTAGTTCAAGTAAAGGCAAAAGCCATGCATTGGTGGTTGAAATAAGTGCCCCCAAAAATGATGAAATAGACGAGGAAGATGAGCTTTTAGAAGAGGAAGTTCAAGCATTTGGACATGCCCAAAAGGGGAATCACAATTATCATTTGAGGAGTAGGAATAAGTCCCCGAATACATCGTCTACTCCACCTAACAGCTCTATCATTCCACCAGATGCTAGGGCAAATAATAATCCTGCACCTCCCACTAGGACAAATTCATTTAAACCACCTCAAAAGGAGCAAAGGGGAGATAAAATAGCTTATGATATTGTTGAGGATTTAAAAAATACAAAAGCTAATATCACTTTGTTTGAGGTAGCACAGATGACAAATCAACAAGATTCATTGATTAAAGCATTGGGAAATTCGGGTAGAAGTGATGCAAAGAAGCCCACAGAAGTCCATTTTGCCTTACGAAAGGATAAAGGAGAAGTTCCTCCTTTTCTATTGATAGTTTGAATCGTAGGGAAGAATTTGCATAATTGTTTGGTAGATTCGGGTGCTTCAGGAAATGTCATGCCATATGTTATTTGTAAGAGACTAGGCTTGAAGCCTAACCCCTCGAATAGAATAGTCATCCAATTGGATAGGACTGAAGTGAATGTAGTTGGGATGCTTCACAATATTTTTATGCAAGTATCATCTGAACCGAGGATTCAATAGTATATAGATATTCACGTGGTCGATATTCTGGATAAATACGGTATGTTGTTGGCTAGGGACTGGAGCAAAAATCTAAATGGTTATCTTGCCATGGATTGCTCACACATGTGGTTACCCTGGAAAGGGGTAGCTAACCAAATCCAGGTGGAAAGGGAGCCTAGATTAAAAGAGATGATCACAGACTACAATAAACCTAATGAGATCTTGTACAATGAGCCAGAGTTGGGCATTTTCATGTTGGATACTAGTTTGGTCACAAAAGAGTCGGATGTTGAGACCTTACCTTGTGACTCTTCTATTGAGGATAATCTCGTATGGACTCTAAAATTTGATGGTTCTAGATCTAAACAAGGTAGTGGAGCTGGAGTAGAGCTCATAAGTCCTAAAGGGAAGTCCTGTATTGCAGCGTATATATTACAGTTTCCATGCACTTGTAATATGGAAGAGTACAAAGCTCTGGTTTATGGTTTACAATTGGTGTTGAACAAGAACATAAAGTGCTTGAAGGTATTGGGAGATTCTGCATTGGTTGTTAAGTAGGTAAAAGGAGAATATACATGTCGTGATGAAAGACTATCCTATTATAAAACTAGAGTTAGAGATTTGATTGATGAGTTTGATGCTTTTAATATCTCTCTAATCTCTAGAAAAGGCAATCGCGTGGCGGATTCTTTGGCAGTTGTGGCAGGCACCTTAAAACCCATTGACAAGAGGAAACTGAAAAAGTTTTCAATAGAGTTGGTGCCTTGTCCATCCATACCAGACAACGTTAAAAACCTGCAAGTCTTTGAAAGTGATAGACATCTTTTTGATTTTGTGACGAATTCAGGTGTCTTTGAGAACCAAGTCATTGATGAAGATGAAAGGTTACATGAGGAGGATGAAGAACAAGAGAAAATATCGAAGAAAGCTAACTCCATCCCAAAGGGTATTGTATCTCTCGAGAAGTTGTTTGATATTGACTATCAAGGTAAGAAATCGATCAAAATCTCACCAAAAGATGATGCCTATGAGAATGTCAATATTGGAGGTAAGGGTGAATCGCATAATGTCCTCATTGGAAAGGTTTGTACACCTCAAGAAAGGGAGGGAATAGCTCAGTTTCTTAGAGAATATATGGATTGTATTGCTTGGACGTATGAAGATTTGAAGACTTACAACCAAGATATTATTATGCATACTATTCCCCTAAATCCTAATTCTAAACCTTTTAGGCAGAAACAACGTATGGTCAACCCTCTTTTGGAACCCTTGATTGAAAAGGAAATAAAGAAATTGTTGGATGCTAGAATTATATTTCCTGTTCGCCATTCCACTTGGGTTGCTAATATAGTGCCTGTTAGGAAGAAAAATGGGGAAATCAGATTATGCATCGATTTCAAAAATCTTAACAAATCTTCACAAAAGGACAATTATCCCCTTCCTTCTATTGACAACATCTTACAAATGGTCAACGGGTCCGAAATGATGTCATTTTTGGATGGGTATTCTGGATACAATCAGATCCTCATTGACCCTAAGGACAGAATGAAAACTGCTTTAACCACAAAATGGGGTACATTTGTGTATAGAAGAATACCTTTTGGTTTGCTGAATGTCGGTGCAACGTTTCAGAGAGCCATGGACTATGCATTTAGAGATATTATTGGTAAGTGCATAGTTGTTTACGTAGATGACATACCCGTGTTTTCAAAGAAAATAAAGGATCACATTGGGGATTTGAGAAAGGTCCTTCAAAGATGTAGAGAACATGGAATATCACTTAACCCAAAAAAATGCATCTTTGGAGTGATGGAAGGGAAGTTGTTAGGACACGTGATATCAAAAGAGGGAATCTCTATAGATCCCGAATGAATAGAGGCCATCCAAAAGATACCTTTCCTAGAAGTAAAAGGGAGTTAAAGTCTTTCTTTGGAAAAATCAACTTTGTTCGGAAATTTATTTTTGGATTTGCTGAAATAGTCAAACCTCTAAACGACATGCTAAAAAAGGATGTGAATATCAAATGGACACAGGAGGCTAAGATTGCTTTTCAGAGTGTAAAAGATGCTATCTCTAATGCACCCGTGTTAGTAAGTCCTGATTATACAAAACCTTTCTTCATTTACACTTTTGCATCTGACCATTCGTATGCTAGCGTGCTAACACAAAAAAGTGAAGGTAACATTGAAAATCCAATCGCATTTTTGAGTTCACCACTAAAATATGCTCAAACAAGGTATACCATTCTGGACAAGCAAGCATATGCTCTGTTTAAGACTGTTAAGAAAGTTAGACATTACATCTTGCATAGTAGAGTATTTGCTATTGTTCCTGACCCGACTGTGAAAAATATGTTAATGCAGAATGAGCTGGGAGAAAGGAGAGGGAAATGGATGTCTACTCTTCAAGAATTCGATCTCGAAATTCATCCGATGAAGCTTGTTCGAGGTCAAGGATTGACCAAAACCTTGGCAGAAATAGATCCTCAAATTTCTTGTCAACATTACAATGTAGGAGACATTACTCAAGATGAATGGTATGTAGATATTGTCTACTTATTACTGAATGGTATGTGTCCTCCAAACTTGAACTCCACGCAAAGAAGAGCTTTACGTTTGAAATATTCAAATTTTATGATTAATGCAGGTGTTTTATATAGAAAAAATCATGAAGGAATATTTTTGCGTTGTCTAAATAAAGAGGAGTCTACTCAAGTTTTGCAAGAATTCCACGGTAAATACGGGACGGGACATGGTTCGGCCAATGCTACTGCCCATCAGATTCTGAGATCCGGTTATTATTGGCCTCAAATATTCAAAGATGCCCATTCCCATGTGAGAAACTGCCATACTTGTCAAGTGGCCGCCAATAGGGAAAGACAAGCATCAATGCCATTACAACCTGTAATAGAAATGAGACCCTTTGCCCAATGGGGTTTAGATTTTGTAGGGGTTATAAGTCCTAATTCATCATATCTTCATAAGTATATCCTTACTGCTTCTGATTATTGCACAAGATGGACTGAAGCCATCCCTACTAAAAATTGTACAACCGAGGTCGTCATCCAATTCCTAGAAGATTATATTGTGACCAGGTTTGGAATGCCCCATTCTATTGTTTGTGATAATGGATCTGCATTTATTTCATCATGTTTCGTAGAGTGGGCATATGATAACAAGGTAAGCATTAAGCATTCTTCTAATTACTACCCTCAAGGTAATGGATTAGCTGAATCCTCAAACAAAAACTTGTTGACGGTTATTAAAAAGTTGCTTGAACATAACCCTAGGGATTGGCATAATAAACTAAAGTTTGCATTGTGGGCTGATAGGATAAGAATTAAGGAATCTATTGGAACTTCACCATACCACTTGGTTTATGGTCAAGATCCAATTTTTCCCACTAATCTAAAATTGCAAACTTTACAGTTTATGAGGGAGTATCTAGGTACTGATGATAAAATTGAAGCACACCTCACACAACTAATGCATTTGGATGAAAAAAGAGAAGAGGCATTACTCCACTTTAGTAAACATCAAGACGTAGTCAAAATATGGTTTGACAAAAGGGCAAAAATTAAGGATTTTAGAATTTCTGACCTGGTTTTACTTTGGGATAAGGCACATGAAAAGAAAGGTGATCATGAAAAATTTGATTGTCTCTGGTTAGGTCCTTACCAAATTGCTGAGATTCTTGGTGAAAATACTTTTCGTTTGAAAACTTTAAGTGGAGAAGATGTTCATTTACCTATAAATGGACAGTTTTTGAAACATTATTTTCACCCATGAGATGGTCCATATCTTGGGACATTTTGTACAATAGTGTATATTGTTGTTTGGTTGTGTGTTTTGGTTTTGGTTTTCTATTTTGGGAGTTATCTCAAGTTTTGGTGTGGTGAGCTTTGTGTTGGTTTCCTTTTCAAGTGTGGATTAAATTAGGTTTTGGATTCGGTTTTCCAAGTTTTGGTTTGCAAGTTTAAGTTTTGAGTTGGTTCCTCTATTGGTGGTTGTGTTCTGAGGTAGTTGCTAATGATTTGCCTCTCAAAGGATGAATTAACTATCATGTAGAGCAAATAAAAGGGACATAATTATTTAGCAATTACTCCTAGATTGTGGGGACTAAGATAGTGAATGTTGGAAGCCATGAATCATTTTTGCTAAAGCTACACATGAACACATCATATTAAGGTGCATTTTTGGAAACTTGAAAGAGGAAGTTACTTGTTTTGCATATCAAGGCAAAAAAATTTATATACTCAATCTTTAACCTTTTTGAGCTCTAACCCAGGTGGCAGGGGAAGTTCGCCGAGCAACATGTTTAATTTAAAAAAAAAAAAAAGAGAGCCAAAATTAATCTAAAGGCTTAGGGTATCTCCACCGGGGCTATAGATGCCTGGCTGGCTGTGGAGCAATGCCAATAAACAGTCAAGTGCAAATGTGATCCAACATCTGGGTGAGGGAAGCACCTCCACCGGGGCTATAAACGCTCGACTGGTTGTGGAGCAATGCGAAGGCACATCTTTAATGAGTAATTTTTATAGCCTAATGCAAAACGAGCAATGGCCTCTGAATAGTTTTTAGGAATGCTAAAATGAAAACACTTGCACACACTTAGCTAAAGCAATGATTCATGTGTTTTCAATTGAAGTTGTCTATTCCCATATTTTTGGATATTGCTGAATAGTTTTGTTTCTAACCTTTGGTTTGTTGGGTCTTAGAACCGATGATTTTGGGTTTTCATCCGAAATGCTCAGGAGCATTCCCCAGCAGAGTCACCATTTGTTGTGGCTTCACCACAACTATCCCCAAATCTTGGGGACCCACCTTCAAATTTTAGGTTTTGGAAGTTTGCTTACCTTTGAGTGTTAACTTTGATAGATTTTGATTTTATGTTATGGTGTTTTATTGTTTGACTAGTTTTTATTTGTTATGTTAGTGTTTAGGTTAATGTAGGTGGCTTATTTTAAATCAGTTTTATTTTTAAGTTGTCATTTGTGTTAATTTTCAATAAATGAAAACTTTTTCAAAGTAATTGTTTGATTGCATTACAATAAAATTAGTAATTATAATAAATGTATATGTGTATGTTTATATTACTTATAAAATAAAAATATATATATAATATAAAGAAAATAAAAATAAAAAATAAACAAAATAAAACTTACATATGTGTGTCATAGATATTTAGTTGGAGTTAATTTACTTTTAGTCTTTGTTTAATTTAAGCTTAAGTTATGTTTTGGTTTTGAGTTATGATTTTATTAAAGTTAGTTGTTTATTTTAGGTTATGATCCTTAACCTACGAGAGAATATTGGCTTTAATCATGTTATGATAATTTACGTAGTTTTGTGGTTATTGGTTGGTATTGGAGCATATACCCGGCGATGGCAGAGTGTAGTGTATACAGCAGTGGTGGTCGCATGGACAGTGGGGGATATACTCATCTACGTCGATACGGATGGGAGACATCCCACGTACAAGATTTGGTGCTGACTAGAGCTACGTAGAAAAATATAACGGTAGGCAGTGACGCCAGGCAGTCATGGAAGCCAAATGTGACCGAACGGTAATAGTGAGTGCGTGTTTTCCGTGATATCTAGGCGGAAGTGTGTATGAGAGTATTTTTAGTATGCATCAGAAACTGTGAATTGTTAAGACAAATACTGACGTGTTGCCACTCATGAAGAGTGACCTGACGTGCTATAACGGATCACTACCCAGCAGACTACGTCATGTCATATTTGGTGACAACGTCTGGGTGTATGTAATTAGTGAATAACCAAAAAGGATAGAAAGCTTGCCTACGTTGGAAAATACGACAAAGGAAGGCCCTAAAAGTATTTCAGTTATTTTATTTGGTTGTTCTATGTGCCAAATATTAAATTAAGTACACTAGAAGTCATGAGCAGTCGTTACAAAATGTTGTAAGGGCCATTGCAAAGGATTGGAAAGAGAAACAAAGTGAGCTACCATCAGAGGATAAGAAGAGAAAGAAAAGAAAAAGTGTTTCAGGAGGGAATCCTCACATGCTCGAAGAGTAGAAACGTAAACAAGAATCGGAACATGAGCAGAGGATGTGTTACCCAACGAAGTGAACAGGAGGGCTTTCAAATAGCGCTAGGAAATGGTGGAACGGGGTTGGAAAATTGGTGAAGGAGGAGCAAAACCTGAAGGAAGGAAGAAAATAAGATTTTTGTTACTGTGAAATGCTGGTTTTATTTCTGTGTATTGCAAACCAGAGTTCCAAAATAGATTTGCATATTAAAATAAATGATTATTGTTGTTACATCTGATGGCATTTATTTTCAATGTATTGGATTTTAGTTGATGTTATGCATGTAGATTGTTTCATCAATATTTTAAAATCTTAGTATGTTTTAAAGAATACTTTAAACTCCCACCATAACCATGATTAGTATTGTGCTTTTGCAGGTCTAACGTGGTGATGTATTCTGCTAATCTGATTTTTTTTTTAATGTTAGAGCACTGCTTGGAAATATTTAACAGAGTCATTTCTTTAATTTGAGGGTACCTTTATCTCTGGTCCATTATCTAGAGAACTTTAGTTTTTTGGTCCTTTTCCAAAAAGTTAATTTATGGTCCAGTCTAGAAATTGTCTACTCCTTTACAGTCATTGATTGTTTCAAACATTTGGTCCTTATCAAGATTTTGCTTTTTATTTCTGTCATTTTCAAGCATTCTATTTGGTTTCTGGTCCCTCTCCAAAACTTGTAAAATTTTGGTCTTGTTTCAGAACTGTCAGCTTCTAGTCATCTTCCAGAACTTTCAAGCATCTGGTCCAATTTTCCAGATTTCTATTTTGTTTATTTTCTTTAATTTTACCTTTTATATTTATTTTCATTAAAGTAAGTTCTAGTTTCCCACCATTTCCTTTCACCACATAAATTCTAAGATAAAACGAATCTACAAGGCAGGGAGAGGTTTATTTATGTAAGTTTGTCATATTAAAGCACAAATAAAATGAAGTGGTTTTCCCAACCCTACACATAAATCTGAAGTAAAAATGAACAAACTAATTCCCAAATACTAGTGCATATTTCATGAATAAACAAAAGATAAAAGGAAGTGGTTATTCTACAACACGAGTTAGCAGAACATTTTTTAGAAAAGGATAAAACAAACTATTAGCATAGTCAGGAGTATATCTCACAATTAAATCAAAGGCACGGATTCTAGGATTGGCTCTTAAGTTTTATTTGCTTTTGATTTTAGCAAGCAAGCGAACTCAAGCCCTTTCATCATTTGAAGTATAAAGTCAAATTAACCAGCAGGACCCTTGTGAATGGTCATTTGTAGGTTTTATTGGGATATTCTTAGCTTTGTCTCATAGACCATATCTAAAGAACCTTGGAGAATTCTTCGACTTATTTGCAAGAAAGGGTTTTATTTTACGTGAAATCCGAGTTGTGAGTATGGTTTTGCGTCAGGTCAAAATTACCACTCAACGGGTAGAAGAAAGGGTAATTGCTTCAAAAAATTTAGGAGAAATTTTATTTAGGTAAGATCATTATCCAGACAAAATTTCAGGTCGTTTGGATCTGTATTGATCAATTTTTGTGAATATTGATTTTTTTCTTAAAAAAGTCCTAGATCTAGAATTGTGATAAAAATGGAAAAAGTAAATGATCACATATTTTTCAACTTTATGAATTTTCTTCTAAAATTTAGAGGGTTTTTAGATTATTGTCTCAATAATATTAATTTTAATATTCATATGTTTTTGGAGCTGTATGGATTGATTTATTTGAAAAACATTGAGGTTGTCTCAAAAAACACTCTAAGATCTAGAAAGGGTAAAAGTAAATTGATCACATATTTCTCATTCGTGTGAATTTGCTTATGAAATTTATTAGGTTTTTAGATACGTATATCAGAATTCTATAGTAAAAATTTTAGTTTTTTCAATAATTATTTGTCAATTTATGATAAAGTTTGTGCTTGAAATTTTGGTAAATATAAAAAAACATGTATTTTTGCAAATAGAGGAAGGAGATGACTGTGTAGTAAAAGAAGATCTGCCCCTGCTCTTTATTGCAAAAAATATTGTATTAGAAGCTATCTATATTATTCCAAATATTTTTTGATTGGCATCAATGGATGCCAATAACAACCTGCCCATTCGTGAATTTAATGGTTTGGATTATGAGTATTGGTCTATCAATATGAAGATATTACTCATATGCAAAGGTTTGTGGGACATTGTAGAGAGTGGATATGAGGAGCCACCATGTTGGAGCAGACTAGAAGAAGTAGAGAGAAGGCAAAAGAAGGACGAACAACACACCAATTGTATGGCACTCATGATATTAAGAAGAGGTATAACACAAAATATGTTTTCTCTTATTAAGCATTGTAGATCAGCATTTTATGTTTGGCAAATGTTGAAATAAAGTTTAGATAATGTTAAGAATGAGTTAAGTGAAAATATTGAAGATTTTGAAGGATATGTTTTTGAAAATTCTTTTTAAGAAAATCTAAGAGATTTTGAATTTGATTGTGTGAATGATAATCTACAAGATTATGAATTCACTTGTGATGATTTTGTGAAAAAGAGAGATCAACCCTTGTTTTTTGAATATGTTTCTTTGCATAAAAAAGAGACTTATAAATTCTATGAGGAAAATTTAAGAAGAAGAGGTATTTATGCTTCAAAATGAAGAAGGGGCAAGAGAGGGTTTGCTTCTTGTCGAAGCTTTGTGAGTTATGCATATGAAGAGGAGTGCATAGTTGTTACAAAGCTTCTTTGTGAAACACTTGACGAGTACATTTTTGAGATTGAGGGGTAGATTGAATTTCCAAATACTGTTGTTCCATATTTGTGCTTCATGGAGGAGGCACCTATAGTTTTTGAAAATGTTGATCTTACCCATATTGATGAGGTTCATAATGTTTGTGATATTATCATGAATAAGAATGATAGTATTGTTACTACTAATGCAAATCAGTTTGTTATTGGAGTTACAGGTTGTAAAAAGTCTCTACAAGGAGATTTTGCCTATGTTGGAGTTCCTCCAAAGGGGGAGATAAGTGCAAAATCTGAGCATAAAGACCACTCAAAAGTGGAAGAAGACTTTGAATATGAAGGAAGAGAAACACTCACATTGGAGTGTTCCTTGCTAGAAGAACACCAAGATGAGATGGTGTATGATGGAGAATGTCTCACACATGAAGAGTGCATTATTGAGAATGCACCTAATATTCTCATGAAGGAGAATGATGAAGAGCCTATTGAGCAAAGTGCAGCAAATAGTATTGTCATTGTTGTCAACATAGTCAGACAAATTTATTGATGCAATGGAAAAGAGTTTATTGAACAGCAAGGTGCAGCAAAAGTACAATGGATAGGAGTTCAGTGTTGAACAAGGTGTTGCAGGAGGATTGTCATTGTTGTCAATACAGTCAGTTAGATCTAATGATGCAATGGACAGGCAGTTCAAAAGTCACTCAGATGCAGAGGATAAAGTTTAGAATTTAGTTAGATCATGAGTCCTTAAATTATAGATGCACAGAAATAGAAAACATAATTCATAATGAGAAGAAGAAGTCTTTCGAACCTGAGATGTCAAGAAGCGGAAAGGTTTTTTGTGAAAACCAAGGTAGTAAAAATAAAAAGTTTTATTTAAAACCATGGATAACATATTTGAAATGGGTTTTTCTTAAAACCCAAGTTGGCTCTTCGTTTCGTTGAAAAATATGCCCCGATGATAAAGATATTTAATTTTAAATATTTAGTTTAAATTTTAAAGGTTTTTTGTGAAAACCAAGGTAGTCAAAATAAAAGGTTTTATTTAAAACCATGGATAACATATTTGAAATGGGTTTTTCTTAAAACCCAAGTTGGCTCTTCGTTTCGTTGAAAAAGATGCCCCGATGATGAAGATATTTAATTTTAAATATTTAGTTTAAATTTTATTTTATTTAAAATTTAAATTAAAATATAAAATTAAATTAAAAGGGCTGATGTGTTACTATTTCGTGGCAATAAGCTACAGGAAAGTGACGAATGTGGAAGAAGTGTTTGAGGCCGACAAAGTTAAATCTGGGCCGATGGATTTTAGGGTTTGGCAGCTGACAAATTCTAGGGTTTCTCAACCGATGTTCTTTTAGGGTTTGTTCCTAAAACTTCTTCTATAAAAGCAAGGGTACTTCGAGTTTGAAGAGTGGGGTGTTAAGATAAAGTGCAAATGCGAGCATAGTGTTTGTGAAATTGAAGTTTGTGTTGAGCAGAGAGCAGAATGTGAAACGACACAGAGTGTGCGAAGCGTGTGCACAGAGAAAGCAGAGTGTGCAGAGAAGCACGAAGGGCAAAGTTGATTGCAAGTTTGGCTGTAGCAGTGTAGTAGACTGTGTGAAGTGATTGCGCAAGAGAGAGCAAAGTGCACAGAGATTGCAAAGGTGATGCAGACCAGTTAGAGTCTTGCAATAACAAAGGTATATGTCAAACATTTTTTATTCAATATTGAAGTCCAGTTGGTGCTGGAAAATTAAGGGGTTGGTGCCTCTTTCCAGTTGGTGCTGGTAAACAAATTGTCTAGTTGGTGCTGGAAAATTAATGGGTTGGTGCCTCTTTCTAGTTGGTGCTGGTAAACAAATTGTCTAGTTGGTGCTGGAAAATTAAGGGGTTGGTGCCTCTTTCCAGTAGGTGCTGGTAAAATAGGAGTTGGTGCGTTGGTGCTCCTTCCAGTTGGTGCTGGTAAAGGATTATGTAAAGTTGTAGCTTTACATTGACTGGATTTGGATGGTAGTCCAAGCAGTATTTTTGAGGAGTAGCCACATTGGTGAACCTCGTTAAAATGTTGTGTTATGTGTGATGCTTTCTTGGTATTTCATTTATCAGTTTTAATCTGCTGCTGGATTTAAGACTAATTGTTTTAGAAGTATTTTAAAAGGAACACACTGATTCACCCCCCCTCTCAGTGTCATTGTGATTACAACAATTGGTATCAGAGCCAGGTTCCCAATTTTGGCTAAATCAGTCAGGGTTGATCTTGGATTAGTACACAATGGCTAAGAAGAATAGATCCTCATCCAAAAAGGCATCCCGATCGGTTTCGGTCCTGTAGAAGAGAAATTTGAACCAAAAAAGGTAGAAGAAATGAATCCTGAAGTTTGTGATGAAAATCTTGAGGCTGAAATAGATTTTGAAGGAGAGTTGATATCTGCTCTTGAAGAGTGGAGAATAGAAAAGAAAAAGAACAAAATACTGTCCAAGAAATTAGAAGAATATGAGGATGAGATTGAAGATCTCTTCCTACAAGTTCAAAAGGCCAAGAAATCGAGAAGAAGCCTTGAAGACACAATTGGATAATAAGAATGATGTATACAACGACAAGTGAAGAGGAATATAAACAAGTTATTGTTGATCTAAAGCCGCAAGTAGAACAGAACAAAAGGATTGAAGATATTCTTAGGTCTCAGATCAATGAGAAAGAGACTGTATGCTGCCAACAAGAAGATGAGATTGTTTCATTGAAGAAACAACTAAAAGAGGCCAATATAAATCTCAAATTTGAGAAGAGCACAAAGTTGCTAGATACAATGATAAATCAACAAAGAATCTCCACAACTAAGTTTGGTCTTGGATATGAAGCTGAACAACCTTCATCCTCAAAATATGCAGAGAAGAAGAAGTCCTCGGTTGAAGGATTGAAACAAGAAAAGTCCCAAGCTGAATCCTCAAAAGGAAGAAAATATCAAAGAAGATCTACAGCAAAGCAACCATAGCAAAAGAGGTTCTCTCACTCTCACTCTTTTAATAATAATGCTTTTTATGGCTATTGTTCTAAATGCAACCACTTTGGTCACAAGGCATTTTATTATGGACTGAACAATAGATCAAAGAGTTATGCTGATAAAAATACTTCTATTTTTTTGAGTGAACACCCTGTGCAATGTTTTAAATGTAATGGCCATGGGCACATAGCAAGGTTTTTTTCAAGCACTTATGTATCCAATCTAGGGCAATACCATAGATTTCATCATACACATAGAATGCAATACAGACAGGGAATAAAACATGTGCAATGTTTTAAATGCAATGGTCAAGGGCACATAGCAAGGTTTTGTCCAAGAACTTCTATATCTAATCTAAGGCAAAACCCTAGATTTCATCAGACACAAAGAGGACAACACCGACAAGGAACATATCATGTGCATAAAAGAAAAGAAAATAATCATCCATCAAGAATGCATAAGAGACAACCCCACAAGAGAAATGTTCAAGTTCACAAACAGGAGCAAAATAGAGATGTTGTTGAAAAACCCAAGCCCAAGTTCAAGAAAGTCTGGAGAAAGATAGAAGAAAGGAAATTGTGTCTCGTTGGACTGAAGGAGGCTACTCTGCCATTGCTCTAAACAACTCCAGGTGGCACATCCTCAGGAGGAGCAATATTAAAGTTTTATTTTAATGCTCCTATGTATTTGTCTAGGTATCTGAGGATGAAAGGTTAGCAGTCGGGTTAATGTTGTATAGTTGTTAAAGTGTGTTTTTCAGTTTATATAGTGGTTTGTGGAAATGTCGTGAAGTGTGGTGTTTAATTTGAGAGTCGTCACCATTGGTAGTTTTGAGATATGTCACTATTGTACTGTTGATGATTCTTAATACCACTGTTCAAAATTACGAATCATAATAGTCCAGATATTTTGCTCAATGAAAGAATTCTTGCCCTAGCTGTGTATTTTTGTTTCGAGCAACATGTATTTGTTTTTACTCTTTGATGTGAAGATTGCCAGATCTTTCATGACACCTTGGTGAATATATTTAATTCATAGAAAGTTTTGTTTTAACTATTGATTTAATGCCAGTCCAAGGATAAGAAGCTTGAGGCCGAGTAAGGTGCACTACGGTTGGCCATAAAGTGTTTGACAAAATGTCTTCTTCCGACATGCATAGTTGAAAGTAAGAGTTGGCAGTTAAATTGCAAGTCTTTGGACAAAAATTGGTACAGATGTGAGTCACTTGTCAATTCCGTTGACAAAAGTGAAATCAGCATGTTGAATGGGAAGATTGAAGAAAAAGTTTTTTAATGAGCAGCCAGATGATTTCCAGCCTGGTGATGAATAGTTGAGTTGCTTTCATAGTGGTTGTTTTGATCAAGTTAATGCTTTTCTTGATACATGATTTGGGCTTACTCCATTGAGTTTGATTTGAACAAGTTATTCTTTGCCTTGGTGATTTATGTTGGTGGTTGTCTTGTTCAAATACCTTTGGAAGGAAAAGGATGTCTACTAGTTTCATTTTCATGTAGTGATTGGTTGAATGCTTCAAATTTAATCTTGAGTTGAATGATGTTGGTTAAACCTTGTCTATAAGCATTGTTGCTAAAGCCCTAATTGGTTGATAAAAGATGTTGGTTGTGTTGTGGTATAGTGTTTGGTACTTGCACAGAGTTGAAAGTGGATTGAGGTAGCCTGTTGGATTCTCACTGCAGAGAGATACAAACAGTTGTCATTAGGTTCAAGCTTGTTGAGAATATATCCAAGATGCATGGTGAAGTTGTATGTAGATGTTGCTGGAATTACAGAACAAAAATTTGGCTATATAAGATTATTTTATGCCTTCACTAACAGTGGACAAGTTTGAGTTTGCAAAGCAACGAGAGGGTAGTTGCACAGAAGACAGTGGTTCAGTCATGTTCTTACACATGTTATATTGGTGAAGTTGACGGTGATGGTGTCATTCATTGGTTATTGCTGCTATTCACATTGTTGATTTTATTGATGCCTATTATGCTTATCATGATGTTGTTAATCAGTGAAATGAAGTGGTCTTGGACTCAGGGGGAGCATTTGTGTATTTGTTTTTCTTCTTGTTCATGCTTGGAATATTTGCTAATTGTAATAATTTGTGTCTAAGAATATTGTGCATAGACTTAGGGGGAGTCTACAGCAGCCCTTTGGTATTATTGTCAAAGGGGGAGAATATTTATAGGAAAATTGCACGTGTTGCCAACAATTCCAAAGGGGGAGATTGTTGAGCAAAGTGCAACAAATAGTATTGTCATTGTTGTCAACACAATCAGACAAATTTATTGATGCAATGGACAAGAGTTTATTGAACAGCAAGGTGCAGCCAAATTACAATGGATAGGAGTTCAGTGTTGAGCAAGGTGTTGCAGGAGGATTGTCATTGTTGTCAATACAGTCAGTTAGATCTAATGATGCAATGGACATGAAGTTCAAAAGTCACTCAGATGCAGAGGATAAAGTTTAGAAGTTATTCAGATCATGAGTCCTTAAATGATAGATGCACAGAAACAAAAAACATAATTCAGAATGAGAAGAAGTCTTTAGAACCTGAGATGTCAAGAAGCGAAAAGGTTTTTTGTGAAAACCAAGGCAGTCAAAATAAAAAGTTTTATTTAAAACCATGGATAACAGATTTGAAATGGGTTTTTCTTAAAACCCAAGTTGGCTCTTCGTTTCGTTGAAAAAGATGCCCCGGTGATAAAGATATTTAATTTTAAATATTTAGTTTAAATTTTAAAGGTTTTTTGTGAAAACCAAGGCAGTCAATATAAAAAGTTTTATTTAAAACCATGGATAACAGATTTGAAATGGGTTTTTCTTAAAACCCATGTTGGCTCTTCGTTTCGTTGAAAAAGATGCCCCGGTTATGAAGATATTTAATTTTAAATATTTAGTTTAAATTTTATTTTATTTAAAATTTAAATTAAAATATTAAATTAAATTAAAAGGGCTGATGTGTTACTATTTCGCGGCAATAAGCTACAGGAAAGTGACGAAGGTGGAAAAAGTGTTTGAGGCCGACAAAGTTAAATCTGGGCCAATGGATTTTAGGGTTTGGCAGCTAACAAATTCTAGGGTTTCTCAACCGACGTTATTTTAGGGTTTGTTCCTAAAACTTCTTCTATAAAAGCAAGGGTACTTCGAGTTTGAAGAGTGGGGTGTTAAGATAAAGTGTGAATGCGAGCATAGTGTTTGTGAAAGTGAAGTTTGTGTTGAGCAGAGAGTAGAATGTGAAATGACACAGAGTGTGCGAAGTGTGTACGCAGAGAAAGCAGAGTGTGCAGAGAAGCGAAGGGCAAAGTTGATTGCAAGTCTGGCTGTAGTAGTGCAACAGACTGTGTGAAGTGATTGCGCAAGAGAGAGCAAAGTGCACAGAGATTGCAAAGGTGATGTAGACCAGTCAGAGTCTTGCAATAACAAAGGTATATGTCAAACATTTTTTATTCAATATTGAAGTCCAGTTGGTGCTGGCAAATTAAGGGGTTGGTGCCTCTTTCCAGTTGGTGCTGGTAAACAAATTGTCTAGTTGGTGCTGGAAAATTAAGGGGTTGGTGCCTCTTTCCAGTTGGTGCTGGAAAATTAAGGGGTTGGTGCCTCTTTCCAGTAGGTGCTGGTAAAATAGGAGTTGGTGCTCCATTATGTTGAAGCAGATAAAGTTAAGGGGTTGGTGCTCCTTCCAGTTGGTGTTGGTAAAGGATTATGTAAAGTTGTAGCTTTACATTGATTGGATTTGGATGGTAGTCCAAGAAGTCTTTTTGAGGAGTAGCCACATTGGTGAACCTCGTTAAAATGTTGTGTTATGTGTGATGCTTTCTTGGTATTTCATTTATCAGTTTTAATCTGCTGCTAGATTTAAGACTAATTGTTTTAGAAGTATTTTAAAAGGAACACACTGATTCACCCCCCCTCTCAGTGTCATTGTGATTACAATAGAGCCAAAATATTTCTGAATGTTTAAAAACACTCACATGGAGTGGATGCAAAAGAAGAAGTAAAATAATATGCAAATCTGGATACTTACTCATGTGGAGTAAATATTGTTTATCCTACCAAGACATAAATTGTATGGGATGTTGATCCCTATGATATTGTTCATAAAGAGGAGATGTAGACTATAATTTGCATGCTCAATAGAGATTACTTATAAAGAAAAATAGAGATGCTTCTTGTCCATCTGCCTAAGAATTTTATGTGAAGATAGATTTTGTAAATCTCAAAGAAGAAAATGATTTGTGTGAAGAAAATAGCACAAATTATTATCTCATTTGGGAGGTGGAAAGTGAGAGAGAAAATGAGATAGAAACAAAAAATGAAAATGAGATTGTTGATTTTATTGTTGTAATGACAAAGGAAACATCACTCATGAATGAAGATCACTCACTTGGAGTGTCTACATTGAAGGAAAAGAGTTGTCTTGAAAATACAACAATGTATGATTGTTTGAATGAATGGTGTTTCAACACACCAACATGGATTGAACAAAGGAGGAGAAATATTAGTGAAGAGTTGATGGTTGCTCTTGAAGCAACATACAATGAAGGAGAATTGTCACAAAATAGCTTTATGGGGAGAACCAAATCTAATCACATTGGAGGTAATTGTTTTGTGATTAATGATTTGTTTTTTGTGAACAGGTATTTAAAGAAATGAGGAGAATGTCTTAAAAATACATTATTGAGAGATGATTGTCTTGTAGAGACATCATTATATGAATTTATTTTATTTAAAATAACATGGATAACATGGTGATGAAAACCATGCATATGTGTTGGATGTATTTTGTGTTTAAAATTCCTTGGAAGGAATAATGTTTAGCCATAGTAAAGAGTGAAACATTGTGTGAGGAGCAAAAATTGTTTGTTGTATTTGTAACTAGCTATTGCATAGCTATATTTTATTTAATGATATTTAGAGGTATGTGAAATTGTCATATGGAAAAACCATATATATAATATGATGTGTTGTACATACTCAGGAGGAGTACTAGGAGCTAACATATAGTTTTAAGACCATAGAATGAATGCTAAAAGAAATGCACTAGATTGGTTAGTGAGAATCAATAGTTGTGGCATTATAGAAATGCCATAATTTGAAGGAGATTTTGATGAAGGGGGAGTATTTCATAAAAATGAGGCACTCATTTACTTGCGGGAAGTAGAAACAACTAAAATGGAGGATATCCCAGACTAAAAGTGGAAGGAGTGCCCAAGAAAAAAATTTACAATTTTTGATTTCTTATTACAAAATTGGAGGAGAAAAAGATTGAGTTATTTTCTAATCTTGTGATGCTAATAAAATTTTAGAAGAAGTCCCATCAACATCAAAGGGGATAATGTTGGAATATATTCACATTGTCTCCTTAGTCCTAAGTATTAAGTCCTAGTATTTAGTTTTAGTTTAATATTCTAATTAGCATGCGTTGAGGTTTTTTCTTGGTTGGTCAATGTTTGACTATAGTCCAATATTTGAAAGTTGTTAGGATAAGAGATTTTTATGCTTAGTTAGTTGTTGTCATCACCTAGAACCTATACCTGAGGATCTATTACTATTATAGGTTGCTAGTTAGTTAGCTTGAGTGTTTCTCTCAACAAGTTGTCTATGTTTTAGTTCTTTCATGAACTATAAAGCCTGTAATATTTTTCTTAAATGATAGAAAAATTTTACTATTGATTCTAAATTTTTTCCTGTCATACCTATCATTTCAAACATCACCATGATTTCCAAGATCGATGATCCTAATAGTTATGCTACCATGAATGTTGCCATGAGCTTTTTGCTAACTAAGGGTGCCAAGTGGACTTCCAGTCAGGTGGACTCAATATTGGCACACATTCCCATGTAATGCACTAGCCTCCATGATGATTCACATTCTAGTCATGAGGGTATCCAAAAGTTTTACCACATTTCTATTAAGAGCAAGAGTGGCATTCTAGCAAAGACTATATTATCAAAAATGAAGTCTAAGAGCAACTACATAGTTAATTTTCTCAGGGTCAATAGTAATTGTGAGTGTTAGTAAACCATGACTTTTGTTGTGTCGAGATACCTTGAGATGGCCCTCATAGAAGACATGCTCATCGAGAGGGCCTTTACATAAATTTTCAACCTATTTTTTGGGGTTGAGCATGATATCAGAGTGGAAGTATTGGAGTTGTGGGATGGTGGTCGAGTGGAGTTTCATGGTCAAGAATTTGTTATTGATGTTCATTTTTTTTCTACCATCATGGTCCAGATAGCCAAAGGCATGTCAATTCATAGGGAGAAACATAACTGGAAGGTTAAAATAATTTAAAGATAACTCCAAGATTTACAAGGAAGCCAAGAATGGTCTACTATGGACCGACCTCCCTACCTCTTGGAAATTTTTTATGAAGAATGTGATGGAGTTTATTACTACTGAGGACCCTAGCAAGGTCCTCCTCAGTTTTCACTATGCCTTTGTCAACTTCTTCCAAGACGTAAACCCCATAAGCATCCCCCACTTCTTATTTAGTTCAATCAATTATACCATTAATTCTTGGAGGAAGAAGAAAGGGTCTGACCTACCCATCCACCAGGGTTTATACAAGATAATTTACACCCATATCCTGAATAATTCCCCCTAAATTGAACCCCCTACCATTCCCCAAGCTGAGAGTTCCAAAGGTAGGGAGAGCCCAGGGCTTCCTAAACCATTAACGGTGTCCCCAACAAAAAAAAAAATGTTGGTGAGGCTTCAGTAAAAGTAGGGCTAATGAGGAAGAAGCTAAATTCTGAGAACTTTGAATGCACCACAAGATCTTATCAGTGCCTAAAAACAAGCAAATCCAAGGGAGATTGAATATACTAGATGTGGATTATGAGGATAAGGATCTTATTCGCACTAATCCTGTTCTAAAATGCTACATAATTGCAATGTCCTTAAACATAATCCAATAGATGAAAGGTCTCCATGATGCATTGAACATCTTGTTCTTCAATGAAGGCCATTAGGGCCTGGGTGGGTCCAAGACAATGGAATCCAACTCTGAGGTGAACATGAACTATGAGGACAAGGATGATGAGAAGGACGAGGAGGAAAAATAAAACTTTAAGGAGGTCTAAGTTGTGGCCTTCTACTACATATTATTGGCTGTCCTATGTGGATATGTTTTTGGTTTGGAGGTTCACATGTTTTGTTTTTATCATCTATCTTGTTGGAAGTATGGATAATTTAGATGTATAGATATTTTTTTTGGATGGTGGTATGTAGTAAGGGAGTTATCCTTAGTTTGATTAGTAGTGGTGGATGACTGAAGGTCCTTATCTCTATTATGTATGGGGGGTCTACCTCCCGTGTTTTCTTTTATGTTAAAATTTTTGTAGGATCGAGGGTCCTCAGTTTTGTAAGATATGGTTGGATCAGCTTCCATTTTGTATTTCGTATAAAGGTTTTGGTTCAACCTGGAAAAACCCATACATAATTAAAATCCTTAAATTAACCAAAAAATATATTAAATCTATCATTAAATAAAATTGGGAATCAATATCAATGATAGAGTTGGTCGTATTTCTTATTTGTCATATGAGATATATGTTGAACTTATTGTTAGATATGCTCTTTACTTTTCATGAACAATCTATGTGATAATTAATATGTTTGGATTTTCTAAGAATATCATGAGCATTCTTGCAATGTTCTTCATGGTGTGTTGTCACTTGCTACAAACACCTATGGACATGGAACACCATGAGAGTTTGACTATAAATATAATTATTATAACTAGTGGTCCAAACTATACAAATAGTAATGCTGCTCAATTATATCTATAATGACCTATTAGATTTGAGCATCATTAATAAGGAGTTTTACCCTCTATTATATCTAGCCTCAATCCTAAGATTACCTAAACTTTTAACATAATTTTATCCTTAATTTGAAAATACTATTATAAGTCTTTCAATAGACATTCTTATGCCATCATACCTAATGATCACTCCAAGTTTCTTTTAAGACAATGGATGAGATTTTTCTTGGGAAAATAAACTTGGTTATATGCTTACCATGTCTAGCATAAATGGTTTAAATATTGATAGGATATGAATATTAGGTATTGATACATTATATAATACTACCCTAATTCTTGTTGGTATATTTGTAGATACATTTACTTGAGTACAAAAAACATCTAAAATACCATTTATTATTTTTAAATTAGACTCAATATCAATTTGCCTAGGGTAATCACATCCAACTAGGATATTAAAAATAAAATAATATAATGAAATACCTATTATATGTAACAAAGAAGTGACATATTATAAATTATAATAACCATGGTCTGAGTGGTTATAGATTCTCTTCTTAATATTTTATTTTCATAGCTAATAAAAATTCATCTAGCATAGCATGTTATGTTCTGATGACAATAAAGTTACCAAATTTTCTTGATGTATTGAGATATCACTTGTCTTTATCTAGATGCATTTTCCCTTTATCTTGTCTATATTTTAAGGGGAATTTCATATAATTACATGAAATGGCATTCCTAGTAATGTTATTTTTATCCCTTTTCCTAGTGTCATTTACTCCTCTATTTCCTAATTAGTTTATTTAGTTTATTTACTTTTATCTTCAAGTAGATTTATTCTATGTCATGACCCTCCCTTAAGGACTATGTGGCACAAAAGAGCAATGTTTTAACTACAAAAGATATAATACTTGGTTTTGTGCAATTGAATTCTTATACGATATTAGTTGTTATTGAGGAAAATTATACTACTAACAAGTTGCTTATGTGTAGAATTAGATATGCTCATAGGTCGAAGAAGTTGAGTCATCTACCAAAAGTGAGGGTACTTGAGGTTGGGGAAATGATGATAAGGCAACTTGGGGGTTACATTGATGTGTACCTTGATATAGGAATGCATTCAATTAGGTATAATCATCAATAGCTAGTCAAATTGAGTCCTAGATTGATACCCTAGTAGCTATCATAAATTCTAGAGACAGATATAGGTGACTAGGTTGCATATGTTTAATTATATTTTATTTCGATACTATTTACATCAATAATTTTGGAAGTATGGATGGATTGGTTGTCTTCATAACTCCTTGTGTTGCTTGGACAAATAGAATTATTAAGTAAATGCTTTATTTTAAATGATAGTAGATTTCATTTAAAATTAAGTAAATGCTTTATTTTAAATGATAGTAGGTTTTATTTAAAATTTATAAATACTTTATTTTAAATGATAGTAGGTTTCATTTAAAATTTATAAATGCTTTATTTTAAATGATAGTAGGTTTCATTTAAAATTTATAAATGCTTTATTTTAAATGATAGTATGTTTCATTTAAAATTTATAAATGTTTTATTTTAAATGATAATAAATTTCATTTAAAAGTTAGTAAATGGTTTATTTTAAAATAATAAAGAAGATTTCATTATAATATTTGATTTATATTAATGAAATTCAATTATAAATGGATTTATTCATTTTAAAAGTGATGACTATGAACTCCCATCACAAACCCCCTAAAGGTAATTAAATCTTTAAAATATTAAGATTTGCAGAATCTTCCATAAGTTTAAATGTTGTGGAAATACGTGTTTAGGTATGGGAGTACTTACCAAATTTGATGAAAGGGAGCTCCATTTATGTCATACTAAGTAGAGGATGGAACAAATGAACTACAATCATCTAGAGTATATGGGAAGTGATGGCATACGATGAGCATAGTAGTCAAGGAGGATAAGGTAGATGTCGCAGGGTGAAGAGGAAGGAAGGGAGGAGAAGAAGGGAGGATAGAAGAAAAGAAGAAAAAAATGAAAGGAAAGGGAGTAGAGAGGAAGCAAAAGGAAAGGAATGAGATACTCATGGGATAGCACACCAAAAATCTAAGTAAATCACCAAGGTTAAACAAGTTGGATTCATGATCACTATTCCTGTCCTTTGGGATGTTTTTATTTTTCTTTTTTTTTGAATTTACATGGTGGAATCAGTAGCCATCACGAATTCGGGTAGGCTGTCTAGCGTTTATAGTCACCATAGTATTCTACACTATCCACCCCAGAAGCCTCCACACAAATCTTCGTGCAGTTCGACCCTATAACCACCATGCCAAAATCATTTTAAACCTTTTATGCCACTGAAAGCACCAGGAAAGGGACAAGCGTTCAGTCCAGACGAGGCCCGAGATTTGAACCTTGGACCTTCGCCCCCCTTATGGGGTTTGGATGAACCAATTGGTCTACACCTCGGACCTATCCTTTGGGATGTTTTACTCTTGCATTTTTATTGGTTTTGGTTCATTGAGGCATCGTTTAAACTTCATCACCCTATGTTGGGTTAGACCTATTTTATATGGGGTATGTAGAGCTTGGACATTGTATGTCACTGTATCATTTACCAAAACCAAGCTAGATATTATCCTTAACTATCATGAGTTGCTAAAATGTTTTGATTGGGTCTGTTCTGTTGTGATAAAGATGTACCCTTTCATTGTATCTCACCTTTGATAAGTGGTTCAGTGAGTGTTGACTTGGAAACTGCATCACCTATTGCTAAGGTTTTGATAGCTAAAAAATAGTTCCTTGGATGCTTTGTTATAAGTGTTGTGATTCCCATAAGTTGTCCTATACTTTTTCTAAGTTGATCTTGTAAACAACATCACCATGTCACTTCCATCTAGTGGAATTTTTAGGTAAGGTTGACTGTGTTTTGTCATTATTTGGATTGGGAACCAAGATCCATGTGCATATGTTCATTATTCATCACCCAATGGATGCTCGAACATCCCATGTAGGGATAGGGACTTCATACAATTGGTAGACCCTATATCCATTATGGTAGTCATGCTTATATTGAGGTTTTGTTTGAAGTTGGTGCAACATGTTCTTAATGAACCTTCTCTACATTGGTGTCCCTCTTCTTAGAGGAATTTTTGCATCAAGTAACCCTATGAGAATAAACATTCGTAGTAAGAGCATCGATTATGGGGTGGTGTCTTCGCCTCTATTTTTATTGTGTATTGCTACGTCAGTCTAAACCCTTAGCAAGTTGAGTTTACCTTCGTGTGTGTCTTAAACATTCTGTCAAGATTGGGCAGTCATTGTCACCTTATTAGCTGAATTATGGTTCATTTAAGATTGAGGATTCTATAATATTTTGTTAATTAAAGTTGTAGACTTTAGATTAATGAAAGGTAGAATTATATTAGCCTTGTTAATTAAAGTTGTAAACTTTAGATTAATGAAAGGTAGAATTATATTAGCCTTGTTAATTAAAGTTATGGACTTTAGATTAATGAAAAGTAGAATTATATTAGCCTTGTTAATTAAATTTGTAGACTTTAGATTAATGAAAGGTAGAATTATATTAGCCTTGTTAATTAAAGTTGTATACTTTGGATTAATGAAAGGTAGAATTATATTAGCCTTGTTAATTAAAGTTGTATACTTTGGATTAATGAAAGGTAGAATTATATTAGCCTTGTTAATTAAAGTTGTATACTTTAGATTAATGAAAGGTAAAGAAAAGAAGTGGTTTATTTATGGACTAGGTAGGAGACCTTGATTCTTTAAATAAATGGCATTAGTTTATTTGTAAACTAAGGGTATGGGAATTTGGTTTATAAAATGAACGAAAGGGGCTTATTGTTTTATTAAAGTAGTAAAAGCTTTAATTTAGCAAATAAGTGAGATGATTGTTTTATAGATTGAAGGTATGGGACTTTAATTCTGTAAAACAATATAAGTTCAAATACAGTGGAACCATGATCTATTTGTGTATGTTGAGTAGCTCTCTAAAGATACTTGAGAGGTGATAGTAAAAGTAATGATTCTTTTATGATATGAACTATGCATTAGATGGTTGGTAATTGGATTAAATTTATATAGTTGCAATTTGAAAAAGTTTATGCTAAATACATTTAGAGGTATGCCCATATTGAATCCTGAGTATCCTGATCCCTTACTATCCTCAAATGATCGATGGAAGAGTGGGAGGACTAAATTTAAAGATGCTCTCTACTTACCTCTTGTTTACTTTACAAATAAACTAGATTTATGGGGAGATTTCCCTGATGAAATTGATGTAATGTATTATTTAAGGTATGGAAATTTTACCATACATGCTTATGTAATAAAGGATTAATGTTGTCAGATGCACATTTTTATTCTATTTGATTCATTATGATTGTATCTATATATTTTCTCATTCATGCCTATTTTTTTAATTACTTCTCTATGTTTCTAGCTATCTTTGCATGTTTATTGAGTTATGTTTTGTTATATTTAGTATATAGATCTATATTTTATTTTTATTCTTGAATAAAATTTTACAGAATTTAGTGGCAACTTCTAGGGTGAACTTAGAGGATAACCTAAGGGCTTGAGAATCCCTTAGGGAGAATCATAACTAGGTTTATGGAAGATCGTACTTGAGTTAAGATATCTTATCAAAATACAAGATTGATAGCTTAAATCGTAGTATACGTAGCATATCTACGCATAAGGGCTTGCATAGAGTATGGATATGCATGTACACCTTGTGATAACTCTATATCATAGAGTATGATGATATGGATGGACTTATGTGCATAACATGAGATATGCCTACGTAGATGGACTTGCATGAGGGGAATCTTGTGAGGTGTAGCTCTTTAAGGAAACTTAGGGGTTTTTTTAAACATTAAGTTAACCTAAGGTTGGTTAGGGGTTTATGAATCCCTCTCCTTAGTAAAAAAAAATCTCTTTTTGTGTGTTTCTTGTTTCTTGTTTTTAGGGTTGTTACATTTTAACCTTGATCAAATCCTCTATCTTAGTAACTATCATAATTTTATCCACCAATTTTTGATCTATTCACCTAACATATTATTGGATGGTCTAGAAGAATATCTTTTATAAGATAAAATTTAAGTTATTATCTTGAATTCCCCTATTTTTGAATATAATGATTATTATTATTGTTGGTCATCTAAATAAACATTTTTTATGCTATAAAATTTTAAAATATTTTCAATGGTAGTATCTAATCCCCTTGCACTAGTTATGCAATTATATATTTCTATTGGGTTAGTAATTAAGAAAATGACATCCTAAGGTTTTATGTAAGGATTTTTCTACATAGATGCCAATGCAGCATTAATTATAGACATTTTGTTTTATTCAATTATCAAGGATTTTTCTTATCAACATATTCATGGCTAGAATTAAAAAAATGTTATACCTAAAAATATGCATTTGATTGATGTCCTCTATATTATTTCTAGGGTTTGAGATAAAATCCTTCATAAAATTATGTTTTTTTATTTGTATTTTGAGACAAATGACACTCCCTCATGTTATCATGATAATCTTCTTCAAACTCTTGTACAAGACATTTTAAGCAAGTAATTTAATTAAAAATTGCACTCTTATCAAAATATTATCAACATAGATATCTTGTATTGACTATGTTATCCTCAACTTCTATAAATATATTTTGATTAATAGATTCCCATTCTTTATGTAGATATAGGTTGAGATTATTGAGAACAAATAGATATATTTCAACATATTTATTACTAAGACAAAAAATTTGACCCATAACCCATTTTTATAGTATATACTAAGTAGTACTACTACTAGGCTTTTAAAAAGGTCAAAATATGATACTTTTGTCTAGACTAGTAGTATAATATCATCTATGTTCAAATCCTTATCCTTTTATCTAATTTCCATTTTGATTTATTATTCTTAATGAATTTCAATATTACAAAGTATGGGTCATCTTACCTATTGATACACTTTCATACTTCTCAAATGCAAGTCATGTCACTAATGCATGGAAACAAAACATCAAAAAGTTATTGGTGGAAGAAATGAAATCCTTAAGGTTTATTGGATTGACCTAAAATGCCATGTATCTCCTATATTTTTATTGTTCTTAGTCTTGAATAACATTTTTCTCTAGATAGTATTTACTAGTATTAGTTTTCAATTTAGATGTTAATTTAGAGTGCATCCTTTGATTCAATTCACATTATCTATAATACTATACCTTACTTCATTTAGCCTTCACTCTTAGTTATTAATTTGAATTAAAATATTTGAAAAGAATCAAATGCCATACATAAGCGTACTTACTATGTTTTGTAGTATAATGCACATTAACTACTATCATATCAAATATCTTCAATCACATGGGTTTCATCCTCTTTAGTGGATTTCATTTTCATAATAGTTGTTAAAAAATATTCAAATCCAACTATGTTCTTTGTTCATAAGTGTGCAATATATAGGGACAAGGGTGCCAAAAATACAATAACCCAAGTTTATGCATAAGGGGTTAGGCAAAAAATATATTTAAAAAATAGGGCAAATGATTTTTGAAACCAAGGCAAATTATGTCCAAACTCATGTAGAAGACATGACAAGTTGCATTTATATTTCAAAAAAATTATAAAACTATGGTGAATTTTTTAGTGTTGATGATCTACACCCTATATTAGTTGATAGACTAACTACAAATATTCAAGCTTGATGATAGCATATTGATGATCAGTTGCAAAAAAGGTCCATTGATGATAGCATGATGACTATCAGTTGTAGCAGAGTGTTACATTGACGATTGATTGCAACAATGAGTTACATAGATGATTACTTGCAGAAGAGGGTTAAATTATCGATCTATTGTAACAATGGGTTTCATTATTGATTGATTGTAGCAGTGTGGTTCATTTTTGATTGGTTGTACTAGAGGGTTCGATTATTGATCAATTGTAAAATAGGGTTCTATTATCAATTATTTATAGTAGGGGGTTCAATTGAAAATCGATTGTAGAAGAGGATTTTACTACCAATCGATTGTAGAAGAGGGTTACATTATCAATCAATTATAGCAAAGAAATCCATTATTGATTAGTTTTAGTAGGAATTTGCATTATCGATAAAATTTAGTAGAGGGTTCTATTATCTATCAGATGTAGTAAAGGGTTCTATTATTGATTGGTTGTATAATAGTGTTCCATTATCGATCGATTACATAAGAGGGTTCTATTATTGATCAACTATAGAAGAGGGTTCTATTGTTGATCGATTGTAGAAGAGGGTTACATTATTGATCAGTTGTAGTAGAGGGTTCAATAAGTAATCGGTTGCAATAGAGGGTTGCATTATCAATAGATTATAGTAGAGGGTTCCATTACTAACCAATTATAGTAGAGGGTTCCATTATTGATTTATTGTAGTAGAGGGTTGCATTATCGATCGGTTGCAATAGAGGATTCTATTAATAATCAATTTTAGCAAAGGATTCTATCGTTGATCAGTTGCAGCAAAGGTAACCATTGTCAATCAGTTGCAAAAGAGGGTTCCATTGTCAATTAGTTATAGCAAAGGGTTCCAGTGTTGATCAATTGTAGTAGAAGGTTGCATTGTTGATCAGTTGCTATAGAAGGTTTTATTGATGATCAGTAGTAGTAGAGGGTTCCATTATTGATCGGTTGCAACAAAGAGAATAATTATTGATTAATTGCAAAAGAGGGTTCTATTACTATTGGTATTTTTGCCACACTAAAATAAATTTTAGATTTTTTCTAAGTATCCAATAAGTTTTGCTCAGTAAAATCTAATTTCGGGTAATATTTTGAGCAAAATACATTTTTCAGTTAGGAGATAGTTCAAATTTAGGTTTCACCTTGTCAAAAGGTCTATTTCACCCATTTCATCAATTTTCTAATGAAATCACCCTTTTCACCCTACTTTCTAGTGAAATTCCCATTTTGGCAACAATATTCCATTTTTTCCCTCATATTAGCACATTTTTGGACAAAATTAATTTATACCATGGCGAAATCACCATACCATGCGCTACCTTGTTGCAATAATATTTTCCCAAGTTACCTTAGTGAAATAATATTTTCTAGCATAACACTTGAGCATAGTTCCTGGATGAAAACCTATTTCTTTTCACACCTCACAATGGTAAAATTCCTTTTTGTGCCTCATAGTGGCAAAAATCCTATTCATGTGAAGAGCGGGCAAAACTTGTTTTCTCACGTTACTTGGTGAAAGCAAAAACACTTGGCACATTTTCTAATGAAGGTCTCTTCGTGCGAAGCATGGGGCGCTATCTTGGGTGAAAGTACCTATTTTATCTATAGCCTAGAAAAAGTGTGTTCTCACACTAAAGCATGGAGAAAGCATCTATTTGCTCTATAGCCTAGAGAAATAAACTTCTTTGCATGCTATGCCTTGGTGAAATCAATTTACTCCATTTTATCCAGGTAAAATAGTGGTCAAAGGAACTCTAAGAAAATATTAGTAAGGAGAGGATTTTAGGGCCAAAGAATTCAATTTTTAGGGCAAAGGAGTTAATTTTTAAGTAATTATTGCTAAGGAAGATCATATTCTATGGATAACTAAAATGTAATACTATCTGTTTTTCTTTTGACTCTAGTGTGTGATCTTGATTAATTTTGAGGTGTCATCCACTGTGGTGAATGCTCATTTTTGAGGCACCATCATAGAGATGAAAATTTATCTAATGATTCCATTCAGGTCCCAGTTTTCCATCTACTGAGATTGCTCGTTACTTCCCAAGGTGCCACTAGATTGGTTTGCTACTGCTATCGAGGAGAGAATTGTGATCGACCAATATATCATTTTCCATCATTTTATTTAATGAGAATTTAATTTTAGAGGTGAAATCCTCTATAAATATTAGAAAATTTGATATAAAAGAGGGGGGACATTCTACTTAAAATTTATTGGAGTTCAAATTTCTACCTCAATTGAAAGAATTTTGACTCTAGTTCTAGGATCAATTGTGTATGTGATTGCTTTCTTCCTATTATTTATGTTATATTTATGCCTTTTTTAGATAGATTGAATTTTTTATTTTAATTTAATTTTTGATGAAGAAGTGAATGTCGAAATGTTAATTGGAAGTCATATGTGCAATTTGCGATTGGTTCATATGTTGTTATTTATGTTAAATGTTGATTAAAACATGACTTGGTTATTTCACTATTATTTCATCCTCAGTTTATTTTTCTAGTTTATAAACATATTTACTATATATTTCTATTAATTTATCTCCTCAAACTTCATACAAAATTTTTAGATTCGTAGGGAACAAACCCTCTCTATATATTGGACCAAAGGACATCTCTTTCCTTTGACCTTTCAATGTTGGTCGGGTCTAGGGCACTTATTTTTATACTTAGGTAGATTCATGACCAATAGTTTTTGGCATGCTCGATGGAACCCCAAACTTTCCACCTTAAATAGTATTAGGATTTGATTTTCATATTTTATCGTTTGATTAGAATATCTGGAAATTCAGTTTTACCCAAAAGCCTCCAAATGTGAAATTGGTAAAAGCTTTACTTCATGATCACAAGATCAAAGGCCAAAAATTTAGAAAATCTTATTGATTTCTTTGAGATTGATACACAAGTTTAAGGAGAGAATCCTAGATTAGTCTCTTAGACTATCCCATCAATCGTAACATCTTCATAATGTGTTTTTTGTTCCTTCAAGTCCCTCTAGTACTGACATTGAATTTCCTCCCTAAGAAAATTATTTGATTTAAATGGCTCAAAATCCATCACCACCATGATAATTTCTAGAATGGAATCATTTTAGAGCTTTGAATCTACAATATTAGAAACCGATCCTTGCTAGTAGCATTGAAGACTTTGCCTACTTATGATGGTATGTGAAAAACAACTTATAATCATGTTCAAGACTTGGCTTCTTTGGTGACTATTCATAGCATCATAGATGAAGATGTCATGGTCATATTTCTCATGCTCTCTCAGAGATAATTTTATTTACTAGTATCAGTCCTTACCACCTACCACTATTTCCATATAGGAGCAGTTCATTGGGTTAATGATAAAAGGATTCAATAAACAAGTAGATCCTTTTTATTTGTTGTATTAATTCACTGATATTCAGAGGCATCCACAACAAGAAATTGTTGACTTTAATATTAGGTTTTTTCAAACTTGACAGAGAGTCCCAAAAAATCTTTGGCCAACTCTGTAACAAGTTATGTTCTATTATATCCAAGCCTTCAATTCCAACATTATCATGCCCATCCATTAGTCCAATGTTGATACATTTCCAAACTTGTACTTCACTATGTAAAAGGTTGAATCTGATTTTATTGCTATTGGTAAGCTCACACTGAAGATGATTATGTCTATATTCCTTGATCTTCCACAACATTTATATTCCAATGCATCTTCTTGATATTTACCAATGCCCCTCATATATCCAATTCCTTTATAGAATCCTAGTTCATCTCAAACCTTGATAAGTTTCTATCCCACAACTGCCTACTCCTCCCATTCCACAACTTCTCACTCTAGTTCTATTCATAGCATTGTCATCTCCACCAATACCATTACCATTTCCAGCTCCTCTAGCACCCTCAAATCCTCATCCTCAAGATAATTTGTTACAAGAGATGCAATCAATGAACTCAATAATGAGAGCAATGATAAATGAGATCACAACCATTAAGAAAAGGTAAGTTGAGAGATATTTCTATCTTAGGATATTTCAACCTCTACCAATCACTAGAGATAAAGCAAATGTGACCTACAATATTCCTAAAATAAATCCAACCATGTTGACAAATGAAGAAACTGAAGATCACAAGCTTATACTGAGAGGGGAGGTGAACAGTATAAGAGCACATTTTACTTTTCTTTCCAAATAAATGATGAAATGTATAGATAGCAATATCAATATCAGTGATCAAAGTAATGCACAAATCACCACACACAATAGAGACACAAATTTAACGTGATTCACCCAAAGATGGCTATATCCATTGAGAAAATATTTCTTCTAAATATTTCTCAAATAATATCTTGTGAATCCTTTCCCTATTACAATGTTTATGTACGTCTTTCCAAAGGATATGTTGATCCTATAAATATGGTTTGTGGATCTCTATCCATAGGAGAATTCCTTCTCCTCTGCTCTGGCTAGTAATCCTCTAGAAGACTACTGCCTCCACTGCACTGGCTTATGGATCTCTCTCCACTGAAAAATCTTGTCCCCACTTATAATACATGTCCCCAATACCCTATATGATGGATCTCTATCCACTAGATACTATTTTCCTCTTTGCTCTGTCACCTCCAAAGCTTTATCTCAAATCTAGACTAAACACAATCTAGTCGGTCTAGCACAAATATGCTCAACAAGTCCACTCAAAACTTGCTCAAATATTCTCAATAGGCTCACTTAGAACCTACTCAATTCTTCTCAATAGTTCCACTTAGATTTTTCTTAAATCTACTCAATAGGTCCTCTTAGAACATGCTCAATTATGCTCAATAGGTCCACTCAAAACTTGCTCAACTCTGCTCAAACTCAGAACCTGCTCAAATCTGCTCAACAAGTCCACTCAGAACTTATCCAAATATGCTTAATGATTTATCTATAGGACTTAACAAAATATGTATTGTAAGATTCCACAAAATATCACACAAAATCAGTCCACAAGTCTCCTCAAAGACTTACCTTAAATATGCTTAACAAGTCCACACAGAACTTGTCCAATATCATAAAAACATAAAGAGAATTGTTAGAGACTCAATATGTTCTATAATCAATGCTCAATCACTTTTAGAACTTGATCAATCTCATAGAAGCATAAATATAATTGTTAGAGACTCAATATGTTCTACACTCAATGTTCAATCACTTTCAAAACTTGCACAATCTCATAGAAGCATAAATAGAATTGTTAGAGATTCAATATGTTCTACATTCAATGCTCAATCACTTTTTGAACTCAAATCAAAATATAAAATAGTTTGTTTTATTTAACTTGAATAATCACTTAACACATCCACTTGACTAGGCTCAATAAACTCTATTCAACCAATTACATAATGAAACACCCTTTTCTGAAAAACTCTAGTCCAATCATATATCAACTCAAAATGTTTCCAATAATGCTCAACAACAAATATCACATAACAATGATACTCATGTTCTTTTCAAACCCTAGTTCAATTTTTTTGCACAAAAACTCACTTCAACAAACATGATTATAAAATAATATTCACATAACAATGATACTCATGATTTTTGCAAAACCCTAACTCAAATTCTTCACTCAACCAATGGTTTCAACAATAATGCTTATCAAACAAGGTTTTAACAACAAATATTTATTCTAGAAAACCTTGAAGCATTAACTCAAACACTCTAAAAAATGAAACCCTAATCAAGTCCTTTTCACTCCAAAATTATTTTCATAAAACCAAATAATGAACTCAATTATGAAATAATTTGCTCATGTCTTTTGCTTGACAAGGAGTAGACCACACAAATCTGCCACACTCACAATAACTTCTTTGCCAATATCAATAAGGGTTAGAAGATAATATTTTTTCTCAAGGAATACAATACAAAATGATATCAACCAAAATACACCTTATCACTCCAACTTTAAAATAATATTCAACAACTTAAAAATTACCCTTAAATTAATATCTTTGGCAAATGTCCTTTAAAAATAAAATCAACTTCTTAAATTCTTACTCCTCAATATGAAATATATAATAATTAAGAATTTATTAAAAATAAAATCAAACTTGATATTTAGGTCATCAAGATAGAGATCCTAAGTGCTCCAAATCCTAAACACTAAAGCCATAAATATTATATATGAAGAGGAATGAGTGACTTGAGGTTTAGCAGGTGCAGTGGGAGTGAGGGTTTGAATTTTTTGGGTAGTAATCTCAACCAAGGTGGCAAAGGTAGAGTAGGTATGGAAGGGGAGGGTGGGAACCTCGAGCATAGATCAAGTGAGGATCCAAAGTAAGATGATCAATCTGTGGCATATTTGTAGGAGGGCATCACATGGGGTCTTGACCCTCCTCAGAAAGACCCCGAAAAAAAATATACGAAGGAAAATGCAGGGCCCAAAAAGTGGCTATCTTTTGTTGAGACTCTTAGAGGAAAAAGAAAGGAGGTTCTCTCTCTTCTACCTCTAGTTCTAGTAAAAAATAAAATTTCAGCCCCGACAAGTTCCATGAGCCCTTTTATTTCAATGGAATAATTCTTCCTAGTAAACAAGTTTTTGGGAGGTATGCCAGACATGGAGACTATCGGCGATGGATAAATGGCGATTGATAGGTAGCTTGGAGTTGGTATCTCTAACTCGAGGGTTCTTCATTATTTTTTTTAACAATATGGAGGATGCTAACCATAATTTAATAGGAGGTCCTTGGTTTTTGGGCAAAAGGAACCTTTTTCTCAGACGATGGGATGAATATTTAAACCTTAAAAATAAAAATATTAACATTGCCCCTATTTGGGTTCATCTCCTGAGTCTACCTACCCATTTCTTCAATGAAAATTTGTTGTAGGGCATATATAGAACTATAGGGGTCCTGATCTCCATTGACCATGAGACCCTAGCTAGGACAAGGATGACTCATGCATGAATCTACGTAAATGCAAATTTGGATAATGAATTTCCAAGGTTTACGGAGCTAGAGTATGGAGAATACTATCAAAAATAGCTAGTAGAATACGATAATAGACCGATATTCTATGTAGAATGCAAAAATCAAGGACATCTTTGTAATTAGTGCCCTAACCTAGAAATAAATAGAGAAAATCAGAAGCGGGGAATGATTTATAGAGGAAATTTGAGGAGTTTCCATGGTAGAGGTGATTTCAATTAGGAAAACTATGTCTACCTAAAAAATAAAAGAGAGGGTACAGTGTCCCAACAAGACAAAGAAAAACAATAGGTTGTCTGCAACCAAAATACTCAGGTAGGAGGATTATCGAAAGACATGGAAGCCCAGAACCTTCAGGATAACCTTTACAACTCTCTAGAATACTCATACAAGTCAAGATACTCAAACCCTAATTTTGAAATTACTATAATCCCTATGGGAATCATAAATCCAAACCCTAATTCTTGATCTCTAGAATCCCCATCCAAGACAGGATCCTTAAACCCTAATGCTAAAAATACTTCAATCCCAATGGGCATCCCAAAGCCAAACCCTAATACTGAAGAACTTAGGAAGAAAGTTGAGGCATTGGAAAATAAAAAATATCATCTCCCTAATATCATCACTAGGATCTAGGTGAATCCTACGTAGGGTCCATCCTGCAAACCATGGGAATATAGGAAAAATGGAGAATATTTGGATGTAGGGGTGAAGATATGTGAAACTCTTCAAACTGAGGAATATGGCAGTCCAATTTTGCAACAAATTACCTCCCCACAGTTTAGTCCTAAACAAACCAGGAGCACTGTGAAGTCTCCTATAGATTTTGGTAGTGAAAAAATAAGAGGGAGAATATCAAATGCTAAGCATAAAAAAATTAAAACTGATAATGACATTGCTAATGGAAAACAAAGAACCTTGTTTCAACATGTTATTCTAGTTTCTGAAGACAACAAATTAGGAAAATCCCCTCAAGGGATGGGGATAGGAAGAAATCCCAAATAATCTAAAATGAAGTTCCTCTCATGGAATGTGAGAGGCCTCAATGGCCTACACAAACACAGGGAAGTCAGTGCAATAAGAAATCAAGTGAATCCAACTATTATCATGTTGCAAGAAACAAAAACTGATGAGATTCAGTAAAAAAATGTAGCAAAAAAAATCTAGAATCAAGGATATATGGTTTACAAATCATCTAGAGGAGCGTCTAGAGGCCTTATGACTTTGTGGGATCCCCGGATAGTAGAAGGCACCATTATTCATAAATATGACAGGGTTCTTAGTTTTTTATTTAAGGAAATAAATAGCAATAGGTCGTGGATCCTTTCAAATATTTATGCCCCAACTTCAATTCAAGGGAGAGCTCTACTATGGGAGTACTTAGGAAATCTGATTGAAATCTTGCATAATATTTCCTGGATTCTGGCTCGAGATTTTAACACTCCTCTTTACCCTTCAAACAAAATGGATGGAAATGGATCACCTATCAGGAGCATGGATGAGTTCAATGACTTTTTGAACTCCAACATGTTTATGGATGTAAAACTTAGAGGAGCAAATTATACCTAGAGAAATCAAAGGATAGGATATCATCTCATTCAAGAAAGGCTTAACAGGTTTTTTCTATCAAAGGAGGCTATAACTTTGTTCAGTGATTCTACCCTACAAGCCCTTCCTAAAATTACCTCTGATCATAATCATATTTTTTTGGAGATCCCTAACTCTTTGTCTTTCAAGAAACCTTTTATATTTCAATCTATGTGGATCAAACATTTCAGTGTCAGATATAACTTAATTCAGTGGTGGCAGTAGCCTATCAAGGGTAGTGCATCTTTTAAACTTGCTGGTAAATAAATGTTTGTTAAGAAAAAGCTTCAAACTTGGAACAAAGAGGTCTTTGGGAACCTATTTGAAAATAAAAAAATAGGTTGTTGAAATTTTGAGGATAATTTATCAAAGGATTCAACATGGTGATGTTGATGAAACTACTAGGCAAGAGGAACAGATAAAACTAGCAGAGTTTCATAACAGTTTTTCCTGTGAGGAAATCTATTGGAGGTAAAAATCAAGGGCTCTTAAGTTGAAATATGGAGATTCAAATTCCAAGTTTTTTCATGTCACCATGCTTAGAAACAAAAGCAATAACAAGATAAAATTAAAAAAAAAAAAGATGGTTCTAACAGAAATAAAAAAGGAGATAGTAACTTATTTCAATTCTATCCTTGGTAAGGAATCACAGTGCAATGAGGAGGCCAAATATATTCTCTTGCAATCCATTCCTAGCATAATAAATTTGGATATAAACCTTAAGATTCTAGCTCCATTTTTTGATGAGGAAATTAAGGAAGGCTTGTTTAGCATGGAGCCAGAAAAATCCTCGGGACCCGACAACTTTCCCCTTTGTTTATATCAATGTTTTTGGGACATCGTAAGTGAGGATGTAATTTATGTTGTCAAATAATTCCAAGAAAGCAATAATATCCCAAAATATCTCAACTCTACTTTTATTTCTCTAATTCCTAAGAAGCAAACCCCTAAATCTATGGCTGACTTCAGGCCAATCAGTCAGTGCAATGTTTCTTACAAGATCCTAACTAAATCCATTGTAAATAGAATGAGAGATGTTCTGCCCCACATCATAGATCTATGCCAAGGAATATCTATCCAAGGAAAGTCAATATTGGATGGAGTTATCACAGTTCATGAAGCTTTGCACTCTACTCATAAGACTAACATGTTTGCTTTTGCCCTCAAGCTTGATATGAACAAAACATTTGATAGGCTACATTGGGACTTTTTTATTGTTGTCCTCCATAAGTTTAGTTTTCACCACCAATGGGTTAATTTGATCAAATAATTCATTTCTAAAGCATGGTTCTTGATTCTGGTTAATGGAACAACTACTGGTTACTTTCAAAGTCACGGAGGAATTTTGTAGGGGGACCTTATCAACCCCATGTTATTCATCATTATGGCAAAAGCTTTAGGTAGAACCATAAAAAATTATTGTAGTTCAAGGCTAATTTTAGGAATCAAGGTAGCATCTCTCACTAGGGCTATTTATAACCAACAATTCATCGATGATACCCTTCTATTGACTAAGGCGTCGATGGTTGATGGCAAAATAATTAAATACATCCTACAACTCTACGAGGATGATGATGGTCAGAAAGTTAATTTTAGTAAAAGCAAGTTATATTTCTTGAACACCCCCATTCAGAGGTAAGGAAGGATTACAAAAATTTTAGGGTGTGATATAGCAAACCTTCCCACTTTGTATCTTTGTCTCCCTCTTTTCATTGGTTCTCTGAGAGAGTCTATGTGGGACAGGGTTATCGAAAGAATTAAAAAAAAAACTTACTATATGTAAGGGTCATCTTCTATATCATGCAGGAAAGTTGACCCTCACTAAGGCCTCTCTTCAAAGCATTCCAGTATATTTCGTCTCCATTTTTAAAGCCCCTGTGAAGGTTTTACAGAAAATTGAGAAACTCCAAAAAGATTTTTTATGGGCTGGATTAGAGGAGAAAAAGGATAAACCTTATAGAATGGACCAAAGTGTGCAGACCCAGGTAAAATGGGGGCTTAGGTCTGAGGAGAATTGTTCATATGAATTTAGCTTTACTAGCTAAGCAGGAATGGCACCTCATTTTTGGTGAAGGAAATGAATGGACAGCTATCATCAAACAAAAGTATCTTCAAAATATGGAATTTCTAAGTGACTCAGTTCCAATCAGAGGTTTTGCTTTTTAGAAATAAATTCTCAATTATAAGGAAATCATCAAAAAAGGTTTAATATGGGTTTTAGGCAATGGTGAGAGGATAAATTGTTGGAATGACAGGTGGGCTAAGGACGAACCACTGACGCAATATCCTAACTTAGCCTGAATCAGATATATCACAGAATAACTCATTTGCAAAAAAGTCTCTGATTATATGGTTGAGGATAGAGGTAGAATAGAGTGGAAACAAATAAGTATTCAGGGATTTCAAACAGAATAAAATTATCTTTGTAACATTCTTGAGAAACAATTTATCCCCATGAGACTGATAGGGACGGGAGATTCACACTTTCACAAATTCTGATTTCTCATTAAAATTTGCTGAAAAATATTTACATCATCTAAATGAAACATCCTGTAGGCTTTACAATGACCGAGCTCGGCTTTGGTCTCTCTAACTGTAGCTACTTCCCCTGTTCTTCGGTCCACCATCCCCCAGACTATTACAAAATTTCCAATTTTTAATGAGGTCCCGATCCTCTAGGCAATTAATGCCCCCGCCTAACAAAAATTCAAATTCATTTTCCCTCCGGCCAAGTTTTTCAAATTCTCCACCATTAATGGGCAACTGCCCGATCCACCATGACGCTTGCATTGATGGCCTCCCTTAACCTGCACCGGCCGCTTTGTTCTGACTGTACTCTGCACTGCTGTCTCCTCCATACTGCCCATGCCCTGCAACAGCTGTTTTGTCGAAATACTTCCATAAGGTGGTTATCCCCGTTTAATGCATGCGGCTATCAACTTTATTTTATGATACGTGGCCTTCATCTTAGAATTCATACACGTAACCACCCACGTGTAAATCTATCCATGCCTTCTCCTTGTCGCACTAAATTTGACACACGTGCCCTTCACAACTGATAAGATACATGTGGTTGTCCACATGTCAAAATTTGGCCTAGCCCGGCCGTCCGCTTTCAAAATTCACCCTGACTCTTATTGGCCACGATATTGCGACAGGTCACGATATCGCAACCAAAATCACCTTCCCCTGTCGAAACCCTTTGGGGGCCACGATTTCGTGACATGTCGTGAAATCGTGACATGTCGCAATTTCGTGACCCCCTTGCCTTTGCTCCGTCGAAGCTCCGCGGGGTCGTGATTTTGTGACATGTCACGAAATCATGACATGTCACGATTTCGCGACCCCCTCCCCTGCCTTGACTTGCCGAAACTTACCTTGTCTTCCACCTGCATTCGCCCTGCCTTTGCTTTTCGTCACCTTCGCCTTTGGAGCCATGATTTCGTGACATGTCACGAAATCGTGACATGTCACGATTTTGCGGCTCCCCTGCGCTCTGTATTTTCCGCCTTCGAAACCATCGTGATATCGCGATAGAAACTTCCCTCTCACCTCTGTAGCCTTTTGGGTCACGATTTCGCAACATGTCGCGAAATCGTGACATGTCGCAATTTTGCGACCCCTCTCCAACCCTTGCCTTAGCTTTTAAATAACTTTCCCTCTGCTTTACAAAACTCCTCCAAACCAAAAATTGCTTAACAAAGCCTTCCCCAAGCTGGAAATAAGTAAAATAAAATGCAGAGTACTTAGAAAATCTAAAAAAATTTGGAAGATGCACGATTGCTCGACTGCAGCCGGATGCTCCTACATCAGACACCCGGGGTAAATAGAGAAGTGATCTTCACTTCGGTGTTGTCCGGTCACCGCCTTCGGCAACACCTCCCGACATTCATCTGCCTCTGCAACCTGCTCAAATTCCGTCTTCTGGAAAAAAAAATTTCTGCCCTCTACCAGACAAATTCTGGCATTGCTACACACCTTCTCATCCACTGTCTGCAATGGCTTCAACTTGTGTCGTATTCCATATTTCATCAAGGAGTAAGTATTTGCACGACCATCATGCACTGCACTCCGATCAAACTGCCATGGCCTTCCCAATAGCAAATGGCAAGCATCCATGGGGAATACATCACACAGGACCTCATCCTGGTATCTCCCAATCTAGAACATGACTAAGCACTGTTCATGGACCCATGCTCTGTGGTCCTTCCGCAACCACGCAATTCGGTATGGATGCGGGTGTTTCCTTCTCTCCAGCTACAACTTAGTAACCATCTCCTCAAAAACTAAGTTGTCTGTACTCCCATTGTCTATAATAACATTACATACTTTGCCTACACTTTTGCATCATGTGTAGAATAGGCTTCTCCTCTATTCTGACTTGTCTTCCTCAATTAACATGGTCCTCCTCACAATCATTGCTTCTCCTTTTTCAGCTTCTTTAGAATGTTCTGAGTCAGCATCTTCAACTGCCACAACTGCTCTAGCAGGACCCACTTGTTTCTTGTTTACTTTCTTGGGGTGCTGGGGACACTCATATGCCCGATGTCCCTCTTCTCCACAGTGGAAACATGTTCCTCGGAACACTCCCCTTCCATACCCACGTCCAGATCTACCTCTTCCTCTTGGGTAGCCATTGTTCTGAACTTGCGGTTTGGGTTCTTCATCTTCTTCTTTCTGACCTCGGCTGCTGCTCACCTCTTCTTTCTTTTCTTCCTTTCCTTCCTCTTTCTTTCCACCGGTCTTTCCTCCGTTCCCTCTTCCTCTTTGCTTGCTCTCAAACTTCCTGTTCAGCTTTTCTTCAACCTTCAGAGCAAACTGGTAAGCATCTTCAATGGTGCTCACCCGAACCAAGCTTAATTCTTCCTGAACACTGGGTCTCAAACCATTAATATAACGGGCCACTTTTTCCTTGCTTGCTTCCAAATGACCAATTTTGATGGAGATTTTATAAAACTCCTTTGTATATTCCTGGATAGTTTTATTCATCTGTCTCAAACTCTGCATTTTACGTAGCAGGTCCAGTTCATAATCTACGGGGATGAATTGTCTTTTTAATTTTTCTACCATTCTGTCCCATCTTGTTATCCACTTTTTTCCTCTTCGGTTTTGTTCCAACTGTACTCCCTTCCACCATATGCTGGCATGACCTTTTAATTTGGTTTTGGTAAATCTGACCCGCTCGGGATCTTCAACCTCTTCGTATTCAAAATATTCCTCTAATTCATTTATCCAGTCTATTAATTCCTTCGAATTCAAGTTCTTGGAATACGTAGATACTTCTAACTTCGACCTCTTCCCGATCTAAGATATGGCCTTGTATAGTCTGGCTTGTGCCAAATCCATAGCTTCTTCTTATTCTTCGAACTGATTTTCTTCATCCGCTTCATCCTCACTGTCTGCATCTCTTCTCGGCTCATGTCCTCTGCGCAGTTCTTCTTACAGGGCCTAAACTTGCCGCTGCAAGGCCCGAAAATATTCTGCTGCCATGCCTCTTCCACCAATGGGGTTTCTCCTTGGAGGCATTCTGCTCACCCGATCTCAAGCCCTCCCACAAGTCCTAGTACAACTGCCTCTCCTTCGACAGTCTGTTGTACACTCAGGAACCACTAGCTCTGATACCACTGACGGGGACGGGAGATTCACACTTTCACAAATTTTGATTTCTCATTAAAATCTGCTGAAAAATATTTACATCATCTAAATGAAACAGCCCGCAGGCTTTACAATGACCGAGCTCGGCTTCGGTCTCTCTAACTGTAACTACTTCCCCTGTTCTCCGGTCCACTATCCCCCATAACTATTACAAAATTTCTAGTTTTTAACGAGGTCCCGGTCCTCTAGGCAATTAATGCCCCCGCATAACAAAAATTCAAATTTCATTTTCCCTCTGGCCGAGTTTTCAAATTCTTTGCCATTAATGGGCAACTGCCCGATCCACCATGATTCTTGCATTGATGGCCTCCCTTAACCTGCACCGGTCGCTTTGTTCTGACTGTACTCTACACTGTTGTCTCCTCCATACTGCCCATGCCCTGCAACAGCTATTTTGTCGAAATACTTCCATAAGGTGGTTATCCCCGTTTAATGCACGCGGCTGTCAACTTTATTTTATGATACATGGCCTTCATCTTTGATTTCATACACGTAACCGCCCGCGTGTAAATTTGTCCATGCCTTCTCCTTGTCACACTAAATTTGACACACATGCCCTTCACAACTGATAAGATACACGTGGCTGTCCACGTGTCAAAACTTGGCCTTGCTCGGCCATCCACTTTCAAAATTCGCCCTGACTCTTATTGGTCGCGATATCGCGACAGGTCGCAAAATTGCGACCAAAATCGCCTTCCCCTACCGAAACACTTTGGGGGCCACGATTTTGTGACATGTCATGAAATCACGACATGTCACAATTTTGTGAGCCCCCTCGCCTTTACTCCGTCGAAGCTTCGCGGGGTCACGATTTCATGAACCCCTCCCCTGCCTTGACTTGCCGAAACTTACCTTGTCTTCCACCTTCATTCGCCCTGCCTTTACTTTTCCTTGCCTTTGCCTTTGGAGCCATGATTTTTTAGCTCCCCTATGCTCTGTCTTCGCCACCTTCGAAACCATCGTGATATCACGACAGAAACTGCCCTCTCACCTCTACAGCCTGTTGGGTCACGATTTCGCGACATGTCGTGAAATCGTGACATGTCACGATTTTGTGACCCCTCTCCAACCCTTGCCTTAGATTTTAAATAAATTTCCCTCTGCTTTATAAAAATCCTCCAAACCAAAAATTTCTTAACAAAGCCTTCCCCAAGCTGGAAATAAGTAAAATAAAATGTAGAGTACTTAGAAAATATAAAAAAAATTGGAAGATGCACGATTGCTCGACTGGAGCCGGATGCTCCTACATCAGAGACCCAAGGAAAATCAAGTGACCTAGGAATTACAAGCTTTTACTTGATGACAAGGATTTTGTCCTCCAAAAGGACTTAGTTTGGATAAAAAATTTAATTCCAAAAATTGTAGTATTTTCATGGTTGGTTATCCAAGGAAGAATTCTAACCATTGATAATATGATACGTAAAGGTATTTGTATCACTAATCATTGTTATCTATGCAGGGCTAATTGGGAGACCATTTATCACATTTTCCTTGAGTTCCCTTTTTCCTTCACTGTCCTAAGTGGTATTTTTAGGCCTTCAATATTTCTTGGGTAAAACCAGCCATCGTACTTGATTTTTTCATCCAGTGGCCTTACTCCTTTTCAATCCAAAGACTTAGATACATGTGGAAAATTCATCTCAATCACTATATTTTGTAGGTGTGGTTAGAAAGGAACCATAGAGTCTTTAATGAGTCTATCCATGATCATAAAACTATCATTGCCAGGATCCTATCCTTTACCAACAAGAATTTGAACCTTATCCCTTTTGATAATCGTAAACCTCATCTACAGGATACCATGATTGCTCAATATTTATGCTTAACCTTGTTAGATGCCTTTGTGCCTAGGGTAGTCAACCCCAGAACCAATGTTAAGTGGTCCCCATCTTCTATGGGTTGGTTTAAGATTAATTTTTATGGAGTGCCTAAGGACAATCCTGGTAGAGCAGGCACTGGTGGCATTGTGTGCGATCATAATGAGAATATGATGCTTGTATTTTTAGAATATTTGGGAACAAGGATGAATAATGAAGCTGAAGCTAGAGCTATGTGGAGAGGCATTCAAATGACTCAAGACTTAGAATGCAATTTGATCGTAGAAGGACTCTATGAATGTTATAAATATCCTCAATAATTGGAAAACACCTCCTTGGAGGATTAAAATAATTATTGAAGAGGCTAGGATCCTTTTCCAAGGAAGACAGGACAGAAAAGCCCAACATGTCTTTTGGGAAGCTAAAAAAATTGCTGATAAGCTAGCCAATTTGGGTGTCGATGGTGATGGACTTTTCAAATGGGAACATGGTGTCCCAAGCAAAGTAGAGGAGCTTATTCAACAAGAATTCCAAGAATGATAGTCAAATTTACCAACAGGGAAGGCACTATAAGTTCAAAGGCTAGGAGTATTCCCGCCTCTTTTTTGAAATGGACTCACAATAAAAATTATCCGATTCATCAGTCTTCGTGGATGCTTCTTGGAAATACCACAAAGACTAATGGGGACAATCACATGTCAGATAACATATCTCCTAGTCATATTATTAATTTGAGGTTGGTTGATAATCATAGGTTAAGAAATAAATGACAATATAAGACTTCGAACCAGAGCCACGTGGACCACTAGATAGCCACCGCCATAAATCTAGCTAGTAGGTTCACTTCTCCAAGGTTGATTGGCCAAGATGGGATGTGGTCCCAAAGCATGTCATATGTGGAAGAAAAAAATTACCAAATAATTATTAAGATTAATTTTCAATACAGAGCTTGTGGGAGTTTTTTTTAGTACTCTGCTATGTGTGTCTACAAATTATTGTTTCTCCATTGTTTTAAAGGAAGGGATCAGTGTCTGTTTATTTTTTTGTAATTATTATGTAGGTGTGTTTTCTCAAGGTGTACCCAAAATATTGTATGGGAATTTTCTTTTTGATAACAGGCTATGTGCCTTACCGGATGTAATGGCTTTAGCAGTATATGAATTTTACATATATAGGATCCTTCGTAAAGACATGTTCATCAATAGCCTTAGGCTAATTTTTGTAAAAGGTTTTGGGTCAACCTATAAAATCTGGTATTAATGTTATAGTATCTTATCTACCAAAAAAAAAATCAAACTCCTTATAACTCCAAAAACAATTTCCAACTAACACAACTTTCCAATAGCAATGCCTTTTAATTATTCCCAACTAGCAAACCTTTTAACACCCAACTTTAGGAAATATTAAAAATTTAATCACCTTGCCTTGGGAGAAATTTGAACCCTCAACGTAGCTCATGACCAAAATATTAGCCATGGCTCCAAATGTCATGTAAGCTACATGCTAACTTGTAATGTGGGAAGCACCATGTGCTTCAAAATCCCTACCTTGCCTTTAGCAAAAATGTATGCCTCAACTCTGGCACCTTCAACCCAACATAACTACCAATCACAACCATAGTGTTTCAAAAGCTAACCTCCTTGCATCCAAGCATTATTTCCATTGCCCTATCACCACTAGGCCAAGTTGCCTAGATGTCTCTCAATAAATCTACACCCTTTGTTTTCTTGCTATTCATTGGCACACCAAACATGATTTTTGTTGTCACTTTCAAAATCTCGTTTTAAAACTAGATCACATGTAATTTTATGTTTGAGAAAGGATGAAAATTAATGCCTCTTGGGCATATTTTATATAGTAATTTCACCTTTTTTGAATATGTTGATGCTTTTAATGTCCTTTAAACCATGTGACATCGATGCTTCGAGTTTCCCTTAGAACATGGAACGTTGGTGCTCTTGAATTTATTGATTTATAATTTATTTAAATTCTTTTCAATTTAAATATTATAAATTAATTATTTAACACACCTTTGGGATTTTAAAGTCTTTCTCCTTGCATAAATTGGTATAAACCTTTGGGATTATTATGTCCTTTCCATTGCATAACTTGGTATAAATAATTTTTTTATATAAAATTTAAATTCGCATGAATTTAAATATTTTATAAAATAAATATTAAACCTCTTTTCAACTTTGCAATAAGCCTCCTTTGGTTTTTTATGAAAACCCTCTTAACTTATATTTCCATATACTATCAAGATATTATGGAGCCCTTTTATCTTTAACTTCTGCACTGATTCTCTTGACCTTTGGTCTTCTTACTGGATATCAAATGACAACCTTGATAGCTTTATTTGTTGACGAAGTTCTTGACATTTATGATGACTTCATCTAGTGATGTCAATGAAAACTTTGACTTAGGGACTCAAAATGTCCAACAATATCCCCCTTTGTCATTGTTGGCAACCCAAATTCTTTTAACTGAAAAAATTGACCTTTATTTTTTTTTTCTCCCCTAGGACATTGCTCTCCCTAGATCAATGCTCTCTCAAATATCAAATCTCTCTCATTACTCAAATATCTCCCCCTTTGACATCAATTACAAATTGTCACCTTTGGGGATCGGGGCTAAGAATGATCCTCTTAGCTTAGCCCCTCCCCCACATCCTTTTGATGTGGTTAATTCTGAGGTGGGAGTATTTCTACTCCCATAAATCACTGTTATTTACCTTTATCCTCTTCTCTTTTTTAATGAATTTTTTGATTCCTCTGACTATTTCTATCCATGTCCATGTTCCTATCCATGTCATCACTCCTATTATTGTTCATGTTCCTGTTCACATCCATGTTACTATTCATGTTCCTATTTCTATTCATATCCATATTCCTGTTTGTGTTCCTATTCTTGTTCATGTTCATGTCCCTGTTCTTGTTCTTGTTCGTTTTCATACCTATTTCTAGAAAGTTTGCTCTATACCACTTTGTTGTGTGACCATTATTATTGCACTTATAACACTTAATGTTATTATTCCTTGGAGGTGCAATTTTCTTAGTGAAGCCATATCCTCTTCTATCATGAACTCTGCAATTCATTACCTTGTGATAAAATTGATTACATGTGTAGCAATACCCATGAAAAGGTTATTTGTTCCCATATTCTTGTCTTTCATGTGTCCTTCATTGTGAAGCCATGTGCCTAAACCTATGACATGAAAAGCATATTCCATTGAAGTTTCCTTGTATTGACCTTATTGGTATCTTATTCTAATTGTTGTTCCATATGTATCTTCTTTGTGCATTGTTCTTGTTTTTGTTGAAATATCTATTGTCCAACCCATACTCTGATGTCTCACTTTCTTTCACACAGTATTCTTCTGAAGTATCTTCATCTGAAGTTTCTTCTCCTCCAAAAATTGAAGTTGACTCTCCTTCCCATTTATTTGGAACCTTTTCAAATCCAAGATTTGTTTTCCTTGATGTAGTCTTTTCTGTCTTGATGAACTTCTCCAAGTTCTTTAAGCTATTTTTAAATCCTTTCATATTGATCTTGAAGTCCTCTAAATATTATTTTAGTAGTGCCACTTCTTGTGCTAACTTCTCACATTCTAAGATGTTTTCTTCTAACTTATCTTTGAACTTGTTTGCCCTAGCCTTTGATTTTTCTAAATCCTCTATGAGCAATCTTCTTTCTTCATCACATTCTTAAAATTGAATTTCATGTTTAGAGTTTTTCTTCCTTACCTTATTTACCATGTAAAGGGCATAGATAAGTTCTCCCTTGAGACCATAACCATTCTATTTTGAATAATCCTTTATTTGTTTAACTTTATCCACATCATTGCTCTATTTTTGCTTGTCTTCTATAGGATCACTCACTTCTTCTTCTAATGTCATTAGAATATTTTCATCTGGTCCTTCAAGTGCATTCGCATACTCATCATCACTGAAACTATAACCATCCCTTATACAATCATATTCAATATGTCCAAAGTTACCACATCTAAAACACTTGAGAATAACTAGAGTTTTCTTAGCTGGTTCTTTTTCCTCAATCATAAATAGGACTTCATCTCTATCATTGTCTAAAAAACTAGCATCACTACCACTTGAGTACCTACTTGCATTATCCGCATAGTACCTCTTCTTGTGTATTTGGAAGAACTTCTTTCCTTGTCTTATTTTTCCATCCTTGTTTTTATTGTGGTGCCTATATCTTTCTAATTCCCTGTACTTGTGATCCTATTTTTCTTCACTATTGTTGTTCTTTGGTTCTTTACAATCTATTGCAAAATGTTCAAAATTTCCACAATTGAAACACTTAACAAATTTTAGATGTATGGATCTTCTAAAACCTTTATATCTTCTACCATAATTAGCTTCTTCATCACTGCATGACTCACTACTTGATTTTGACTTCTTACCTTTTACCTTCTTGATTTCTTTGAATGCTACTTTCTTAGGAATAGGATATTATGTTCTTATCTCAAAAGCTATAAGTATACCAAACAAATTATCTATTTTCAAAGAATCACCATCAATTGACACTTCTATAGCAAAAACCTGTTCATCGAATATTTTTGGAAGAGTTCTTAATACTTTATCACAAATATTTGATTCATCAATCTTCATTCCAAGTCCTTGCATATCATTAACAACCTCATCATTTCAAATTATATAAGCACTGATATTTTCCTCATAATTCATTTTTAATGTTTCAAATTGTCCTTTGAGATTTTTCATATTTTCTTTCTTAACACTTTTATATCCCTCATATATACCTTACAATTTATCTCACATTTATTTTGCAATTCTATAATACATAACTTTCATAGACTATGTTCTACATAAACCTCTCATAAGTGCATTCATTGCATTTGAATTATAGTTTTGTAGAACCTTACCTTCCTTACCTATAGGAGGATTGAGTGTTGGATCATATCCAAATTCCACTACATCCCAAACTTCATTGCTAAGTGCCATTAGGTATATCCTAATCATCATACTCCAATATATAGTCACTTCCATCAAATACCAGTGTTGAATTATTTGAGGACACTTCCTTATAATCCATTGTGTTCTTGTTAGATTTTTCTTCATGTTGTTAAACTCTTATAAAGGCACCCGCTCTGATACCAATTGATGAACATAATCTTATACTAAGATGGAGGATGAACAATATAAGAGCACTTTTTACTTTTCCTTCCAAATCAATATTATGCAATGCATAGATAATAATATCAACAGTATTCAAAGCAATGCACAAATCACCACACACGATAGAGACATAAATTTAATGTGGTTCACCCAAAGATGGCTACCTCCACAAAGAAAATATTTCTTATAAATATTTCTTAAATAATATCTTGGTAATCCTTTCCCTATTACAATGTTTATGGACCTTTATCCAAAGGAGATGTTGATCCCCTAAATCTGGTTTGTGGATCTCTATCTATAGGAGAACTCTTTCTCCTCTACTACGGCTAGTGATCCTCTAAAAGACTACTACCTCCACTACATTAGCTTGTGGATCTCTTTCCACTGAAGACTCTTATTCCCATTCAAGAAACATATCCTCACTGCTTTGGCTAATGTATCTCTATCCACTAGAGACTACTATCCTCTTTGATCTATAATCTCCAAATATCTAGCTCAAATCTGCACTAAACACATTCTAGTCAATCTAGCAAAAATCTGCTCAATAAGTCCACTCAGAACTTGGTCGAATATGCTCAATAGACTCACTCAATCCTACTCAAATCTATATAATAGGTCGACTCAGAACCTTCTCAAATCTGCTCAACAAGTCCACTCAGAACCTGCTCAATTTTTCTCAATAGTTCCACTCAGAACCTACTCAACTCTTCTCAATAGGTCCACTCATAACTTTCTCAAATATTCTCAACAAGTCCATCCAAAACTTGTCCAAATATGCTCAATAAGTTCTCTCTAGGACTTAATAAAATTTGTATTGTAAGCTTCCACAAAATCTCACACAAAATCAGTCCACAAGTATCCTCAAAGACATGCCTCAAATCTTCTTAACAAGTCCACACAAAACTTGTCCAATATCATAGAAACATAAAGAGAATTTTAGAGACTCAATATGTTCTATAGTCAATGCTCAATCACTTTTAGAACTTTCTCAATCTCATAGAAGCATAAAGATAATTTTTAGAGTCTCAATATGTTCTAAACTCAATGCTCAATCACTTTTAGAACTTGCAAAATATCATAGAAGCATAAAGAGAATTGTTAGAGACTCAATATGTTCTACATTCAATGCTCAATGACTTTCTCAACTCAAATAAAAATATAGAATAGTTTATTTTATTGAACTTGAACAATCACTTCATACATCCACTTGACTAGGCTCAATCATCTCTACTCAACCAATTACTTAATGAAACACCCTTTTCTCACAAACCCTAGTCCAAGCATATATAAACTCAAAATGCTTCCAACAATTTTCAACAACAAATCTCACATAAAAATTATACTCATGTTATTTTCAAACCCTAGTTCAAGTTCTTTGCACAACAACTCACTTAAAAAACCATGCTTATAAAACAATCTTCACATAAAAATGATACTCATGACATTTACAAAACCCTAACTCAAATTCTTCACTCAACCAATGGTTTCAACAACAATGCTTATCGAACAAGGTTTTAACAACAAATATTTATTCCAGAGAGCCATGAATCATTAACTCGAACACTCTCGAAAAGGAAACCCTAATCAGGTCCTTTTCACTCAAAACTAATTTTTAGAAAACCAATAAATCAACTCAACTATGGAAGAATTTGCTCATACATTTTTCTTAACAAGGAGTAGACCACACAAATTTGCCACACTCACAATAACTTCTTTGCCAATCTCGATAAGGGTTATAAGATAATAATTTTTCTCAAGGAACACGATACAAAATGATATCAACAAAAATACATCTTATCACTCCAACTTTAAAATAATATTCAACACCTTAACCATCACCCTTATAATAATCTCTTTGGAAAAATTCCTTTAAAAATAAAATCAACTTCTTAAATTCTTACTCCTCAATATGTAAAATATAATAATTAAGACTTTATTAAAAATAAAATAAAACTCCTTATAACTCCAAAAACAATTTTCAACTAACACAACTTTCCACTAGCAATCCCTTTTAATTATTCCCAACTAGCAAACTTTTTAACTCTTTAGGCAACATTAAAAATACTTAAAAGTTTAATTACCTTACCTTTGGAGAAATTCAAACCCTCAACGTAGCTCACGACCAACGTCTTAGCCATGGCTCCAAATGTTGTACGAGCTACATGCTCTCTTGGAGTGTGAGAAGCACCACATGCTTCAAAATCCCCACATTTCCTTCAGAAAAAATGTACACCTTGACTTTGGTGCCTTCAACCCAACATAACTGCCAAGCACAACAACAATGTTTTGGATGCTGACCTCCTTGCATCCAAGCACTCTTGTCACTGCCCTCTTACCACTAGGCCAATCTTCCTAGATGGATCTCAATAGATCTATGCCTTTCATTTTCTTTCTATTCACTGGCACACCAAACACGATTTTTACTGTCACTTTCACCAGCTCATTTTAAAAGTAGATCACATGTAATTTTTCATTCGAGAAAGGATGAAAATTAATGCCTCTTGGGCATATTTTATATAGTAATTTTTATATTGGCACTTCGAGTTTCCCTTAGAACATTGAATGTTGGCACTCTTGACTTTATTAATTTATAATTTATTTAAATTATTTTGAATTTAAATATTATAAATTAATTATTTAACAAACCTTTGGGCTTATAAAATCCTTCTCCTTGCATAACTTGGTATAAACCTTTGGGCTTATTAAGTCCTTCCCATTGCATAACTTGGTATAAATAACATTTATTTATAAAATTTAAATTCACATGAATTTAAATATTTTATAAAATAAATATTAAACCTCTTTTCAACTTTGCAATAAGCCTCCTTGGGTTTATATGAAAACCCTTTTAACTTATACTTAAATATACTATTAAGATATTATGGAGCCCTTTTATCTTTAACTTCTGCATCGATTCTCTTGACCTTTGGACTTCTTCCTGGATATGAAATGACAACCTTGATAGATTTGTTTTTTGACAAATTTCTTTATATTAATGATGACTTCATCTGGTGACATCAATTATAACTTTGAATTAGGGACTCAAAATGTCCAATAGAAGCTAACCCATCAGATAAAATATATTGGTGTTCTACCTGAAATGACTTGCATGATAAAGAAACTTGCATGGTTCATCTAAACTATATGCAAATACTAGTATATAGCTCTTATAATGGTCAAATAAATATTATTAGAAAATATAATCATAATTTTATGGTTCCTTTTGTAGAATAAGTTTCAGTTCTCATGAGAGCTAGAAAAAATCTTGTCATAGTGGACCTAGTTTAGATGGAGCCACTGAAGGTAACTATTGAGTTAAAGATACTGAATGAAAAGAGACAAGCACAGGAAAATGCACCTAGCTCAACCTCTAAGTTGAAATAACCTATTATTTTAAAGGATCTCTTTCCTGCATAAGAAAAAGAATTAATATCTCAAGCGATGTTGTCAACTTCACAAACGCAAATTGAGATGAAGGAACAGGAAAAAGAATACCTTAAATTCTCATTGTTGACTAAGCTTCATAGGGTGGAAAACATGAAGCGGTATTGGAGAAATTATGAGGCTACTAATGAAGGAAGGGATTCTGTTTCATCCATGTATAACACTATTGAAGAACTGAAGAAAATTCTTGCCAAGGTTAGTCTATATGATGCGTTACAATTACCTAGATAGGTTGATTTATTTTAACAATATTTGATGTTTATTAAAGATAAAAAGAATAATCCCACCCACACTGTGTTATATTAGATTCTTACAAATTTAGATACTAGGAATAATAGACCACCATATTTTTATTTATCTCTCAGGATGGATGGTTGGATCGTGCATAATTGTATGATTGACTTTGGTGTTATGACAACTATCATACCAAAAGTGGTTTGTGAAGTTATGAGCATGGAGTATACCAGGAGTATCCTAAGAGTTTTGTATTTATATGGTACTCTTGTAAAAATAGTGGGTGTCATTAAGGATATCTCTATTGTACTACATAATATGTCTAAGATAACTATGATCTAGGAGGTGGTTGTAGTTGATCTAGAGCCATATTTCAGCATGCGCCTCTCAAGAGAGTTTACTACCAAATTAGGAGGTTATCTCTCCTTGTGTTACTCTCACATAGAAGTTCCTTTCAAAGTGAAAATAATATGAATCTACAATGAAAAGCCTTCCACGTGTCATGTAGAGAGGATCAAAGAAGAAGAAAAGTCCATGGATTCTGTCAATGTGATGACTGAAGAACTAGGAGAATTGAATTTAATGAAAGAAGCTCTAGATGAGCTTCATACAAAAGATGAATTTTTTCTGAATGATTTTAACGCAATGATCAAAACTGAGATTGATTGCTATACCATTAATAAGCCTAAAAAGGTTGAAGTAAAGGTATCTAATGATCAATATCATGTTCTAGATCAGATGTGGAATGTCTAATTTGATTGTGCAAGATGCAAAAATGGCACAAGAGATAGAATTATTCTCATTTTCCATTTCAAAATATAGAATACATATTCATACCGATTGAACTAGAGATATACAAATAACACTACTATGTATGAAGCATTTTGCTTAGGCTTGAATAAAACAAAGAAGCTTGAGATCAAATAACTCTAGATTTTTGGAGATTTAGAGTTGATTATGAATCAAGTAACCAGTAAATGTGTATCCCAGCAACACTATTTGAAGGTATATCACAACAAGGTTTGGTATCTATTTGAGTCCTTCACGAAATTAAATTTTCAAGTGATTTTACTATAATTAAATAAACATGCAGATCTTTTGGCATCTCTTGGAGCTAAATTTTCTCTAGTTGAGCACATGGTGAAGAAACCAAATACCATGAGACTTGTTTACAAGCCTTTAGTTCCTGGTAATAATATTTATTGGCAAGTATTCAAGAGTTATGGGTAGATTGTGAACTTCCTAAATAAAAAATCTAGTAGTGTAGAAGGAAGAACACTGAATGAAGAAGAACCTGAGGTATTGATTCAATTAAGAAATAATCATATTTTAAAAGGATTATTTTTTCTCAAAAGTCTCTTTTATTAGAATGATAGAGCTAAAATAAAATAATATCAAAGTATATGAGGAGTACACTGAGTTTCAGTTAGAACCTGAAAAGTCAATCAAGGTTGGAACCGATTGTGCTTTAGAAGAAGTTACGCAAATAAAGGAGTTATACCATGAATTTCTAGACATTATTGCCTAGAGTTATCATGATTTAAAATGGTATGACAAAAATATGATCCAAAATACTATTGAATTGCAAGGAGTGAAACCCTTCAGGCTAAAATAAAGACTAGTCAATCCCAAAATTGAAGTTCTAATGAAATCTAAATTGTTGAAAATGCTGGAAGGTAAGATTGTTTACCATATCGAGAATTCTACTTGGGTAGATAATTTGGTCCCTATGTGAAAAAATAATGGATATATTTGCCTTTGTGTTTATTTTTTAAACTTAAATCAGACTTCTTTAAAGGATCATTATCCTTTACCATAGATTGATCAGATTATTCACATAGTTAGAGGAGCTCAAATATTTTCTCTATTATATTGATTCTCCAGCTACAATAAAATATGGTTCATAGATGAAGATCAATAAAAAATAGCATTCACCACAAAATGAGGTAAATTTTCTTATCATTGGATGCCTTTTAGTCTCTCTAATTCTTGAGCAACTTTTTAAAGAGCGATGGATGTGGATTTCGATGAGTTTATTGAACCAATTCATCATTATTTATTTGGATGATATGATTTTTTCTATCATAAAAGGGAGGAGCATAGCTTACATTTAAGACAAGTGTTTAAAAAATATCAAGAGTTCAGGATATCCATTAACCTGAAGAAGTATATCTTCACAATGAAGGATGGAAATCTCCTGGGCCAAATCATCTCATAAAAAGATTTATCTATTGATCTAGCTAGAGTTGAGGCTATTTTGAAGCTTCCACTACCAACCAACAAGAAGGGTTTTCAATAATTTTTGGTTAGATTAACGTTTTTTGAAAGTTTATTATAGATTTTTTCCAATTTGTGAAACCAATAACTAAAATATTCAAGAAATATGCTAAGTTCAAATGGACTAAACAAAGAAAGCAAACATTCAAGGAAATCAAGGAATAAATTTCTCAAGATTTTATGCTATTGATGAAAAAGAGAGTTATAAGGTTGTACTTACATAGAAGGGATAATATGGAAATGAGTGGTCAATCGCATTCTTGAGATAAGTCATTCAACCACATGAGAAAAAGTACAATCTCATAGAGAAGCAAGTGTATGCAATAATTAAGTCTCTAAAGAAGTTTTAGTATTTCAGTTTGCAAAGTAAAATAATTTTTTATGATGTTCATCTGGATTTTTTAAGTTTCATTATCCAGGGAGAACTTAGAGGTAAGAGAGCTGGTTGGTTTTATAAAATCCAAGAATATGATATCAAAATTCAGCCAACCAAGCTGGTTCATGGCTAAGCACTATGTCAAGAGCTTGTGAGGTGTGCTACTTTTGAAAAAATGATTTACCAATATGAAGAGTCAATAAGAAAAAGTAATCTTGCTAATAACTCCTCAGGTTATCATGATTGGACAATGGACCTTGTCAAATACTTCAATTCAGGAAGATGTCCTTCTTATTTTAATGCTTCACAAAGAAGAATATTTAGACTATAGATCCTCATGTATGTTATATTACCAACTGAATTGTTCCATACGAATATTGATGGAGTTCTTCTGAGATGTGTCAAAGAGTCAAGAAAATAGAATATCCTAGAGGAATTCCATTTTGGACTATCAAGAGGTCACTATGCAGGAAGACCCATGGCATTAAAAATTATCAAAGCAAGTTATTTTTGGCCCACCCTTTTTTTGATATATTTAAGATCAATCAAAGTTGTGAAAAATGCTAAAGGAATTTCAGTAGGAGCAGAAATGCATCTTTTCCTCTTCACCCAATCCAAATAGAAGCACCATTTCAACAATGGGATTTATATTTTATTAGGTTCATTGATCCTAATTCATCTACTAGATATAATAAATTCTAACTGCAACTAATTATTTCACTCGATGGGCCGAAGTAGTCTCAACTAAGAAGGTAGACCAGGAGGTAGTCATAACTTTTCTTGAAGGATTTATCACTCACATTGGCATGCCAGATGTGATTATAAAAAACATTGAAACTCCATTAATCGATGCCAATATTAGTGAGTGTGTGGGTAAGTATGGTATTTTTTTTTAAACTTCATCAAATTACTATCTACGAGAAATGGTTTGGCTGAATCTATGAACAAGAATCTACTTATGATTTTGAAGAGGAATCTTGGTTACAATAAAAGGAGTTGGAATTTTCTCCTAAACCAAGATTTATGGGCTGATCACATCTCAATAAAAAATTCTATCAAGGTGCCCCCCTATTCCTTGGTGAATGGTAAGGAAATAGTCTTGCCCATTCACATTGATTTATCGAATTTTGAATATTTGTAATTGCTTGATGATGAAGATGATTAATTTTATCCCATGAGTTTATGGTTGGATCAACTCTTAAATTTTGAATAAGAAAGGGAGAAATTATATAATGCTTTCGTGGATCATTCTCATATGAGAAAAAATTGGTCTAGCAAGAATACTTCAGAGAAGGTGTTTAAGGTTGGTGATCTTATGTTAAAATAGAATGATAACAAGGCAAAACCAGGAAAACATCACAAGTTTGAGGTAATTTTGGAAGGTCCATTTTAGATTTCTAATGTAAATCAATTTAATTCATATTATTTGCAGGATATGGATGATCATGTGTTGTCGATTCTAGTGAATGGTCTTCATTTGAAGGCCTACTACCAATAAAATTTTTGGATAAAGAGTGTAAATATGTGCATAGTTTTCTATTGTCATTTTTGTTTGAAAATGGCCAAGGACTTTGGATCATCAAAAATAGAAGGACAAAAAGAGAAGTGAAATTCCTTTTCATTAGGTGAAAGGTATTTTCACTGGCAAAAATCATTTTCACCAGCGAAAATCCTCCTTGTTTTCTTTTTGGGCACTCAGGTTGGGGATTTCGCTCTAGAAGTGCTTTTTTGGTAGTGACATCATTAAAGGACATTTTGGAAGATAAAAATACATGCAAGTTTTAAGAAAGTTTTACTTTTTAGGTGAATGGAGTTAAAATTATTCCTATTTTTAAATCTTTGCGCTCAAGTTGGAAAAAAGAGAAAATATTAAAAAAAAGATAAAAAATAAAAAAAGAAGATAAAAAGCCGAGGAAAAAATGATTTCACCCAAGACAAGGATTTCTTCCATGCATATTTTCTTTTTGGAGTGAAACTCAAGTTGGCAGCAACTTCCATTCACATGCTCTTTGGGAAAATGAACTAGGCAAAAGCTATTTTTGAGGTTTAAGTGGGAAAAATTACCTCTTCACCTTGCTTTTTTTTATGAACTTCCAAAATGCATGGCTTTTTGCCAGCAAAATCAGTAAAATTTATTTTTGGTATTTCACTTCAGAAAAATAGGTGCCCATCATGCAGTTCAAAGAAAAAATGATTAATCACATTTTTCCAAACTAATTTTTAATGACAGATTATGCTCCATAAGAAGGAAAAAATAAAAAGGAAGGCAAAAAAACCAATCATGTTGCTCATAAAAGATATGGGGAAAATAATTGAATCATTGGAAAGAGTGACATACACCTAAATTTAGTAGATATTTCGCATGTATTAAATTTGGTAGGTAAGGTTGGAAAATTATAAAATGGTGAATATTTCAACTAAAGAATAAAAAATTGCAAAGCTCTTATCTGTGAAGTTGTTGCGAATTGCTTTTGCTCCAATATTAAAAATGATTTGTTGTTTGTTCAAAGAAAGATGAATATGGGAAATAAGACCATAGAGGCAAAGAAAGAGAAGGTTTTGAAGAAGGCTAACCTAGATAAGATGTGGCCAAAATCTAAAGAGGAGGATGAAGAAGTAGAACTAGCACCTTACTATGACTTCCTAGCACAAATCTACAACTGCACAATCTTGAACAAAGGCATGGAGAAATTATGTCAAGACATTGAATTGGCTCTTTAGAAGGTATCCATCGAAATTTCACGCACCATGACATTTTACTCTATATTTTCTAGTATCTGTGTACACCGATGTATTCATATCCTGAGCTGGTATGGGTGATTGCAAAATTTTATAATTCTTCCATGAGAGCTATTTGAAATGCCAATGGAGATATGTTGTTTACTATCTCAGCTAACTTGTCTAGAGAAGCTTTTTCTTATGGTGCAATATCTCCTTTTGATGTCATGTTTAAGAGGCTCAATATTTCAAAGCAGGAGAAGAGATACCAGTCTACAGTTCCTATGTGGAATTTCATGGAAAATTAGTTTTTAAAGACACCATAGTTTGGGGAACTACCATATTTGCCAATGCCACTAAGATATTTTAAGAGCTTGAACTTATATTCAATGTTGGCATGGATTTTTAGAATACCCTCAAATTCCATAATGCATAAGTAGAAAGCCTTGCTTATGCAATGCATTTCATAGATTGATTTTTACACTCTAAATGCCATGAAAGCAACCACAAATCCAATTTTATTTTATTGGGTAGATTTCGTAGCTTATAGAATATAGACTCAACTATAGAAGGTACATAGTAGGGAAGATGTCACATTCAGGCATTATTCTTTTCTAGTATGGTATTTATTTTATTACATGCATCCTCATTTTACCTTTGTAGCAATAAATAAGATAGATGAAGCAGGTAAAATATTTCTAGTTTACTCATGGACCCAAAATTTTTTTAAGGATTCCTATTATAATTTTAATTAGATGTTTTTGGGACTCACCCTTGAGATCATTTACTGAAGTAGATTTGCATTAAAAAAAACACATATAATCCACTAAAAAACTAGAAATGCTAAAAGGATCCAAATATTTTCATTACTTTCATGCCAAAATTAGGATACCAAAAGAAGAGCTCTTTTACAATTTTGAAAATTCCCTCTAATACCCTGTTTTCCCATTTTCCCTCCTAAAACAATGCATTTGAAATTTGAATTTCGGAGGTAAACTTTCGAGGGTCATAACTTCGTGCTCATTGCTCCGATTGACTTGCATAAGACATTTTCAAAAAGGGCACGAGTGAAAATATACATAATGATACTTAGCTAAGTCCTATGACCAATTTTAGAATTGTCAAATTCAACTTCTAAGACCCTCAAAATCCACCTACAAGATCGGGTACCTTAATTTCACTATTTTTGGCAGGATTTGGTCATAAAATGCACATAACTCCCAAAACGTTTAGGGTATTGGGATGATTATTTCACCACTGGCTCTATTTTCATATACCCTAGACAACTAAATACAATTAGAAATAATTAAATCAATTACAAATTTTGGGTGATGCAAGATCACTCTTACACCGTTGGATGCTCCTACATCATTTACAAGATGTGTGATAGAGTGTCAAAAGCAATGAAGGATTTCATAAGGGTGATGCATTTTTGTTGATGCAAAGATTTGTCATTAGGTTTTTTGGATTCATAGGCTAACATTTTCTGTTGTCGTATTTTACTATGGACCATATTTTTGCACTAGAAGTAGCCTAGCAGAATGATTTAACAAATGACACATATGTGTCAAGCAGGAGAAAGTGAGTAATGTGTGCCATACCTTTTTAATTTGGTGACTTTAAAGTGACTCAATACAGGTAGAATGAGTTAATTTTAAAAATATTATATGACCATGGGTTAATTAAACTCCCCCAGTGATGGCAATATGATCCTTTGGGTATTTTTGGTAAGTTTATCAAGACCAAAATTTTTCATTGCTGCCCTAGAGATAACATATTACAGAAGAGGAACAATCCCAAGGGACATAACCTTGAGTGGCATATTGAAAAATTATGTCGCTCCCTCCTTGGCATGATTTCCATGAAATAGAGGTCAAGCATGATCCTACAAATCATCCAGAGTAGGTTCCTCCTAATGATCTATTTAATAAAATAAAAGTAAAATTGTCTGAATGGTCTAACTAGAACATCACCAACTTGTGGGTTACGAGGGTTAATCAAGGGAAGTCCAGGTTAGATTACCCATTGGTTATGGATGAAGCATTTTCATAAGTTTATGATGAGCATTATGATAAGTACCAGCCCATCTCTTTTGTTGACTTGGTACCTTGAAGTATCTGAAGTCCTAATAGGGAAAAATATTTGGTGAGAAATAAGAAGACAATAGTTGAGGAGAGTAGTTATCAAAGAAGATGAGGAAAAACCACCACTTGAGGAATAAATTTCACTCATAAATAGGGGTTTCGGTATAAGGCTACATTTTCCTAATATGGTAAATAATCCCAAAAGTTGTGCAGTTTGTTCTCTAAGCATAAGTCCATTTTCTTCACTTATGATTGAGTAGATTGGTTTTAAGAAGATACCTTCTTCAAATTAGCAATAATATTCAGTCTATATGGTGATGTTAGTAGATCAAGAAGCAAAATAAGAGAATTTGGAGGAAGAGAAATATCCAATAGTATAGGCTTCATCATCTCAAATGGTGTCAGAGCCTATAGGTATACATTTTATTTATTCTTCTCTCTATGATAAGAACTTGGTGGCCATTGCCTCCCCACCCGTAGTTTCTACTTTCACTTTTATTCCATTTTTCATACCCATATATTAAGCCCCCTTATCCATTTTACATTTGTAGGTCTCCAATGATCCATGTATTTCTTCCATTTCCTCTATTTCTCTCTTTCATTTCACTTGCATTCACCTCGAATCAAAATTTTCCTTCCATTGTTCTCCATTCCATATTCCATCCTTATCAATATTGTTGCTTCTATAAGTATGCAAGCCCCTCCTAGGGTAAGTGTAACTGTAGTGCCTTCCACTTCTGCTCCCTCTATTTATCCAAATCCTCAATAGTCCCTATTTTCATTTTCCCCAATTTTTGTAGTACAGGTTCCATTGGATTTAGAAGTAGAACTTCTACTAGAGCACCCCATAGGAGAGAAGATCAATCAAGCATGACAAATTTCCTCATTATGGTTGAAGAGATACAAGTGAAAGTATGTGCAAGCCCTAACTAAGATAGTGAAGAAGGTAACTTTTGATCTAGAGGCTATGGAGGTGCACACTATGAAGATGGTCCCTAAGGTCCAAAAAACCCAAGTTTAAATGATGCCAAATGATTATTCATAGTAGGTCATCATTGAGGACCTCACAAAAATTGACATGGCTAAGAAAATAGATAATATAAAGGTGGATATGAGTTTGATTTAATTGCATAGAGAGCAGTTCAAATATTGTTTCTTCCATTTAAATTAAAGATAGCATAATTAGAAGATGCTTTGGATGAGTAGAAGTCCCATCTGGACACTGCATAGTCAAAATATTAGTGATGGCAGCATAAAGTGATGATCTTAGAGGGTGATATTGAAGGATATAAGCAAGAAACTAAATAACATCAAGCAACATGACAGGAAGCACAAAAATAGATCTATACCTTGAAGGACTAAGTCTAGAGTCTATAGAATCAATTGGCAGGTAGCTCTCACAAAGAAAAATTCAAGGAGGCTCATAGTCATCTACTTATCGATTATCTGATAATATCAACAAAAGAAACATTGGTTCTAATGTTTCTTTAGGAGGTGTTGCAATATGTTTTGTATTTCTTACACATAGTGGAGTATTCAGAAGAGAACCTCAAACTGAAACTGGAGATGGCAATGAAGATTTAGGCAATCGCTAAAATGGATCTCAATTTTAGCCCAATGAGCATCATGGATCTTGGGAAAACTCCAAGATAACACTATGTACTTATTTTCTAGGTTGGATCTATTTAAAGAAACTTTAAAGCTATTAGATACATTTGAGCAAAAGAGGCACATTTTGCTATTCTATTTTGAGACTGTAACGAAGAATGGTTTCCTTAGTTTCACTGATGAGCAAGGGAATATTCTGGTAAATAAATACCTAGATACAGTATGGGCTATTTTGTAGGTGACACTTCAAATATTGATGACTAGGAAAATCCCGTCATCGAAGAGCACATTCTATCATTGATGAGGAAGCTTACTCGCATCGAGTCTAGTTTGTTGGAGCTTAGCTAGAGTACCAACTATATTGACATGGAGCAGGTTCATAATTTTTAGTACATTTTTGATACGCTCTAGACTCATGAGGTGATTAGTATTGATGCTTGGGCTAAATCCATCTAGTATATGAAACTACATCCTTGTATCTCAAAGGGTAGGAGAATATTGGTATGAGCAACAGGCAATCAGATGCAATCAGTGGTGGAAATTTTGAGCCCAATGGATAAAGTTCTTGGGATATATTGCATTTAGGTAATGTAAATAACCCATGACCCATCAAAAGTGTTAGTATTTTTACCACACTAAAATAAATTTTAAAATTTTATCTAAGTATGCAATAAGTTTTGCTTAGCGAAATTCTAATTTTGAGTAACGTTTTGAGCAAAATATAGTTTTTGAGTAGGAGATAGTTCAAATTTAGGTTTCACCTTTCCAAAAGGTCCATTTCACCCATTTCAATAATTTTTCAATGAAATTACCCTTTTCACCCCATTTTTTGGTGAAATCATCTTTGCCAGCAAAATTTCCATTTTGATAGTGATATTACATTTTACCTTGTATCTTGGTGCATTTTTGAGTGAAATTCATTTATACCATGGCGAAATCACCATACCGTGTGCTACCTTAGCACAATCATCTCTCCCAACATTACCTTGGTGAAATAACATTTTTTGGCATAACACTTTAGCACAATTCTAGGTAAAAAACCTCTTTATTTTCATGCCTCATAATGGCAAAATTCCTTTTCATACCTCATAGTGGAAAAACTCATTTTTGTGCATTGCTTGGTAAGAGTAGCAATAACACTTGGTGCATTTTATAATGAAGGCCTCTTCACATGAATTATGGGGTATTATATTGGATGAAAGCTCCTATTCAATCTTTACCCTGGTGAAAGAATTTTTTCATGCTAAAGCTTGGTGAAAGCATCTATTCATTATATAGCCTGGTGAAATCAACTTCTTTGTGTGCTACGCCTTGGAAAAAGCTCTTTTCAAGATTTGTCTTAGCAAAATAAATTTACTCCATTTTCTCTAAATAAAATCATGGTCAAAGAAGCTCTGAGAAAAAATCAGTATGGAGGGGATTTCAGGGCCAATGAATTCAATTTTTGGGGCGAAGGAGTTAATGTTTTAGGAATTGTTACCAAGGAAGATCAGATTCTACAAATAACTAAAATTTAATACTGTCTACTTTTATTGTGACCCTCGTGTGATCCTGATTTATTTTGAGGCACCATGCACTATGGTGAATGCTCATTTTTTAGGCACCATCATGGATATGAAAATTTAGCCAATGATTCCAGCCAAGTCCCTATTTGCCATCTACTGATATTGCTCATTCCTTCCTAAGGTGCCACCATATTGGTTTTTTATTGCTACTGAGGAGATAATTATGACACATTTCCTATCATTTTATTTAATAAGCATTTAATTTTGGAGGTGAAATCCTCTATAAATATTAGAAAACTTGATGTAAAAGAGGGGGAATATTCTACTAAAAAAATCTTAGATTTTAAATTTATTTCTCAATTGAAATACTTTTGACTCTAGTTCCTGGATAAGTTGTGTATGTGATTGCTTATTGCCTATAATTTCTATTATATTCATGCCTTTGTTAGATAGATTGAATTCTATATTTGAATTTAATTTTTGATGAAGAAGTGAATGTTGAAATATTAATTGGAACTCATATGTGTAATTTGTTATTGGATCCTATGTTGTTATTTTTGTTAAATACTAATTAAAACTTGACTTGGTTATTTAGCTATTAGTTCATCTTCACTTTATTTTTCTGGCTTAGAGTAATATTTTCCATATTTTTCTATTAATTTATAATGCGAGACCGAAAAACACACACCCGCAAACTAGAAATTTTCATCTATTAACCTTGGAAAATATGTACAAATGTAGCCCGTAGGCTTTACATTAACCAGTGCTCAGCTTGGTCTCCTCTAACCCTATCTCTCAGTCCGTTCTCTGATCCACCACCCCAGATAATACATTAAACTAGGTTTTTATAGAGGCCCCGACCCTTTGAAACATCCTTTGTGAAAATCGGGACACCAACCCGATTTAATACCCCACTCCACATGGCCCTGTCATCGCCGCTCCCTATTAGATTCTCTGCATGACCATCCTTTTTGTTTCCCATGCTTCTTGGTTCTCGTTTGTCTTTACTACACCTTGGTGCCACATGTCGTCTTTGAACGGTCCTCGAAAATATCGCCTGTCACGGTTCCCGCCATCTCTTTCTCTTTCCTTGCCTCCTCTTTCTGTAGCGATATCGTGACGTCACGATATCGTGACCCTTCTGACTGCTGCTTGTCTACTTTTCTTTGATGTTGCGACATCACGACATCACGATATCATGACATCGCGATATCGTGACAAAACTCCCATCGTGCCTTGCCCTCCCTTCGATGTCGCGACATCGTGACAGCGCGATATCGTGACAAAACTCTGGCTATGCCTTAGTTTTCTTTATGTGTCATGATTTCACAATGATTCTGCCTTTTTCCCTTTGGTTTCTCCTTGCGTCGTGATTTCACGACCATTTTACCTTCCACCCTGGCATCACTTTGACATCACAATTTTGTGACGTCGCAAAACCGCGCTGTTAAAGTGATGCTACCATTCTGCTCCTCTGTCGAGTCTTCACTCCGACGTCATGAAATTGTGCTATCACAATTTTTCTACCATTCTGCACTTCTACAAAATCGTGACCTCTCCATTGCCTTCACTTTGCCATCGCTCCACTGTCGCGATTTCGTGACATGTCATGATTTTATGACATGTCACGATTTCACGACATGTCGCAAAATCGCAACATTTTTCCCACTGCGCCTCCTTTGCCCTTTTTCGTCACGATTTCATGAAATCATGACGTTCTTCTCCCTTAGGTAATTTTTCAAATGCCTCTTCATCGGGTGCTACTAGATGCTCCTGCATCAGACACCCCGAGTTGGTGGAGAAGTGATCTTCACTTCTGAGTTGTCTGGTTGCTGCCTCTTGCAACACCTCCAAACATTCCTCTACCTCAGTAGCCTGCTCCAACCCCCTCTCCTAGTCCACACAACTTTTGTCTTCCTCCAGATAGATTCTCCCACTGCTACATACTTCTTATGCAGCCTTCTTGCAGTCCTTCTCTTGCCCAAAAAAATCTCTGTCTTCTTCCAGGCAATTCCTGACACTGCTGCACTCTTCTTTGCATGCAGTGTTCTTCAGCTTCAGCTTCTGATGCACTCTAGTATCTTTCTTTCTCTATCTTTCTTCCCGCCTTCGATGCCGCTCTTCTTGCTCTCATAATTTTATGCTGAGCCAATCCTCTTGTAGGGCTTTGAACTGCCTCTGCAAAGCTTCAAACTCTTCCATTGTCATCATATCGCTCTTGCTATCCCGACTTCTTTGGGGATGCATTTTTCTATCGGGTCCTGGCATAAACTGCCTCACGCTCGACGAATCTGCTTACGCACTCAAAGACCCTAACTCACTCTCTCTCTCAAAACCCTACCACAGATCCTGGTGTAACTACCTCACGTTCGGTGATCTGTTACACACTCAGGAACATTAGCTCTGATACCACTGATGGGGGACCATAAAACACACACCCACAAATCCAAAAAATTTCATCTATTAACCTTGGAAAATATGTACAAATGCAGCCCATAGGCTTTACATTAACCAACGCTTGGCTTGGTTTCCTCTAACCCTATCTCTCAGTGCGTTCTCCGATCCACCACCCCAACTAATACATTAAACTAGGTTTTTATAGAGGCCCCGACCCTCTGAAACATCCTTCATGAAAATCGAGACACCAACCCGATTTAATACCCCACTCTGCATGGCCCTGTCATCGCTGCTCCCTGTCAGATTCTCTGTGTGACCATCCTTTTTGTTTCCCATGCTTCTTGGTTCTCGTTTGTCTTTACTGCACCTTGGTGCCACGTGTCATCTTTGAACGGTCCTCAAAAATACTGCCTACTGTGGTTACCACCATATCTTTCTCTTTCCTCGCCTCCTCTTTCTGTCACGATATCATGACTTCGAAATATCACGACGTCGCGATATCGTGACCATTCTGACCATTGCTTGCCTAATTTTCTTTGATGTCGTGACATCGCGATGTCATGATATCGTGATGTCATGATATCACGACAAAACTCCCACCATGCCTTGCCTTCCCTTCGATGTCGTGACATCGTGATGTCGTGACATCGCGATGTCGTGATATCATGACAAAACTCTAGCCATGCCTTGCTTTTCTTTATGTGTCATGATTTCATGATGATTCTACCTTTTGCCCTTTACTTTCTCCCTGCATCGCGATTTTGTGACCATTTTGCCTTCTGCCCTGGCATCACTTCGATGTCATGATTTCGTGATGTTGCAAAATCGTGTTGTCATAATTTTGCTACCATTCTGCTCCTCCACTGAGTCTTCACTCCGATGTCATGATTTCATGATGTCATGAAATCGTGCTATCGCAATTTCACTACCATTCTGCACTTTCGCCTCGTCGTTGTTCCATTGTCACAATTTCATGATAGTCACGATTTTGTGACATGTTGCGAAATTGTGACCTCTCCATTGCCTTCGCTTTGCCATCGCTCCACTGTCGTGATTCCACGACATGTCACGATTTCATGACATGTTATGATTTTGCGACATGTCACGAAATCATGACATTTTTCCCACTACGCCTCCTTTGCCTTTTTCCATCACGATTTTGCGACACGTCGCGAAATCACGACGTTCTTCTTCCTTAGGCAATTTTTCAAATGCCTCTTCATCGGGTGCTGCTGGATGCTCCTGCATCAATTTCTCTCCCTAATATTCATACCAAATTTTAGATTAGTATAGGAACCAACCCTCTCTAGAGATTGGACCAAAGGACATCTCTTTCCTTCGGTATTTCAATGTTGGCTGGGTCTATGGAGCTTATTTTTATACTTAGGTAGATTTGTGACCAAAAATTACCAATCAATTATAGTAGAGGATTTCATTGACTCTAATCCCATGTGTCAAATGATAAAATATCATGTATCAACACAACAATAAATTTTTGTATGTAAACGCCTATAAAAAGGTATAAATAGTCATTATTTTTCTCATTAGATCACATCAGAGCAAAGTAGAAGAAACTATACACCCTCCAAATTTTTCCTTTGCATCCTATGCAATGATCCATATTACCCCAGTATTTTTAACCTTTTTCTCATGAAATCACATCATATCTAAGCAAAAATCATCATATGCCCTCAAATATTTTACCTTCTACCCTACACCCTAATCCTTCATACCTTACCCTCTATCAAATATATCAATGATGTCCCCTTCAACTGTTGTTGATGTTCCTTCTAAAATTTCATTCAAAAACCTTTTGTGCTTCTTTATTTCTAAAATATTAATTACACCAAGTTATGACATATCGTGGGTCAATAAATTTGGTCTTTAGAGTTTAGTTTTAATATGTAGTACAAAATAGATAACAAACTATTGCTAAAATAATTCGGTCATTATCAATATGAATATCAATAATAAGAATATAATATTTTTTATCAAACCCTTAGATGTCCATATATTGACAACATTACCTACCAAGGATTATGATCCTATTACTTTAAAGTTACTATTAAGTGAAGAAGACAAAGTATACCTAGAGACCAATTTCAATGTCTCCTCAAAATCTTTGCTATGTGTAACTCTGCATATTTCTATATTTAATTGAATTTCAAATTTATGATTTTACAAGTACAATTTTTATTTATTATAGTTTCTGCTACTAATTCTAGCAAGGGCTTGATTTTAGCATATGTTCTTGACAATTTTCTTAGAAGGTGTATCAAATTATTCTAAGCTAGACTTGTTCTGCAAGGAAGACAAATGAATATTTCATTCTGGACATTGGTATATTTAGTTCATTGTATTTACTACCAAATATTCAACTAGTGCACATATGTTTTATAGTGGATCAGAATTAATATCCTTAATATTAAAACCAAAACTTCTATGACACTCTCCACATGCAATTACAATGTTTTATTTTTTAATGAATCTTATTATAATTTACAGAATACTGCAGTACCAACATTGCTGCACCCAAACCTAGCCAATGTTGGCGTGATAATAGAATAGGTGCAGGTAAAGTTTACTTTATATGAAATTACTAATTTTTATATTCAAGTACTTTTATTTCTTATTATTTTAACAATTTATACATAAATATAGAAAAGGGTATCCTCTTCCTCTTAAAAATGTGATGTCGTTGTTAGAGGTCATAAGTTAGAAGAAACTAGGAATTTTGAAACACCCTTGGAATCGACACCATTACAGAGAAGATATAAAAATGTTTAAGGTCTTCTAATTCTTACATTTATCATCTACTTGCACTTGCATGCCAATTGTACATTAATATTGATACTAGTGAGGCCACATCCACTACACTTAAGCTTTCCATTTCAAGTTTTGGTTCATGTATTCACTTAGTTAAAATTATAATCATTATTTTTTATAAAAAAATTAACATGTTTTCAAAGATATGTTGCACCAACATGCCATTAACATGTTTTAAAAGCTATTTTGCACCAACATGCCATTACAAGGTGTACTTTCCTGTTGGCAATTTTGGGTACCTTGAGTACATTGCCTTTGCTCTAAGTGTAGTTGTTGTCATTGATGTCAAGGAGTTCTTGAAGCAATTTGTTTTTATGTCTAAGTATGTGTTTTGATGAAGGTTTCAGCTGGTCAGTAAGTCTCCAAGAAAATCAAAGTAGCCCAGTTGCAAAAGATCCAAAAAAATATAAGTTAGAAAAAGTTTGTAGGCGGCTAGAAAAACTGTCATGATTTCACAACATGTTTCAGGACAGAGAAAGCACTGGAAAAATTGTCGCGATTTCATGACATGTTTGAGGAGAGAAAAATTTTAGGCAAAACTATCGTGATTTCGTGACATTCTGGAAGATAGAGACGAAGCAGGCTAAACTGTCACGATTTTGTGACATGTCGCATTTTCGTGACTCGGGAAGCGCAAGAAGGCAGAGAAAGAAGCCTAAGTGACTGATGTGTTTTCGCATAGGTTGTGAAGACAGTGCTATTGTGTTTTAGCAAAAAGTGCGAAGATAGTGCTACTGTATTTTACGAAGACTGTATTGTTGTGTATACACAAAATATGCAAAATTTGTGCTACTATGTTTTTGATCGAGAACTACTGTATTTGCGCATATAGTAATATATTTATTTTAACAAAGGGCAAAAAAGAATAGAGGAAGAGGACAGTACTGTGCCAGACTGAAGGACTATGTTTGGTGCAGAGAAGAGGACCAAATTTGCTGTGACAGAATTGAGTACAGAGATCTCTAGCCAAAGTAGGGAAGACAGGTGTCTTCTGTGGACATAATTCCACTTGCTAAGGGCAGAGGAGGTAGAGGTCTTCTAGAGGATCACCAGCAAAAGCAGAATAAGGAGAAGGTATCTCCTTTGAGCCAAGGCTCATAAACATTGTAATAGGGAAGGATTCCTAGAGGACTTTGATATAACTTTTATAAGAAAGTTTTATCCATGGAGTAGCCCACCTTGGGTGAACCACGTAAATTGTTGTGTCACTTTGTGGATGATGTTTTGTGCATAGCTTTATTATTGTTGTTAATACTGTTATATATTTTCTACATTACATTGGATTGAAAGCTGAGTAGAAAGAAAAAGTTAAAAGTGGTCTTATACTGTTCACCCCCCCTCTCAGTATAAGCTTGTGTTCTTCAATTGGTATCGGAGCTAGTGCCTTCGAAAAGTTTAACAACTGGAAGGAAAAGTTTGCAAAGAACACAATGGACTACTCAAGTGGCAATGCAGCACCTATTCTTGATGGATCAAATTTTGGCCTGTGGAGTGCAAGAATGAAAGTCTATCTAATGGCACTTGGCAATGAGGTATGGGAAGTGATTGAATATGGGTACACTATTCCTGAAAATGGTCCTTACACTAAAGAAGACAGGCTTCTACATCATAGCAACTCAAAATCCATGAATGCAATCCTAAAGGGTCTATAGAAGGTAGATCTCACCAAAGTTATTCATTGCAAGACAGCTAGTGAAATGTGGAAACAATTACAGGTTGTTCATATAGGTGATGCAAATGTCCGAAAGGCCAAGTTGAGACATTTTAAAGGTATGTTTGAACAACTCAAAATGAATGATGATGAAAATATTAGTGACTACATGCTCCGTATGGATGAAGTTGTTAATTCTATGAAAGACTTAGGTCTTGAACTTGCTGAAAATGATGTGTGTGATAAGATTTTAAGATCTCTTCCTAATAGATTTAGTGAAAAGATTTCTGCTATTGAGGAAGCTAAAGATTTAGATAAATTGAAAAAAGATGAGCTCCATAGTATTCTTGCAACATTTGAGCTGAGAACTCAAGTAAAAGTTGATGTAAAGAAAGAGGCAGCTTTCAAAGCTACCAAGAAATCAAAGGGCAAACAGATTCAAGAAAGTGATGAGTCTTCTAGTGAGGAAGAGGCATATTACAACAAGAAAGGCAAGTTTTCCAGAAAGCACAAAAGTAAGAAAAATATAAGATGTTTCAACTGTGGAAAATTTGGTCATTATGCTACTGACTGTACTATTTCCAAAAATTAAAGTGATGAAGATATACAGGATGTTAAGAGCAAGGTTTCTGAAAAGCACGAGTATTACAAAAAGAGCAAATATGAGTACAACAATCATCGAAAAAGCAAAGATGAGTACAACAATCATGGAAAGAGGCATTCTCACAAGAATAAGAAGAGCTTCTACTTAGACAAAGCAAGTAAGTGTTCTAGAAGTGATAGTGGAAGTTCTTCTAGTGATGATGAAAATGAAATGTTGTTTATTTCAAAAAAAGAGGAAGAACCGAAGCATAAATTCATTGTCATGAAATGTTTTAGATGTGGAAATTTTGGGCACCTTGAGGATGATTGCACAAATAATGAATTGGTTGCTAGTCTGTATGAGGATGCTTTAGAAAATGATAAGGAAGATGCATGTATGGTTTTTGAAAAAGGTAGCACCTCTAGTGATAAGAAATCTGAAAAGGGCCTTGATAATTCAAAGTGCAATCAAATAGAGGATCTTGAATGTGAACTCAATAATGCTCTTAGTGTTTTGAAAAAGGAAAGAAAGAAGAATGATAGACTCAAGATTAAGTTAGATGAATGTTGTATGGAGAGAGACGATCTTATAGAAAGTCTTGACTTCTCTATAGCTAAAACATAGGAACTCAAGGATGAGTTAGAGTCTAAGATTCTTGAGTATAATGATTTAGAACATAAAATGGCTTCTTTGAAAGAAGAAAATAAAGAGTACAAGGATAAGCTCTACAGATTTCAGGATAGCTCCAAGAAGGTTAAATTTCTCATCAAAGGACAAAGAAATCCAACAGATAAAATAGGTCTCAATTTTGTTGAGCCGCACAAGAAACAGGTTGGGACATCTAGCAAGAAATTTCAGAAGGAAGAAAGTTCTGATGAAGAAAGTATTTCAGATCATGAGTCTATGAGTGATGAATACGCAGAAACAAAAAATAGATTTTTGAATATGAAGCAGAAGTTTACGGGACCCAAGAGATCGATTAAAAGAATATTTCATGGCAGATGTTTTGCGTGTTACAGGTTTGGACACATGGCTGCACATTGCATATCTCAAATGAAGAGGGTTAACAATAATTTTAGAAGTGGTAATTTCTTCCAAGGGTATTGTTACTCTTGCAATCAATTTGGGCATAAAGCAATTTTTTGTAAGGCAAATACCAGGAACTGGGTTAATCAGAATAGGCAGATTCAAAAAATAGCTATGCCTGAAAGAAATAATATTGTTACTTGCTATAAGTGCAACAATACAGGTCACACAGCCAGACAGTGCAGAACTGATCTTCAAAGGTACAAGAACAAAAAAAGTGATATGAAAAGGTCTAAGGATCAAGGTATGGATAAGAACAGGAATGATAAAAGAAACAGGAATAGTAGTATGAACAGGTCCGAGGATCAGAATAGTGACAGAAACAGAAATACAGACAAAGAAATCAAGAGGAGGCACGGCAAAGAAATTGTAGACACTAATGATGATGAGTGTCTAATGGGAGTTTCACTCCCAACCCTATTTTAAATCACCTCATCAGGAGGTGGTGGGAGGGACTAAGCTAAGAGGCTCATTCTTAGTCCCAAGCCCCAAAGGTGACCCTTTGCCATTGATGACAAAGGGGGAGAAATTTGAGTAAGGGGAAGAGATATGAGTAAGGGGGAGAGCTTCAAGTGAAGAGGAAAGCTTCAAGTTAGGGGCAGCAAAACTTCAAAGAAATATTCTCAATTGTCAGCTCAGGTTGATTTCATTTTTGACTCAAGATGTGTTTTTAGTAAAGGTTTGCCATCAATGACAAAGGGGGAGATTGTTGGCAATTTTGGGTACCTTGAGTACATTGCCTTTGCTCTAAGTGTAGTTGTTGTCATTGATGTCAAGGAGTTCTTGAAGCAATTTGTTTTTATGTCTAAGTATGTGTTTTGATGAAGGTTTCAATTTGGTCAGTAAGTCTCCAAGAAAATTAGAGTAGCCCAGTTGCAAAAGATCCAGAAAAAGATAAGTTAGAAAAAGTTTGCAGGCGGTTGGAAAAACTGTCATGATTTCGCGACATGTTTCAGGAGAGAGAAAGTGCTGGCAAAATTGTCATGATTTCAAGACATGTTTGAGGAGAGAGAAATTTTAGGCAAAACTATCACGATTTCATGACATGCTGGAAGATAGAGACGAAGCAGGCTAAAGTGTCACGATTTCATGACATGTCGCATTTTTGCGACTCGAGAAGCGCAGGAAGGCAGAGAAAGAAAAGTGTCACGATTTCGTGACACATTGCCAGGAAAGTTGTTTGGACAAGCAAGTGTCATGATTTCGTGACATGTTGCAGGAGAGAGAGTCCAAAAGGAAAAGTGTCATGATTTCGTGACATGTTGAAGAAGAGGAAGTCTGCAATGTTAACTGTCACGATTTCGCGACAAGTTTGAAGAGAGAGAAAGTGATTCAGGAACTGTCATGATTTCGTGACATGCTGCAAAGTTCAAAGTAAGGATGTTGCGATTTCTTACAGGATGCTCCAAAGTTCCAGTTGAGGACTGTCATGATTTCATGACATGCTAAAAAGCTCAAAGTGAGAACTGTCATGATTTCATGACTTGCAGCAAAGAGAAGAGCCTGAAAGGAGAAGCGTCATGATTTCGTGACAGGAAGTGGAGAAAGCGTACGGAAGCTAGAAGTGTCACGATTTTGCGATAGGTAGTGGAGAAAGCATTCGAAATCTTGAAGCATCACAATTTCACGACAGGCTACAAAAAATTTATATGGATGTAGAAAGTGTCATGATTTCATGACAAGTTTAGTAGGCAGTTTGCAGTTGGAGACAGTGTCACGATTTCACGATAGAAACAGTTAGAAAGTCTTATGGTAGCAAAAGCATCATGATTTTGTGACATGTTCTAGTTTCATGGGCATTTGGCAGAAAAGATCTTAAGGCAGTGAAAGGGTCATGATTTCATGACAGAGTTACAGATGACGTCAGAAAATATAGGAAGTGTCATGATTTCATGACATAAGTAGAAAGAAGATGTACGGCAGACTGCAGTGTTGCGATTTCATGACAATAGGCTAGAGAAAGTGTATGGCAGGCTGCAGTGTCGCGATTTCGTGACAACAGGCTAGAGAAAGTGTATGGCAGACTGCAGTGTCACGATTTCGTGACAATAGGCTAGAGAAAGTGTATGGCAGACTATAGTGTCATGATTTCATGACAACAGGCTAGAGAAAGTGTATGGCAGACTACAATGTCATGATTTCATGATAACAGGCTAGAGAAAGTGTACGGCAAGTTGTAGTGTCACGATTTCATGACAACAAGGAACAAGAGGTGCATAGTAGGCTGTAGTGTCACGATTTCATGACAACAAGCCAAAGAAACTGTATGACAGGCAGTAGTGTCACGATTTCGTGACAACAAGCCAAAGAAGGTGTTCGACAGGCAGTAGTGTCACGATTTCGTGACAGCAAGCCAACGAAGTTGTACGGCAAGCAAAGGCGTCGCGATATCGTGACATGTTGAAGTTTCACGCCAGAAGCTACAGGGAGGCGGTTGAGGACAGAGTTAACTTTGAGCCGACAAAGTTAAAATTTGGGCCGACGCAGCGTAGGGTTTTGCAGCCGACACAGTGGAAGTATAACAGCCGACTAAGTTTGGATGTAATGACCATGGATCTTACTCTATAAAAGGAGGGATGTTTGAATAGTTTGGGCATCGATCAAGTGTGCGTTCGAAGTGCGAATTGCACAGAGAGAGTGCGAGGAGAAGATCGATCGCAGAGGTGCATAAGTAGAAGCCTGAGCGACTGTTGTGTTTACGTAGAGGTTGCGAAGACAGTGCTATCATGTTTTAGCAAAAAGTGCAAAGATAGTGCTACTGTATTTTGCGAAGACTATATTGTTGTGTATACGTAGAATACGTGAAGTCTATGCTACTATGTTTTTGATCGAGAACTGTTGTATTTGTGTAGATAGTAAAATATTGGTTTCAACCAAGTGCAGAAAAGAACAGAGGAAGAGGACAGTATTGTGCCAGACCGAAGGACTGTGTTTGGTGCAGAGAAGAGGACCAGCTTTGCTGTGACAGAATTGAGGACAGAGATCTCCAGCTAGAGCAGGGAAGACAAGTGTCTTCTATGGACAGAATTCCACTTGCTAAGGGCAGAGGAGGTAGAGGTCTTCTAGAGGATCACCAGCCAAAGCAGAATAAGGGGAAGGTATCTCCTTTGAGCCAAGGCTCATAAACATTGTAATCGGGAAGGATTCCCAGAGGACTTTGATATAACTTTTAGAAGAAAGTTTTATCCATGGAGTAGCCCACCTTGGGTGAACCACGTAAATTGTTGTGTCACTTTGTGGATGATGTTTTGTGCATTGCTTTATTATTGTTGTTAATACTGTTATATATTTTTTGCATTACATTGGATTGAAAGCTGAGTTGAAAGAAAAAGTTAAAAGTGGTCTTATACTGTTCACCCCCCCTCTCAGTATAAGCTTGTGTTCTTCAATTGGTATCAGAGCTAGTGCCTTCGAAAAGTTTAACAGCTTGAAGGAAAAGCTTGCAAAGAACACAATGGACTACTCAAGTGGCAATGCAGCACCTATTCTTGACGGATCAAATTTTGGCCTGTGGAGTGCAAGAATGAAAGTCTATCTAATGGCACTTGGCAATGAGGTATGGGAAGTGATTGAAGATGGGTACACTATTCTTGAAAATGGTCCTTACACTAAAGAAGACAGGCTTCTACATCATAGCAACTCAAAAGCCATGAATGCAATCCTAAAGGGTTTATAGAAGGTAGATCTCACCAAAGTTATTCATTGCAAGACAACTAGTGAAATGTGGAAACAGTTGCAGGTTGTTCATACAGGTGATGCAAATGTCCGAAAGGCCAAGTTGAGACATTTTAAAGGTATGTTTGAACAACTCAAGATGAATGATGATGAAAATATTAGTGACTACATGCTCCGTATGGATGAAGTTGTTAATTCTATGAAAGACTTAGGTCTTGAACTTGCTGAAAATGATGTGTGTGATAAGATTTTAAGATCTCTTCCTAATAGATTTAGTGAAAATATTTCTGCTATTGAGGAAGCTAAAGATTTAGATAAATTGAAAAAGGATGAGCTCCATAGTATTCTTGCAACATTTGAGCTGAGAACTCAAGTAAAAGTTGATGTAAAGAAAGAGGCAACTTTCAAAGCTACCAAGAAATCAAAGGGCAAACAGATTCAAGAAAGTGATGAGTCTTCTAGTGAGGAAGAGGCATATTACAGCAAGAAAGGCAAGTTTTCCAGAAAGCACAAAAGCAAGAAAAATATAAGATGTTTCAACTATGGGAAATTTGGTCATTATGCTACTGACTGTACTATTTCCAAAAATGAAAGTGATGAAGATATACAGGAAGTTAAGAGCAAGGATTCTGAAAAGCACAGGTATTACAGAAAGAGCAAAGATGAGTATAGCAATCACCGAAAAAACAAAGATGAGTACAACAATCATGGAAAGAGGCATTCTCACAAGAATAAGAAGAGCTTCTACTTAGACAAAGCAAGTAAGTGTTCTAGCAGTGATAGTGAAAGTTCTTCTAGTGATGATGAAAATGAGATGCTGTTCATTTCAGAAAAAGAGGAAGAACCGAAGCATAAATTCATTGTCATGAAATGTTTTAGATGTGGAAATTTTGGGCACCTTGAGGATGATTGCACAAATAATGAATTGGTTGCTAGTATGTATGAGGATGCTTCAGAAAATGATAAGGAAGATGCTTGTATGGTTTTTGAAAAAGGTAGCACCTCTAGTGATAAGAAATCTGAAAAGGGCCTTGATAATTCAAAGTGCAATCAAATAGAGGATCTTGAATGTGAACTCAATAATGCTCTTAGTGTTTTGAAAAAGGAAAGAAAGAAGAATGATAGACTCAAGATTAAGTTAGATGAATGTTGTATGGAGAGAGACGATCTTATAGAAAGTCTTGACTTCTCTATAGCTAAAACATAGGAACTCAAGGATGAGTTAGAGTCTAAGACTCTTGAGTATAATGATTTAGAACAGAAAATGGCTTCTTTGAAAGAAGAAAATAAAGAGTACAAGGATAAGCTCTACAGATTTCAGGATAGCTCCAAGAAGGTTAAATTTCTCATCAAAGGACAAAGAAATCCAATAGATAAAACAGGTCTCGATTTTGTTGAGCCGCACAAGAAATAGGTTGGGACATCTAGCAAGAAATTTCAAAAGGAAGAAAGTTCTGATGAAGAAAGTATTTCAGATCATGAGTCTGTGAGTGATGAATACGCAGAAACAAAAAATAGATTTTTGAATGTGAAGCAGAAGTTTACGGGACCCAAGAGATCGATTAAAAGAATATTTCACGGTAGATGTTTTGCGTGTTACAGGTTTGGACACATGGCTGCACATTGCATATCTCAAATGAAGAGGGTTAACAATAATTTTAGAAGTGGTAATTTCTTCCAAGGGTATTGTTACTCTTGCAATCAATTTGGGCATAAAGCAATTTTTTGCAAGGCAAATACTAGGAACTGGGTTAATCAGAATAGGCAGATTCAAAAAATAGCTATGCCTAAAAGAAATAATATTGTTACTTGCTATAAGTGCAACAATACAGGTCACATAGCCAGACAGTGCAGAACTGATCTTCCAAGGTACAAGAACAAAAAAAGTGATATGAACAGGTCTAAGGATCAAGGTATGGATAAGAACAGGAATGATAAAAGAAACAGGAATAGTAGTATGAACAGGTCCGAGGATCGAACAATGGACAAAAACAGAAATACAGACAAAGAAATCAAGAGAAGGCACGGCAAAGAAATTGTAGACACTGATGATGATGAGTGTCTAATGGGAGTTTCACTCCCAACCCTGTTTTAAATCACCTCATCAGGAGGTGGGGGAGGGACTAAGCTAAGAGGCTCATTCTTAGTCCCAAGCCCCAAAGGTGACCCTTTGCCATTGATGACAAAGGGGGAGAAATTTGAGTAAGGGGGAGAGATATGAGTAAGGGGGAGAGCTTCAAGTGAAGAGGAAAGCTTCAAGTCAGGGGGAGAAAAACTTCAAAGAAATATTCTCAGTTGTCACAGTTCTTTTGGCTCTTGAAGATGTGTTTTTAGTAAAGGTTTGCCATCAATGACAAAGGGGGAGATTGTTGGCAATTTTGGGTACCTTGAGTACATTGCCTTTGCTCTAAGTGTAGTTGTTGTCATTGATGTCAAGGAGTTCTTGAAGCAATTTGTTTTTATGTCTAAGTATGTGTTTTGATGAAGGTTTCAGCTGGTCAGTAAGTCTCCAAGAAAATCAGAGTAGCCCAGTTGCAAAATATCTAGAAAAAGATAAGTTAGAAAAAGTTTGCAGGCGGCTGGAAAAACTGTCATGATTTCGTGACATGTTTTAGGAGAGAGAAAGCGTTGGCAAAACTGTCATGATTTCATGACATGTTTGAGGAGAGAGAAATTTTAGGCAAAACTGTCATGATTTCGCGACATGTTTGGAAGATAGAGACGAAGCAGGCTAAACTGTCATGATTTCGTGACATGTCGCATTTTTGCGACTCGAGAAGCGTAGGAAGGCAGAGAAAGAAAAGTGTCACGATTTCGTGACACATTGCCAGGAAAGTTGTTCGGACAAGCAAGTGTCATGATTTCGCGACATGTTGCAGGAGAGAGAGTCCAAAAGGAAAAGTGTCGCGATTTCATGACATGTTGAAGAAGAGGAAGTCTGCAGTGTTAACTGTCATGATTTCGCGACAAGTTTGAAGAGAGAGAAAGTGTTTCAGGAACTGTCATGATTTCGTGACATGATGCAAAGGACAAAGTAAGGACTGTCGCGATTTCGTGACAGGATGCCCAAAGGTCGAGTTGAGGACTATCGTGATTTCGTGACATGCTAAAAAGCTCGAAGTGGGAACTGTCACGATTTCGTGACATGCAACAAAGAGAAGAGCCTGAAAGGAGAAGCGTCGTGATTTCGTGATAAGAAGTGGAGAAAGCGTACGGAAGCCAGAAGTGTCACGATTTCGCGATAGGTAGTGGAGAAAGCATTCAAAATCCGAAGCATCCAATCAGAGGAGTGGTGTAGAAAGTGTCATGATTGTGACAGGTGAGTGGGGTTGGAGAGTGTCACGATTTCACGACAGAAACAGTTAGCAAGTCTTATGGCAGCGAAAGCATCACGATTTCGTGACATGTTCCAGTTTCATGGGCATTTTGCAGAGAAGGAGGCCATGAAGGCAGTGAAAGGGTCATGATTTCACGACAGAGTTGCAGATGACGTCAGCAAAGATAGGAAGTGTCATGATTTCATGACATAAGTAGAAAGAAGATGTACGGCAGACTGCAGTGTCACGATTTCGTGACAATAGGCTAGAGAAAGTGCATGGCAAGCTGCAGTGTCACGATTTCATGACAACAGGCTAGAGAAAGTGTATGGCAGACTGCAGTGTCGCAATTTCACGACAATAGGCTAAATAAAGTGTATGGTAGACTATAGTGTCGTGATTTCGTGACAACAGGCTAGAGAAAGTGTATGGCATACTACAATGTCATGATTTCATGACAACAGGCTAGAGAAAGTGTACGGAAAGCTGTAGTGTCATGATTTCATGACAACAAGGAATAGGAGGTGCACAGTAGGCTGTAGTGTCACGATTTCATGATAGCAAGCCAAAGAAACTATACGATAGGCAGTAGTGTCACGATTTCATGATAGCAAGCCAAAGAAGGTATTCGATAGGCAGTAGTGTCACGATTTCATGACAGCAAGCCAACGAAGTTGTACGGCAAGCAAAGGTGTCACGATATCGTGACATGTTGAAGTTTCGTGCCAGAAGCTACAGGGAGGCGGTTGAGGACAGAGTTAACTTTGAGCCGACAAAGTTAAAATCTGGGCCGACTCAGCGCAGGATTTTGCAGCTGACATAGTGGAAGTATAACAGCCGACTAAGTTTGGATGTAATGACCATGGATCTTACTCTATAAAAGGAGGGATGTTTGAATAGTTTGGGCATCGATCAAGTGTGCGTTCGAAGTGCAAATTGCATAGAGAGAGTGCAGGGAGAAGATCGATCGTAGAGGTGCATAAGTAGAAGCCTGAGTGACTGTTGTGTTTACGTAGAGGTTGCGAAGACAATGCTATCATGTTTTAGCAAAGAGTGTGAAGTGGTTTGTGAAGATAGTGCTACTATATTTTGTGAAGACTGTATTGTTGTGTATACGTAGAATACGTGAAATCTATGCTACTATGTTTTTGATCGAGAACTGTTGTATTTGTGCAGACAGTAAAATATTGGTTTCAACCAAGTGCAAAAAAGAACAGAGGAAGAGGACAGTATTGTGCCAGACCGAAGGACTGTGTTTGGTGCAGAGAAGAGGACCAACTTTGCTATGACAGAATTGAGGACAGAGATCTCCAGCCAGAGCAGGGAAGACAGGTGTCTTCTATGGACAGAATTCCACTTGCTAAGGGCAGAGGAGGTAGAGGTCTTCTAGAGGATCACCAGCCAAAGCAGAATAAGGGGAAGGTATCTCCTTTGAGCCAAGGCTCATAAACATTGTAATCGGGAAGGATTCCCAGAGGACTTTGATATAACTTTTAGAAGAAAGTTTTATCCATGGAGTAGCCCACCTTGGGTGAACCACGTAAATTGTTGTGTCACTTTGTGGATGATTTTTTGTGCATAGCTTTATTATTGTTGTTAATACTATTATATATTTTTTGCATTATATTGGATTGAAAGCTGAGTAGAAAGAAAAAGTTAAAAGTGGTCTTATATTGTTCACCCCCCCCTCTCAGTATAAGCTTGTGTTCTTCATTTCCCAAGAGATCTCATCTTCGTTCAATACGTGTAATAAATTTAAATAAAATTTTAATGTATCGCTTCAAAAAAAATTAACAAAATTTTATTGTGATATTTTTAGTTGCTTCACTTTAATTTACCAAAAGAAGACAACATATGATGTCACCCCATCCTCCACCACAAATGAGAGTTCAAAAATATATGGGTGGAATTTTTTTTCCACCTATCAAATGAGAAGGACCAATCCAAACATTTTTAGAATTTGTAAAATTTTCTTTTGGAAAATTTTTAACTATGCAAAGAATTTCAACTTTAGGGTTAGATAATCCTCCATTTGATGAGAATTACCATTTATAGGGCAACATGTCTAGTTTATTTAAAGCAAAAAATGTACTTTGAGTTTGTTAAATGCAATCACAAGCAAAAGATTCACCTGAATCTCCACAAACCTCATCGTCTCCTTAAAAAACTAACAACCCTCGTCCTCTAACTAAGGATGAAAAAGTAATTTTTTTAATATTTTAATATCTCACAATTGTGAAGCAACTATAAAATATACATAGCTTCAAGATATAAAATAAATGAAATATTGGGAGTACTGGGAAAAAGTCTTAATAAAGAAAATACATGGTTGATTTAAAAAATTTCAAAAAGAGAAGAAAATTTTCTTTTGTTGAAAACAAACCAGAAAATCTTGATTCTCTACAACATCAAGCTAAATATGGTATGGTTAAGGCTACATATTATTATAATGATGATATTTTAAATATTATATTTAATATATTGGAGAACATTACTGCTAAACCCAAGACTTATTTTAATCAATGGACATGTGACAAGAAAAAAATTATTGTTTTTGAGGTTGCAAATGATGTAGTTGATGTACAACTTATATCTTCTAAATTTTATTTTTTATTTTTTATGTAACTATCTACTGACTTATTTATTCATTTTCTATTGTAGGTCAATTTTGATAATTTAAAGAAATTGTTTAAAATCCTAGAATTTTATCTAAAATGGTAGAGGAAAACTTGTTGGCTATTATGAAAATGAAAGAAATATTACAAGAAAAAATTAGAGAGAACAACACTTTTAGAAGGATAACAATCCTACATGTGATGGATCATAATATTTTGCTTAAGGATAAAGGTAAATAAGTACTTTCAACAATAGCAAAATATCTTATGAAAGAAGAAAAAGCATTGTTTGAAGGATTAGAAATAGTAGATAATGTCATGGTTAGGAGAAACAGACTGATGAGCAGCCTCAATAGGAACGATCTATAGCACTGGAAGTGTAAAATTTAGACATAAATTATATACCACTAGAACTACTGACTGTAAAGGTAGCACAAAAAGGAAAGGAGCCAAAAACTACCTCTAGTAGCCAATATAAGGAAAGAAAAGTAAATATAGTTCACTTGTTGATAGTAAATTTTGTTGTATTGCAGTCAACAAATTTATACATTGCAATGCAATATTTTCAAATTAATAAAAATGACATTTCCATAAATTGAGTATTATGCTATTTCCTTTTGATCTTGATTCCATTAGCCAAAAATCCATTAAATATTAGGTAATAGTCGATCATCTTGTGGAAGCTCCACTTCCTAGTGATCAACCCTTGATTATTGACCTCCTAGATGATTTAGTATTTACCATAACTGAAAAATAAGATGTCATTATTGAGAAATATGTCAATATCACAATATTATTTGATGGTTCTAACTGCAAAAAGAACAAGGTGTAGGAATCGTGTTTCATACACACTAGGGGTATTGATTCCATTACTATTCAAACTCAATTTCCCATGCACAAACAATAATGTAGAGTAAGAAGCTTTAATATTAGGACTTCAAGAATAATTAGCTATGAGTGTAAGATATATCATAATATTTGGTGATTCCCAAATTATCTTTCACCAAGTAAACAAAGAATACCAATGCAAATAACTAGTCTTAAAAATTTATCATGAAGTAGCAATGAATTGCTTACAAAATTTGACTGATATGAGATTGATAGTTTACCTAGATTGACTAATAGATTTGTAGATATGATGGCCTCTCTAGGATCACTGATTCTAAAGAACTCCAAAGGAGAGGTACAACAATTAATTGTCACAATGATCTCTTAATATGCAATTTTCCATGCTAGTCTAAATATGAGAAGGTTAATTGCTTTATCTACATAGAGTCATATGAGATTTGGTCTAGCAAAATAAAATCCTTCCTCAAGATTGGAACACTCCATCGGGCATGTCATGAACTACCAAATGAAATTTCAAACAAAATGTAATTCATTTCACTCTCTTGGGAGACATATTGTATATAAATAGTTGTGATGGAGTCCTCCTTTGTTGTCTCAAGTCTTTAGAGGCCCAAATATTAATATTAGAAGATCATTATGGTACTTGAGGTGGTCATTTTAGTGGAATGGCCATCACAAAATGTAATTTATGCATGGGTTATTATTGGCCCACTATGGAACACAACTATTGCACTTATGTCAAGAATTACCAACAATGTTAGCAACATGCTAATTTAACTCATGTACCATCACAAGCCTTATATCCAATTCAAATTCTTTGGCCCTTTTCACAATGGGAATTGGATTTGATTGGAAAAATATTTCATCCTTCTTCAAGACAACATACATTCATTATCATAGTCACTAAACACTTCACAAAGTGGGTCAAGAAAATTCCTCTAACCAATACAAAAAGACCTTGAATTGTGTATTTTATACTTCAACATATCATCTATCACTTTGGTTTAAGAACCCTTAGGGATAATGATAACTAAGTTTAGGAAATACTACATCTGAGTTAAGATATCTCAATGTGGAGATGATATGGATAGCTTAACTCATAATACACGTAGCATACTTACATAGATTGATTCATGTATGCTATGGTGATTGGCATATACCTTTAAATGACTAAAGGTGACAATTTTAGCTCATCAAGAGTTATGAGAAGAATAAACTTATTTGTGATAACACATTATATGCCTACACATATGGATTTGTGTTAGGGTATCTAGTGGGACTTAGCATTTCAAGAAACTTAGGGAATTTAAACAATAGACCAATTAGGATTTAGATAGGGGTTTTTGAATCCTTCTCCTTAGTTAAAAAAAAATAAAAAATTGTGTGTTTTCTTGTAGCTAAATTTGGTTCATTACACTTTCTAAGTCTAACATAGAGAAAATCTTGGTTGACTTTGCACCAATCACTCTATCCATGATAGATGCATTTTTGGGCATAAAAATAAAGAAACATTCATAACAATAGGGTTTGTACCACTAGGAATGCTAGAAATAATGTTAATTTGAATAAATAAAGTAACTTATATTTTAGTTTTTGAACCCCCAAATCCCAGTTTCAATAAGGTTGGAAGGGATTGTCATAGGCTTCCCCCTACCTCTAGATTTAGCTTAGCTCCTTGATATCCTAATTTTGGATCTAATTTAAACTAACTATTTCATTGATATTAAATGCTTAAATGAAAGTAAATTATCAAATTTAAAATATATAAAGTACACAAATATGTGAATTTTAGAGTGCAAGAGATGAAAGCAAATATGAGGTGAAAATAGCTTATGATAAATCAGGACATGAGGACTCAAATAACATTAATTATTTGATTACAAGGTTGGTAATAAAATAACAATATGGGATACAAGGGCAATACCCAACCACCATGCATTTAAGAAACATGAAGTAGTTCCTCTAATGGGATGAAAAAAAATTACCAATTTCTTGTAACCTAATGAATACAAAGAATAATATTAATTTTATGGAGTGTAGATATGAATTCTAATGGATAAAAGATGATCACAATGAGGGCCATAGGACCGTATTTATACTAAATATTACCCCTTTGAAAGCACAATGATATAGAAACAACACGGAAATGCCAAGTGCGATGTATGCAAAAGCAAAATGTAACGCTAAGTCCTACAAACTGAAATGCATGAAAGGAGAGAAACATCAAAAAATTGAAACAAGATAGAAATAAAATGTTGAGTACATTAATTTTTATTAATTTGATTTAAAATCAGGTTACAATACGTCTCCTCCCTTTTGGGGACTAGGAGCGTTAAGTAGGGCTCTATTACACAACGGATTGATACGCTTTCTTTCGTGTGCCCACATGTAAAATGGGAGGACCAAATGTCACCACCGCTTGCATGAATATTTCTATGGTTGCTTGATGTCCCTCTGGTATTGATATCCTACATTCAGAGAAACATAAAAGGATTAGTAGCACTTGCAGATGAATTAAAACAAGCGATCCCCAAAGCCTATGATTAGTGCATGCGTAAACTAAATAAAACGATAACTAAAACATATCAGAATGAGATGAAAATTTGACATAAGCAATAAAACATTACCAGGAAGCCATTGCAAAAGGAACAATCTAGAAATATTGCACATATTTCTAATCACTTCGGGGTGCTACTATTAGGACTGTCATAACCTGTCCAAAATCCACCTCCTAAATTTCTAATCTAGAAGCCTCCAAAATGCTTACAAAGTTGGTGTTAGGTAAAACAAGGCATTTTGGGATGACCCAGATGGTCGAATTTGGCTAATTTGGCCTCGATTGCCCTGTATCCGATGATGCTCCCTGTATGTTAGTGAAAGCAAGAAATGATAAAATCATAGCCAAAACTTGTCAGAATCACATGAAATTTAAATGAAAACATATGTAAGTGACCTAGAATCAAATGCAAAAGAAAAATCAAGGAAATATACCATATATTTCTAATCACTCCAGGGTGGGGCGATTAGAACTATAATAGTGTGAGGGGCACCCGGGGGCAAGATGCCCACTTTTTGGGACTCAATTTCAGCACCAATCCACTTGGGATGGGTCAAAAATCTCTTATGGGGTTTTTTCAACAAATTTGGTGTGGTATTGTGGCCAAATGTTTGGGTTTGGGTACGGATTACGCTTCCAATAATCACCCAATAACCTCCCTTCTAAAAGAGAGATCAAGGATGTAAAAGCACAAATGATGGGTGAGGATATAATTTGGCAGCACTTCATTGCTCCCAATACTCCTTGTTCCTCATTTTTTGGGGTGAGAAGACTCACCAATTTATATACCTATGGTCTCCCTCTTTGAATGTGCATGCGAGGGCGCCACTTGAGTTGCTTGTCCTATTTTGGGAGAAAATATTCTTCCCTGATTTAGAGTCTCCTTGCATGAGGCCTCCAAAATTAAGGCATGCATGACTTAAGTCTCTCTCTCTGATTTGAATCCGTTCCTCGCAATTACATGTCCTGAAGTAGCAGTTAAGTGGCAGACTTGTTGAGGTTTGACTTTTTGCCAGTCAAACCTACTATTTGCCCCACCCTAGGATGAATGCTGATAATCATCCCTGGGTGGGACGAATACCAATTTGTAATCATCCCATGGTTGGACGAGTAGAGAGAAAAGTGCTAACAAGGTGCTAAATTGACCTCTGACCTTCCAAGCTACTATGGGAGTGGTTAGGACCACTGTTTAACCTCTGGGGGCTACCCTAGTGGCTATGCATGCCAATTCGATCAGTGTTTTTTGTCATGTAATTGGATTGGTGTTGTTTTGGTGTCTACACAACCATACACTTTGATTTTTGACCTTCTAGGATACTTAATAAAATAAAAATACTATTTTGGTAGTTAATGGTCCTAATAAAGTGTTTGGAAACTATATATAAAAATAATCAACATTAAAAGATTATCACAATGGACTAGATCTCTAACATTTATTATTGACACCCCCAAGAAAATTTAGTCAAGTATCATTTATTTTCTCATGTCTTTTATCACTAAAAAAATTGGGTTTCTTCTTTGTTCATAACAACTATCATGTTTGACACTATTAGTTTAAAAATTACCCCAACAAGATCTATCTTATTCATTACTAACAACTACCTAGTCAAATTCTATGTCGTGATACTTTTTAGAGTTATCTTGGAAAACTACTTTGACTGTTACTAATAACCACTCTACTTGATATTATTTTTGGCTTCTAACTAACTACTACCATTTCAAGCTCAATCTGCACTATTATTGAATCATTATAGTTAACTTTTTCTATTTTAGTATAGTTAAATATGTGGAGTGTAGTCTCTTTATTATGCTCAAATGTATTGTTAGGGTTCATGGAGTTTGATATGCAACAAAATAGGTAAAATCTAGTCCATGGTGTGTGCAATATCTATAATATTTTGTTATACCATAGTAATGAATGATAATGCTTAGACCAATAAATTAAGCCACTACTCAAGGAGGATTCCACACATACCCTTGAACATATTATTAACCTCTTTAATAGTACATGAGAGTAATATTCCCATGTATTGAGCTTTATGCATTATGGATAGATACATAGTCAAAAAATTCCTATATCTAAAAGATTCTCCTAATCGTTGGTGGTCTCCCTATATGCCTAAATATACATAAGAGATAATATATATATGGGTGTTGTTTGATCCGTAGATATTATATTTTGATTATCTATCATTTAATAATATGCTTTATGGGTAGTCTAGATTTTCCAATGACGATAGCTCTTCCATTATATTTATTAAACTAGAACAAAAAATATAGCTTGAATTTTCTTTTCTTCTTTTTTATAAAGTTGTTACCGTAATTAAAAATGAAATAAAATTATACCCAATAGGTCAAAAATACAAAAGAGGAATTTTTGTAGTTATATCATGATGAAACCCTAGGAAGTGCTCTAATACAACTTGTTAGGAACCTTGTAATTAAAATAAATACATCCATATAAATATTACAATAAATATAAAAGAGTGAGAAAATAAATACAGATATTGCAATATAAAATGAAAATGCATTAATTGTATTAATCACAATATAGAATCACTACTACCAATGTGCCCTTGGTTCAATGTAACTAATTCAATATAAAATGGAAAGCATAACCCTTTTGAAACCCTATTTTTAAAATATATTTATATTTATATCCCCTTTCATTTTAAAGACTCTTCACAACCCTAGGCCTAATGCTCAATGATTGGCTTCACATGCAAGTGGATACCAAAGGTAGGCTCTTCTAATAATTAAATTATTGATAATGAGTATATAAAGTGACTCCACTTGTATAAACATCTCAAGTGCCACTTGCACATAATAAAATAGTAAATAATAACATTTGGATGGGATCTCCATGTTAGAAGGGGGGTCATTAAAAATTAATCTTAATATGGGCTTCTAATAAAAATACTATAGATACGAGACTAAATATTCAAAAGAAAGGAGAAACTAGGTCCTCAATCGAATGAGAAATTTAATTCTTTAAGAGGTAAATATGGATATCCAATGAACTCTACAAGTAAGATCACTTTCACGATCTAAACCATAGGATACCCTTGGATGAGGAAATTAGAGTTAAGAGGAGTATACATTAGCATGACGATATGCAAACCTCTTCCAAAGTACTCCTAACCCACTTTGAATTATGACCTAATCTAAGAATTTTTTTTAGGATATTATTATATTAAAAGATACTAATAAAGGAGAAACTTGTGAAAAGATGTTATCATTTTCCTTTTTGGTGTGACCTATGTTGGGAGAATCAAAAAAATGCTTTACCACTTCTATGTTATCCATGATGATGTCTACCATACATGGTATTAATTGGTCTAGCTTTACCACATATATAGAGAAAATGGACTATACAAGATGGGGTACACCAGTATGTTGGACATATAGTATTGGTAAGAACCAGTTTCCTACTTTAAAATATATGGAAAGAAAGGATGAACCACATCTTCAAACAAGAGTCTCTAGACATCCACTATGTTGGAAAAACATCATAAACAACATAATGAAGACAATCTAGCATATGCTACAGTATCTCCACGAACCCCACCAAGGATGGGAATACATCATGACTAGATTGAATTTTTTTTTTTGGTCGGTTAAATATATGAGGTATATATTAAAACAGGGTTTTGACAGGGACCCTTGTCCTGAGTACAAGAGGAAACAGGATACCAGCCGCAGAAGAAGGTGGAGAAGAAGAAAAAACTGGAACAGAGGTTGACCTTTGAGAGGACACTAAGAAGCTAAACAGAAGCTAAACAGAAAGGGAAGAAGGAAGTCCTGGGAGAGGACAGAAGAAAAGGAACACCGCTACGAAACAAAGACCATAGCCCAAAGAGACAGAAGAGGAGCCACGAAAATTAATTTAGACTTTTCTCCTTGCAAGACTTGCCAAAATTAGTGAAAAACTTAGCTTCGGTCCCAACAGCAGGGGAGTCCTCAGGAAGAATACCGATACCATCGGCCACCACCTTCAGGTCATCGTTGGTGTGGGGTTTCTTGAAAAAGTGAGCATTGAGAGCGGTACGCAGGTCCACAAGGTGGAGAATGCAATTGGAGATGGACTTTATAACATAATTCATAGCATAATTCTCCAGGTGGGTTTCTGGTTCAGAAGCGCAGTCGCCCACGAAATCACCCACAAAAATCTCCTTCTTAGATTTGCTTTTCAATCTCGCCGAGCTCCGAACAGGAACATGCTGAAGCTTAGGATCATTGCCAATTTTGAAATCACAGTCACTGTCAGAATCAATGGTACAAGTCTTCTTTCTAAGTTTGGAAACATTTTCAATAATTTTTTGCTTTCTTGCCGACATGCTCTGGTTCTTGGGTAGGGGCTGGGAAGAACTGGCTTTGGATGGACTGGGCTCAGGCTTCAGGATAACACCTTCAGGATAGTGTAACAGCCAATGCTTATAGAGCACATTAAAAAGGCCTCTATGAATGGGGAGTTTGTCTTTATTTCTGTTACAGTCCTCCAAGGTGTGGCTAATGGAATTGAAAATGTATTTGGGAATGTTCATAACCTTGGCATCGTGGAAATGGTTAAAGAAGGCAAAATGAAAATAGGTAAGGGACTTATCTGGATCGTCAATAGTCATGAACTCCATGATGGGCTTTAGGAGACTTCCCCAGGGAAAGGGAAGATCGAAGCACCGCAACCCAACCAGTTTAGCTCTCCTGCAAAAATCTTTGTCAGTAATTTCTTTTAATTCTTCCTCCCAGTTGTGCTTCTCTCATCTGATGGATCTTCCGATGGTAGGCTGGCCCGTAATCTCAACAAGAGTCTTAATGTCAAGCACAAAATTCTTGCCTCTGATAGACACCTTCCCTTTTTTCCATGTCTCCATGAAAGCTAGGGTGATTTTTGGATCTTCCCCTTCGAACCTCTTGAAAAATGGAAGGAAATTAGTACCAGCAAAGTAAGACTCAGCTATGGTATCCATGATCACCACAGAAGGCTCAATGAAGGGTTCCATGATACCATCCATGGGGGACACAAATAGAGAAACAAGAAAGCAACAAGAATACAAAAATTGGGAATGATGGTTCCATCGACAGAAGGCCAACTTAAAGGAGCAAAAGATCCACTCCAAAGTCTAGGCAGGCCAGTAAGCGATGAATTTGAGGTTGACAAGTGAGGCCACAGGCACAGAGGAGCAAGGTATTTGGGACACCGAGGGAGGACCAAAATAGTGGAACTGAAGGAAGAGCTCATGGCACAGACAAAAGTACAGATTCACGAAGGTAGAAATGGGAACACACCTTCGCGAAAGGTGCCAAGAAATGTAAAAACAAGACAAAAAAATCATCAAACACAAGGCAATGCTTGAAAAGGGTGACCGAGAAATCGGTCACCAAAGAGGAAATCACACTTCATCAGGATTGGAGCTAACACGGGTGGCATTAATGGAACTTGATTGGCCCCCAAAGGAAATTTTATCAGAAGTAATCAGCTGCTCGAACATCGGAGGTAGGGTAGAATTCCATGTGGACAGCTCGTCAATAGAAACAACATGATTTGCAAGAGCATCAACAAGCTTATTGTTCTCCCGAAAGGTGTGTTGAAAAATGATTTCTTGAAAATTGCGGGACAGGAGTTTGGATTCGTCGATACAATTCCTGACCTTCCAAGAGGGAGTCTTATTATTCTTAAAATAATTGATGGTGGTTAAGGAGTCTCCTTCCACCAAAATCTTTGAATCGGCAAACCTTTGAGCAACGGTAAGTCCCCGCCAAAGAGCCCTAGCTTCTGCCACTTGGTTGGAGTGAAGACCAAGTGGTTCGGCAAAGGCACAGAGAACATTACCTTGGAAATCTCTGAGAACACCTCCAGCACCAGAGATGTTGGGGTTACCTTTAGCTGCCCCATCCATGTTAAGTTTGACCCAACCTTCGGGGGGGGATCCAATTAGATAAGCGCCTAGGTTGGGGTTTTGAGGGCATTGAAGTGACAATGGGAAAGTCTAAGGATTCAGCTAAACTGACTTCAGCCGCAGGACAAGACTTGGATTGCAATGGAACCAGGCCAGCATTCTCTTTTGCAGCATTGAGGATTTTAGAACTTAGAAAATCAGCGCTCTGAGACAAGTTTTTGAAGATATGCCTATTTCTTTCAAGCCAAATATGCCACATAAAATGATGGAGACAAAAAATCCAAAAAGTTTTGAGGTGGAGGTTGATGAAGGGGTTCGGCCACTGTATAAAAATATCGACAAGGGTCTGGGGGGAAGCCCAGGCAATATTAAACCAGTCAAACAGTTTGTGAAGGATTGGTGTAGTGAATGGGCAATCTAGAAAAATATGTCGTGGGCATTCCCAATTGCAGCAGCAGAGATGACATCTATTGGGAATAAGCATACCTCTTTTCAAAAGGTTGTCATTGGTCAGAATTTTCCCTTGGATGGCAACCCACACAAAGGAAGCAACTTTAGGAATTAGGTGTTTGGACCACATGAGCTTGAAAGGCAAATCAGTAGGTTCAGTTGGCATAAGAAGATTGAAGGCAGTCTTGATCGAGAACACCCCTGACTCAGAACCCTACCAAAAAAATTGATCAATGTGAGCATGCGGTCGAATGAAGATAGTCTGGATGATTGCTTGGAGCTGGGTGGACTCAATTGGCATCTCATTGATATTGATCTGCTTCCACCTTCTCTGCCCATTATGATCTTCAATAAATTCAGACACCAAGGGACCAAACCTGATGTCTGTGAACGGTTTGAGATTAGCCAATAGTGGGTTTTGAATCAGAGGAGTTTCCAACGCCCAAATGTCCCTCCAAAAATCAATCTGACTACCGATGCCAACCCTCCATCGAAGGCCCTCAAGGATGAGGGGTCGAGCAGTAAGAATGGATTTCCAAAAGCAGGAACCATGAGGATGGGTCTCAACCATGAAGAAGGTAGATTGCTGAAGGTATTTTTGATGAATGATATTAATCCATTCCACTTCCTCTCTGGAAATTAACCGCCAAGCCTGCTTGGCCAGAAGAGCGCTATTAAACAACTGAAGTCTTCTAAGGCCCAGCCCTCCAGAAATTTTAGGTTTACAAACCTTGTTCCATTCAACCAGATGAAATCTGCTCTTGTTCTCAGCCCCAGTCCACAAGAAATTCCTTTGGATCTGTTCTAGTTTCTGACTCACCTTGACTGGAATTTTAAACACGGACATGAAGTAAATTGGGATATTTTGAAGGGAAGTTTGAGTCAAAGTAACTTTCCCAGCTTGTGACAGTAAATTTCCTTTCCAACCTGCAAGTTTCCTCTGCAATATTTCCACCACCCCATTCCACATGGCAGGTTTGGATTGACCAAAGAACAGAGGAATTCCCAAATATGAAGCAGGGAGGTGGGAAATTGGGCAATTCAAGATTTCAGAAATTTTTTGTTGCCTGTGAACTGGAGTATTTAAGAAGAAAATTTTGCTTTTATGAAAGTTTATTTTTTTCCCGACAGCCTCTTCATACCACTGAAGGATGAACTTAATCACTTTCGCCTCAAAACAGGAAGCTTTGGTAGTGACCAAGGTATCATCAACAAACTATTGATGGGATACAGGTCTAGTGTGAGAAGCAACTCTTAGTCCAGAAATGAGCTGAATGTTACTGGCTGCTTTAAGGGAACGTCCTAAAGCTTCAGTGACCAGAATGAAAAGTAAGGGGGATATAGGATCCCCTTGTTTGACTAGACTAAAAATTGATCCTATAGATAATAAAAAATAAATTACTACTATAGGACACCTCAAAGTAGTAAAAAAATTAAAAGTGGTAGTCTTCCTCAAAGAATTAGAAAAAGTTAACATAGATAGAGCCTCATGGAATAATATGAGAAGAGCTCGTGGAGGATGGATAAGAAGATTGTCAAACAAAACCTTGGTCTTCACCTTCATAGAGAATCTAACTACTAAGGTAGTAAAGTAGGAAACTATAAAGTAGTAAAGGTAGGTTAGAATAAGCTATAGATAGAATCTAACTACTAAGTCATAATCAATCATATGAAGAATCCAATGGAAAATATGAAGCATGCCTAGAGAATTAAAATAATTATAAAAAAGATTCAGATGATACAAGCAAAATTTTTGTTAGTAGAATACAATCACATCCATAGAGCAAAAAAAAAGGGTTGCATGGGCTCTATACTACATTAAATGTATTTAATTCTTTAATTCGTTGTATTAATCTATTTTTATTATATATAAATTATTATAAAAATCAACTGATGAAGATTTATAATCCTACATCATCTATTAAACCTTAGAACCTTCTTAACTAAAAAACAATATACCTGTTATCTTAAACAACTTAATATAAACTTCTTTTAAAATTTAAAAAATAATTTAATTAAGTAGAAGGTTAAAAAAAACAACTAGCCACAACACCAACTTACCTGTTGAAACACAATTTATATTCACGGCTATTCTTTGCGCCCGTCGGTTTAAGGGTTTTAATTTTAATGGTTGTATTACCGCGAATTTGTTTGTATATTTACAAATAAGAAACAAGTGTGCATCCTGTCAGAATGTGTGGGTTCTTGACAATTTAGACGACGGTGATCTGGAACAAGCAACCGAGACATGCGATTTATTTTAAATTAGAAGTTGAAGAATTCGGTAACAACTTTTTCTTTGTTTGAATATATGCTTCTTTTCCATTGCTACAATTGTAACATTTTATTTGATTTCATTTGAAAGGTCTGTAATTCACCAAATTGTTGAAAATATCACTTCATGTTTTCCCGAATCACAGATCTATTAAGTTTGCTCAATCTGCTGGTTTTATTATTGGTCTTCTTACTCATCTTTTTATTTTTATTAATAAATCTGTATATTATAGCTTGGTGTTTTTTTCAAGGGAAGACCGATTCGTACTCATCTGGCTTCAACAAACCAAACTAGCATATCATTTTTCCGAAGGAAGAGAAGTTGTTGAAAATGAAGAAGAGGGAAACAGAAACTGTACTGTCAGAAATACCACATCATGTAAAGGAGGAAATACTAGTTTTACTTCCATTGGATACTATAATCCGTTTTTATGAAATTTCTAAGGACTGGAACACTCTATTGGCTTCTTCCAGATTTATATACAAGTGGAATCACGGTACAACTAGGAGTCCATGGTTATTACTGTGTGGACCAAGGTGTGAGGAACAACAATACAGAGTGTATTGCTTCTCCGACTGCAGATGGAAGGTCAAAAACCTAGAAAATTTTCCCTGGGGTAGATTTATTTTCTTTTGGGAAGGATCTCAGGCTGGACAACTTCTAGCCAGCACCCAGCATGTTACCCCAAATGGTCCTCGATCCAAAGATTGTCTTTACAATCCACTCAACAAGACATTTTCTGAGGTTTCTATGCCTTTTTTACCTCGATATAATAACCATTACCAGGCATGCATTGTTAGAGGGGATTATGGAGATAAATGCATAGTGGTGATACAGAAATTACAACCATATAAACCAAGAAGGTTACATATCTATGAGTCTTCATCAAATTCATGGGCCAAAGGACTCGACCTGCCCATGCTTATCGATTTTAATTCAGAAGTTATTTTTCAGAATGGATTATTTTTCTGCTTATGCAACTCTGAGATTATGGTTTTCGGGTATAAAAGCAGAGAAGGATACATACCTGATGTGGGACTTTTGTGGGTGCCTGGATTGGGGCAACGACTACTCAAAACCAAAAGCAAATTCTTTGCATATGGGTCTTCGATGCTATTTGGTTGCTTATTTTTTAACATCTTATTACATATCGACGATATAATTATCTGGGAGCTTCAGTTTGAATCAGAGGATGATTACGACTGGAAGGAAATCGCAAGTGTTCCTCGGCACATGTTAGAAATGTTTAATGATTGTGGGAGCTACGACTTTGTGGGAGTGGGTGAATTTATTTGTTTTATAGGGTATAGACATGAAGAGGTGAAAGTCGCAACATACAATAAAAGAGAGGATTCGTGGATGCTGCTTCCTCCTGTTCCACTTCCGGTCAACCCTTTCGGAACAACATTACGACGCTGCGACTATTACAGTGTCATGGCCTTCCTTCCAAGGCTTGATATTCAGTTGAGTTGAATATGCAGGAATGCTCATTTTAAGAATTGAGAGTTATTTTCTTTTAAGAGGTTCTTTTGTGGGTTCTTGTTTAAAGAGTTATTTTAAAGTGAAAGAACCTATTTCCAATATTATGATAGGGCCCGTGATCACTCAAAGTCATTAATTTTTTTTATTATGTGTGCATCTAAGAGTGCTTCTAATTTATAATACATGCACATTTAGGGTGGTTTTCAATGTTATTGGGAGCATTGAATTTTTTTTTATAAAACTTCTTGTTAATTTAGTCGATTTGATAGTAGAAGGGTTGTGTTTTAACTTTTAAATTTATTAATTAAAATTTTATTGATAAAAATTTTTAGTTTAAAATTTATAATTTTAATTATAACTATTATATTATTTGTTAATATTTTATAAAAAAATTAATTATGATTATAAATATTAAGTTTAATATGTTATTAATTTATATAATGTTTTAAAAATTAATTTATTAATATAATAAGTGAGGTTAGTATATAATATATGTATTTTAGTGTTAAATATAAATGTTTTTGTATGCTTTTTAGTGTTATAAATAAGTTAAATATTCATGTTTCTATATGCTTATAATAAATCTTCATTTTTATTTTTGATATCAGCCTTTTTTTTTTTTAATGGTGTAAAGAGGGTGTACGAAGGTTCCCACCATATGTCATAATCAAACTAGTTAAAAAAACATCTCCCATAATGAATGTCATTATATAAATTAGTCAAATCCAGTTGTATAGTTTATTGATAACCTAATAATTCATTGTTTGCTCTTGTTATATCATGTTAAGTTAGTTCATTAAATTAAAAAAATATTTAAAATTAAAATAAAGTTATACTTACTCGTAAAATGATCAAGAAGTTTTTCCTTACTCGTACATTCTAAATTTAATTTAAAGTCCTTGCAACCAACCATGTTTATTAATTTTTTATTGGTTCCCATTCAAAAACTACTATAAAAATCTTGATAAGATTTTGTAGAACATTTGATGGTCCTTTTCTAGTAATAGTTTTGGATTCCACCATGTTGCCTAGGAGTATTATTGTCTCCTCAAAAGCCATGGTAAGCTTGAAATTTTTAACACCCAACATCAAGGTTGGTCCCTCTATGTTAAGTGGGTCATCAAAGCTCTTATGGGTAGTGAGGACTAAAATATTCTCATTCATCATTGTATCTACAAAGATTCTCATTTTGATCATAAGAATTGGAGGGTCATCAATTTTTCTTCCTTATTGCTTCTATGTTTATCAAAGTGACAATATTCTTCATCGCTAAGAACATTGGAAAGCTTTGGAGAGTGTTAGGTCTTTTCTAAGATATAATGATCAAATATTTTGGTATGACCTCTCTATTAACCAGATGAATATCTGATGGTCACTTGTTATCAGCTATGAGGGTTTTTATCTTGTGTATATGGGTTTATGCATTTAGTTATCATTAATTTATTTTCTCATCCTACCAAGAATTAGATTCCTTGGGATGACTTTAGATTCAAATTTGGGATCAAGCACTCTTAGAAAGATACAATTAAGGTCATGAAGGTATTTCTTCCTATCTCCATGTTTCACAAATTTTTTATTTTCTCAATGAACTTGGTGGAAGGAAATGAAGTGGTATCCATATACTATTTTACAAAATTACAAGTCCTATTTAGAGTATGGCTGGGTATGTCCTTGCCTTCCCATGATTGATAAGATTAATCAATGATATAATATTTCTTCCCCTTAGTATGTTTTGATGCATAGTTTTTAGATCATCTGGGCTTTTTTACTAGAGCCCAAGTTTTTCTACTTTTCTTAATCTTCTTTACCAAGGGATTTTTATTGGGGAGCATATTTGACATATATGCATCATAAATGCTTATTTTATTTTTTACCTTCTATCTCAGGGCTTTATCTATATTTTTTGGATCTGTGTTTGTGGTCATTCCCTTTGGAAGTAGAATTTTTCTTTTTCTAGATGTTACACTTGTGCCATACTTGAGTGAAATCATATCATATTATGATACCCCTCACCCATTTTTACCTATTTTTTAAAGTATGTTACTTGTTTTGTATGGTGGCCTTGTAAAAAATATGGAAAGCTAGAAATGATTAAATATTTGATAAGTATTCATCCTCTCTTCATATCTTTGCTTTTGAGAAATCTAATATTTTTTCATCTTTATATTTTTATATTGTACTTTAGTCCAATAATGTGACTATAGGTCTCTCTCATCTTCAAGAGCTTATTGATCATTGGGGAATCTCTGTGCATTATTAATCAAATTTCTCTTGAACATGATTATGTATAAAGTCACTCTAGATCCATACAGTATCATTTATCAATCCCAAATTATACTTCTACCCTAACTCAAGGTACCCCTCCTTATAGAGCTATCCTTGGTAACTTGATTTGTTCTCTCTCTTCCTTGGCTCCTCAACTTGATACCTAGGTCAAGTCAGTTACTTTAGTATTTCCTATAAATGAGGATCTATTTATTCATAATTGGGAAGATGTGCTTGATACTTCTTCATATGGATAGTGATGGGGTTCAATGTGAAAGCCTCTTGATGTTATTATTGGATGGGATTCGGTCCTAGTGGTGTCTAAACCCATATAATAGTTCTACACCATTATGATAATTCCTCATTTTTTGATATTTCTCATGTGGTATATGCTCAACCATTATTTTTATTATGTAATTATTTTTAGTGTATTTTCCACCAGTTATATAAGGTGGTTTTGTTTAGGTGTTAGTTGGTTTCTTGGTTTTTGACATTGTTTTTATAGTTGTGATTGTTTATTGATGGCATTGGTATTCTGGTGCATTTATATGCATTTTTTTAATTGTTAAATAAATTCTATTATTTATTTAATATAACATATATTTTTTTGTTCCTCCGAACCTCGTAAGGGGGGAAAAGATCCAAGGTTCAAATCTCAAGCCTCGCTAAACTAAACACTTGTCCCTTTCTTGGTGATTTCAGTGGCACAAAATGTTTAAAATGATTGTGGCATGGTGGTTATAGGTCCAGACTATGCAAAGATCTATGTGGTGACTTCTTGGTAAGATAGTGTAGAATACTATGTTGGCCATAAAATCCATTCAACCTACCCCGATTTATGGAGGCTACCTATTCCACCATGTAAAATTAAAAAGAAATATATGTTTTTACATCAAATAAAAAATTATACATTTTATACAGTAAAATATTTATATGATTATCTATGTGTGATAAATATCCATAACTGATGCTTATGGTTAACCATTCAAATCCTAGCCATGACCCCTCGTAAGGTCAAGAACTAAACTTATAGATCAGGGAATAACATGTAGACATGCAAATAATACCACATCTTCACACACACTCACCCATGCTATAATTTTAACCTTAGAACTCTCACTCAAACTATTGTATTATTTCCTTAGAAAAAAAATTATTAGATAGAAACCTTGAAAACCTAATTCTATGGTTAGTTATAGCTATACCATCTATGTGTACCATATGGTATTAGTCACAATGGATTGCTATTTAGGTATCCATACGGTGGGTGGACATGGAATAGAGCCCATGTTGGCATCTACTAGCACATAGTACATTCACCAACTACACCACATATTCATAGGATAGACATAAGGAAATATACCCTAGATTGACCTCTACATTCGCCAACTACACCACATATTCTTAGGATATAAATAGAGAAATAGAGCCCGAATTGACCTCTAAAAATAGATAAAATAGTCACCAACTATGCTTTACAAATAAATTAAAAATAAATTATCAATAGTCTAATTATTAAACTTATTAAAATATTAAAAAATAATTATTTTGACCTAGGTGATATAGGTGAGTTGGAAAGGAGAGGGGAATCCTCCAAGGGAGGTCCTAGGTTCAAATCTCCACCCTACCAAAAAGCTAAATTGGGTATCCAAAATCCAATTGATAATGTTGGTGCGGGAAGGGTCGAGTGTGACTCCCGAGTGACTTTGACGATGTAGAACCCCCTGTTCGTGGTCTCTCAGACCAAGGTGGCTCCATAAGGGGTTTTTTGCATAAAAACAAAAATTAATTAATTATTTTGATAAATTTTAAATTGATGTGAATTTAATCAAACAATAAATAATATTCTAATTTTTAAAACTTATTAAAATTTTGAAAAGATAATATCATGTAATACTAACCAATACTTATTTAAGGTTAAAGAAAAAAATTTAAGCTTACAGATCATATTCTGAAAAAAAAATAGGAAAGCTAATAAAATATAAATAACTTGTTAAGTTCTAAAATAAGAATTGGATGACACAAAAAATAAAATTATTTCTTAAGCTAATCATATTTATTAAGTTTAAGTTATTAGTTACTTTATAATTAAACCTAAACTCAAAACTTATGCATTATATATGTGATTAATATTAAAATTATAACTTAAAAATATAAAAATAAATTTTGTATGGTTTTGTTAATTTTTAAATAATATATATTTTATAAATTATTATAATATACTACTAGTTATTTATAAAATTTGAAATTATATAATTTTTTTTTTATTAATAGTAGAAGGGTTTAAAAGGATCTCAAAATATACTATAAATAGGGTTTTGAAAGATACCTCCAAGCCTTATATCTAGCAATGAGACATGAAAAAAGACTAAGCTGGATTCTACAAATCAGACACAAAAATCCAATAAAACAACCTCCTAGAAAATAAACCACATATTTTAACAAGAAAATACAAGACATTGTCCCATGGTCAAACCATCGTGTGCTCAGGAATCTAAATCACTAGAGAAAAATACCATAATAACAAAAATACTATTGGTTTAAAATAAATTTACAAATAAAAATCGCCCAAATCGAAGCATTTATCACCTAACAGGAAAGGATAACAGGGGAATCATATCATCACAATCAATAAATTCATCCAACAAAGCACATAATAGGATAAGCCCTCATAAAAATAACTGGTTTATGAAAATAACACTAGAAATACATAGCATAAAAAGCATCTAGGAGATCTGTACAATAAATTTATGAAACCTACAAATCTTGCATCCCAATCTCATAAGAGTTAATGCTCATAAAAACGCTCAACAGAAACACAAACTAGGAAACTTGCACAATAAAATAGCACATGAAAACCCCCACCTCTCCTATACAAGATGCAAAATCCTGGAACCCTTCACCAAGAGGCATTTGGAAGCTAAAACCACCTAAATAGTCAATGCCCAAGACCCCGACCACAAAACTGGTCTAGCCATCCACGTACCAACAATGCTAGTAGTTGTAACTCCTTCAATTGACCTAGCCTACCAGCCTATTGCTTTAGCCAAACTAGAAAACCCTGCAACTCAAAGAAAACCAAAGAGCATTCACTAGATTGCAAGGAAGTTTCTAAAAATCAGGACCCTTCATGCAAGCCCTCATAGCTACAAGAATCTTAAGGTTTACTCTCATAAATATAAAACTCTTAGGATTTGCCTTCAATGATATAAAAAAATAAATATAAATTACAATGAATTTAATAGTTGAGTCACATATTCTATCTTAAAAATGTATTAATTTTAAATATTATATTTAAAAAAATGTGGAAAAAAACTAATAATTTAATTATATGATCTTTCATCAAACCGCTATAGTTATTAATAAAAAAGAAACATGGTGAAGCAATAATCTAAAAACATAAACTAGTTTTTAATTCACCAGATCACAATTGTGTAAGTAAAGAGCATACTCCTAGTGCTATAGGATTTTTGACTCACCAAATTGAATTACACGACAAGTGAAGAGAATAATACTGGTAACAAATATGTATTAGAAAACAGAAAAAAAAATATTAACATGAGTTAGTAAAGAAACAAAATAAATAAAATTGAATTTTATTTTGAAAAGAAGTAATACAACATCAAAACTTCAAATGTGTTTCGACCTATGGGTCTCATTAGAAGAGAGTGAGTTTAGAAGAAGTACAAAACTTATTTATAAAATCCTAACTCTAGTGGGAAGACATAATGTATTACATGTGGGATAAAATAATTCTATTTTAAACCCATAAAAAAACAATAAAGACCGTAGGTTTATAGACCAAATGGTAAACCCAAGCTCATACCCCATGAAAAATTACCCATAAAAATACAAAAATTGCATTAAAAATGCATTAAAAATTACATTAAAAATACATTAAAAATGAATTAAAAATGAATTAAAAAATACATTAAAAATTACATTAAAAATACATTAAAAAATGTATTAAAAATGTAAGATACATAGCGGATAAAACATGTTTTAAGAAATTTTGTTTTTACAAAGTAATATCACAAGGGCTTTTTGTTCCTACAACAAATAATGCCTCGAGCAATGTGTTTGAGCTCTCTATATTTTTCTATTTTTTAAATATTAGAGAAATAATATCTATGTTGAATCAAAGATCTCTAACAAAATTGCAATTTTCTAACTTCAAAATAAGAGGAGTTGTTTTTATTTTGGTTTTATGTATGTGTGTTGCTCGCTCTAAAACTCTGGCCAAAAGTGAAGGCCTATCATCAAATTTATCTTTCTCAAAGAAAGGCAAGAGAAAATTATTTTGATATCCCCTAGCTTTGATTCTATTAATATTTTTTTCAACAAAAATAAATCCATCCCTAGAACTTTCTCTAACCAAAATATGTTGAGTTCACTCATGATAAATATATTTTTTTGATGAACTAAATGATGGGAGGAAGCATGAATGTATTGGTAGACATTCATTATCTTCTAAAACAATTTAGTGCAAAGAATTCCAGTTTGAGAAAAATTAGGTCCCTTAAAAAATGTATTATCCAAAAGTGTTACTTCAAAATTAGAAATAAAGGAAGTAATTTTAATAATGTCATATAAGGAACCGTAGATAGAAATAAAACCATTAAAATCCTCCTTAGGGCCATGCCAAACTACAATGGCATCATCAATGTATATTTTATAAAATAAAATATTTTCAATAACAAAATTATTAAATACCTATTCCTCTAGATGATAAAGAAATAAACAAGAGTAAACAACAATAAAATTACTTCCCATGGTTGTTCCTCTTATTTTCCTATATGCTTTTCCTTTGAATTCAAAATAGTGTTGTGTTAACTCTATCTCTGTAATCCTTACCATAAAGTTTGTCTTGGCTGAATCAAATTCATTCCTCAAAAAATTATGGATGGCTGCCAATCGTTGAGAAGTGGGGATGCTAGAATAGAGGATCTCCACTTAAAAAGAGAAAGAAATTATATTATGAGGAAAGGTATGACCATGAAAATATTTAATTAGAGATATGAAATCCAAGATATGATTTTTTTGTTTCAACAAAATTGGTAAGAGGCGATGATCAAACCATTTGGAGGTAGGTTCAAGCATGAAACCACAGTAGGAATAAATGGATCGACCGAAAAACCTAGGATTATGGATTTTGAGGAATAGGTAAAAGATACACTCTGGTAGAGGATGGTGTTAAATAGAGCATAAATTTTCTATGGTTTTCTAAAAGCATATTTCTCCTAAAATCCCAATAAAGCAAGTCTTGGAGCTAATAAAAAATATCTTCCCAGGCGACTTTGTTCACTTAAGAGTAAATATTTTGATATGAAAGCTAGGAATAGCCTTCTAAAATTTAGTAGTCCATGGATAAACCGAAAAAAACTAAGTTTTTATTTGTATACCTAATGACAATGGATTTTTCTTTAGCAAGGGAACAAATAGTAGACCAGATGTGGGATGGAAAAACACATTGGTGGGTGGGATTAGTAGTAGATAATCTATTATTGAGGAATATTTCACCCATGCCAATAATTTATTCCAAAGAATTATAAAACTATGAGGGGTTAAAACTTGGGTTGCAAACACGAAAAGGATCAATGGGCTAAAGCATTTTTGGAGGACCACCTCTCGATCCAAAGAACCATTCAAGACGAAGACATATACAAAATGTTGAAAACTTCTATTTTAGAACCTCTTTGACCATGGGAGGAGGAATAGGGAGGAACTTTAAACCCAATTTGAGGGCCTCAATTTCATTCAGGGTAAGTTCTATAGAGGAAAAATTAAGGATAACAAGATTTGTGATTTTTCCATCAGTAACGCAGATAGGACTCTGATAAAAATACAGATAAAAAAAGTCCTATGCACTAAAAATTGTGGACCAAGGGCTTATTTTTGGTTTCCATCACCATTTTGGAAATGAAAGAACACCAGGCCTTGTTGCTTCTGATCAGATGGGGCAAAACCCTTTCTTGTATTATCGAAACCAGAGCTGTGAAAATTTCTTCCATTGTCATATTGTAATTGTTGTTGCACATAGGAAGTACAGTTCTAGAATTTTATCATCTTATTTTATCTTCTTGGAGAAGGATCCCCAAATTTTAAATTATGCCCCTATTGTTGTTGCTACATTTGTTGTTGTTTTGGTTGTTTATTCCTTTGTTGTGGTTGTCATTGTTGTTTATTTCCATGTTGTGGATGTTGCCATGATTTTATTTTTTATGTAGTAGAGGATCTTTGATTTGGCTTGTTGTCTTGTACCAAAAATTTATTTTGTGCACCTGTGATTAGTTTTTTGAAACGATCAATTTTCTACTTGATTTCTCTTTTAACCATTTTGGATACACTCATTGTAGCTTATGGCATATTAACTTTTAGAATTTCTGAAGCAACATTCTCTTTAGAAGCATTGTATTTCTCTTGTATATATTTTTGGATTTGCATTTCAACGCTTCAAGACTAAAGCTTTCCCTCAAAAATATATTTAAAGGATTCCCATTCCAAAGAAACTTACTCATAAATTATCTATATTTATTTATGAAATCTATAAGAATTTCCTTAATTATTGATAATAAAATATTTGGAATATAATCATTGGCCCAAGCAACTAATTTATATGTATATTTTTTGAAGTTACAGATATATAATTTAGTCATTTCCAAGAAAAATTTTTCTTTGAGGGTCTGTAACTCATAAAAAAATATTTATTAATATCTTCATCTGCAAGTTAAAGATGTGGTTTTTCCATTCATAGGCTATGGAGAACAATGACTTTGCCCAAATTCTCTTCAAACTAGGCTAAAGTGGAATGGTATTTTTTTCCATTCTACTTAAAATATTAAACTCTTAAAGCCTTTTTTCCAATAGCTTGTCCAAAGACTATGGACATGGAGGAATGCCACGCATTGCACCAATTCCATCTATGAAGGTCCTTCTATCCTGTGTATAAGGAACTCTTCCATTTTGAGCAAACAAATTTCTTTGTATTAGACCTCTACAAAACTATTTATTTTATCTGTGCTAAAGACCCGTTATTCAAGCTTCCAAACTTGCTACCGTGAACCCTCTTGCCATAGATGCTTGTGAGGAAGATGAACAGGACAACTATGGGAACTATCAGGAACTATGGGAGAGGATTCATTATCTAAAAAATTAATAACTGGTAGAGCAGCATGTGCCATTAATGTTTAAACTCATTGAAAGCATGAGGATATGGAAGCAAAAAGTAGAACACCAAGTGCGATGCAAGCGAAGCCAAATATAATGCTAAATCCTATGAATTGAAAATGCATGAAAGGAGAGAAACATAAAGGAATTGAAACTAGATAGAAAGCAAATATAGAATATAGCCCTTTTTATTAGTTTTCTTTAAATCTCAGTTACAACACGTCTCCTCCCTTTTCATGGGCTAGGAGCGTTAAATTAGATTTCGTTACACCATGGGTGATATGCCTTCTTCCGCATACCCACATGTAAAATGGGTAGACCAAATATTGCCATTGCTTGCGTAAAAGGGTCTTTTATTATTTTTTGCTCCTTCGGTGTCGAGATCCTGTGTTCAAGGAAATAGAAAACAATCAATAGCACCTGTGGATGAAATGAAGCATGCAATCCCCAGGCCTAAGATTAGTGCATGCATAAAACAAATAAAATGACAACTAAAAGAGATCCAAATGAGCTGAAAACTTAAAAATGGCATGAGAACATCACCAGGAAGGCACTGCAAAAATAACAATAAAAAAATTCACCACAGATTTCTAATCGCTCTGGGGTGGGACGATTAGACCTACAAAAAAATGTTAGAAAGCACTGTCCCAAATGTCCCATCAAGGAGGCAAAGTCAGGGTTAGGTAAAATGGGGTATTTTGGGATGACCCAGATGGTCGGATTTTGCCAATTTGGCCTCTATCACTAGGAATTTGATGATGCTACCTGCATGTTAGCGAAAGCAAGAAATAACAAAAACATGATCAAAACTGCTCAGAATGACATGAAATTTGAATGCAAGCCTATATAAGAAACCTAGAACAAAATGCAAAAATAACAAAACTAAAATCTTCTATAGATTTCTAATAGCTTTGGAGTGGGGCAATTAGGACTACAGTAGTCATGGGGCGCCCGAGGGCAGGACGCCCACCGTTTGGGGCTCGATTTTGGCACCGATCCACTTGGTATGTATCCAAAACCTCTTGTGGGGTGTTGTCAAAAAATTTGGGGGGGATACTATGGCCAAATGTCAGGTTTGGGGTCCATATCGCGCTTGTAATAACCACCCAATGACCTCCCTTCCAAAAGAGATACCAAGGATGTGAAAGGCACAATCAAAAGTGAGTATAAAAAATGGCAGTACTTCATTGCTCAAAATGCTCCTCTTCTCCCTCCCTTTTGGGGTGAGAAGACTCACCATTTTATAGACCTAACGGTCTCTATGTATGAACATGCAGAGGTGCCACTTGATAGTCATGCCTTTCCAAGGGGGAGAAGATTCCTCCCTGATTAAGGGCTCCATGACTACCTCTGTAACTGCCCCTAGCACTCCAAAATGCTCACTCACACTCCCATGCAATGAAGGAGGAGTTAATTGACAGATATGGGCTGCCATTTGTCAATATTTGACCTTTTTCTAGTCAAACCTACTATTTGCCCCACCTTGGAGCAAATATTACTAATCGTCCCTGGGTGGAACGAATACCAGTTTGTAATCGTCCCTGGGTGGAACGAGTATGGAGCAGAGTGCCTAAAATATGCCAAATTGACCTCTGACCTTCCAAAACTACTGTGAGAGTGTTTAGGACCACTGTTTAACCTCTGAGGGCTGCCCTAGGGGCTGTGTGTGTCAATGCGATCAGCATTTGTAGCCACATAATCGGATTGGTGTTGTTTTGGTGTCTACAGATGCCCCTTTTTGGGATGCATTATGCGTGGTGTAGTCTTGAGCAAAAATAAATAAAAAAAGCACTAATGATTAGGGTTTCTCAGTAACCTAACCAACTTTTGATGCCCCAAGTATGGAAAGGGCATGCATTCCTAAATTCTTGCTTTTGACGATCTAAGGAACTCAATTCAAGTGTTAACCTTTTTTGGTGAGGTGTTACTTGATCTTCGACATTGATCAGTCATGAATAGGCAAAGGACGCAACATTTTGTCTATGGGAACCTTGAGTTCATGATTCATGAATGCCAAGTTTTTTATTAGCTTGTGATTATTGCTTGTTTACCGCCCCAAGCAGGGGCATGATTGTCTTTGTCAATGATTCTTTGAATGCATGCCATTTCCTTGATTGGGTGTGTATTTGTTGATTGGTGACTAAGTATGACTACCACAACGAATCGATGAGGGAATGACCGACATGATAAAAGCGACGAGTCGCTTGACCCAAGATGACTTGTGTAAGGGTGCCTTTCAGTTGTTTTCCATTTAATGCTTGAGCAGTTTCCCAACATTTTGACCTATTTTTGGGTGGGTGTTAACCCTTTTGGTGACGTCGTTTGGGGTTGAAATTCTTGACAATCCATCCTCCTATGGAGCGGTCCAGCTATGGTAGCCTTCTTAGGGAGTAGGATAGTGAGGATTTGTGACCCCGACATTTGTTTTGCATGCCAAGAAGTAGAGGCACAAAGGCACCTTGTTCGGAAATGTTATTGTTATTTTTGGGTGGGTTTGGACCCTTTTTGGGATGTCATTTGGGGATGAAATTCTCGGTAATCCGTCCTCCCGTGGAGCGATCCGGCTATGGTAGCCTTCTTAGGGAGTAGGATAGTGAGGATTTGGGACCTTGAAATCTATTTTGCGTGCTCAAAATTTCAAGTGCAAAAGCACTCTTATTGGACAATTTTATTGCTTGTTTTTGTGCATTTTGCTACATTTTTTTGTTTTTGAAATTTTTGCTTTGTAATCGTCCCTAGGTGGGACGAATACTAGTTTGGTAATCGTCATAAGGTGGGACAAGCGCTAACTAGAGTGCTCATCCCAGGGTGGAATTATTACAGGCCTAAAAGCCTATTTAACGACCAAAACTAGGGTTTGGGCTCATTTGCATTCGATTTGTCTGGTGATTTGGAGCTCTAAGGAGGAGGAGGTCGAGTCTGCAAAGTGAAGCGCTGCAAATTTTTTCCGGAAACCATGAGTTCACGAACTGGGTCTTCTAGTGGTGGAGTTGAGGTGACACCGGTAAGTGCTCTTTTTCATTATTTTCTTTTGTGTTGTTTTTTAGTTAAAGAACCATAATGTATTTTGCAATTTAATTTTCTGTTTAAACTAAGGTAAAATCTGACTTTAAATAGAAATGTTTTTTTAGTTTTTTGTTTGTATTTTTGTTAAGGTTATATAAAATAACCCTAGGTTTAAATTCGATGTTTTATTGTTTTAAAACAAAATCCCTAGGTTAAACTAAGAGCAAAACCCTAGCTTAGAAAATTTGTTTTAATTTAAATTTTTGTATTTTCATTTAAAAAACCCTAGATTTAAATGCGTTCTTTTTGTTGTTTTGTTTTTAAACTAAAACCTTAGGTTAAACTTAGAGAAAAACCCTAGTTTTAGAAAATTTGTTTTTATTCTATGTTTTCATTTGTGAACTTCAGTTATAAACCCGAGGTTAACGAAAAATTGTTATTGTGAGTTTGATTTTTTTTTTTTTTATTTATCATTTTAAATGTAGAGTTAAAGACCCTAGGTACTGACAAACTATTTTTGAATTTGTTATTTTTTATTTATCAGTTTAAACATAGAGTTAAAAACCCTAGGTACTGACAAACTTTTTTTTTTTTATGAATTTGAATTTTTTTTTGTGTTTATTTATCAGTTGAGCTTTAGAGTTAGAAACCCTAAGACTGACAAATGTTTTTTTTTTTATTTTTTTTTTGTTTTTTTTTTTGTTTTTATTTATCAATTTAAACGTAGAGTTAAAAACCCTAGGTACTGACAAAATATTTTTGAATTTGTTGTTGTTTTTTATTGATCAATTTAAACGTAGAGTTAAAAACCCTAAGACTGACAAATGTTTTTTTGAATTTTGTGTTGCTTATGATAAACCTATGGGATCCCCACACCAATACCTTACATCTCCCAATAGGGGATATGACAGTGACTCTGCAAGACGTCTATCAGATTTTATAGATTTCAATAGATGGGCTAGCGATCAGAATGACGCTATAGGATAAACGAACAGTTGTACTGATATGATGCTTCGGGCATGGGGAGGAGTTGGGTGTGTATAGCCTAGTGGAGAGGGCATAGGGTGACTACTAGATTGACAACATTTTGGTATGGTGGTGTCTAGATAGGGACGTGTTGGGAGTGAGGCATGCATTACTGATGAGCCTCATTTCCAACATGTTGTTGCCCAAATCTTCGGGTGTGAGGTTCCCATAGAACCTGCTAGTGGTGGTCTTCGGTTTTGTGGAGTTTGACCACAAAGCCCCTAATTATGAGATGGGGTTAGACATTGATGGCATAGCTCTATGATTGTACGAGGTCCGCTACAGAAGGTGGAAGGGTATTGGATGCAATTACCTATTATAGTGTTGGGCTTGGTAGCACATAGCTATGGAGATGTCGATGGGGTTATCGTGGATAACTCGGGCGAAGATGGTAGATAGAGAGATCAGGTATGGGGCACTATGGCAATGGTCAAATGAGCAAGGGCACAGTCAGTGGTGTGCAGGTGCCATGGGGCACTACTTTGATGCTTTCTCATGGCTTGATCCTGGGAAGGTAGTCTGGCAGCCATACATGGATTTTTTAGCTTGTCCTGAGGCTGGGGAGTGGCTTCGATGGGTTCACAAGGGGAGGTGGCTGATCAGGTGGCATAATACTGAGTAGGAGTTATTCCCATACATCTGGGTGACGCAATATTTTGGGGTGCACCAAGGATTTCCTTGGGAGCCCTTGATCTATAGAACATCAGGGTGATGAGAGGACACTCGACTGGCCAGTCATTGAGCCATTCTATGAGGATTCAGATACAATGATTGATGTCACAGATATGGATGATGTTGGGGTTACTACTGAGTACAACCAGTGGTGGATGTTGTGATGATGGCAATGCAAGGGACATTTAGGGGGTCTAGAGGTAGCAGCAGTAGGCGGGCAAGGTGTAGAGGCAATAGGAGAGGGTTGGTGGGCTCTGTTGGATGATGCAAACATGGTGGAAGTTGATGAGGTGGGTGAGGATTTTAGGGTTCTATAACAAAAAAATATGTAGGACATCCTAAAGCAGTGGGAGCCAGAGCAGGCTGCTATTTTGAAGATGTTGATGCCTCAGGATTTCTTGGAGGATATGGAGGTAGGGTTGCATGCTAAGATAGTGTGATTGGAGGGGCTACTTTGAAGACAGGATGAGGAGATCGAGGATGCACTACAAGATAGGGATCTCCTATGGATGTAGCTAGTAGATACGGATAATGCATTCATTGCATACCATCGATGGGATGGGGATACAGATGCTACATGGGAGATGGATCTCCTATGAACGTAGCTGATGCAGCATGATGAGAACTTGGCAATAGTTCATCAGCAAGATATGTACTTGATTCAACATCGATTTGAGATGGAGGCATAGATTATCTACCTTGGTGGGTAGATTTCGATAGTTAGTGGAGGTGGATCATCATGTTGCATGAGAGGGAGTGAGACTGAGTAGTCAGCATCCTCTTAGTGCAGGCGACTGGATGATGGAGGCGCTAGTAGGCATGATGTGGGGGCTAGTAGTAGCCACCCTAAGGGGTCCCATAGGACCCACACCACGGGGCGTAGTTCTCATCACACCGATCTTACATGATCATGGTGGCCGAAGCCCTAGGCTTGGGGGTTTTTGAGCTTGTGCCTTTTTGTAATGTTAGAGGATCGGTTTATTGTAGCTTACGGGCATTTTTGATGATATATATATACAAATGACTTTCTTTTGTTTATACACGTGTTGTGATTTGATTTTATGCATAGTGACTGATGTTTGATGGATGCATTTTAATTTATATTATGTATGGATACATTGCAATGAATTCTAATGTTTCTAATTTATATGATATAAAAAAGGAATGGATGAATTGAATTTATGATTTTTTGCAGTGGCACCATAGATTGTTTAGAAATTATGGCTTTTTATCCTAGGCGATTGTTGTGGTAAATGACTTTTCATATATACATGTTTCTCTTTGTAATTTTTGATGGCGGTGCAAGGATGAAAGATATCATAGTTGGTGTAGAATGTAGTTAAGGTTTTTTGAGACTCAGATGTTTTAACTAACTAGCCAAGACTATACTTTTATCTTACAAGACTTTTGAACAAGGTATGAATCTGACTTGTCTTTGACCAAGTGATTTCACATCCCTATGTGTGCAATTGAGTTTTTTTATGTGGTATTTGTCAGGATACCGTCAGTGCTAGATAGGCTATCAACCAAACCTATACTGAGGATCACCTAATTAGGTCCACTAACTCATTTGTTGTATTTAGTCAAATTAATCTACAGTGCAATCGATGATACCATAAGCTAGCTCATCCACATGCAAACATTGATCTACACATAAGTTAATGTGATAGATATATTGTCATGTGGGAGTTTTGCCACCAGTGACCAATAGGCTATCCACCAAGTTGATGTGATAGATATATCATCATGCGAGAGGTTTACCTCATGACCTTTCGAATGTTGAGAGTTATAGGAATTCAAGTTTGACTCCCTTCTTTTCTTCAATTGTATTTGGATACTTGCTCTTATATAGTGATAAAAATCACTATTTATTTTTGTTTTTTCTTTTGAGCAAGGGATTTGAATTTTGAGTGATTAGAATCACTATTGCTTGTGCTATTTGATGTATGCACTTTGTGGGTTTTGATGTCAAACTTTGTAGTATTGACTTTTACAAATTTTGGATGTTTTGCAACTTTTTGAGAACTTGGGATTCTTGGGGAATTGGGTAGGGAAGATGCTTGTCCTTTTGCCAACTCTCAGCATTCTTGGGGTCATTCGCATAGAGGGATGAGCAAGATAACCTTTTCACTAGGTGGTATCTTGGATTGCGTTGTAGATTTCATATTTCATTTACACAACTTGGGAATTTTTATGTGTTTTAACTTGTGTTGGGATGCTACATAACAAGGTGTGATCCAAGTAGAACTCTACCTTTGTAAAATATGTCTGACTTTGTACAACATTTGGCTAGAAATCTAATGACAGCTGAATGACGATAACTCTTGATACATTAGAAGACAACTGACTATGATAGGGCAAAAAAAATGTGAATGGCATTTATTTTTGATGGACTATTTATAGAGTGGAGAAATGTGAAAAATGATGGGTTTGCTAAGTGATGACAGTCTGTGGTGCCTTTGACCTGTATGACCAAAAAATATGCAATGTATGGATGTGATGCTAAATGCAGCTATTATTTTTGTGTTTTTGATTGATTGTTTTTTTTTTTGTGAGTATGAAAATGAGATGCAAAAGAGTTCTTTATTGTTGTGATGATTTTGATTATGCATGGAAATGAGATGCAAATTTTTGTTATTTTTGATGATTTTATTGTTTTTGAATTTTCTTATTTGTGATCAAGCGATTGTGGGAACCCTTGGAGCTTTTGGTTTGACCAAAGGGATGATGGTTACCTTTGGGGCGTTTTGGTTTGACCAACGGGTTTATGGGCACCTTTGGGGCGTTTGTAGGTGACCAAGCGATTGTGAAAATCCTTGGAGTTTTTGGTTTGACCAAAGGGATTATGGGTACCTTTGGGGTGTTTAGGGGTTGACCAAGAGATTGTGGGAATCCTTGGAGCTTTTGGGGGTTGACCAAGTGATTGTGGGAATCCTTGGGGCTTTTGGTTTGACCAAAGGGATTATGGGTGGCATTTAGGAGGGGTTTGACCAAGCAATTGTGGGAATCCTTGGAGCTTTTTGGGGTTGACCAAGCGATTATTGGAATCCTTGGAGCTTTTGGTTTGGGCTATGGCTCTCTCTTAGATATGGAATGGCCTCAAATGACTGATTTTCAAAGGTTCTAGTTCCTTGATTTCATCAAGAGAGGTGAGCTGGTATGTTCCAGGTCCTATTTTACTATCAATCACATAAGGACCTAACCAGTTTGCCATAAACTTGTCCCTTAGATGGGGCGACAAGTTAGAGTTCTATTGGTTCTCTTTTAAGACCAAGTCACCAACCTGAAAGTCCCTCAGGTGAACCTTCACGTTGTATGATTTCTTAAGTCGCTCTTGATAGATATGCAAATTCTTGAGAGCATTGACACATCGTTCATCGAGCAACGTAAGTTGGTCTAACCAGGCCTGTCACGCAATGTCATCATCGATGAACTTTCACATTGATATGCACTGGGAAGGAATTTCCATCTCTAGAGGCATGACTACCTTAGAGCCATACACCAGCAAAAATAGAGTTGCCCCAGTGGACATTCGAATTCTAGTGCGATAAGCCCATAGAGCAAGTGGAATTTGAATGTTCCAATACTTATGACTATCTACGACTATCTTTTTTAGGATGGCAACTAGCATTTTGTTTGACGCCTCTACTTGCCAATTTTCCTACGGATAATAGGGTGTCAAAAAAATGTGCTAAATATTTTACTTTGTGGTCAAAGCATTCACATATTTATTCTTAAATGATGTCCCATTATATGATATAATGTTATATGGAATACCGAAATGACATATGATATTATGTAAAATGAACTCCACAATGCAGGGTCCAGTCGTAGGGGTAAGCAGAATTGTTTCCACCCACTTGGTGATGTATTTTGTGGCCGTTATGATGAACGTGTGATGACCTGATGATGCAGGGGAGATATTTCCGATTACATCTAAGCCCCACTTCAAAAATGGCCAAGCCAATTGGATCAGTTGCAAGGCCTAGGAAGGTATGTGTATCAGGTTAGCATGGTGTTGACACTTCATGCACTTCTTTACATATGCACAACAATCTCGCTCTAAATATGGCCAATAATAGCCCATGCATAGAATTCAATTTATGATGGCCATACCACTAAAGTGGCCACCACATATACCATCGTGTGCTTGGGATATCAACCATGCAGACTTGTGCTGGTCTAAACAACGGAGGAGGATTCCTTCATAGCTCTGATGGTACAAAATGTCTCCTAACAAGGCATGTTTAACCACTTTCTTCTTCAATGATCATTTGGTGGCATGCGTCAATCCAAGTGGGAGGTTTCCTAACTTGAGGTAATCTCGTATGGGTGTATACCAATCCTGCTAATCAAAAACCTCGATAGTATGAATAACTAATCCCTCCTAAAGTTCATCCCTAGTAAAATCTAATTAGGAAAGAACTTGTAAGAATAGCATTGTGTTGCTATTAAGGGTAGTAGGGGAGAACAAGGACCCCTAGTTGGCATGATTCAAATAATCATGGATTCGAGAGAAATTGTCTGGGGATAGTTAAATCTGGATCAGGTGGATTCTTGGCATTAAGTCATAGCTTGAACACTCCATCATGGATTGTGATAGTGTTTTTACTTGAATGGTTGTCATATCACCAAAAATGTCTTATGGGATTAGTGACCCCAAGGAGGCCATAGTGTCCGCAAAACGATTCGATGATCGAAGGAGTGCCTTGATGTTGTACCATTAAATTTTTGCCAAAAATTTATCCATAAAGGATTTTTAGGCCTATAGAACTGGGCATTTACATTGAAATACCCCTTTGAATTGGTTGACAATTAATAGTGAATCACCAAAGATGTTCAAGCGTTTGATGTTCATGGTGATGGTTGTCTGAAGACCTATTAGCAAGGCTTTGTATTCTGCATTGTTGTTGATGCACGAGAAATATAATTTAAATGATAATGGCATTGGAGCCCCTTGTAGTGTAAAGAATACAATTCTTATGCCACCCCCTTGCTCAAATTTAGAACCATCAAAAAATAGGGTTATGTCGACCTGTGACTTAGGCTCATCAGAATCTAGCAATTCTGAGACATGGAAGACCCCATCATCGGGTAGCTCTATGGTCAAAGGCTGATCGTATTCGATAGGAGCCCCTACTATTTAATCAATGATGACTTGACCTTTGATGTATTTCTATCCAATGAAATCGATGTCAAACTCCGTCAACAACATGATCCATTTCATCGTGTGGCTATTATGATAAGTACAACTCATCATGTACTACAATGGATTCTCCTTAGACACAACATACGTCATGTTGCTCAGCATGTAATGGTGTAGCTTTTTGGTAGCAAACACCATTGCCAAGTAGAGATTCTCAACATATGCATAGTGAAAGCACGAGGATATGGAAGCAAAAAGGAAAGCGAATAAGCAATGCAAACAGAACCGGATTTAGCGCTAAATCCTAAGAATTTGAAAGTGCATGAAAAGAGGGAAAAGCATGAGCAAATCAAAACAAAATACAGGTGAATAAAGAATACAGCCCTTTTTATTGATATGTTTCACAACTCGGTTACAATGCGCATCCTCCCCTTCCAAGGGCTAGGAGCGTTTAAGTGTGCGTTCTTGTTACATCCATGGGTGCCTTTCCTTCTTTCGTGTGCCCACATGTAAAATGGGTGGACCAAACATCGCTGCCACTTGCGTTGATGAGTCTTGACTCCTCACTACTCCTCTTTTGTCCAAACCCTATGTTCAAAGGAACAATAAATGGTCAGTAGCACCTGTGGATGAAACAAAGCATGCAATCCCTAAGCCTATGATAAGTGAATGTGAAAAATGAATTAAACTAGGACTAAAACAGGTCCAAATGCTCTAAAAATATGATAGAGGCATCAAGACACCACTAGGAAAGATCTTCAAAAAGAACAGTCAAGAAATTCCTCACCGATTTGAATTCGCTCCGGGGTGGGACGAATTCACCTACAACAAAACGCTGAAAAGGTACTGTCCCAATGTCCTACCTAGGAAGCTCCAAAAGACCTACAAACTTGGGGTTAGCTAATTGGGGGCATTTTGGGAAGACCCAGATGGTCATATTTTCCTGATTTGGCATCCATAAATAGTAATTTAATGATGCTACCTATAGATTAGTGAAAGCGAGCAAAGATAGAAATATGATCAAAAATTGTTCAAAACGAGATGAAACTTAAATGACAACCTATCTAAGCATCATAGAATTGAATGTAACAATGACAGAAAGCAAGTCTACCATGTAATTCCCATCACTCCGAAAGGAGGCGATTAGGATTGTGGCAGTGTGGGAGGGGGCGCCCATGGGGCAGGCCGCCCACCATTTGAGGCCTTATTTTGGCACCAATCCACTTGGGATGGGTCCAAAACCTGTTGTGTGGTATTGTTGGCAAATTTGGTGTGATATTATGGCCAAATGTCAGGTTTTGGGCTCAATATTCATCTTGCCAATAGTCATCCAATGACCTCCCCTCTAAAGGAGATCAAGGATGTGAAAGGCGCAAATCCAAAAGGTGTGAGGTATGTAAATAAAATGATAGCACTTCATTGATCTAAAATGCTCATTCTCTATATCTTTTAGGGTGAGGAAACTCACCAATTTATATACCTAGAGGTCTCTTGAAATGGACATGTAGAGGCACCACTTGGCAATCATGCCTTCCAAGGGGGAAGGAGACTCCTCCCTAAATAGGGACTTCATGACTGCCCTTGTAATTGCCTCTAATGCTTGAAAATGCTCACCCATACTCCCATGCGATGAAGGAAGCATTAAGTGGTAGATCTGAGCTACCATTTGTCAAGATTTGACTTTTTGCCTGTCAAACCTGCAATTTGTCCCACCCTGGAGTGAATCCAAAATTCATCCCTGGGTGGGGCAAATCCTAGTTTGAATTCGTTCTAGGGTGGAACGGATATTGAGAAAAGTGCCTGAAGGTGCCAAATTGATCTTTGACCTTCCAAAACTACTGTGAGAGTGGTTAGGACCACTATTTAACCTTTGGGGGCTGCCCTTGGGGCTATGTGTGTCAAAGCGATCAGTGTTTGGAGTCACATAATTGGATTGGTGTTGTTTTGGTGTCTACATATGCCCCTTTTTGGGATGTGTTGTGCATGGCATAGCATTGAGCAAAAATAGATAACCAAAGTAGTATTGATTAGGGTTTCTCGGTAACCTAACCAACCTTTGATGCCCCAAGTATGGAAAGGGCATGCATTCTTGAATCCTTGCTTCTGGTGAGTGAAAGAACTCAATTCAAGTGTTAACCTTTTTTTGTGAGGTGTTACTTGATCTTGGACATTGATCAGTCATGAATAGGCAAATGGCGCAACCTTTTGTCTGTGAGAACCTTGATTTCATGATTCACGAAATGCCAAGTGATTTGATTAGCTTGTGATTATTTCTTGTCTACTGCCCCAAGCAGAAGTGTAATTGTCTTTGTCAATGATTCTTTGAATGCATACCGTTTTCCTTAATTGGGTGTGTACTTGTTGGCTGGTGACTAAGTGTGACTACCCCCTCAAGCGATGAATCGATGAAGGAATGACCTTCATGAGAAAAGTGACTTGTCACTTGACCCAAGATGACTTGTGCGAGCGTGCCTCTAGATGTTTTAGCGTTAAGCATGTGTGCAATTTTTTGACATTTAGACCTATTTTTGGCAGGTGTTAACCCTTTTGGTGACGCTTTTTGGAGCTAAAATTGTCAAAAATTCATCTTCCCATGGAGCGGTCTATCTATGGTAGCCTTATTAGGGAGTATGATAGTGACAATTTGCAGCACCAACATCTGTTTTGGATTCCAAGAACGTCAGGCATGAATGCGCCTTCGTTTGGCAGTGTTATTACTATTTTTGGGTGGATTATGACCCGTTTGGACGATGTCATTTGGGGATGAAATTCTCAAAAATTCGTCTTCCCATGGAGTGGTCCATCTATGGTAGCCTTCTTAGGGAATAGGATAGTGAGGATTTTTGACCCCGACATCTGGTTTGCATGCCTGGAATGTCAAGTGCCAAAGCACTCTCATCGGGTAAGTTTATTAGCTATTTTTGTGCATTTTTGTGGGCAGGTCCCTACGTTCAGTAGAGGCAGATCATCGTGCCACTCGAGAGGGAGTGAGACTGAGCAGTTAGCATCCTCTCAACATAGGTGACTGGATGAGGGGGGCAAGTAGGCATGATGTGAGAGCTAGCAGCAGCCACCCTGAGGGTTTTCATACCCACACCATGGGGGGTAGTTCCCATCGCATCGATCCTACGTGATCATGGTGGCCGATGCCCTAGGCTTGGGGGTTTCTAAGCTATTGGATTTTGTTGCGGGGTCATAGGACCAATTTATTGTAGCCTGTAGGCATTTTTGATGATATATATAGATGACTTTATTTTTTTTATGTGAGTGTTGATTTGATTTTATGCATGATGAGTGATGAGTATGGATGTATGCATGTTAATTTATTTTGATGGATGCATATGTTATGATGAATGCAAATGTTTTTTATTTATATGTGATATGCAATATGGAATGGATGAATTGAATTTGTGTTGTTTGGCAAGGGCACCATAGACTGTTTAGAACTTTGTGGTTTTGGCGATTGTTGATGCCAGTGTGAGGATGAATGATAGCATCGTTGGTTTAGAATGTAGCTAAGGTTTTCTAAGATTCAGATGGTCTGAACTAACTAGCCATGACTGTACTTTATCTTACAAGATTTTTGGATAAGGTATGAACTGGACATGTCTTTGACCAAGTTATTTCACATCCTTATGTGTGCAATTGAGTTCATTTATGTGGTATTTGTCAGGATACTACCAATGCCAGATAGGATGTCAACTGAACTTGTACTGAGGATCACCTAATTAGCTCCACTAACTCCTTTGTTGTATTTAGCCATATTAATCTATGGTGCTATCTAGGATACCATAAGCTAGCTCATCCACATGCAAAAATTGATCTGTACATGAGTTAATGTGAAGATATATCGTCATGCGGGAGGTTTACCACCAGTGACCGATAGGCTATCCACCAAACCGGTACTGAGGTTTGCCTCATGACCTGTTGGAATGCTAAGAGTTCCAGGGATTCAAGTTCAACTCCCTTCTTTTCTTCAATTGTATTGGGATACTTGCTCTTTTGTAGTGATAAAAATAATTGTTTATTTTTATATATTCTTCTTTTGAGCAAGGGATTTGAATTTCGAGTGATGAGAATCACTATTGTATGTGCCTTTTGATGTATGCACTTTGGTGGTGATGTCAAATTTTTGGATTTTTGACTTGTTGCAGGATTTTATGATGTTTGCAACTTTTTGGTAACTTGGGATTCTTGGGGAATTGGGTAGGGAAGATGCTTGTCCTTTTGCAAACTCTCAGCATTCTTGGGGTCATTCGCATAGAGGAATGAGCAAGATAATTGTTTCGCTTATTGTGACTTGGATTATTGTGCAAGTTTCATATTTCATTCACACAACTTGGGAATTTTTATGTGTTTTAATTTGTGTTGGGATGCTATGTAACAAGGTGTGATCCAAGTAGAACTCTACCTTTGTAAAATTTTTCTGACTTGGTACAGTACGTGGCTAGAAAGCTATATAACGACTAAAGAATGAAAAATCTTGATACATTAGAAGACCACTGACTCTAGTATGGTAAAAAGAAGTAAATGCAATTTTTGTTTGATGGACTACTTATAAAATGGAGAAATGTGGAACAAGATGGATTGGTGGTGTAATTACAGTCTATGGTGCCTTTGACCTGTATGACCACAAATGTGCAATGTGTGGGTATGATGCTTAATGCAGCTACATATTTTTGTGTTTTTGATGGATTGATTTTTTTGTGAATATGAAGATGAGATGTGAAAAGAGCTTCTTTATTGTTGTGATGAGTTGGAGTATGCCTGGAAATGAGATGCAAATTTTGGTTATTTTTGATGAATTTACTATTTTTGAATTTTCTTATTTTTGACCAAGCGATTGTGGGAATCCTTGGAGCTTTTTGGTTGACCAAGCGATAATGGGTACCTTTGGGGCATTTTGAGATTGACCAAGTGATTTTAGGAATCCTTAGAGCCATTTGGTATTGACAAAGCGATTGTCAGAATCCTTGGATCATTTTGGGATTGACCAAGTGATTGTAGGAATCCTTAGAGCATTTTGGGATTGACCAAGCGATTGTAGGAATCCTTGGAGCATTTTGGGATTGACCACTTGTGAATGATTACTATCAGATTCGAAGGGATCATATGATGCTGGTTCATATTCTGATTCATCCTCTGAAGATCCCTCTTGACACTTTTTATACCTTCCTTGAAAGTGTGATGCAGGAGCATCCAGTGGAATCTGATGCAGGAGCATCCAATGGTAGCAGAACCATCTTCAAAAATTTGGCTAAGGAAGATGTCATGATATTGTGACATGTCGTGAAATCATGACCAAAATAAGAGAGAGAATATGTGGAGGAAAATTATCGCAATATCATGACAAAAAAAGTGTCGTGATATCATGACCAAAATAGGAGAGAGAAAGTGCAGAAGATAAATGTCGCGATATCATGACATGTCATGTTTTCACGACCAAGGGACGAGAGCTTGAGTAGAAGAAGAGAATGTCGCGATATTGCGACATGTCACATTATCACGACCAAAAGGCAGGATGAAGGAAAGGCAAAATAAATGTCACAATTTTGTGACATGTCACAGTTTCATGACCCGAAGAAGAGAGAGAATGCAAGGAGGAAGAAATGTCGTGATTTCCTGACATGTCACATTTTTGTGACAAGAAGGTGAAGAAGGATCCCGAGGAGGAAAATGTCATGATTTCATGACATGTCGCATTTTCACGACCAGAAGGCGAAGGAGCCCGAGGAGGAAAATGTCGCAATTTTGTGACATGTCACATTTTTGCGACCAGAAGGTGAAGAAGGAGTTTGATGAGGAAAATGTCATGATTTCGTGACATGTCGCATTTTCACGACCAAAAAGCGAAGAAGGAGCCCGAGGAGGAAAATGTCACGATTTCATGACATGTCACATTTTCGCGACCAGAAGGCGAAGAAGGAGCTAGAGGAGAAATTTCATGATTTCGTGACATGCACATTTTTGCGACTAGAAGGCAGAGAAGGAGCTAGAGGAGAAAAGTGTCGCAATATTGCGACAGGTCGTATTTTTGCGACGAGATGGCAAGAGAAGGATCTAGAGGAGAAAAGTGTTGCGATATCGTGATAGGTCGCATTTTCACGGCCAAAGGATGAGAAAAGATGCAAGGAGGAAAAAATGTCGTGATATCACGACATGTCATGTTTTCATGACCCAAAGAGGAGAAAGATGGCTAGTGAGCAGAAATATCGTGATATCGTGATAACGTGATATCGTGACATCTCACGTTTTTGTGACTAAAAGAGAAGAAGAAGAGTAAGAGGGAGAAGATGTCATGATATCATGACATGCTGCATTTTTAGGGGGCTGCGACAGGGTGACAGTGTCAGCTGATGGAAGTCAAGCAGTGGATGTAGGGGTCATTACAGTGCAACTAGAAGAAGAATATGACATAGGTCAGGCGACGGTTGTAGGGCCGTTATAGGGGCATGTGGCACCAAGTTACAGGTGGTTACAGAGCACTCCACCATTCTACATAATGATGACTGAGAGGTCAAGGTGCAGGCAGTTATAGAGCATTCCACCATTTTGTGCGATGATGATTCTGAAGGACAGGAGAAGGCCAAGAGACACAGAAGATGAAACAAGGGTACCACAAGATGGAATATGAAGAGTCACATAAAAGTTATAAAATGGCAAGCATAGGCATGCACAAGGGGTTGGAATATGGCCACAAGTAGGGATTGCAGATGCAAGGGCTAGAGGGCCATTCTGGCCCTACTACACTATTTTTCTTCTAAAAGAGCTTAGGGTTCCTGGGTAGTGTAGACAGACAGTTTGCACCAAGATCCATGGAGACGAAAGACTGCAAAATAGATGCGCTAAACGTGAGGTAGTTTTGGACTGTGTTTCCTTCCAGAGAAAGCTTAGAGTTCCTAGGTAGTGTAGACAGATTCACCAAATGTGAGGCAGTCTGCACCAGGATTGTGCATGTTGGAGGGCTACAGAGAGAGCGACATGAATTTCTTCCAGATACGGGAGGCTAATGGTTGCGATTATTATTCTATAATTTTTATTGCAGACTGTAGAGGGTCGGGGCCTCTATAAAAACCCAGGAAATGTAATGAGAGAGGAGTGCAGAGCTAGAGATTGCAATAGAGTGAATATAAAAACTAAGCCTGTGGACTAGTATTGTAAATTTTATTTTCAAGCTGATTAATGAAAATTTAGATCTGGTAGATTGTAATTTTTGGCCCTGCATCAGGTGGTATCAGAGTGAGAAGTTCCTGAGTGTGCAAATAGATCCACCGAACATGATGCAGTTTGCACTAGGATCTATGGAAGAGGAAATAATTTGGCACTCTGTGCAATGCTTACAGGGGGTTTCTTGTATGAAGCCTTAGAGGAAGAAAGTTGGCACTATCTGTAGTGCTTGTAGGAGGTTTCTTGTATGAAGCCTCAGAGGAAGGAATTTGGCACTCTGTGCAGTGCTTGCAGGGGGTTTCTTATAGTACAAAAGTGAAGGTCACTTCTCCATCAACCCCGGGTGTCTGATGCAGGAGCATCCAATGGCATCTGATGCAGGAGCATCCAGTGGTAGCAGAGCCATATTTGAAAATTTGGCTAAGGAAGGAAGATGTCACGATATCATGACATGTCATGAAATCGTGACCAAAAGAAGATAGAGAATATGTGGATGAAAAATGTCATGATATCATGATCAAAATGGGAGAGAGAAAGTGTAGAAGAGAAATATCATGATATCGCAACATGTCATGTTTTCATGACCAAGGGATGAGAGCTTGAGCAGAAGAAAAGAATGTCATGATATCACGACATGTCGCATTATCACGACCAGAAGGTAGGATGAAGGATAGGAGGAAGAAATGTCATGATTTCATGACATGTCGCAGTTTCATGACCCGAAGAAGAGAGAGAACACAAGGAGGAAGAAATGTCACGATTTCCTGACATGTCACATTTTTGTGACCAGAAGGCGAAGGAGCCCGAGGAGGAAAATGTCACAATTTTGTGACATGTCGCATTTTCATGACCAGAAGGTGAAGGAGCCCGAGGAGGAAAATGTCACGATTTTGTGACATGTCACATTTTTGCAACCAGAAGGCGAAGAAGGAGCTCGAGGAGGAAAATGTCATGATTTCACATGTCGCATTTTCATGACCAAAAAGCAGAGAAGGATCCCAAGGAGGAAAATGTCACGATTTTGCAACATGTCGCATTTTCACGACCAGAAGGCGAAGAAGGATCCAGAGGAGGAGAAATTTTGCGATTTCATGACATGTCACATTTTCATGACCAGAAGGCAGAGAAGGAGCCATAGGAGAAAAGTTTCACGATATCACGATAGGTCGCATTTTCATGACGAGATGGCGAGAGAAGGAGCCAGAGGAGAAAAGTGTCACAATATTGTGACACGTCACATTTTCATGGCCAAAGGATGAGAAAAGGTGCAAGGAGGAAAAAATGTTGCGATATTGCGACATGTGACATTTTCACAACCCGAAGAGGAGAAAGATGGCTAGTGAGCAAAAATGTCATGATATCGCGATATGTCACGTTTTCATGACTAAAAGAGAAGAAGAGAGAGATGGAGAAGATGTTGTGATATCGCAACATGCTGCATTTTTGGAGGGCTATGACAAAGTGACAGTGACAGCTCATGGAAGTCAAGCGGAGGATGCAGGGGCCATTACAATGCAGCTGGAATAAGAATATGAAAGAGTTCAGGCGATGGTTGTAGGGCTGTTACAGGGGCATGTGGCACCAAGTTACAGGTGGTTATAGAGCACTCTGCCATTCTGCATAATGATGACTGAGAGGTCGAGGTGCAGGCGATTATAGAGCATTCTGCCATTTCATGTGATGATGATTCTGAAGGACAAGCGAAGGCCAAGAGACACGAAAGATGAAATGAGGGGACCACCAGATGGAATACGAAGAGTCACATGAAAGTTATAAAAGGGCAAGCAGAGGCATGCACAATGGGTTGGAAAATTGCCACAAGTAGGGGTTGCAGATGCGAGGGCCAAAGGACCATTCTGGCCCTGTTGCACTATTTTTCTTCTAGAACAGCTTAGGGTTCCTGGGTAGTGTAGACAGGCAGTTTACACCAGGATCCATGGAGATAGAAGACCATGAAATAGATGCACCGAACGTGAGGCTATTTCAGACTGTGTTTCCTTCTAGAGAAAGCTCAGAGTTCCTAGGTAGTGTAGATAGATTCACCAAATGTGAGGCAGTCTGCACTAGGATCGTGCATGTTGGAGGGCTATGGAGAGAGAGACATGAATTTCTTCTAGATACGGGAGGCTAATGGCTGCGACTATTATTCTATAATTTTTATTGTAGACTATAGAGGGTTAGGGCCTCTATAAAAACCTAGGCAATGTAATGAGAGAGGAGTGCAAATCTAGAGATTGCAATAGAGTGAATATAGAAACTAAGCCTACGGGCTAGTATTGTAAATTTTATTTTCAAGCTGATTAATGAAAATTTGGATCTGGTAGATTGCAATTTTTGGCCCTGCATCAAAGTGAGTCCTTGAAATTTCACCTCTCTCTAGCAAAGAAGAAGGGTTATTGAGGTTAACAAGGGTGGTTGTTGACCATGGGATGTAATCTCCCAATGTATACGTTGTGTTTGGGTTGGCATAAGTATCTGATGCCAATCCAACCTTGTTTCCTATCCCTAGGCCTTGCATGTTTTCCACCAAGATTTCCAAGGGCAGCGGGTGGTTGAACCCTACTCCTGACTTATCATAAGGAATTTGGTATCTTGGATGGCAAAGGACACACACTCCTTGCTCATACCTGCCTAGCCCGTATCCATGCCAATTGCATTGGCCAAGATATTTTAGAGCAAATTTCGAGTTATACAGATAGTTGACATCTTATGCAAAAGGCTCTTCATCTTCAACCTCTTGAATGCATGGCTCAGTACCATGATCAAGGACCCCATACACAAATGTTTTTTGGTTTGGTGAGTAGCCTAAAGGAATAATTGTACCAATGGGGAGGTGAGGTCTCCCCATGTCTTGCATGAACTCTAGCGTGGTCGATGCTACAATATTCCATACCAGATACTTCCCCAGGCCTATACTGGCCATTTCAACAGTGATTATTGGTGATTGATATGGAGGGAACAAAATATCTTCTTGAGTCCACTCCATGTTGGGTGAACTAGGAGCCTCAACTTCCATTGTGCTAGGCATATCTTTGCTAGAGATGGTTGATACTGTTGGTAGCACCTCTTCTAGGGGTTGAGCCTCTTCCAGGGTTTGCTTCCATTTATCCTACTATTTAGCCATGATAGGTGGCATTTTTGGTGAAGGATCGGACGATGAAGATGCACCTGGCTAGGATTTTGATGGATTTATCACCAATGGTGCTTACGACATCGGACCCTGTCTAGATGGATTTAACTAAAAATCTAGGTGCATCGATGGAAGGGTCGATTGTAGCATCAGTTGCATTGCATTGCAATATTTGAAGGGTTCTAATTCCACTGGGACTACATGTACTTCCCCTTAAAATGTATACTTCAAACACTGATGAGCTATCGAAGGGACACACTTCATGTCCCTGATCCATGGCTACCCTAGCAAGATGTTATAAGCCATATCGCCTTAAAAAATATGGCACAATGTAGGTATCATCTTTTGTCCTACCTGAACAAGTAGGACAATTGTGCCGACTATCGAGCATATTGCATCATTGAATGCTTGTAGTGTATAGGTGGAAGCCGTGATGTGAGATGCTAGCAACTTTAGATGTTTCAATGCTATTGTGGTAATGATGTTACTAGATGAGCCAGTGTCTATCAACACCCTCTTATACGGGATCCCATTGACCCACGTGATAACGTGTAGGGGTGGATCTGCCATGTCATCAGACACTGATTTAACTTCATCCTCTCGAAAGGTGATGATTGGCTCTATGCATCGTTTGACATGTCCCATGAAATTGTTGAAGGAATTCACTTCATGGGGCTACAACTCGATGGCTTTCAATATCTCCATTAGATTCTCCTGATGGGGTTTTGATTGTTGTATAAGCTCATATATGGAGAGCCTCGCCAACGTGGTCCTAAAAATTTGCATGAGTTTGGTCTAAATCGTGGTCGTGGGTCTAGGTGGAGGTAGTTGCATAGGGTGTTGTTGAGGTTGTGACGTCGATGGAACCTCTCTTATGGCTGCCTCGAGGGAAACTCCTGGGTATCTCTTGTTCCTAGTCACTATGCTTATCATTCCTACATACCCTTGCATGGGGCAATTCTGTTGCATCTCATTAACTTGAAGGGGTTTTTCCTGTGCCTCATGGGCAGGCAAGGGGTCTTTGAAAACTCCCATCTGTTGGTTTTTTTGCACTACGGGGTTGTCCATTGCCAACATCTTATTGTCAATCAGGTCTTGTATCAATCCTTTGAACTTCCAACATGCGTTCAGGTCATGTCCCCTCCGCCTGTGGAACCTACAATACAAGTCCTCCCGATATCATTTAGGCTTGGGAGCGTTACGATCTATGGTTTGGATATCTGGAAGGTTGATCAAGTTCACCGCTAACAAGCGATCGAATAGGGAGTCTCTAGACTTTGTATAAGGTGTGTACTATCACCTAGGGTGATGCTGCTGATTTTGCTCTTGCTTCTGGTTTTCTCTTTCATAATTATTAGGAGGCACTGCCTGATAGTTAGCCTTTTGAGGTTGTATTTCTTGTGTAGGCTTAGGGACATTTATAGCAACTTGATTGACCACAACGGGTTTTTGTTGCGTAGTCCCTATTTTTGTGTTCTTGTTCCATTATTTCTTCTTAGGTTTGGCAATTTCACCATCCTGTATCTTGATCTCTTCGATGATTCTGGATTGCGCTAGAGCTTCCTCTAAGGTGGCATATTGCTACAGCTACAATAGCACAAAGATCGATCTCAAACAACTTTGTGAGAACATTTGTGTAAGGTCAAACATAGGAGGGAGGTAGGGTAGCTTAGAAAGTAGAGTCCTCCATCGATTCCCATAGGTCGCCATGGTCTCTTCCTCATACTGCTTGAGGCTATCCAGGTCACTTAGTGACACCTTCTTCTTGGTGTTGAAGGCAAAGTATTTGAGGAACGTGTCCACTAACTGATCCAAGTTACTGATGTTGTGCTTTTGCAACTGAGTGAACCAATCTAAAGCAAGGCCCACAAATGTTGTTATAAATATCCTTAGCAACAATGCATCATTGTCCTGAATGCCAAAACATTGGCTTAGGAATCTTGTCACATGCTCTTGGGCATCCTCTTCACCCTTAAATATTTCCAACTGAGGCAGCTTAAAGTGTTCATGGTAAGGGGGTACAGGCACTGAAAGATGCACAGGATGACTACGGAGTTGACGTAACATGGGATTTTGGGGCCCAAAAGCTTTGGTTTACATAGAATCCAAACACTCTAACAATGCTTTATATGCATTGGAAGATTTAATCTCTTCCTCTTTAGTTTGCTCCTATTGTGGGTTGTGGGAGACTTGAGGCCTATGGGGGGGTGGCAGGATATCAACCCCTCTGCCTTGGTAGGGCATTTTGGCCCGCTCTGCTTCTTGTTCATACTCCTCATAAAATTCCTGAGGAGTCTCTAGGTGAGACCTATGACCCTAGGTGGGTACCCGTAGAGGGTACCCATCATTGTTTCGGGGAGTGGCCTCTCTCTTAGGTCTATGGGGTCTCAGAGGCAAAACTTGATAAGTTCACAGAGACCTATCTCACACCAAGGGATTATGCCTCTCATATGGTTCTGCTCTTTGGGTGTGAGGGGCTAGAACCCTCTCAGCTAGGTTATGAAGCAACTCATCTATTTGGCATTGAATGCACTCCTTGCTAATGCGGTATAGACGCTCTAGCTGCTGCTAATCTTGCTCAAGTCTCATGATCTGGGCTTGGTGGGTAGAATGTATGGTGACTTCTAGGTCAATCTGCTCCACCATATTGAGCCTTGGAGGTTTGGATGCCTCTCCTATGCATTTACCTCAGTCGTGATGATCCTAGATCTCAATGGGTCACTTCCCTCTATTGAGGTTGGTGACATTTACCCTACCCTCTGGCCTCAGTGGGCAACCATGGTACATAGCAGGTGCAGAGGCGCATGACTCCTACACTATACATTGCTCTCAAGGAATGTAATGGTCTTCCTTGTGCTCCCTTTCATATGTGTGAAAGGGGTGGGCAGAGTTAGCTTGCCTTGCTTGAAGAGCCCTACGCTCTGGGGTTTGTCTATTGGTTCTAACAGTGATGGGGGGCAAAGGAGGGATGCCATAGTCATGTGGCCTATCCTCATGGACACTATGCTGGTCTAGCGCTTCATCGCATGGTGGCCACTCATATCGAGCTTCTAAGGGAGATTTCTTGTCTATGTTGAGTGCCACATGCAAGGATTCTTCCTAAAATGGGCTATGATGAATGGGCATGTCCCCCAAAGGGGTGTCCCTATAATTCCACCTTGACATGGAATGACACGGACTCTCTTGTGGGTCAGGCCACTAATGCAGTATGACCAAGTCCTTAGGGCTATAGTGGAGGTGACTTGTGCCCTCTTGTACACTTTTCGTAGCTTCTACCCTTGATTGGGCTTGGCTACGGGTGTACACCATGGTGTCATTTTTCTACAAGCTAAATAGATTTTTATCTCTTTTATGATTTTTTTATGCTACACTAAATAGAAAAGAGCACACACATACACAAACAGGTGATTATCTCATTTAAATATTAAAAGTGTGTCCTAAACTTGGTTTAGTGTGTTTTGTTTTTTTTGTTTTTGAAGGTTTTTGTAAAGAATGTTTAAATGCAAAATGAGGGCTCTTATGACTCCCAAAATTGGTTGCCCCTTCGATATACCATTGCTAGGCCAATATACCAACCTCTCTATATACCCGCCCTTATGTGAGGGAAACTATAGGTATGTGAGAGTAGATGGTACGTGGAACATAGGCGGTACAAAAGGGGAATCACCATGTTTATGACACCTACCATAGAAGACTTATCCTCATGCACTAGGAATCACCCCAGCTACACTCGATCAGCTTTCGTCAGGATTTATGTCTAGCAACAATAGTGATCAAGGTTTATGAATGTAAAATTCAAGCCAAGGTGGTGATGAAATCCACCGTTGGTCTTGATCAAGGGCTGGGATTTTATGACCAGATCCTTGGTGTTTAATTTTCCACGTGGTGTTTGGGGTTCTTTTTATTTTTCATTAAACAAAATAAACATGCAGCAAAACTTTTTCTATGCAAGGAAAAATAAGAAACCAGAAAAACTGAAAAACTAAAGATAGAAAATGACAGGAAAAGTGCAAAATTCTTACCTCTTCTCTGCCAAAATCTATCGGTTCTAAGCTTCTACCCGAAAACTTCATATACTGGAATTCATCACGGGGTGGAACAAATTATAGGACTATATTCATCCTAGGGTGGGGCGAATTCCCATTCGTCTCTGGGTGAGATGAATTACAACTCTGTATTCGCCCCCTGATGGAACGAACAACAGTCAGCGTATGAAAATGTGGTACCTACAAGAAAAAAAAACCAAGTTTGGATCAGATATTTGATCTTAAAAATAGAGGAAAAGGTCCCACCGTGATCGCCACTGAAAGCACAAGGATACGAAAGCAAAAAGCGAATATGCGATGCAAACAGTAGGAATTTGAATGTGCATGAAAAGAGGGAAAAGCATGAGTGAATCGAAATGAAACACAGGTGAATAAAGAAGACAACCCTTTTTATTGATATGTTTCACAAATCGGTTACAAAGTACATCCTCCCCTTCCAAGGGCTAGGAGTGTTTAAGTGTGTGTTCTTCTTACATCCATGGGTGCCTTTCCTTCTTCCGAGTGCCCACATGTAAAATGGGTAGACCAAACATCACAGCCACTTGCATTGATGAGTCTTGACTCATCGCTGCTCCTTTGATGTCCAAACCCTATGTTCAAAGGAACAAGAAATGGTCAGTAGCACCTGCGGATGAAACAAAGCATGCAATCCCCAAGCCTACGATAAGTGAATGAGAAAAATGAATTAAAATATGACCAAAACATGTCCAAATGCTCTAAAAATTTGATAGAGGCATCAAGACACCACCAAGAAGGCTCTACAAAAAGAATAGTTGAGAAATTCCTCACCGATTTGAATTCACTCTGGGGTGGGACGAATTCACCTACAACAAAATGCCAAAAAGGTATTGTCCCAATGTCCTACCTAGGAAGCTCCAAAAGACCTAAAAACTTGGGGTTAGCTAATTGGGGGAATTTTGGGAAGACCCAGATGGTCAGATTTTCTTGATTTGGCCTCCATCAATGGGAATTTAATGATGCTACCTGTAGATTAGTGAAAGCGAGCAAAGATAGAAATATGATCAAAAATTGTTCAAAACGAGGTGAAACTTAAATGACAACCTATCTAAGCATCATAGAATTTAATGTAACAATGATAGAAAGAAATTCTACCACAAAATTCCCATCGCCTCGAAAAGGGGCGATTAGGATTGTGGCAGTGTGGGAGGGGGCACCCATGGGGCAGGCCGCCCATTGTTTGAGGCCTGATTTTAGCACCAATCCACTTGGGATGGGTCTAAAACCTCTTGTGTGGTATTGTCAGAAAATTTGGTGGGATATTGTATCCAAATTTTGGGTTTTGGGCTCAATATTCATCCTTCCAATAGTCACCCAATGACCTCCCCTATAAAGGAGATCAAGGATGTGAAAGGTGCAAATCCAAAATGTGTGAGGTATGTAAATAAAATGACAACACTTCATTGCTCTAAAATTATCCTTCTCTATATCTTTTGGGGTGAGGAAACTCCCCAATTTATAGACTTGGAGGTCTCTTGAAATGGGCATACAGAGGCGCCACTTGGCAATCATGCCTTCCCAAGGGGAAGGAGACTCCTCCCTGAATAGGGACTTCATGACTGCCCTTGTAATTGCCTCTAACACTCAAAAATGCTCACCCATACTCCCATGCAATGAAGGAAGTGTTAAGTGGTGGATCTGAGCTACCATTTGTCAAGATTTGACTTTTTGCCTATCAAACCTACAATTTGCCCCACCCTAGAGTGAATCCAGAATTTGTCCCTGGGTGGGGTGAATCCCAGTTTGAATTCATTCTGGGGTGGAACAGATATTGAGAAAAGTTCCTGAAGGTGCCAAATTGATCTTTGACCTTCAAAAACTACTGTAAGAGTGGTTAGGACCACTGTTTAACCTCTGGAGGCTACACTTGGGGCTGTGTGTGTCAAAGCGATCAGTGTTTGTAGTCACATAATCATATTGGTGTTGTTTTGGTGTCTACACATAGTTAATTTTATAACTAACCAGGGTGCGGCTAAGATAGTATCCTATTATTTATGTAGTTCATTTTTTTGGGCTAGCATGGCGCCCAGTGCCACCTCAATAGCTGAGATGTATAAGTAGAATGGCACTCCTGGTCTAGGTGGTGCCAATACTGGCGATGAAGCCAAGTATTGTTTAATATCATCGAAGGCTAATTGGCACTTGTCATACCAGTGAAATGCTACCCCCTTATGCAATAATTTATTCATGGGTTGACACTTGTCATATAGCTATGCTATGAAGTGCTTGATTGATGTGATCTTTCCCTGTAGGATTCTAAGCTGCTTGATGGTAGTTGGGGGAAGCATTTCAAGGATTGCCTTGACTTTGTTTAGGTCCACCTCAATGCCTCGCTTTAAGGCTATGAAACCCAATATTTTTCTAGATGTGACGCCAAATATGAACTTCTTGGGGTTCAGTCTAGCTTTGTGTTCAATGAGGCGATCGAGGATCTTGCTTAAGTCATCGAGATGATTTGGGCATAAAAGATATTTGGCCAAAAAATCATCCATATAATCTTCCAAAGTTTTATGTGTGTGATTATGGAAGATGTATGTCATAGCACATTGGTAGGTGGCGCCAATATTTTTAAGGCCAAAGGGCATCACCTTATAACAAAATGTCCCCCAAGACATTGTGAACATCATTTTTAGTTGGTCCTCAGGACTGATACGAATTTGATTATATCTCAAGAAACCATCCATGAGGGAAAGAATTTCATGGCCCGCTATAGATTCTACCAATGCATCGATGCTAGGAAAGGGTAAATCATCCTTAGGACTTGTTTTTTTTAGATCTCAAAAATCAGTGCATATGCGAATCCTCCCATCAAGATTTTTGATGGGCACCATGTTGGATATCCATGGTGGGTAATCCACACAGATGACAAACTATGCATCCAATAGCTTTTGCAATTCATATTTGACCATTAAGGCCACTTTTGGGTGCATCTTACGTAGTTTTTGCTTAACTGGATTGACTATCGGATCAAGCATTAGATTATGCATGACTAGCTATGGATCTAGCCCCGGCATGTCTTTGCAGGACCATGCATAAACCTTCTTCTTTTCTTTAAGAAGGGTCATGTAGTTGGCTTTCTCTTTGGGGCATAGGCTTACCCCCATCTTGATTATCTATGGATTCATTGTATCAGAGCCGATGTCTACGTCAATCGTATCCTTGACTAACATGTGGGACCCATCATCTAATAGGTGTGGAGTCAGGATCAAGTGGATATCATTCACTGAATTCAGATCTATGTTAAGAACTTCAGGTTCCTTTTTAGCATGGAAGATATCTTGAGTTGATCTTGGGGTGAAATGAAGCATCTCACTGCAAGACCAGTACTCTGATGGGGATGGTGGTGAATTAACATGATCCTAGTCTATGGCATCTATGTCTAGATATAATGACTTTACTGGATTGACTGGATTATGGATGGGGGCGGTTAAGTCAATGGATATCATGTTGATGAAATGATTTTGGTCTCCATTATCATGGGTGTGGTGATTCAGACATCTTGGATGATTTTTGTGCTCTAGATCGGGATCTATAGGTATTGGAACGAATGGATCGGACCTATGTATGAATAGGATGACAGGGTCTACCCTCGACACTGATCTCACTATAGGGTCTCTGGGTGGAAGGTGCTCTCTATATTCCCAAAGTGGTGGATGTAGCACTTGGTCCAATTGTGTTGATTCTAGGTGCCACCTATGCCTTGGCCATATGTTTAGCTATTTAAACTTATCTTCAATATCCAGGGGGTGTTGTTGATGCATTGCCACATGTGATTAAGATATGCCATCTCAGTTTCATATTCATAATCACTATCAAAGATCCAAAGGCCTTCGTTGATTCCAAGAATTATTTGTGACACATGAAGCTCATCCTACTTGAGCAAATTGATCTGGCCCCATCAAGGTTGTTCCTATCTCTATAGGGGGACTTGATTTTCTTGAGGTGGCACTTGCTCAATTAGAGCATCCAAAGGGAACATTGCCAAGAGGATTTCTTGATAATCATCCATGGGGGTAACTTGGGAGTGATTTCTATCCAATTCAAAGGGGTCCCATGGTGCGACCTCATATTATAACTCATCTTCTGAAGATCCTTCTTGACCTTGTCTATACCCCTCTTGTAGGTGAGTTTTCAAAATTTCTCCTTTCTTGATTAAAGGGAAGGGGTTGTTGAGGCCAACAAGGTCGGTTGTCAATGATGGGAGAAAATCCCCCAATGTATATGTCATGTTAGGATTGGCATATGGATCTAATGCCAACCCATCCTTGTTACCTATCCCTAGGCCTTGCATGTTCTCTACCAAGATGTCAAGGGGTAGGGGGTGGTTGAACCCTACTCTTGAATCGTCATATGGCATCTGATATCTTGGTTGGCAAAGAACTTTCACTCCTTGCTCATATTTTCCTAACCCATATCCATGCCAATTGCATTGACCAAGATATCTCAAAGAAAAATATGGGTTGGACAAATAGTTGATGTCTTCAGTAAAGGGCTCTTCATATTCGTCCTCTTGCATGTAAGGTTCAATGCCATTATCTAGGCCCCCATATACAAAGTTTATCTGGTTTGGCAGGTGGCCTAGAGGAACAATAGTGCCTATGGGGAGGCGAGGTCTCCCCATGTCTTGCATGGACTCAAGTGCGAGCGTTTCTACAATGTTCTACACCAAACACTCCCTCAGGCCTGTGTTGGACATCTCAATAGTGATTGTTGGCAGTTGAGGGGGAGGGAATGGGAGTTCTTCCTGAATCCACTCCATGTTAAGTGAACTAGGTGTCTTGACTTCCACTCAGGTAGGCATCTCTTTGATAGATATGGTTGAGACTGATGTCGGTGCCTCTTCTAGGGGTTTCTTCCCATTGTCCTTCGGTGTGGCCACTATAGGTGGCATCGTCGATGAAGGACCATTTGACGAAGATGGACCCGATTGGGGATTTTATGGACTTAACAACAAGGATGTATGCAAAATCAGACCCTGTTTAGATGGATTCTACCAAAAATCCAAATTTTTTGATGGAAGGGTCGATTACGGCATCAGTTGCACTACATTGCAATATTTGAAAGGTTCTAATTCTATCGGGACTACATGCACCTGCATTTCAAATGTATAATTTAAGCATTGGTGGGCTATTGAAGGGACACACTTCATTTCCCTGATCCATGGCCGACCCAATAAAATGTTATAAGCCATCTCACCCTCCAAGATGTGGCACAATGTAGGAATAGTCTTTTATCCCACTTGGATGGGTAGGACAATTGTGCCAACTGTCGAACATATCTCATCATTGAATGCTTGTAGAGTGTAGGTGGAGTCCACAATGTGAGATGCTAGAAACTTTAGATGTTTCAATGCTGCTATTGTAATGATATTAATGGATGATCCAATGTCCACAAACACCCTCTTATATGGGATCCTGTTTACCCATGCAATGACGTGGAGGGGTGGATCCACCATGTCACCAGTCATTGATTTTAGCTCATCCTCTCTAAAGGTGATGACTGGCTCGGTGAATCTTTTGACATGTCCCACAAAGTTATTGAAAGAGTTTGATTCATGGGGCTGCAACTTGATGGATTTTAGTATCTCCATTAGAGCCTCTCGATGGGACGATGATTTTTGTATGAGCTTGTAAATGGAGAGCCTAGCCGACATGGTCCTCAAACTCTAGGTGATTTTGATCCAAATTGTGGTCATTGGTCTAGGTGGAGGAGGTTGCGTAGGATGTTGTTACGATTGTGAAGTTGTTGGCACCTCTCTTGTAGCTTCTTTAGGGGTAGCTATTCTTGGGTACTTCTTGTTTTGAGTCACTATACTGATCATCCCTACATACCCCTGCATGGGGTAATTTTGTGTCACTTCATTGACTTATAGAGTCTTTGCCTATGCATCATGGGTAGGTAGGGGGTCTTTTAAGACATCCATCTATTGGTTGTTTGGTGCTACTAGATTATCCACCACTAGCGTCTTTTTGTTGATTAGGTCTTGCACGAAGCTTTTAAACTTCCAACATGCATAGAGGTCATGTCCCTTCTATTGATGAAACTTATAGTACAATTCATCCCTATAACCTTTGGGTTTTGGCACATTGGGGTCTACTAGTCGACTCTTTGGAAGTTTCATCAAGTTTACCATGGTCAAACAGTCAAATAAGGAGTCTTTAAACTCTATGAAGGGTGTGAACTATCGCCTAGGGTGACGCTGCTAATTTTGATCTTGCCAATGGTTTTCTCTTTCATAACTGTCAAGAGGGATCGCCTGATAGTTAGCCTTTGGGCGATGTGTTGCTTGTACAAGATTAGGTACATTATAGAAACTTGATTGACAATGGCAGGTTTCGGTTGTGTGGTCCCTATCTTGGCATTTTTAGACCATTCTTGCTTATTTGGCTTAGAAATATCACCATCCTAAATCTTGATCTCCTCAATTATTCTAGCTTGCGCCAGAGCTTCCTCTAAAGTGGCATATTGTTGCAGCTGTAATAGCATGAAGATCAATCTCAAATAGCTCTTTGAGAACATTTGGGTAAGGTCGGCCATAGGAGGGAGGTAGGGCAGCTTTGAAAGCAACGTCCTCCACCGATTCCCATAGGCTGCCATGGTTTCTTCCTCATACTTCCTGAGTCTGGCTAGGTCACTTAGTGACACCTTATTCTTGGCGTTGAAGGTGAAGCGTTCGAGGAACACGTCCACTAGCTGATCTAAGTTACTAATGATGTGCTTTGGAAACTGAGTGAACCAATCCGAGGTAGGGCCTACGAACATGGTTATAAATGTTCTTAATAGCAAAGCATAATTGTCCTAAATGCCAAAGCATTAGCTCAAGAATCTAGTCACGTGCTCTTGGGCATCCTCCTCACCTCTAAATATTGCCAACTAGGATAGCTTAAAGTATTTAGGGTATGGGGGTGCTGGCACTGATGGATGCACTAGGTGACTATGGATTTGGCATAAATTGGGCTTTTGGGGCCCATAAGTCTTAGTCTCCATAGACTCTAAGTGCTCTAGCAGTGCTTTATATGCATCAGAATATTTGATCTCTTCCTCCTAGTTTAGTTCTTGTTGTGGGTTATGGGAAAATTGAGGCCTATGGAGGGGTGGCCGGATAGCACCCCCTCTGCCTTGGTAGGGTGTTTTGGCCTGCTCTTCTTCTTGCTCATACTCATCATAGGCTTCTTGAGGAGTTTCTATGTGAGACCTATAACCATGTGTGGGTCCCCGTGGAGGGTGCCCACTGTTGTTCCTAGGAGTGGTTTCTCGCTCAGGTCTAGGTGGTCTTGGAGGCAACACTTGGTAAGGTCATGGGGACCTATCTCACACCAAGGGGTTGCACCTCTCATATAGTTTTTCTCTTTGGGTACGAGAGGTTGGAACCCTCTCAAGCATAGTGTTATGGAGTAGCTCATCTTTTTGACACCGAATGCGCTCTTTGCTAAGGTGATACAAGTGCTCCAACTATTGTTGATCTTGCTCAAGCTGCATGATTTGCACTTGGCAGGCGGCATGTTTGGCACATGCCAAGTCAATCTGTTTTGTTGTCTTAGGTCTAGGGGGCCTATATGCCTCCCCTATATATTTATCTTAGTCATGATGATCCAAGATATCTATAGTTCTATTTCCTCTATCGAGGTTGGCGATATTCACCCGAGGTTTTGGCCTCAATAGGTGATTCTGGTAAATAGCAGGTGTAGAGGCGCATTGCTCCCATGCTATGTATTGCTCTTGAGGAATGTGATAGTCTTGCTCATGCTCCCTTTTGTATATGTGAAAGGGGTAGGCAGAGTTGGATCACCCTGTCTAAAGAGCCTTGTGCTCTAGATTTGGCTTATTATTCCTAACAGTGATGGGGGGTAAATGAGGGATGACATAATCATGTAGCCTCTCCTCATGGACCCTATGTTGTTCTAGTGTTTCATTACATGGTGGCCACTCATACCGAGCATCTAAGGAAGAATTCTCATTTATATTGAGTGCCACATATAGGGACTCCTCCTGAAAGGGTCTATGTTGGATGGGAGTGCCTCTCGAAGGGTTGCCTCTATAGTCCCATTCTGAAATGGCACGATGTGGACTATCTTGTGGGTCAGGCCACCAAGGTGGTATTACTAATTCCTTGGGGCTATAGCGGAGGTGACTTGTGCCCCCTTGTACACTCTCCATAGCTCTTGCTCACAATTGGGCTTGGCTACGGATGTACACCATGGTGGTTTCTCTCTACAATCTACGTAGGTTTTTATATTTTTTATGATTTTTTTATGCTACACTAAACAAACAAGAGACATACAATCAAAGAAGTGATTATTTTATTTATAGATTAAAGGTGTGCCCTAAATCTGGTTTAGTGTGTTTTGATTTTTGTTTTGAATGATTTGTAAATAATGTGTTGTTTTATATGCAATATGATGTCTCTTATGTCTCCCAAAATGGTCACCCCTTTGATATACCACTTCTAGGCGGTTATACCAAACTTCTCAATATGCCCGCCCTTATGTGAGGGAAACTATTGGTATGCGAGAGCAGAATGGTATGTGGAACATAGGCGGTACGAAAGGGGGGATCACCCTACTTTTGACACCTACCATATAAGACTTATCCACATGTGTTGGGAATCACCACAGCTACACTCGGTCAGATTTCATTAGGATTTACTTCTAGCAATAGTAGCAATCAGGGTTATGGATGCAAAAATTCAAGCCAAGGTAGTGATGAAATATACCATTGGTATTGATCAAGGGTTGGGGTTTTATGACCAACTCCTTGTTGTTTAAATTACCACATGGTGTGTGGTGTTCTTTTTAATTTTCATAAATGAAGAAAACAAGCATTAAAAACTCTCTTATGCAAGAAAATAACCAGAAAATAGAAAACATAAAGCAAAAAATGGTAGGTGTTTAGGACCCCTACATCTTCTCTGCCAAAATTGGATGGCTCTAAGTTTCTGCCCTAAAACTGCATAGAGAGCTATTCATCCCTGTGTGGGATGAATAATAGAACTGTATTCAACATAGGGTGGGGCGAATGCCTATTTTTCCCTGGGTAAGACGAATTCCAACTCTGTATTCATCACAGACTGGAATGAACAGCTATCCAGCATTTAAAAACTTGGTACCTGCAAGCAAAAACAAGCAATTTTTGATCAAAAGTTTGATCTAAAAAATAGAGGACACAGTCCCACTGTGATCACCATTGAAAGCATGAGGATACAGAAGCAAAAAAGGAAACACCAAGTACGATGCAAGAGAATCCAAAGATAACGCTAAATCCTATGAATTGAAAATGAATGAAAGAAGAGAAAAATAAACGAATTGAAACCAGATAGAAATAAAATATGGAATACAACCTTTTTTATTAGTTTTATTTAAATATCAGTTACAACATGTTTCCTCCATTTTCAGAGGCTAGGAGTGTTAAATAAGGTTTCATTACACCATGGGTGATATGCCTTCTTCCACATGCCCACATGTAAAATGGGTGGACCAAATGTTACCACAACTTGTGTGAAAGGGTCTTTGATTCTTTTTTTATCCTTAAATGTCAATATCCTACATTAAAGGAAATAGAAAACAATCAGTAGCACCTACGGATGAAATGAAATATGCAATCCCCAAGCCTAAGATTAGTGCATGCATAAAATAGATAAAATGACAACTAGAAGAGATCCAAATGAGCTAAAAACTTGATAGAGGCATGATAACATCACCAAGAAGGTACTACAAAAATAATAGTCAAAAAATTCACCACGGATTTCTAATCGCTCTAGGGTGGGACGATTAGAACTACAACAAAACGTCAGAAAGCATTGTCCCAAATTTCCCATTTTGGAGGCTCCAAACCACCTATAAATTTGGGGTTAGGTAAAAAGGGGTATTTTGGGAAGATCCAGATGGTCGAATTTTGCCAATTTGGCCTCTATCACCAGGAATTTGATGATTCTCCATGCATGTTTGCAAAAGTGAGAAATAACAAAAACATGATCAAAACTACTCAAAATTACATGAAATTTGAATGCAAGCCTATCTAAGAAACCTAAAACAAAATGCAAAAATAATAGAAGTAAAATCTACTACAAATTTCTAATCGCTCCGGGGTGGGGCGATTAGGACTGTAGTAGTGCGGGGGGCACCCGGGATGGGTCCAAAACCTTTTGTGGGGTGTTGTCAAAAAATTTTTGGGGGATACTATGGCCAAATGTCAGTTTTGGGGTCCGAATTGTGCTTCCAATAACCACCTAATGACCTCCATTCCAAATGAGAGACTAAGGATGTGAAAGGCACAATCAAAAGTGAGTATGCAAAATGGTAGCACTTCGTTGCTCAAAATTCTCCTCTTCTCCCTCCGTTTTGGGGTGAGAAGACTCACCATTTTATGGACCTAATAGTCTTTATGTATGAGCATGCAAAGGCACCACTTGGAAATCATACCTTTCTAGGGGGGAGAATATTCCTCCCTTATTAAGGGCTCCATGAATAACTTTGTAACTGCCCCTTGCACTCCAAAATGCTCACTCGCACTCCCATGTAATGAAGGATGAGTTAAGTGGTAGATCTGGGCTGCCATTTGTCAAGATTTGACCTTTTGCCAGTCAAACCTGCTATTCACCCCACCTTGGAGCGAATATTGCTAATCGTCCTTGGGTGGAACGAATACCAGTTTGTAATTGTCCCTGGGTGGAACAAGTATGGAGTAGAGTGCCTAAAATATGCCAAATTGACCTTTGACCTTCCAAAACTACTGTGAGAGTGTTTAGGACCATTTTTTAACCTCTGATGGCTGCCCTAGGGGCTATGTGTGTCAATGTGATCAGCATTTGTAGCCACATAATCAGATTGGTGTTGTTTTGGTGTCTACACTCATTAATAAAAACATGGTGAAGTATTACTCTAAAAATATAAACTAGTTTCTGATTCACCGGATCATAAGTATGCAAGTGAAGAGCATACTTCTAATGCTACAGGATTTATGATTCACCAAATCACATTACATGATAAGTGAAGAGCATAATACTGAGAAAAAATATATTTTATAAAATAGAAAAAAAATATTAACACAAGTTAGGAAAAGAACAAAAGACACAAAATTGAATTTTATTCTCAAAAAAGAAGTAATACAACATAAAAACACTGAATGCATTTTGACTTATGGGTCTCATCAGCGAAGTGTGAGTTTATAAGTGTAAAACTTCTTTATAAAATCCTAACTCTAATGAAATATCCATAATGTATTACATTTGGACAAAAAATTCTTTTTTAAACCCATAAAAAAAATAAATACCATAGGCTTATAGACCAAACGGTAAACCTAGGATCATACCCAAAGAAAAATTACCCACCCAAATACAAAAACATGAATTGAAAAAAAGTATTAAAATTTACATTAAAAATGCATTAAAATATTAAAAATACATGATGAACTGCACGATGGGAGGAATCAGGGATGTATTGGTAGGCATTCATCATATTTTGAAACAATTTGGTGCAAAGAATTCTAGTCTAAGCAAAATCAGGTCCCTTAAAAAATATAGTATCTAAGTGTTCAAAATCAGAAATAAAAGAAGTAATTTTAATACTGTCATAGAAGGAACCATAAGCAGCAAGAAAACCATTAAGATCCACCTTAGGGCCATGCCAAACTCAAATGGCATCATCAATGTATATTTTATAAAATAAAATATTTTCCACAACAACATTATTAAATACATGTTTCTCCAGGTGACAAAGAAATAAATAAGAATAAACCACAATAAAATTACTTCCCATTAATTTTCTTCTTATTTTCCTGTATGTTTTCCCTTTTAATTTCAAGTATTGTTGTGTTAACACTATCTCTGCAAGCCTTACCATAAAGTTTGTCTTGGTCAAATCAAATTCATTCCTCAAAAAATGATGGATGACTTCCAATTATTGAGGGGTGGGGACACTAGGATAGAGGATTTCAACATAAAAATAGAAAAGAATGATGCCCTGAGGAATGGTATGACCATGCAAATCTTTAATTAGATATATGAAATCCAAGAGATGATTTTTTTGCTCAAAAAAAATTGGCAAGAGCAAATGATGAAACCATTTGGAGGTAGGTTCAAGCATGAAACCACAATAGGAACATATGGGTTGACCAAAAATCATGGGCTTATGGATTTTGGGGAGCAAGTAAAAGACACACACTTAGGCAGAGGATGCTGTTACCTAGAACATAAATTTCTTGTGGTTTTTTGAAATAATATTCCTCCTAAATGCCCAATCAAGCAAGTCTTGGAGCTAATAAACAATATCTTGCCAGGGAACTTTTTCACTTCAGAGTAAACTTTTTGATTTGAAAGTTGAGAAAAGCCTACTACAATGTACCAATCCATGGATTAAATAGAAACACCCATTTTTTTTAGTTCTAATGAAAATGGTTTTGTCTATTGGCAATGGAATAAACGACAGACCATATGTGGGATGGAAAATCATGTTGGTGGGTGGGATTAGAATTAGATAATTTATTATTGAGGAATCTTTCACCCATGCCAATATTTTCTTCTAAAGGCTTATAAAACTATGAGGTATTAAAACTTGGTTTGGAAACATGAAAAGGATAAATGGGCTTTTGGAGGGCCACCTCTCGGTCCAAAAACCCATTCAAGATGAAGACGTCTACAAAATTTTGAAAACTCCTATTTTAGAATCTCTTTGGTCATGGGAGGAGGAATAGGGTGGAACTTTAAACCCAAGTTGAGGGCCTCAATTTCATTATGGGTAAGTTCTTCGGAGGAAAAATTAAGGACAACAAGGTTTATGATTTTGGCATCCATAGCCTAGACATGACTCTAATAAAAATACTGACAACCAAAATCTTGTGGGCTAAAAATTGTGGACAAAGTGGTTATTTTTTGTTTTTATCGCTATTTTTGTGATGGGATAACCCCTTCCCTTGCCGCTTCTAAACATATGGGGCAAAACAGAGTTGTAAAAATTTCTTCCATTATCTTGTTGTAATTAGTATTGCACATACAAAGTGCGGTTCTCAAAGTTTCTTCCCTTCTTTCGTCTTCTAGAAGAAGGGTCCTAAAATTTTAAATTATACCCCTATTACAGTTGTTTATTTTGTTGTTGTTGTTTCAACTGTTTATTCCTTTGTTGTGGTTCTTGTTGTTGTATATTTCCATTTTGTGGATGTTGCTAGGATTGCCTTTTCTATATAGTAGAGGCTCTTTGGTTTGGTACTCTATTGTGACTTCTATTCTTGTTGTCTTGTGCCATAAAATTGTTTTATGCACCTGTGATTAGTTTTTCCAAATGATCAATTTGCTGCTTGATTTTTGTTTTAACCAAATCAGCTACACTTTTGTGGCTTGTGACATATGAACTTCTGGGATTTCTAAAGCAAAATTCTCTTGGGAAGCTTTGGCACTCTTTTGTATATATTTTTGGATTTGTATTTCAAATCTCCAAGCCCAAAGCTTTCCCTCAAAAAGCTCTTTAATTTGGGATTCCCATTCCAAAGTAATTTCCTGAGAAATTATTTTATGTTTATTTATGGAATCTGAAATAATTTTCTTAATTACTAGCTAATAAAATATTGGGAATGTAATTATTTGCTTTAGTATCTAATTTATCCATATATTTTTTGAAATTATAGATATAAAATTTAGCCATTCCAAAGTGAATGCTTTCTATGAGGGCCTCTAGTTCATAAAAATATTTTTTATTAATATCTTCATCTAGAATTTGAAGATGTGGTTTTTCCATTCGTAGGCTATGGGGAAAAATGCATTTGCCCAAATTATATTCAAACTGAGATTTCTTGCAATGGCATTTTTATGAATTTCTACTCAAAATATTGAATTCTTTGAACCTTATTTCCAACATCTTTTCCAAAGACTCTAGACATGGAGGAATGCCATGCATTGCACCAATTCCATCTATGAAGGTCCTTATTTTTTGTGTACAAGGTACTCTTCCATTTTGAACAAAAAAAATTATGAGTTAGACCTCTGCAAAACTCTTCTACTTTATATGTGCTGAAAACCCGTTCTTCAAGCTCCTAAATTTGGTACCATGAACCCTCTTGTCATAGACTTTTGTGATGAAGACGAAAAAGAGAACTGTGGGAACTATAATGAACTATGGGTGAGGATTCAATATCTAAAAGGCCAAAAACTGGTAGAGCAGATTGTACCATTAATGGGTAAACTCATACATAAAAAAAGAAACATGGCAAAATAGTACTCTAAAAACATAAAATAGTTTTTGATTCACCAAATCACAAATACACAAGTGAAGAGCATAATTCTAGTGCTACAGGATTTATAATTCACCAGATCACATTCCACAACAAGTGAATAGCATAATACCGATAAAAAATACATTTTATAAAATAGAAAAATATATTAACACAAGTTAGGAAAGGAAAAAAAGACACAAAATTGAATTTTACTCCGAAATGAAGAAGTAATACAACATCAAAACTCTGAATGTGTTTTGACCTATGGATCTCATCATTGGAGTGTGATTTTAGAAGAAGTACAATACTTATTTATAAAATCTTAACTCTATTGGAGGAGCTATAATGTATTACATGTGGGATAATGTTTTTTAAACCCACAAAAAGCAATAAAGACTACATGTTTATAGACCAAATGGTGAACCTAGGCTCATACCCCCAAAAAAATTACTCGTCCAAATACAAAAACTTGCATTTAAAATGCATTAAAAAATACATTAAAAATTTATTAAAATGCATTAAAATTATATTAAAATGCAATATACATAGCAGAAAAAACATGTTTTAAGAAATTTTGTTTTTACAAAGACAAGCTCTCAAGGATTTTTCATTCATCCAAAAAATGATACCTCAAGCAATGTATTTGAGCTTTCTATATTTTATCTATTTTTTAAACATTGGAGAAATAATATTTGTGTTGATTCGAAGATCTTTGACAAAATTACAGTTGTCTAGCTTCAAAATAAGAGGAATTTTTTTTTTATTTTGGTTCAATGTTTGCATGCTTCTTATTCTAAAAATTTAGCCAAAAGTGAAGGTCTACCATAAAATTTAACTTTCTTAAGCAAAAGAAAGAGAAAATTAATTTGATATTCCCTAGCTTTGAGTCTGTTAAACAAATTATTTTTAATAGAAATAAATCCATCTCTAGAGCTTTCTCTAAACGAAAATTTGTTGATTTCACTCATGATAAAGGCATTTTTTTTATGAACTGGATGATGGTAGGAAGCAAGGATGTATTAGTAGGTATTCATCAACTTTTGAAACAATATGGTACACAGAATTCCAGTCTAAGCAAAATTAGGTCCTTTAAAAATGTAGTATGTAGATTTGCTTCTTCAAAATCAGAAATAAATAAAGTAGTTTTAATATTGTCATAGAAGGAACCATAGGCAACAAGAAAACCATTAAGACCCTCCTTAGGGCAATGCCAAACTCCAATGGCATCATAAATGTATTTTGTATAAAATAAAATATTTTCCACAACAAAATTATTAAATACATGTTCCTCTAGATGACAAAGAAATAAATAAGCATAAACCACAACAAAATTACTTCCCATGGTTGTTCCTCTTATCTACCTGTATGTTTTCCCTTTGAATTCCAAGTAGTGTTGTGTTAACACTATCTCTGCAAGCCTTACCATAAATTTTGTTCCTCAAAAAATGATGGATGACTACTAATCCTTGAGAGGTGGGGATGTTGGGATAAAGGATCTCAACATAAAAAGAGAAAATAATGATATCCTGAGGAAAGGTATGACTATGCAAATATTTAATTAGAGATATGGAATCTAGGAGATGATTTTTTTACTTCAACAAAATTAGCAAGAGCATATGATGAAACCATTTAGAGGCAGGTTCAAGCATGAAACCATAGTAGGAACATATGGGTCAACCAGAAATCTTGGGATTTAGGTATTGGAAAGCAAGTTAAAGACACACTCTAGTAGAGGATGGTGTTACCTTGAGCATAAATTTTTTGTGGCTTTTTGAAAGTAGATTTCTCCTAAAAGCCCAATAAACCAAGTCTTGGAGATGATAAAAAATATCTTGCTAGGGAAATTTGTTCACTTCAAAGTAAACATTTTTGATCTAAAATTTGGGAAAAGCATTCTAAAATGTACTAGTCCATGGATAAAACACAAACATCCAAGTTTTTATCTATACGTATAATGACAATGGATTTGTCATTGGCAAGGGAAAAAATGGTAAACCAGATTTGGGATGGAAAATCATGTTGGTGGATAGTATTAGTAGCAGATAATTTTTTATTGAGGAATATTTCACCCATGCTAACAATTTCTTCCAAAGGATTTTAAAACTATGAGGGATTAAATATTGGATTAGAAACATGAAAAGCAGAAATGAGCTTAAGCGGTTTTGGAGGACCACCTCTCAATCCAAAGAACCATTCAAGAAGAAGACATCCAAAAAATATTGAAAACTCCAATTTCAGAACCTCTTTTGCCATTGGAGGAGGAATAGGGAGGAACATTAAACCCAATATGAGGGCCTCGATTTCATTATGGGTAAATTTTTTGGAGAAAAAATATGGATAACAAGATTTGTAATTTTACCATCCATAGCCCATACATGACTGCGATAAAAATACGGATGATCAAAATCTTGTGGGCTGAAAATTATGTACCAAGGGGTTATTTTTGGTTTCTATCACCATTTTTGCGATTGAAGAACCCCTTTCCTTGCTGCTTATAATAAGATGAGGTAAAAATATTTCTCAGATTTTTGAAACCAGAGTTGTAGAAATTTCTTCTATTGCTATTGCTACTACACATAGAATGTGTGGTTCTGGAAGTTTCTCCCCTTATTTCATCTTCTTGGAGAAGGACCCAAAAAGTTTAAATTATGTTCCTATTATTGTTGTTGCCTTTTTTGTTGTTCCAATTATTTCTTCCTTTGCTATGGCTATTGTTGTTGTTTGTTTACATGTTGTGGATGTTACCATGATTGTCTTTTCTGTGTAGTAGAGGTTCTTTGGTTTGGAACTCTATTTTGACTTTTATTTTTATTGTCTTGGACCAAAATTTTATTTTGTACACCTTTGAATAGTTTTTCTAGATGATCAATTTGTTGCTTGCTTTCTCTTTTAACCAAGTCGACCACAAATTTTGTAGCTTCGGACATATTAAATTTTAGGATTTCTAAAGCAGTATTCTCTTGATCAACTTTAGCTTTCTCTTGTATATAATTTTGGATTTACATTTCAAATCTTCAAGCCTAAAGATTTCCCTCAAAAATATCTTTAATTTGGAATTCCCATTCCAAAGCAATTTCCTGAGAAATTATCTTATATTTATTTACAAAATTTGTAAGAATTTCCTTAATTTTTGGTAATAAAATATTGGGAATATAATAATTAGCCCTAGCAGCTAATTTTCTATATATTTTTTTGAAATTATAGATATGTAATCTATCCATTTCCAAGAAAAGTCTTTTTGTGAGGGCATCTAACTCATCAAAATATTATTTATTAATATCTTCATCTAGAAGTTGAAGATGTTTTTCCATTTTTAGGCTATGTGAAATAATACCTTTTCCCAAATTATCTTCAAACCAGGCTAGCCTGGAATGTCATTTTTATTCTACTCAAAATATTGAATTCTTCTAACCTTATTTCCAATAGCTTGTTCAAATACTTTGGATGTGGAGGAATGCCATGCATTGCACCAATTCCATCTATGAAAACCATTCTATCCGGTGTACAAGGTTAGACCTCTACAAAAATATTCCATTTTATCTATGTCGAAGACCCATTATTCAAGCTTCCAAATTTGCTAACATGAACCCTCTTGCCTTAGACACTTGTGAGGAAGATGAAAAAGAGAACTTTCAGGACTATTAGGAACTATGGGAGAGGTTTCAATATCTAAAATGTTAATAAATGGTAGAGCAACATGCACCATTAATGGGTAAAATCATTAACAAAAAGTGAAACATGGCAAAGCAATACTCTGAAAACATAGACTAGTTTTTGATTCACCAGATCACAAATGTGCAAGTGAAGAAGATACTCCTAATGTTGTAGGATTTATAGTTCACCATATTGCATTACATGGCAAGTAAAGAGCATAATATTGACATCAAATACGCTTTAGAAAATGGAAAAATTTATTAACACGAGTTAGGAAATTGAATTTCATTATGAAAATAAGAAATAATACATCAAAACTTCAAATTTATTTCGACCTATGGGTCCCATTAGTGGAATGTGAGTTTAGAAGAAGTACACCACTTCTTTATAAAATCCTAACTCTAGTGGGGGCCATAATGTATTACATGTCAGATAATTTTTTTTTTTTTAAACCCATAAAAAATAATAAAGATCACAGGTTTATAGACCAAATGGTAAACCCAGGCTCATACCCAAAAAAACATTACCCGCCCAAATACAAAAAAAAATGTATTAAAAAATGCATTAAAATTTACATTAAAAATGCATTAAAAATACATTAAAAATGCATTAAAAAAATATTAAAAATGCAAATACATAGCAGATAAAACATGTTTTAAGAAATTTTGTCTTTACAAAGATAAGTTCTCAAGGGATTTTTGTTCCTCCAAAAAATGATGACTCGAGAAATGTGATTGAGCTCTGTATCTTTTCTTCCATTTTTCAAACATTGGAGAAATGATATCTATGTTGATTGGAAGATCTCTGACAAAATTATAAGTGTTAAGCTTCAAAATAAGAGCAATTGTTTTTATTATGGTTCCATGTCTACGTGCTACTTGCTCCAAAAATCTAGCCAAAAGTGAAGGCCTACCATCAAATTTAACTTTATCAAACAAAGGCAAGAGAAAATTAATTTTTTATCCCCTCACTCAGAGTCTGTTCAAAAAATTATTTTTAACATAAATAAATCCATATTTGGATCTTTCTCTAACCAAAAATATATTGATTTCACTCATGATAAAGGTATTTTTTTGATTAACTAGATGATAGGAGGAAGCAAGGATCTACTAGTATATATTTATCAACTTCTAAAACAATATGGTGCAAAGAATTACAGTCTAAGGAAAATCAGGCCACTTAAAAAATGTAGTATCCATAAGTGTTACTTCAAAATTAGAAATAAAGAAAGTAATTTTAATATTGTCATAGAAGGAACTGTAGAAAGTAATAAAAATTTTAATATCCTTCTTAGGGCCATGCCAAACTCCAATGGCATCATCAATGTATATTTTATAAAATAAAATATTTTCCACAGTAACATTATTAAATACCTATTCCTCTAGAGGAAAAAGAAATAAACAAGCATAAACCATTGAAAAATTAATTCCCATTGTTGTTCCTCTTATCTTCTTGTATATTTTCCCTTTGAATTCCAAGTAGTAATATGTTAACACTCTCTCTGTAAGGCTTGCCAAATTTTTTTCTTGGTCAAATCAAATCCATTCCTCAAAAATGACGAATGGCTGCCAATCCTTAAGAGGTGGAGATTTTGGGATAGAGTCTTTCAACATAAAAAGAAAAAATAATGATATCCTGAGGAAAGGTATGACCATGCAAATATTTAATTAGATATGGAATCCAAGAGATGATTTTTTTTTCAACAAAATTTGCAAGAGTAGATGATAAAGTCATTTAGAGGTAGGTTCAAGCATGAAACCACAATAGAAATATATGGGTCGACCATAACGCCTATAATTATGGATTTTGAGGAGTAGGTAAAAGACACACACTTTGGTAGATGATGGTTTTACCTAGAGCATAAATTTACTATAGTTTTATAATAGTGGATTCCTCCTAAAATCCCAATGAAGCAAGTCTTGGAGCTGATAAAAAATATCTTACCAAAAAACTTTGTTCACTTCAGAGTAAACATTTTGATCTGAAAGCTTGAAAAATCCTTCTAAAATGTACCAATCCATAGATAAAACACAAAAAACCATGTTTTTATCTGCAATGCTAATGACAACGGATTTGCAATTGTCAAGGGAACAAATGGTAGACCAAATGTGGCATGGAAAAGCACATTGGTGGGGGGGATTAGAAGCAGATAATTTATTATTGAGAAATATTTCACCCATGCAAATAATTTCTTCAAAAGGCTTATAAAACTATGAGGGATTAAAACTTGTTTTGGAAACATGAAAAGGATCAATGGGCTTAAGCGGTTTTGGAGGGCTACCTATCGGTCCAAAGAACCATTCAAGATGAAGACATATACAAAATATTTAAAATACCTATTTTAGAACCTATTTGGCCATGGTATGAGGAATAGGGAGGAAATTTAAATCCAATCCAAGGGCCTCAATTTCATTCTAGGTAAGTACTTTGGAGGAAAATTATGAACAACAAGATTTTTGATTTTGCCATCCATAGCTCAGACATGACTCTGGTAAAAATACTTGTGACCAAAATCCTGTGGGTTGAAAATTGTAAACAAAGGGTTTATTTTTGGTTTCCATCACCATTTTAGCAATAGAAGAGCCCTTGCACTTGGTTCTTGTAAACAAATGGGACAAAACCCTTTCTCAGATTCTCGAAACTAGAGTTATGGAAATTTCTTCCATTATCTTGTTGTAATTGTTGTTGCACATAGGAAGTGTGGTTTTGGAAGTTTCCTCCCTTCCTTTGTCTTCTTGGATAAGGGTCCTAAAATTTTAAATTATGCCCCTGTTGTTATTTCTACCTTTGTTGTTTTTATTTAAACTATTTATTCCTTTACTATGACTATCGTTGTTTTTTTTCCATGTTGTGGATGTTTCCGTGATTGTATTTTTTGTGTAGTAGAGGCTCTTTGGTTTGGCCCTCTATTTTGACTTATATTTTTTTATCTTGTGCCAAAAATTTCTTTTGTGCACCTCTGAATAGTTTTTCTAGATGATCAATTTTCTGCTTGATTTCTCTTTTATCCAAGTCGACTACACTTTTTGTAGCTTCTAACATATTAAATTTTGGAATTTTTGAAGTACTATTCTCTCGAGAATATTTGGATTTCTCTTGTATATATTTTTGGATTTGCATTTGAAATATCCAATCCTGAAGCTTTCCCTCAAAAATCTCTTTAATCTGGGATTCCAATTCGAAAGCAATTTTTTGAGAAATTATCTTATATTTATTTACAGAATATGTAAGAATTTCTTTAATTTAAGGCAATAAAATATTTGGAATATAATAATTGGCTTTAGCAACTAATTTATATTTATATTTTTGAAAAAATATATATATAATTTAGCCATTTCCAAGCGAATTATTTTTGTGGGGCCCTCTAAAACTATTTATTATTATCTTCATATGGAATTTGAAGATGTGGTTTTTCCATTCGTAGGCTATGGGGAACGATCCATTTGACCAAATTATTTTCAAATCGGGATTGCCTAGAATGATATTTTTTTGTCTTTCTACTCAAAATCTTAAATTCGTCAATACTTTTTTACAATAGCTTGTCCAACTACTCTAGATATGGAGGAATGTCATACATTGACACTCCACTGATGAGACCCATAGGTCGAGACACGTTCAAAGTTTTGATGTTGTAACACTTCCTATTTTTGGAATAAATTCAATTTTGTGTCTTTTTTTCCTTTCCTAACTTGTGTTAATATTTTTTCTATTTACTAAAATATATTTGTTGTCGATATTATGTTCTTCACTCATTGTGTAATGTGATCTAGTTAATCATAAATCCTACAGCAATAGGAGTATGCTCTTCATTGCGTATTTGTGATCTAGTGAATCAAAAACTAGTTTATTTTTTTAGAGTACTGCTTCACCATGTTTCTTTTTTTATTATTAAAAAGATATCTAAGCTCTTAAAATATGAAAATAGCTTTGGTATATTCGGAAAATTCTCTAGCTTTGGCTCTCTAATTAATTGCATCTCCATGAAATGGCGCATTATCACTATAAGACACATATCTTTCTTCTTGTTCATTGAGGTGTAATTTCTTGGAGATCATATTAAAGGGAGGATTTAGCCTACAAGCAAATCCTTCCCTCACTACATTCGAAGAAATCATGAAAATCACTTCTCTATTCACTTTTTGGACAACCCTAGAAATTGGATTATAAAATTTGGTAATTATATTTACTAGCTCTAGGTAAGCATGTACTGGTGTACATAGGTACCAGAATAACTACAAATAATATGATATAGTTAATGGATTATTTGATATCAATCCCTACTTAATGGTGAATTCCACATCTTGGCATAATTTGATGATGTCCTTGTGAGTGATTACATAGTCTCTGACTTCTACCATTGTTTTAGAGTACAAGTCCAAGCTCACATTCTTATTTCTTTGGGCTTTCATGGATTTTTTCCTGCCTTCTACTTTCTTTTTGACTACTTGGGTTCTGCGACATATTTTACTTCTAAACTTTTCTTACCCATCATGTAAATTTTGGTAACCCTAAGAGCGCTCCGTAACTTCTATAAACAAAACTAAAAAATGCACTGGTGAATTTAAAATTTAATCTTTGGATAATTTTACCTGTTCATCTATTTATAAAGTGCACCTCCAACTACAAATACCATAAATCTCTTCAATGTATTCGAATGGATGTGCACTTTGGTCCACTCACTCGACACTTTTCTCCATGATTTAATGGTTATTAACCACCATTTGTTGTAATATTTATTTCAAAAATGTGATTTCATTGTGTTATGCCCTCGAAGAGCATGCCCTAGCCCCCTAACAACCACTTAAAAAAATCACTCTACCATAAACAAGCCAATCAATGCCTTTTCATGGAGACCAAGAGATTTTATCCCTTGAAAATGTCAAAACATTGCTTTAAGGGAATATGGGCGAAAATATTCTGCTTGTGGCACTCCGAAACTATGAGGAAAATTTTACTTGCATTGAAAAATCATCACAAGCCCCGAAAAACCATCTCACGAGTGAAGTCACTTCGTTGGTGCACTTTATTTTGTCTCCTCTTGCTCTGGAAAGCACCTTCAACCTGTCTAATTTGATTTCATGCTAAAACCCTCCTTTTAAAACAAATTGTTGCTTTTCAATTTTACCTCAATTATACAAAATCATTTAACTAATCTATTTTTTAGAAAAATTTCTAAATTGGATCTTTCACTTTGTTTTTTTTTTGCCCTCCTCTTTTGATATAAAAAAACACATGTCGTATTAAAAACTCACTTTCTCTTTTTGTTTTTTATCTTTTAAATTATTTTATTTCCACCACTTCAATTGGAGTAAAAACATTTTTTATTCTTCTCTTTTTTTTCTTTGCACCAATAAATTCACATAAAACTATTTAACGCTTACTAAAAATTAAAACTAATTTAAATTGATTTTGTCGAAATCAGTTAATATCACCTTCGGTATAATTTTTTAGGGTGAATCTGGCTTTAATAGGTAGAAGGAGCAAAAAAAAAAATTTCTCTTTTTTTTTTAATTATATATATATGTATAAATAAATAAATAACTATATATATATATATATATATATATATATATATTAAAAGTAATAAAAATACTTGTGGAAAGCATAATATATGCATATTTAGATACTTGCGCCTCTTATCATATTACTGAAAATATACCTTCAGATGAAGGTCGTTAACTAGAATCGGTAGGTCCCAACCATCCATGTCTTGGAGATGGTATGCATTCACCGAATTTATCCCTAAGACTTGAAATGGAACATCCTAGATCACATTGAAATTTTGGTTCTTTCCAGGATTACCTTTGTTCTCATTCCATTTAAGCACAAGAATTTCAATAGAATTTGGTCCAACCTTGCACTCATGGGATTAGATTCACCATCTTCATCTCTAAATAATCTTAAAGTCCAAAGAATCAAGAGCTCGATGTGTATGGGTAAAATTACCATTTTTCCATACACTATGGAGTATGAAGAATATTTAATAGACTTATTAGGTGATATATGATCTACCCACAGAGTCTGATTTAACAACAAATACCAAATTTTGTTTTTTCTTCCAAGAATTATCTTCAAGATCCAAAGCAAATTTTTGTTTGTGCACCCGACTAAGCCATTCCCTATAGATAATAATTAGAGAAGGTTTTCAGATAAATATCATACCTACTTGTAAACTCAATAATTTTCACCTCAATAAATATAGTCCTTTTATCTATCACAATGGCATTTGGAACACCAAAATGGGTAATCAGTCCTTCTAGGAAGGATATGACTATAGCCTGGTCTACTTTCATTGTTGAAATGGCTTTTTACCATTGAGTAAAGTAATAGATCACTATTAAAATATATTTACGCTCTAAGGAGGATTGAAGATCAATGACTCCAATGAAATCTAAGTCCCATTATCAAAAATTTGATTCTACCTAGATCATATGCAAATGCAAATATTCCTTCTCATTCCTACCAATGTATCATGGATAGTTATTGCAGCTTTGGATTACCTTGTGTGCATTTGTGAAAAGGGTAGGCCAAAATTATCTAGCTTGAATGGTCTTTAATGCCATAGGCCTTCTTGCATAATGCCCCCCAATAATCCTGAATGTAACTCCTCCAAAATATTTAATTTATTAAATTTCCAAATGCACCTAAGGAGTACACCATCTATGTTCTTGTGAAACAATTTGCTAGGTAACAAAACATACTTAAGGGCTTGTAGCCTGAACCTTCACCTTTGTGAGCCATTGAGATGTGACAAATATCTTCTAGATGTGAATAATTCAACAAGGCCCTCTGTCGAGTCACTATCACCTCGAGTCACTATCACCTATAGATTGATTAACAAGATTGCTTTTGCTAATGACCTCATCATGTACTATTGCTAGCGATCTAGGAGTTGTGCTTTTGGCTAATTATTGAAAGAGTGTTCGACCATGAACTAATTTATTCGACCTAATTTCAACATCATACTCTTAAATATTAGATACCCAACCTATTATTTTATTGCACAATTCTCCTTAAAGAATGAAATTATTGACATCTAAATGAATGACATAGATGACTATATTGCTTTGTGAGATAAAATAAAATAATTTTTTCTAGGGATTCCATAACTGCATACACCTACTTCTCAATGAAATTATATTTTTCTTGGTGTGGAAAAATATCTTGACTCAAAAAAGCAATCAATTTTTCATCCTCGTCATCTTGCTTCTACATGAGGACAACATCTTAACTCTCATGCTCACCCACTGCATAAAGGATAAATTCATTTGAATAATTTATATTAGTTAACACTGGTGCTTGGGTAATTCCCTCCTTGATCTCTTGGGATGCTTGTATCATTTCCTATATCCACTTGAAGTCTGCATTTTTTTTAAAAAGTTCAGTCATTGGCTTTACGAACTGAGTGAAATCGATGATGAATTTTTGAATGAAATTGATCTAGCTCAATAATGATTATAGGTCATTATTATGAAGTTGGTAGCAGCAATTTTAAGAATGCTTCAGCTCTTGTAGGATAAATTGCCAACCCTTCCTATGAAATCACATGTCCTAGGAGTTTTCATCTTTAACAATGAAAATGGATTTTTTTGGGTTCATGGAAATTCCAAACTCCCAATACTTTTTGAATACTTGTCTTAGATGAGGAACATGCTTCTCCCTGCAATGTGTGAAAATAGTTATGTCATAAAGGTAAATTACTATAAATCGATTCAATAACTCACCCAAAGACATATCCATAGCCTTCTAAAATGAGGTAATGACATTTGAAAGACTAAAATGTATTATTTGATAGGCAAGTTGCCCCACTTTGTAGTAAATGTTGTTTTATACTAGTCTTCATCCTTCACCCAAATTTGGTTATAGCTAGAGAAATTGTTAAGAAACAAAAATATTTGGGTTCCAAAAATGATATGGAGGATTTTATCAAAATGTGGTAGGGGATAGTGATATTTCAAATATGCTTGGTTCATATTGTGAAAGTACACTCATAGGTGAATATCTCCATTCTTCTTCTAAAATGTAACCAAGTTCACCACCCAAATTGAGTGCTTGATAGGATAAATTATTTTTACCTCTAGCATTTTTATGAATTCTACCTTCATAAGAACTTCAATTTTAGGATTGATAGGTCATTTTTTTTATTGAAAAGGTTTCACCCCTTCCTAAGATTCAATGGTGTGTTGGATCACATTCTTGTCATATCCTTTTATGTCATGATAAATACATGCAATAACCCAGGTGTTGTAGGTGAGTTGGAGAGGAGAGGGCAATACTACAAGGGATGTCCCAGGTTCAAACCTCTACCCTACCAAAAATCTGAATTGGGTATTCAAAATCCAATTGATAATGTTGGTGCGGGCAGGGTCGGGTGCGACTCCCGGGTGACTTTGACAATGTAGAACCCCCTGTTCGTGGTCTCTCAGACCAAGGCGGCCCTGTAAGGGGTTTTATATTTTTTAAAAAATGATAAATACATGTAATAATATTGAGGAATTCATAGCACAAAATCTTAATATCCTCGAGCTCTCTTGTTGTACAATTTGTTCCTATTTTGATTACTTTATCAGCTTCCAACTATAACTCTTTATACTCCTTTGAATCAATATTGATCTTGTATTTATCTATTCTATCATTTTTTTAAACAATATCTCAAGAGATATTAGTCCCCTAGGAATGTGGTTATTATTTAACTGAATCACACCTTCTATTTCCTCCTTGGCCAATATTTTTTATTTTGCACTAGTAGCTTTCTTAATAAAATTTTAACTATCTATTAATAATTATCGATCACCTACCAATAGAGGTTTTTATCAGGGGCTAAAGATCTATAAATCACTGTCATGGTCTTTGGTATCCTGACCACTTGTTCTTTGAGAGAGAAATTAGAACCAAGGGAAGCCAAGATGTCTGTATGTTTGTTCTTCTCTCACAAAATTGATTGAATATTTAGAGTTGTAAAAGACTCAAAAAAATACCAAACCTTGTTGTAGTAGGCCTTTAAATAATGTTTCTTTGACACACAATTTTTTATATTTTGATTGACGACGATCTCATAATCTCAAAAAAATTGTAAATATTTGATTCTTAATTTTTTTTATTTCTTCAGACCAAGGCACAACGCTTCATATTTGATGGAATTATTTGTGTAGCTCTAAGTTAACTGATATGAGTAGGTTTATTGTAATCCTGAAGGAGAAACAAGAACAATTCTAGCTTTTGTGTTGTTATTGCATCTTCAAATATCTAAATACAACTTCCATAACTAACTAGGATCACGCTCTGGGAAATCAAAAACTTCTTCAATATGTTCAGGTTTGGTTATGGTGTAACAACCAATATTGATTTCCACCATTGCATTGAAATCCATCAATAAAAACTCATATTCCAGATGGATCTCACCAAGAGCTTCTTCCACCAAGTCCACATCTTGTATTTCTTTTATCATCATATTAACTGCACCTATGGGCTTTTTTATTCTTCCAATTTTCTCAATAAAAAGTGAATTATTTTTCATTATAGATCCTAATTCTTTTCCATTAAAAGGAATATTCAAATATGAATAATCCATAGAAATATATCCACCAATATTTGCTATAAACTCCTTTAATAGGCACATACTAAAATATGGTTCCAAATCAACTACCACCACTTCTAGAATGATGGTGATATGTGGTATACTATGTAGAATGATAGGAATATCTTTAATCACACCCACCATTTTTACCAAGATCCCATCTAGTTATAATTTGCCTAGATTTCTCCTTGTGTACTCCATTCCCATGACCTCGTATACTACCATCAACATGACAATAGTTGAGGTGCTGAAGTCGATCATGCAATTATGCATGATCCATCCTTCCATTTTAAAATAAATATAGAACGAGGGAGGTCTATTCTTACCATTGGAAGAAGTCCTCAGTATCTATGCTAACACTATTTGGGTGGGGCTTTTCTTTTTATCCTTTGTAGAATTGAGAGACTCTTATAATAGGCCAACATGTCCAAGTAGCTATAACACATCATACAAATTCACCTTTCCAAGGATTTTATTCATCTCTTCAACAATGTTATAATTAGAAGTACTTGATCCCATTTCTTCACTAGCTGGCTCATATTTTTTTTGGTACTATTGAGTAGCTTCTACCCTAAAATACTTTGTCAATGATGGGTTCTTGAGGTTCTCTTTAGCTTATTATTTTATCTCAACTTTTCCTTGAGTGGCTGTGGGTTGTGATATTGATGCTTTTACCTATAAATTCTCTTGGGCTTGTGCGGGCAAAAAATCCTTCAACAAGATAGGATATTTCTATTTATATGTTACAATAGACACTTTTCCTTGTGGTTGCATATTTTCACCTTGTAATTTTAATTTAGTTGGAACCTTCAGTGGATCCATTTTTGCTGGATCAATAGTTATCGATTTCTTCCTATTCCTTATAAAAATTGAAAATTGCTACAAGGAAGAGACCATAAAATTATGATAAACTTCCATTATCGTATTGTTTTATTCATTGATAGAACTTTATACTAATGTTTGTACATAGTTCAAATGAACCATACACGTATCTTCACCATGAGGATCGTTACATGTGGAACACCAAAATGCTCACTCTGATGTACTAGTTTATTCATTGACTAATATGGTTGTATTTTTCTCAAGACCTTTTTTAGTATTTGGTTGCTCTCTATTAATCAATGGCATTTGAAATATCCTTAAAATAAATTTATCTTTGACTTGCTTCTTCTTAATGAATATAATTTTATTCAACATCGTCCTTATAGTTGAATTAAGGGATTGCATATCATGTAATAATTTTATATGGGAGTCAAGATTTGAGACCACAAGGGGTGCTAGGAAAGGTAGAGGTACTAGTAGGGTAGGCAATGTTGGGAATGGAACTAGATTTGGAAACTATAGAACAATTGGTATGGGTAATTACAAGACTAGAACTGGAGCAATTTGATGTAGAATTGATCTCCATGAAGAAACGAGATACATAGAAGGTATAGGTTATGAAAATAAACTAGAGTATAGATGGTGTGGAAGATCAATAAGAATGGGTATTGTTACCTTTAGAGGTAGCTTACGTATGGCAATAAAATTTTCTTTAGCCTTTTGTGCCTACGTGTACAAATTTAGAAACATATTGACATTGTCTTATAAGATGGCCATACCAATATAAGAGTTGAAGGCTCAAATATAGTAAACATAGCTTGTTCATGAGTGGGTTGAAGACCATTGGGAACTCTCTACTAAATTTGATTGAACCTGATGTTGAAGTCCACTATTTCCTCCTATGGATTTCTTTGGATGTTCATGAATTGGTCCAGCCAAGAAAAAGGATCATCTTGCTTATGAAAGTCTTAATCAATAATTATGCCAACTGGTCCCATGTGGTTATAGTAGCGGGAAACAAGGATCGATACCAATATAGCAACTTCTCTATAAGATACAAAACAAGTAATCTTACCATAATATGTTTATATATGATTTCATTGATTATCACCAAATAATCCACATATTGGATATGCTCATAAGCAATATTTCTTGTACCATCATACATAGGTAATTTTAGGTGATTTCATCTGATTAACATCTTCAAGTGATTTCAATTGATTTTACACACCATTTCCCACAACCATTATAACATCAATTAGAAATAAGTTTAATGCATATAAATGAACTGCAACACATTATACTAGCCAAAACCACTACAACATTGATTAATTGTATTTATCACTTTATAATAACATTGTTAATATAGCTTTATTAAAATTTGAATTTGGAATGGTGTCAAAACTATTAAAAAAACCATATGTGTGGGAGTTACTATTCAAATGGTATTCTAAGTCTATAAATATTTCATTTATTTCCTTCATATCCTATTTTCTTAGCACATAGGTTATGGAATAATATTTTTTTTTGCTTTCTTTCCTAAACTAGTTTAGATCATTAGTTGATTAATTTCCCAAATTCTCCCCACTTAAGTCATCTATGTAGTGTTTTTTTAATCTATTTCTTATACCATGTGTTTCCCTAGTGCTTGCCATACACTATGATTTTTTACCTTCTAGGGATACTTAATAAAATAAAAATACTATTTTGGTGGTTAATGGTTTCAATAAAGTGTTTGGGAACAAAAAATCAAAATAATATTCTTAAAAATATTATTGCAATGGATTAATTCTCCAAAATATATTTTTGATATCAAAAAAATTTTATTCATGTATCGTAAACTCAAGTCTTATATGACCAATAAAATTGGGTTTCTTATTTGTTCCTAACAACTATAATGTTTGCTACTATTAGTTTGAAAAATTCTTTAGCAAGATATATCTTCTTAATTACTAAAAACTACCTATTAAAATTCTAAGCCTTAATACATTTTAGAGCTATTTTGGTAAAATATTTTGACCGTTACTAATAACAACTCTACTTGATATTATTCTTGGCTTGTAACTAGCTACTACCATGGCAAGCTCAATATAGATTATTATTGAATCATTATAGTTATTGTAGACACTAAATCCTAGCCACTTGTCCACCATCCTCCTTTCTCACCATTCAATTGGCCATTCCATGCCTTTCCTCCCATCCAATGTCCCACTTTAGCCCTTTCCCACCATTTTATGACCCCCATTTAACCCATTTATATTTATTTTATATTGTTTATTTTTAAATATAATATCTTTATATTATATTTTAATATATTTATTATAAAATATATATTTATAAGCCAAATCAACATTAGTCATCAGATCTAATATAATCGCAGTCGTCCATCTCCCTTAATCCATGTCACACTTAAAGTCTAATATCAGACCTTGGATTTGCTTTTATCCTAGACATACTATTTGGTAAAACCCTAAATTAAACCTTAAGATTGGTAATAAATAGGAGCATTCTGAATGCTCAACCCATATAAAAACTTGGAAAGCTTGAACGCAAGAGCTCTAATTTTTTTGTGAGATCTAACCTTATTGAGAGATAGTTTCTTGTGAGTAGGTTGTGCCTTAGCTTATCCTTCCCCAAAATTCTAACTTACCCTAGGATTTTTAGATTCCAACCATTTTCACATATCATTTTCATCGCTACCATTTTTGTACATCTATCAAATCCTTTGTATATCCCTAATATGCTTCTATAGATGTAGCCCTAATCCACAGGTGTAGTCGAGCACCTACCGCATCCCACAAGAGTAGTCATACGCTTGTTGCATTCCATAGGTATAATCCAACATTTGTTGTTCCTTCAACCACACACTAAAATATTCCACATAAGATCACCAAGTGTCGTCGGGGTACCCTACCATCAATCTGCAACGAAGTAATATAAAAACAAAGTAATATTATTTGATGCATTTCATTCATTTTTATTGGATTTTGCATGTTTTATTTAGTCATATCTAAGGTTTTAGTTTACATTTATGAGGTTTCACACCATGGAACCCTAATTATGTTGGCTAACGACTTTATGTTTGATGTATGTAAAGTATTAGGTAGCATCAATCAAGGATTGTTTAGTAACTATTGAAGCTAGAGTGGCCCGATTATGGATAACCATAAGCCCACTCACCCTGTTGGTATTAAGATACATTGGAAACACTAATTGTTGTTGTATATAGGGTTTTGAGGAACCCTAGCATCTGTATTTACTATATAAAAATAAATTTTCTTGAATAAATGGATTGTAACGAAGGAGTTTCTCAGCTCCTCCTCCATTTATTGAATAAAATCATATTGTGTGCAATCTCTTGTTCATTGATTTATTTTACTTATATATTTGCTTTAGTGTCGTATTTTCACTTCACAGTAACCTTTGTCTATTATAGACTAGTCAAATATATGGAGTGTATTCTCCTTATTATGATCAATTATATTTTTAGGGTTCCTAGAGTTTGATATACGATAAAATAGGTTAAATCTAGTCCATTGTGTTTGCATTATCTATAATATTTTGTTATACCATAGTGATGAATTATATTGCTTAGACCATTTTTTTAGACCACTTCTCAAAGAGTATTCCACAAAAAACCTTGAACATATTATGCAACTATTTGATAGTTCATAAGTGTAATATTCCCATGTGTTATAATCTATGTATTATGGAGAGATATATGGTCAAAAAAATTCTTACATATAAAGGATTCTCCTAATACTAGGTGGTATCCCTATATATCTAAAGATACACGTGAGCTTAAGTCCATATATAGGTGTTGTTTGATCCATACATATTATATTATGATTACCTCTCATTTCATTATATGATTTATGGGTAATCTAGCTTTACCAATAACAATAGATCTTCAATGATATTTATTAAACTACAAAAAAAAATATAGCTCAAATTTTCTTTTCTTCCTTTTATGGAGTCATTGCGATAATATAAAATGAAGTAAAATTATACCCAATAGGTAGAAAAGGTAGAAGAGGAATCATTATAGTAATTTTATGATAAAACCCTAACAAGTGCTCGAATACCTCTTGTTAAGAATCCTCTAACTTAAATAAGCACATCCATATAAATATGTAATAAATACAAAAGAGAGAAAATAAAGATAAATAGTTCAATACAAAATGAAAATGCATCAATTTTATTAATCACAATATAGAATCACTACTACCAATAGGCCCTTGGTTCAATGTAACTAATTTGATATAAAATGGAAAGTAACCCTTTTGAAACCTTACTCTAATAGTCTTCACAATATTAGGCCTAATTCTCAAGGATTGGCTTCACATGCAAGTGAAGACCAAAGGTAGATCTCTCTAATACAAAATAGTTAAATTCTTGATAACCAGTATATAAAATGACCCTACTTATGTAGGCACATCAAGTACCAGATGCACATTATAAAATATTAAATAATAATATTTGGATGGGACCCCCATGTTAGAAAGGGGGTCATTACATAGTAATCTTAAGATGTTGTAGTGACACTCATTGCACGATATTTGATAGCAAAATATTTTATGGTTTATATTTGCTTTATCCTTTAAAATTGTGGTACTACTCATAATTTTTGGTAATTGAAGACTAGGTATAAGCCCTCAATGAACAAAAGAGAGGTCGACGAGTAAGGTAAGAAGGAAGTGATGATTTGGATCATGAGTACATTAAAGCTCATATTTGCATACACATAGATACATTTGAATGATTGTTTGAGTATGTGTTCTCTTTTCTTTGGAATGACAACATAATTGATGGCAATAAAAGTGCCAAAGTGAATGGGAGCCATTTTGATAAATTAGAAATTATTTATTAATCACTTAAAATTTATAAATGATGTAGAAATTTAATCAAAAATAATAATAATTATAATATAAATAATAATGTAACAATAAAAAATTATTAATTAAAATATTAGGTATTGTTTATATATAACACCACTTATGCACGAGTGGATTTAGTGGCTACTTTTGCATCTTGAGAATGACATTTAATCTACGTGATAATCATGGTTAGACTTAACTTCTTCATAATTTTTTAGATCAAAATATGTGAGAATAGTTTAAAAAAAGGATCATTTTACACCATTGGGAGTAATGAGAATGATCTTGGGGAGAAATGTCTTGGGTCTAAAAATCTAGCTATGGAATGATCGCATATGGATATTAATTTTACTTGGAAAAATTTCGTTAGGTAGATACAACTTCAAACATCAATTTTAATTTCAGGTGTGCTCAATGTAATTCGCATTGATAATCATTGGCTATGTATTAATTTTATTAGTTAAATTATATGTGAATGATTATGAAAATCTGCATATGTAAACCATTCATTCCTATGATGTTTTGCATGTTGTGATTTTGAGAAATAAAGTTACTATTTTTTTCTTGTTTACTGATGATATTGACTCTCTAATGAGACATCATTTCTATTATAAATGAGCACAAATAGTACATAAAATAGTGCATGATTTTGCTTTGTTGATGTTGAAAAAATATCATAGAATTGAAAGTTGTTTGTTGTATTAATTCTTTATTTAATATGCTATTGTGCCTGCATGGCTAAACTATTAACATTGATATACATATAGAAGTATGTGAATTGATATTGTATGCCGGGAAAGATGCAAATATCATGTTTAAAAAAAATAAAAATAAGAAAACAAACTCCTTCAATTGCATTAGCTGACTAGAAATCTAAAAAAGGGGCTATAGAGGTTACCACTGGGTAAAAGTGTGACTATGATGATATTGTTTGAATGCTATGGTGTATTGCATGGTTGTGTTTGAATACCTTCGTGTATTGCATGGCTCTATTTTAATGCCTTGGTATATTGCATGACAGTGTATGACTTGTGTGCAATTTAAGAAGAACAGTTTTAGGTATTATCTAGTCAAAGGTGTTGTATCTGATCTCTAAATTCTCTGTAAAATTCCATTTATGTCATTATGAATTGTGATAAATAGATCATGAGCATACTATAGCATGCAACCAGGTTGAGGAAATACTACTTATTGTAATATTATGTGAATGGCTAAATACGAATGTGTGGTGAAACTAGCACCATTGTCGTTGTGCAGTTTAAAGATAATATTATATATTTATTTTAGCTACTAAAAGAAAAAATTGTAAAGAATTGGATTTATGGTAAAACTGCAAACTTGTCTTATTTAATGTAAGATGTATTTAATTGATGTTAAATATTTTCTAGGGCTTCATTGTGCATGCCACTATTAGAAATTATAATTTCAGGTTTTATTAGGAATATTTTTTGTGTACTTTTAACTATCCACCTATTTTATTATAGGAAATGAAATTATATTTTAAATGATATCTGGAACGTTGTTGAGGAAAGTAAATTGATTCATGAAACCTTTAGTGAAACATAAGACGAGGTGGAAGTTGTGGAATTATTAAATTTAATGAGAAAACATTAGCAGGCCAACGTGTTATTACTCTTCTTGATATCTGAATATTGTGTATATGAGGAACACCTAAAAAATTTAGCTAAATTGTTAGTGTTTCTAATGAAGAGATACCATAGAGGTAATATTAGTAAAAATCTAGGTGAATTAAAATAAGAGACTGATATGTTGAGTCATATACAAAAAGGGTGTGATTTACAGAGTCTGACTTTTTGGTGTTTTTCATAACATAAAAATGTTTATGTATGAAAGCACGAGGATACGTAAACAAAAAGGAAAGAGAATATGCAATGCAAACAGAACCAAACTTAGCACTAAATCCTAGGAATTTGAAAGTGCATGAAAAGAGGGAAAAGCATGAGCGAATTGAAATGAAACACAGGTGAATAAAGAAGACAGCCCTTTTTATTGATATGTTTCACAACTCGGTTATAATGCGCATCTTCCCATTCCAAGGGCTAGGAGAGTTTAAGTGTGCATTCTTGTTACATCCATGGGTGCTTTTCCTTCTTCTGCATGCCCACGTGTAAAATGGGTGGACCAAACATCATCGCCACTTGCATTAATGAGTCTTGACTCATTGCTCCTCCGATGTTCAAGTCCTACATTCAAAGGAACAAGAAATAGTTAGTAGCACCTGCGGATGAAACAAAGCATGCAATCCCCAAGCCTACGATAAGTGAATGAGAAAAATGAATTAAACTATGACTAAAACAGGTCCAAATGCTCTAAAATTTTGACAAAGGCATGAAGACACCACCAAGAAGGCTTTGCAAAAAGAAAAGTTGGGAAATTCCTCACTGATTTGAATTCGCTCTGTGGTGGGACGAATTCACCTATAACAAAATGCCAAAAAGGTACTGTCCAAATGTCCTACATAGGAAGCTCCAAAAAACCTGCAAACTTGGGGTTAGCTAATTGGGGGCATTTTGGGAAGACCTAGATGGTCATATTTTCCCAATTTATCCTCCATAAATGGGAATTTGGTGATGCTACCTGTAGGTTAGTAGAGGCGAGCAAAGATAGAAATATGGTCAAAATTGTTCAAAACGAGACGAAATTCAAATGACAACCTATCTAAGCATCGTATAATTGAATGCAAAAATGAAAGAAAACAAGTCTACCATGTACTTCCCATCACTTTGAAAGGGTGCGATTAATATTGTGGCAATGTGGGAGGGGGTGCCCATAGGGCAGGCTGCCTATCGTTTGAGGCCTGATTTTGGCACCAATCCACTTGGTATTGGTCCAAAACCTCTTGTGTGGTATTTTCGACAAATTTGGTGGGATATTGTGGCCAAATTTTGGCTTTTGGGCTCGAGATTCATCCTCCCAATAGTCATCCAATGACCTCCCCTCTAAAGGAGATCAAGGATGTGAAAGGCACAAATCCAAAAGGTGTGAGGTATGTAAATAAAATGATAGCACTTCGTTGCTCTAAAATGCTCCCTCTCTCCATATTTTGGGGTGAGGAAACTCACCAATTTATAGACCTGGAGGTCTCTTGAAATGGGCATGCAGAGGCGCCACTTGGCAATCATGCCTTCCCAGGGGGAAGGAGATTTCTCCCTGAATTGGGACTTCATGGCTAACCTTGTAAATGTCTCTAATGCTCGAAAACGCTCACCCCATGCGATAAAGGAAGCGTTGAGTGGTGGATCTGAGCTGCCATTTGTCAAGATTTGACTTTTTTCCCGTCAAACCTGCAATTTGCCCCACCCTGGAGCGAATCTAGAATTCATCCCTAGGTGGGGCGAATCCCAGTTTGAATTCATTCTAGGGTGGAACGAATATTGAGAAAAGTGCCTAAAGGTGCCAAATTGATCTCTGACCTTCCAAAACTATTGTGAGAGTGGTTAGGACCACTGCATAACCTTTGGGGGCTGCCATTGGGGCTATGTGTGTCAAAGCAATCATTGTTTGTAGTCACATAATCGGATTGGTGTTGTTTTGGTGTCTACAAATGCCCCTTTTTGGGATGCATTGTGCATGGCACAGCGTCGAGAAAAAATAGATAACCAAAGCACTAATGATTAGGGTTTCTCAGTAACCTAACCAACTTTTGATGCCCCAAGTATGGAAAGGGCATGCATTTTTGAATCCTTTCTTCTGATGAGCGAAGGAACTTAACTCAAGTGTTAACATTTTTTGGTGAGGTGATACTTGATCTTGGACATTGATCGATCATGAATAGGCAAAGGACGCAACCTTTTGTCTGTGAGAACCTTGAGTTCATGATTCATGAAATGCCAAGTGATGTGATCAAGTTGTGATTATTTCTTTTTTACTACGCCAAGTAGGAGCATAATTGTCTTTGTCAATGATTCTTTGAATGCATGCCGTTTTCCTTAATTGGGTGTGTACTTGTCGGCTAGTGACTAAGTGTGACTACCCCCTCAAGAGACGAATCGATGAGGGAATGACCTTCATGAGAAAATCGACGAGTCGCTTGACCCAAGATGGCTTGTGTGAGGGTGCTCTTAGATGTTTTAGTGTTAAGCATGTGTAGTTTTCTGACATTTAGACCTATTTTTGATGGGTGTTAACCCTTTTGGTGACGCTTTTTGGAGCTAAAATTGTCAAAGATTCGTCTTCCCATGGAGTGGTATGGCTATGGTAGCCTTCTTAGGGAGTAGGATAGTGACAATTTGCAACCCCAATGTCTATTTTGGATGCCAATAATGTCAGGCACGAAGACGCCTTCGTTCGACATTGTTATTACTATTTTTGGGTGGGTTGCGACCCGTTTGGACAACGCCGTTTGGGGATGAAATTCTCGAAAATCCATCTTCTCATGGAGCGGTATAGCTATGGTAGCCTTCTTAAGGAATAGGATAGTGAGGATTTGTGACCCCGACATCTATTTTGCATGCCCGTAATGTCAAGTGCCAAAGCACTCTCATCGAGCAAGTTTATTAGTTGTTTTGGTGCATTTTTGTTCAATTTTTGTTCTTTTTTGAAATTTTTGCCCTAAATTCATTTCAGGGTTGGACAAATACCAGATTAGTATTCGTCCTAGGGTGGTATGATCAGTAACCAGAGTGCTCATCCCAGGGAGGAACGAATATAAGCTCACAAGGCTGAAGCGAGACCAGTAAGTGCTCCTTAACATTATTGCTTTTGTTATATGTTTTAAACTGCAAGTGATTTGTTTAATTTTCTTTGTTATGTTGCTTTTCAAAATTAAAATTGAAACTCTAAAACTGATCTAAACACAAACCAAGATTTAGCTTAAAACTGAACAGAAAACATAGTTAAAACCTAGGTGATTTTTTATTTATTTATTTTGCTTTTAACTAAAACCCTAGGATAAACGGAACATAAAACCCTAGTTTTTTTTAGGTTGAGCTTATCAGTTTTAAAATGTAGGTGAACACCCTAGGTTGAAAAACTATTATTTTAATTTTTTTTTGTTTGTGCATATATTATTAATTTGAAACTTAGAATACATAAACCCTAATATTGACAACTGTAGTTAAAAAAGTTTATGTTTTTATGTTGTTGTCAATTTTACACTTAGAGTACAGAAACCCTAAGACTGACAACTATAGCTAAAAAAGTTTTTGTGTTTTTATGCTGTTGTCAGTTTTAAACTTAGAGTACAAAGACCCTAAGATTGACAATTGTATTTGCTAAAAAGAAAATGTTTTTGTGTTTTTATGTTGTTGTCAGTTTTAAACTTAGAGTACAGAAACCCTAAGACTGACAACTGTATTTGCTGAATTATTTTTGTATCTATTTTGAATTTTTGTGAATTTTGTTGTTTTTGAGCTATACGTTGGTAGGCAGTGTTGTATATTCATGTTATTGTGTTGTACAATTTTTTTTATGATTTTAATGTTTTTGTGTTGTTTTCTTTTTGCAAGTTGTGAAGATCCGGTATCGTGTACCTACTGCTTTTGCTAAAGCATGGGGGACGCTAACTGTGGCTGACTGGGAGTGGCTTGATACCCTCGGGCTCAAGAAAGTGGCTTGAATAGATCCTGTGGTTGGGGATCGGGCCTATCTGACAGCCCTGATCAACCTATGGGATCCCCGGACCAACACCTCCCATCTCCCAATAGGGGAGATGACAGTGACCTTGGAGGATGTCTATCAGCTTCTACAGATTTTTATAGATGGACTACTGATCAGAATGTCACCTCGTGATCAGTAGATAGTTGTACTGATACGATGCTTTGAGCATGGGGAGGAGCTGGGTGTGGAGAGTCCAGTGGAGAGGGCAAAGGGTGACTGCCATATTGGAAAGATTCTGGTCTGATGGTGGCTTGAGAGAGGGGTGTTGGGAGTGAGGCACGCAGTACTCACGGGCCTCATTTCCAACATGCTGCTATGTGACTCATCAGGTGTGAGGTTCTCATGGAACCTACTGGATGTGGTCTGGCGGCTGGTAGAGTACTCGATGGAGGCATCGTTGATCATGAGGTAGGGATAGATGTTGTTGGCACAACTCTATGGTGAGTTGTACGAGGTTCGTTGCTAAAAGTGAAAGGGGATTAGCTCTAGCTATCTATTGTAGAGCTGGGCTTGGCAAAAAATAGAGGTGGAGAGGCTAGCCGAGTTACCATGGATGACTCAGATGAATATGGAGGATAAGGATATAGGCTATACGACTCTATGGTGGTGGTATGAGGAGCAGGGACAAAATTGACGATGGGCCAGTGCCATAGGGCACTATGCCGATGCCCTTGCTCAGATGACTCTAGGGGAGGTGTTCTGGCACCCTTATCGAGACTGTCCAGTCTGGCCAAATGCTGGAGAGTGGCTCTTATTGGTATGCAAGGAGTGGTGGCTGATTGGATGCCATGGGAATGAGCATGAGTTCTTCCATTACCGCTAGGTGACACAATAGTTTAGGGTGCACCAGGGGTTTCCTAGTGATCCCATGGTCTATCGATGCCAGGGGGATGAGAGAACTCTAGATCGACCGATCATCGTGCCACTAGGCAAGGATTTAGATGTCGTGATCGATGTCCTAGACATGGATGACATCGAGACTACTATAGAGTATGACCAGTGGTAGGTACTATGGTGATGGCGAGGAGAGGGGTAACTGGGAGGCACAGAGGTAGCAAAAATCGATTGGGAGGGTGTCGAGGCACCAAGAGATGATTGGGGAGCTCCTCGGGAGGATGTAGATATGGTGGAAGTGGAGGATAAGGATGTGGATTTGGGGGTTCCAAATCAGCTAGAAATGCAAGACATCACATAGCAGTGGTAGCTAGAGCAGGCTGCTATTCTAGATATGCCTATGCCTCATGGGGAAGTGGAGGACATAGAGTCGAGGCTATGCACTGAGATTGCATGGTTGGAGGGGTTGTTGTGACAGTGCGATGGGGAGCTGGGGGATGTGCTGCAGGAGAGGGATCTCCTAGGCATGCAGCTAGCAAAGTGATAGAATGCATTGGCTGCCTACCACTGATAGGATGGGGGTACTGATGCTGCACGAGAGAGGGATATCCTATGAATGTAGTTGGCAGAGAGGGATAGGGATTTGGCAATGTGCAAGGAGAACTTGGCGACGTATCTCCAGTGGGAGATGGACTCGGTACGACAGTGGTTGGAGTTGGAGGTAGAGATTAGCCACATTGTTGGGCAGGTCCCTACATTCAATGAAGGTGGATCGTCACATCGTTCGAGAGGAAGTGAGACTGAGCAAACATCTTCTCAACACAGGCGACTAGATGAGGGGGGGCGAGTATGCATGATGCGGGGGCTAGCAGTAGCCACCTTGAGGGGTCTCATAGGACCCACACCACAGGGGGTAGTTCCCATCACATTGATCTTGCATGATCATGGTGGCCAACGCCCTAGGCTTGGGGGTTTTTGAGCTATTGGATTTTGTTGCAAGGTCATAGGACCAGTTTATTGTAGCCTGCGGGCATTTTTGATGATATATACAGATGACTTTATTTTTTTTATGCAAGTGTTGATTTGATTTTATGCATGATGAGTGATGAGTATGGATGTATGCATGTTAATTTATTTTTATGGATGCATATGTTATGCTGAATGCAAATGTTTTTAATTTATATGTGATATGCAAGATGGAATGGATGAATTGAATTTGTGTTGTTTGGCGAGGGCACCATAGACCATTTAGAACTTTGTGGTTTTGGTGATTGTTGATGGCAGTGTGAGGATGAATGATAGTGTTGTTGGTTTAGAATGTAGCTAAGGTTTTCTAAGACTTAGATGGTTTTAACTCACTAGCCACGACTGTACTTTATTGTATGAAACTTTTGGACAAGGTATGAATTAGACTTGTCTTTGACCAAGTTATTTCACATCCCTGTGTGTGCAATTGAGTTTGTTTATGTGGTATTTTTCAAGATACCACCAGTGCCAGATAGGCTATCAACCAAATCTATACTGAGTATCACCTAATTAGCTCCACTAACTCCTTTGTTGTATTTAGCCAGATTAATCTATGGTGCTATCTAGGACACCATAAGCTAGCTCATCCACATGCAAACATTGATATGTACATGAGTTAATGTGATAGATATATCGTCATGCAAGAGGTTTACCACAAGTGACCGATAGGCTATCCACAAAACCGGTACTAAGGTTTGCCTCATGACCTGTCAAAATGCTAAGAGTTCCAAGGATTCAAGTTTGACTCCCTTCTTTTCTTCAATTGTATTGGGATACTTGCTCTTTTGTAGTGATAAAAAACACTGTTTATTTTATATATCCTTCTTTTGAGCAAGGGATTTGAATTTTGAGTGATGAGAATCACTATTGTGTGTGCCTTTTGATGTATGCACTTTGGTGGTGATGTCAAATTTTTGGAGTTTTGACTTGTTGTAGGATTTTATGATGTTTGCAACTTTTTGGTAACTTGGGATTCTTGGGGAATTGGGTAGGGAGGATGCTTTTCCTTTTGCCAACTCTCAGCATTCTTGGGGTCATTCGCACAGGGGGATGAGAAAGATAACGATTTTGCTTATGGTGACCTGGATTGCTGTGCAGGTTTCATCTTTCATTCACACAACTCGAGAATTTTTTTTATGTGTTTTAATTTGTGTTGGGACACTACGTAACAAGGTGTGATCTAAGTAGAACTCTACCTTTGTAAAATCTATCTAACTTGGTATAGTACGTGGATAGAAAGCTATATAATGACTGAAGGATGAAAAACTCTTGATACATTAGAAGACCACTGACTCTAGTATGGTAAAAAGAAGTCAATGGCATTTATTTTCAATGGACTGCTTATAGAATGGAGAAATGTGGAACAAGATGGATTGGAGGTGTAATTACAGTCTATGGTGCCTTTGACCTGTATGACCACAAATGTGCAATGTGTGGGTATGATGCTTAATGCAGCTACATATTTTTATGTTTTTGATGGATTGATTTTTTGTGAATATGAAGATGAGATGTGAAAAGAGCTTCTTTATTGTTGTGATGAGTTGGAGTATGCCTGGAAATGAGATGCAAATTTCGGTTATTTTTGATGAATTTACTATTGTTGAATTTTCTTATTTTTGACCAAGCGATTGTGGGAATCCTTGGAGCTTTTTGGTTGACCAAGCGGTAATGGGTACCTTTGGGGCATTTTGAGATTGACCAAGTGATTGTAGGAATCCTTGGAGCCTTTTGGGATTGACCAAGTGATTGTCAAAATCCTTGGAGCATTTTGGGATTGACCAAGCAATTGTAGGAATCCTTGGAGCATTTTGGTATTGACCAAGCAATTGTAGGAATCCTTGGAGCATTTTGGGATTGACCAAGTGATTGTAGGAATCCTTGGAGCATTTTGGGATTGACCAAGCGATTTTAGGAATCCTTGGAGCATTTTGGGATTGACCAAGCGATTGTAGGAATACTTGGAGCATTTTGGGATTGACCAAGCAATTGTAGGAATCCTTGGAGCATTTTTTTTGGGATACGGCTCTCTTAGATATGGAACGACCGCAAATGATTGATGTTCAAGGGTTCTAGTTCCTTGATTCCATCAAGAGAGGCTAGTCGGTATGTCTCGGGTCCTATTTTTCTATCAATTACATATGGACTTAACCAATTTTCCACGAACTTGTCCCTTAGATGGGATGGAAAACTAGAGTTCTATTGGTTTTCTTTTAAGACCAAGTCACCAATCCGAAAGTCCCTTAGGTGAACTTTCATGTTGTAATATTTCTTAAGTCACTCTTGATAGATATGTAAATGCTCGAGAGCATTAACGCATCGTTCATCAAGCAATGTAAGCTGGTCTAACCGGGCCTGCCATGCAGTGTCATCATCGATGAACTCTTGCATTGATATGCACAAGGAAGGAATTTCCAACTCGAGAGGCATGACTACCTCGGAGCCATACATGAGCGAAAACAAAGTTTCCCTAGTGGGCATTCGAATGCTAGTGCAATAAGCCCATAGGGCAAGTGGGATTTGGATGTGCCAATCCTTATGACTATCTGTGACTATCTTTTTTAAGGATAGCAACTAGCATTTTGTTTAATGCTTCTACTTGCCCATTTTCCTATGGATAATAGGGTGTCAAAAAACTATGCTAAATTTTATACTTTGTGGTCAAAGCACACATGTCTTTGTTCTTGAATGACGTCCCATTATCCAAGATTATTTTGGATGGAATACCAAAATGACATGATGTTATGCAAAATGAAATCCACAATGCGGGGTCCTATCATAGAGGTAAGTGGAACTACTTCCACCCACTTGGTGAAATAATCTGTGGCCATTATGATAAACATGTGATGACCTGACGATGTAAGGAAGATCTTTCTAATTAGATCTAAGCCCCACTATGAAAATGGCCAAGCCAACTGGATCGACTGCAAGGCCTGGGAAGGTACATGTGTCAAATTAGCATGGTGTTTACACTTCATGCACTTCCTTACATATGCACAACAATATCACTCTAAATATGGCCAATAATAGCCCATGCGAAGAATGCACTTTGCGATGGCCATACCACTGAAGTGGCAACCACACGTACCATCGTGTGGTTGGGCGATCGTCCAAGTGGACTCTTACTAGTCCAGGCAATGAAGGAGGATTCCTTTGTAGCTGCGATGGTACAAAATGTCTCCTAACAAGACATACTTAGCTACTTTTTGCTTGAATGCTCATTTTGCAACATGTGTCAGTCCAAGCGGGAGATTACCTAACTTGAGGTAGTCCCTTACGGGTGAACACCAATCCTACTTATCGGAATCCTCGATGGTATGAACAACCAATCCCTCTTAAAGTTCATCCCTAGCAAACATTGAGTGAGAGAAAACTTGTAAGAATAGTGTTGTGTTGCTATTAATGGGAGTAGGGGAGAACAAGGACCCCCAGTTGGCATGTTTCATATGATCATGGATTCAAGAGAACTTATCCAAGGATGGTTCAATTTGGATCATGTGGATTCCTGGTGTCAAGTCAGAGCTTACACGCTCCATCACGGATTGTGATAGTGTTTTGACTTGAATGGTTATCATATCACCAAAAATTTCTTGTAGGATTAGTGACCCCAAGGAGGCCATAGTGTCTGTAAAATGATTCGATGATCGAGGGAGTGCCTCGATGTCGTACCACTCAATCTTTGCCAAGAATTTTTCCACAAGGGCTTTGTAGGCCTACAGAACTGGGCATTTGCATTGGAATACCCATTTGAATTGGTTGCAAATTAACGACAAATCATCAAAGATGTTCATTGATATTCATGGTCATTGATGTCTAAAGACCTATGAGCAAGGCTTCATAATCTGTATTATTATTGGTGCACAGGAAGTCTAATTTAAATGACAGGGCACTGGAGCCCCTTATGATGTGAAGAATACAATTCCCATGCCACCACCTTGCTCACATTTAGAACCATCAAAAAATAGGGTTATATCGGCCTATGACTCAGGCTCATTAGAATCTGGTGATTCTGAGACATGGAAGACCCCATCATCGGGTAGTTCTATGACCAAAGGCTGATCGTATTTGAGAGGAGCCTCTGCTAGTTGATCGGCTATGACCTATCCTTTGATGGATTTCTATCCAATAAACTCTATGTCAAATTCTATCAACAACATGATCCATTTTGTCATGCGACTACTATGATAAGTACGACTCATCATGTATCGCAATGGATTCTCCTTAGACACAACATACATAGTGTTGCTCAACATGTAGTGGCATAGCTTTTTGGTAGCAAACACCATTGCCAAGTAGAGTTTCTCAACGTATGCATAGTTAAGTTCATAACTGACCAGGGTGCGGCTAAGATAGTAATTAGCCTGTTCTTTGTGAAGTTCATTCTTCTAGGCGAGCATGGCACCCAGTGCCACCTCAGTAGCTAAGATGTATAAGTAAAACAACATGCCTGGTCTAGGTGGTGTCAATACTGGTGGCAAAGCCAAATATTGTTTGATGTCATCAAATGCTGACTGGAACTCATCATCCTAGTGAAATTCTACCCCCTTGTGCAATAATGTGTTCATGGGTCAGTACTTGTCAGATAGCTACGCTATGAAGCGCTTAATTGATGCGACCTTTCCTTGCAGACTTTTGAGCTGCTTAATGGTAGTTGGGGGAACCATTTCAAAGATTGCCTTGACTTTGTTTGGGTCCACTTCGATGCCTCACTTTGAGACTATGAAACCCAAGAGTCTTCCAGATGTGATGCAAAATACACACTTCTTGGAATTCAATCTGACTTTATGTTCCATGAGGCGATCGAGGATCTTGCTTAAGTCATTGAGATGATCTAGGCACAAAAGAGATTTGGCCAAAAAATCATCCATGTAATCTTCCAAAGTTTTATGTATGTAATCATGGAAGATGTACATCATGGCACGTTGGTAGGTGGCGCTAGCATTTTTAAGGTCAAAAGGCATAACCTTATAACAAAATATCCCCCAAGACATTGTGAATGCTATTTTTAGTTGGTCCTTAGGATTGATATGAATCTAATTGTATCCCAAGAAACCATACATGAGGGATAGCATTCCGTGACCTGTTGTAGCATCTACCAATGCATCGATGCTTGGCAAGGGGAAATCATCCTTAGGACTCGCTTTGTTTAGATCTCAAAAATTAGTGCATATGCGAATCCTCCGGTCGAGCTTTTTGATGGGCATCATGTTGGATAGCCATGGTGGATAATCCACACAGATGACAAACTGTGCATCCAACAACTTTTGCAATTCGTCTTTGACCATCAAGGCCACTATTGGGTGCATCTTACGTAGTTTTTGCTTAAATAGCTTGACTTCTAGATCAAACATTAGATTATGCATGACTAGCTATAGATCTAGCACCAGCATGTCTTTGTATGACCATGCAAAAACCTCCTTCTTCTCTTTGAGAAGGGCAATGTAGTTAGCTTGCTCTTCAGGGGATAAGTTTACCTGCAGCTTGATAATCAAGTTGATTTCTACGTCAGTCGTCTCATCGATCGACATGTGCGATCCATCCTCCAACTGATGTGGAGTTGGGATCAAATGGATATCATTTGCTGAGTTTAAATCTGTGTTGGGAACCTTAGGTTCCTCTTTGGCATGAAAGATATCCTGAGTTGTCCCTGGGGTAAAATGAAGCATTTTAATGAAAGGCCAGTACTCTGATGGGGATGGAGGTGAATTGATGCGATCCCAGTCAATGGCATCTATGTCTAGATGCAAGGACCATGTTGGATCGATCGGATTGTAGATGGGGGTGGTTAAGTCAATGGAGATCATGTTGATGAAATGATTTTGGTCTCCATTATCGTGGGTGTGATGACTCAAACATTTTGGATGTTCTTTATGCTTCAGATCTAGATCTAGAGGTATTGGCATGAATGGATTGGCCGTATGTGCTGATAGGAGGATAAGGTCTGTTGTCAGCACTAATATCACCTTAGGATCTCAAAGTGGAAGGTGCTCTTCGTATACCTAGAGTGGTGGATCCAACACTTGATCCCATCCTGTTGGGTCTATGTACCACTCGTGCCCTGGCACTATGCCCATCTATTCAAATATGTTGTTAATATCCAAGGGGTATGGTTGTGGCCTCTACCACATGTGATTAAGATATGTCATTTTTGTTTCATCTTCGTAATCACTATCAGAGATCCAAAAGCCCTCATTGGCTTCGAAAATTGTTTGAGGCATTCAGGCTCATCCTTCTCAAGCAAATTAATCTAGCCCCATTGTGGTTGTTCCACTCTCTGTGGGGGGACCTAAGTCTCTTGACATGAAACTTGCTCACTTGGAGCCTCTAGAGGGAACATTGTCAAGAGGCTCTCTTGACAGTCATTCATGGGAATCACTTATGAGTGATCACTATCGGATTCGAAGGGATCATATGATGCTGGTTCATATTCTGATTCATCCTCCGAAGATCCCTCTTGACATTGTTTATACCTTCCTTGAAAGTGAGTCCCCAAAATTTCACCTCTCTCTAGCAAAGGAGAAGGGTTATTGAGGTTAACAAGGGTGGTTTTTGACCATGGGAGGTAATCTCCCAATGTATATGTTGTGTTTGGGTTGGCATAAGTATCTGATGCTAATCCACCCTTGTTGCCTATCCCTAGGCCTTGCATTTTTTCTACCAAGATGTCCAAAGGTAGAGGGTGGTTGAACCCTACTCCTAACTTGTCATAAGGCATTTGGTATCTTGGCTAGGAAAGGACACGCGCTCCTTACTCATACCTGCCTAGCTTGTATCCATTCCAATTGCATTGGCCAAGATATTTTAGAGCAAATTCTAGGTTAGATAGATAGTTGACATCTGCAAAGGGCTCTTCATCTTTGTACTCTTGCATGCATGGCTTAGTACCATGATCAAGGCCCCCATACACAAAATTTGTCTGGTTTGGTGGGTAGCTTAAAGGAAAAATTGTACTGATGGGGAGGTGAGGTTTCCCCATGTCTTGCATGAACTCTAGCATGGTCGTTGCTACAACATTCCACACCAGATACTCCCCCAGGTCCGTATTGGTCATTTCAACAGTAATTGTTGGCGATTGAGAGGGAAGGAACAGAAGCTCTTCCTGAGTCCATTCCATGTTGGGTGAACTACGAGCCTCAAATTCCATTGTGCTAGGCATCTCTTTAGTAAATATGGTTGATACTATTGGCAGTGCCTCTTCTAGGGGTTGAGCCTCTTCTAGGGTTTGATTCCCTTTCTCCTTCTATTTAGCCATGATAAGTGGCATTGTTGGTGAAGGAATAGATGATGAAGATGCACCTAGATGGGATTTTGATGGATTTATCACCAGTGGTGCTTGTGGCATCAGACCCTGTCTAGATGGATTTAACTAAAAATCCAAGTGCATCGATGGAAGGGTCAATTGCGGCATCAACTGCACTGCATTGCAATATTTGAAGGGTTCTAAGTCTGTCGAGACTACATGCACTTCCCCTTCAAATGTATACTTCAAACACTGATGAGCTATCGAAGGGACACACTTCACGTCCCTGATCCATGGCCGCCCTAGCAAGATGTTATAAGCCATCTCGCCTTCCAAAATATGGCACAATGTGGGTATTGTATTTTGTCCTACCTGAACGGGTAGGACAATTGTGCCTACTGTCAAGCATATCACATCATTTAATGCTCGTAGTGTATAGGTGTAAGCCGTGATGTGAGAGGCTGGCAACTTTAGATGTTTCAATGCTACTGTGGTAATGATGTTACTGGATGAGCCAGTTTCTATCAACACCCTCTTATACAAGATCTCATTGACCCATGTGATAATGTGCAGGGGTGGATCTGCCATATCATTAGACACTTATTTAACTTCATCCTCTCGAAAGGTGATGACTGGATTCGTGCATCATTTGACATGTCCCACAAATTTTTTGAAGGAATTCGCTTCGTGGGGCTGCAACTCGATGGCTTCCAATATCTCCATTAGAGCCTCCCGATGGGGTGTTGATTGGTGTATAAGCTCATATATGGAGATCCTAGCTGATGTGGTCCTCAAAATCTGTGTGAGTTTGGTTTGTATCGTGGTCGTAATTCTAGGCGGAGGTAGCTGCATAGGGTGTTGTTGAGGTTGTGATGTCGATGGAACCTCTCTTGTGGCTGCCTCGGGGGCAACTCCTAGGTATCTCTTGTTCCTAGTCACTATGCTTATCATTCCTACATACCCTTGCATGGGGTAATTCTGTTGCACCTCATTGACTTGAAGAGGTTTTGCCTGTGCCTCATGGGTAGGCAAGGGGTCTTTGAAAATTCCCATCTGTTGGTTTTTTGGTGCTACGGGGTTGTCCACTGCCAACATCTTATTGTCAATCAAGTCTTGTATCAATCCTTTGAACTTCCAACATGCGTTCAGGTCATGTCCCTTCTACCTGTGGAACCTACAATACAAGTCCTCTCGGTATCCTTTAGGCTTGGGAGATTTGGGATCTATGGTTTAGATCTATGGAAGGTTGATCAAGTTCACCACTGACAAGCGATCGAATAGGGAGTCTCTAGACTCTGTATAAGGTGTGTACTATCACCTAGGGTGACACTACTAATTTTGGTCCTGCTTCTGGTTTTCTCTTTCATAATTATTAGGAGGCACTACCTGATAGTTAGCCTTTTGAGGCTGTATTTCTTATGCAAGATTAGGGACATTTATAACAACTTGATTGACCGTAGCGGGTTTTTGTTGCGTAGTCCTTATTTTTGTGTTCTTGTTCCATTCTTTTTTCTTAGGTTTGGGAATATCACCATCCTGTATCTTTATCTCTTCGATGATTTTGGATTGTGCTAGAGCTTCCTCTAAGGTGGCATATTGTTGTAGCTACAATAGCATAGAGATCGATCTCAAACAACTTTGTGAGAACATTTGTGTAAGGTCGAACATAGGAGGGAGGTAGGGTAGCTTGGAAAGTAGAGTCCTCCACCAATTCCCATAGGTTGCCATGGTCTCTTCCTAATACTGCCTAAGGCTGGCTAGGTCACTTAGTGACACCTTCTTGGTGTTGAAGGTGAAGTGTTTGAAGAACGCATCCACTAATTGATCCAAGTTATTGATGTTGTGCTTCGGCAACTAAGTGAACCAATCTAAGGCAGGGCCCGCAAATGTGGTTATAAATTTCCTTAGCAACAACGCATCATTGTCCTAAATGCCAAAACATTGGCTCAAGAATCTGGTCACATGCTCTTGGGCATCCTCTTCACCCTTAAATATTGCCAACTGAGGTAGCTTGAAGTGTTCGGGGTAAGGGGGTGCAAGCACTAATGGATGCACAGGATGACTACAGAGTTGGCATAACATGGGATTTTGGGGCCCAGAAGTTTTGGTTTCCACAGACTCCAAACACTCTAGGAGCACTTTGTATGCATCAAAAGATTTAATCTCTTCCTATTTAGTTTGCTCCCGTTGTGGGTTGTGGGAGACTTGAGGCCTATGGGGGGGTGGCCGGATAGCAACCCCTCCGCCCTGGTAGGGCATTTTCGCCTACTCCACTTCTTGTTCATACTCCTCGTAAACTTCCTAAGGAGTCTCTAGGTGAGACCTATGACCCTGGGTGGGTCCTCATGGAGGGTACTCATCGTTGTTCCAGGGAGTGGCCTCCCTCTCGGGTCTAGGGGGTCTCAGAGGCAAAACTTGATAATATCACGGAGACCTATCTCACACCAAGGGATTATGCCTCTCATATGGTTTTGCTCTTTGGGTGTGAGAGGTTGGAACCCTCTCAGCTGGGTTATGAAGTAGCTCATCTGTTTGGCATTGAATGCACTCCTTGCTAAGGAGGTATAGACGATCTAGCTGTTGCTGATCTTGCTCAAGCCGCATGATCTAGGCTTGGTGGGTGGCATGTCTGGTTACTACCAGGTCAATTTGCTCCACCATATTGATCCTTGGAGGCCTGGATGCCTCTCCTATGCATTTATCTTGGTCACGATGATTCGAGATCTCAATGGGTCCCTTCCCTCTATCGAGGTTGGCAACATTTACCTAGGGCTCTAGGCTCAGTGGGTGACCATGGTACATAGTGGGTGTGGAGGCGCATGGCTCCTGTGCTGTACATTGCTCTCAAGAAATGTAATGGTCTTCCTCGTGCTCCCTTTCGTATGTGTGAAAGGGGTGGGTGGAGTTAGCTCGCCCTATTTGAAGAGCCCTGCACTCTAGGGTTTGTTTATTGGTTCTAACAATGATGGGGGGCAAAGTATGGATGCCATAGTCATGTGGCCTCTCCTCATGGACACTATGCCACTCTAGCACTTCATCGCACGGTGGCCACTCATATCGAGCTTCTAAGGGAGATTTCTTGTCTATGTTGAGCTCCACGTGTAAGGATTCTTCTTGAAAGGGGATATGATGAACAGGTGTGTCCCCCAAAGGGGTGTCCTTATAATTCCACCTTGACATGGAATGACGCAAACTCTCTTGTGGGTCAGGCCACCAAGGCGGTATGACCAAGTCCTTAGGGCTATAGCAGAGGTGACTTGTGCCCCCTTGTACACTTTTCATAGCTTCTACCCTTGATTGGGATTGGCTACGAGTGTACACCATGGTGTAGTTTTTCTACAAGCTAAATAGATTTTTATCTCTTTTATGATTATCTTGTTTAAATATTAAAAGTGTGTCCTAAACTTGGTTTAGTGTGTTTTGTTTTTTTTTTTGAAGGTTTTTTTAAAGAATGTTTAAATGCAAAATGAGGGCTCTTATGACTCCCAAAATTGGTCACCCCTTTTATATATCATTCCCAGGCCGGTATATCAACCTCTCTATATACCCACCCTTATGTGAGGGAAACTATAGGTACGTGAGAGCAGATGGTACGTGGAACATAGGCAGTACGGAAGGGGAATAACCCTGTTTATGACACCTACCATAGAAGACTTATCCTTGTGCATTGGGAATCACCCCAAATACACTTGATCAGCTTTCATCAGGATTTACACCTAGCAACAGTAGCGATTGGGGTTTATGAATGCAAAATTCAAGCCAAGGTGGTGATGCAATCTATTGTTGGTATTGATCAAGGTCTGGGGTTTTACGACCAGATCCTTGGTGTTTAATTTTCCATGTGGTGTGTGGGGTTCTTTTTATTTTGCATTAAACAAAATAAACATGCAGCAAAAAATTTTCTATGCACGCAAAAAAAAAAGAAACCAGAAAAATAGAAAAACTGAAGATAGAAAATGACAAGAAAAGTGCAGAATTCTTACCTCTTCTCTACCCGAATCTGTCGACTCTGAGCTTTTGCCCAAAAAATTCATAGACTAGAATATTTCCTGGGGTGGAATGAATTATAGGACTATATTCATCCCAAGGTGGGGCGAATTCCCATTCGCCCATGGGTGATACAAATTACAGCTCTGTATTCATCCCCTGATGGAACGAACAGCAGTCAGTGTATGAAAATGTCATACCTGCAAGCAAAAACAACCAAGTTTGGATCAAATATTAGATCTTAAAAATATAGGACAAGGTACCACCATGATCTCCATTGTAAGCACGAGGATACGGAAGAAAAAAGGAAAGCGAATATGCGATGCAAACAGAATTGGACTTAGCACTAAATCCTAGAAACTTGAAAGTGCATGAAAAGAGGGAAAAGCATGAGCAAATCAAAATGAAACAAATGTGAATAAAGAAGACAGCACTTTTTATTGATATGTTTCACAACTTGGTTATAATGTGCATCCTCCCCTTCCAAGGTCTAGGAGCGTTTAAGCATGCGTTCTTGTTACATCCATGGGTGCCTTTCCTGCTTTCGCGTGCCCACATGTAAAATGGGTAGACCAAATGTCATTGCCACTTGCGTTGATAAGTCTTGACTCCTCATTTCTCCTCCAATGTCCAAACCCTATGTTCAAAGGAACAAGAAATGCTCAGTAGCACCTATGGATAAAATAAATCATGCAATCCCCAAGCCTACAATAAGTGAATGAGAAAATTGAATTAAACTATGACTAAAACAGGTCCAAATACTCTAAAAATTTGACAGAAGCATCAAGACACCACCAGGAAGTATCTGCAAAAAGAATAGTCTAGAAATTCCTCACTAATTTGAATTCGCTCTGGGGTGGGACGAATTCACCTACAACAAAATGCTGAAAAGGTACTGTCCAAATGTCCTACCTGGGAAGCTCCAAAGACCTGCAAAATTGGTGTTAGCTAATTGGGGGCATTTTGGGAAGACCCAGATGGTCATATTTTCCCAATTTAGCCTCCATAAATGGGAATTTTATGATGCTACCTGTAGGTTAGTAGAGGTAAGCAAAGATATAAATATGGTCAAAATTGTTCAAAAAGAGATGAAATTCAAATGAAAACCTATCTAATCATCATAGAATTGAATGAAAAAATGAAATAAAACAATTCCACCATGGAATTACCATCGCTCTGAAAGGGGGCGATTAGGATTGTGGCAGTGTGGGAGGGCGCACCCATGGGGCAGGCCGCCCACTATTTGAGGCCTGATTTTGGCACCAATCCACTTGGGATGGGTCCAAAACCTCTTGTGTGGTATTTTCAATAAATTTGGTGGGATATTATGGCCAAATGTCAGGTTTTGGGCTCGAGATTCGTCCTCCCAATAGTCACCCAATGACCTCCCCTCTAAAGGAGATCAAGGATGTGAAAGGTGCAAATCCAAAAGGTGTGAGGTATGTAAATAAAATGATAGCACTTCGTTGCTCTAAAATGCTCCCTCTCTTCATATTTTGGGGTGAGGAAACTCACCAATTTATAGACCTGGAGGTCTCTTGAAATGGGCATGCAGAGGCGCCACTTGGAAATCATGCCTTCCCAGTAGAAAGGAGATTCCTCCCTAAATTGGGACTTCATGACTGACCTTGTAAATGCCTCTAACACTTGAAAAAGCTCACCCATACTCCCATGTGATGAAGGAAGTGTTGAGTGGCAGATCTGAGCTACCATTTGTCAAGATTTGACTTTTTTCTCGTCAAACCTGCAATTCACCCCACCCTGGAGCGAATCCATAATTCGTCCCAGGGTGGGGCGAATCCTAGTTTGAATTCATTCCTGGGTGGAACGAATATTGAGCAAAGAGCTTGAAGGTGCCAAATTGATCTCTGAGCTTCCAAAACTATTGTGAGAGTGGTTAGGACCACTGTTTAACCTTTGGGGGCTGCCCTTGGGGCTGTGTGTGTCAAAGCGATCAGTGTTTGCAGTCACATAATCAGATTGGTGTTGTTTTGGTGTCTACAATGTATTATGCTTATTTAACTAAATTTTTGGAGCATGGATAGTTGTATTTTTAAAATACCTTCATCTCCAGATTATAAAAATGAAAATTTATAAAATAAATAAATGCCTTCATTCTTGGTAGAATTACAAATATATTCATCATCTAATTAAGTTAACTACTTTGTAATGACAAATTTAATTGCAATGTATCATTTGTATATTTATACTCATTATTAGAGTGAGTAATTAGAACATTGTAAATTCATGATACTCAATTAGATTGTTTATATTTTTAGATTAAGTTGATTTTTTTTGTTTATTGGATCCTACAATTATATTCAATAAAAATAAAAGAGGTTACAATAAAAAGAAGCTGAAAAGAACACATATCAGGGTACAATGTCATCCATATAATCAAAATCAGAACCAACCCCTAGAAGGGTAAATACACAACATAAATAACCATAGAAAAATAAACTAGAGTAACAAAAAATTTTAAACTATAGAATTGTAGCTCTAGGCACTAAGTAGACTTATATCATTTTGTCATTCTATATCATTCCAATATTGCAAAGATGCTAGAATTTTTAAGTTGAAAGGATGGAACCATTTTTTGGATAGATTGATTCCATAATATTTCTCCTATCAAGGACTACGAGAATGTCAAAACCACACAAAAGGGTAAGAAATTTTAGATTTTTTTTCCTCCCTAGGAAACACCAATTCCATTGATGAAGGCTTTGCATCCAATGACATATGTTCATAACCGCTAAAATACTCCAACACACTATATTTTTTTGATGAATTAAGAACATAACTTCCTAAATGAACACTTGTTAGTCACTTCTCTGGAGTGACATCTTCTTTTGCATATCCCTATATTCGGGTACGAGAGAATCTTGTGTTAGCTGAGGGGAAATGTACTAGAGGATTGGTCGATTGGGTAGACTATGAAGAAACCTTTATTGCATCCTTTGGGCTATGAATCTATTGATACTGAGGAGCCTCATTGCTGGAAATTTCCATTGGCGGACCAACCTTTTCCTTTTCACACCTTTTTACCGACTATGAGACATGTACCGACTTCGACTTTGTACCTTTAGAAGTAACCAAATGTGGATTTTTATGCCCTCCCACAATAATCTAACCATAATCCTTAGATTGATGAGTGGATGCACTCAGTGTGGTGGGCCTCTACTTGTCCTTGTTATGTGGCATCAAATAACAATCTTATATCTTATGTGCTAAGGACTAGCACTGAAAACATGTGTTGGGTAAAGTAATGTAGAGGACTCACTGGGATAGTGTAGTGTCACCAAATTTTATGTCAATGGACTCCTTGAGATATTGAGAAATGTCAATCTCTACAAAAATATGTTTTTGAGGATGTGCATGGAAAAATTTATCCGTCTCCACCAAAATGACATGCTCTAAAGGGGATGCTATTTAATTGAAAAAGAGCCACAAAGGTACAGGAAGTATTGGGAATTCCACCCACATAGGGACATTAGTAGATATTTCTTCAGAAATATAAAAATCATGGGTCAAGGAGAAAAAACAAGAATATAACTTATCATGTATCATGGACCATGTTCATAAATCACCTTAACATGGGTTGCTTCTGCAAAGTGAAACAAAAAAAAAACATTGTATGGTTTTGAACCATCTTTACTTTGACTCCATGAGAATTCCAAGATGTATTAACCTAGCCCCTAAGGGAAGAATCATTAGGGATGTAACCAATGAAATACTTGACAAGGATGATTGATTCTAAAATGTGACATGTAGAATCAACTTTAGGCAATGGAATAATTACATCAACAGAACAAGGGTTACCTTGTGGACCATTCTTAGCATAAACCTACACAATCGATTAAGAGGAGATATTATCACATGCATTCCCTTCTGTAGCACCAATTATATGCATTGGTTCACTATGATTAAGGACCATTATGATACTCAAAATCCTAGCTCAATCTCCATCACTTATCGCAATTGAAATCATAGCTTTCCTAATCTGTACTCTTGACCCTCGATTAAGCTGATTTGAACTTCTAAATGGTGACAAAAGTATAAGCCCTTGGTATTACACAACATCGAGAATAAGAAAAATATCATAAGAACACATATATTTATATATGAGTAAGGAAATGTAGAACTAATCTTCAAGCTTCTCAATCATAGGTACCAAAGTTAATCATCATCTTTAAACTCAACCAAGAGTGGGAAATGATTTTGGTAAAAAGCAAAACTTTCAAATTATTGTAATAAATATAAGGGGTTCTAGAAAGAGAAACAACAATTCTACTTTGGTATTTAAGGTTGGAATATTAAAATTTAGCTAGTCTTGGTGAGTAGATTAGCCATTTTGACTTTCCATTAAATGAGTTTTTTATTGAAAAGAATATATATGTTGTAATTAAATAGTTTACTATATTTTACACCCTTTCTTGAGCAAACCATGATATGGTTTTTATTTGTTCATAACCAAAATATAGAGGGAAGCAGATATGATAGTGGTCCATGTTGATGAATATTTATTACCTTGTGAGAGTTTATCCACAATGAATATCCATTTTAGCTGAGAATATGAGGGGCTTGGAAATCATTCAAATAATAATGTTAGACTTTTATTTTATTTAAAATCTTAAGAGAAATTTTTATGTATATAACTGATTACCCTTTATTTTGAGTAATGGTAAAATCCCTAATTTTTATAAAAATTTACCTAAACAAAATAGTCTGAGTAATGATTTGAAATTAAGAAAATAAATTGGTTATTTTATCTCAAATTTATTAGGGAGACTATGGATATTAGGCTTATCCAGTGTCTTTTGAATTTATGACAAGATTACCAAATGAATTTTGGGTTAGGGTAACTTAAGTCTAAATTTTAAAGTTGGATACTTAAGTCTTTAGAATTTATACCCATATTTACTTAAATCTATAAAAGGGTTTAAATCTATGTTAATTAATAATTAGATAATGTATTATGTAATATTGCTTTAGGATAGTCCAATGTATTATTAATACAAACATTATATATGACTTGTTATCAAAGGCAATAAATGTATTGTTGTAGAAACATCTTAGACATAGATTTGTTTGATTTTAGAGATAGTGTAATTTAGGAATTTTAAACTTAGAGAACTATCAAGAGAAGTGAGACCTCTATTTTAATTCTTAGAAGAAAGATAACTTTTAATAAACTTAACTCTTTAATTGATACCATGATGAGGAATACTTAATGTATTCCTCATGAAGGATATTAAAAATATGGATACCCAATGATTTTGAGATGCAAAGAATTTTACAACATGACTCGGGAGTCTAACAAAATTGGTTAGATCAAGTGACCTAGTTAGGACTTGTAATGAGGGTTGGTAGGTACGTCACCTCTAGGTCATTACCAAGGAGAATGGTGATAGATATTATGTATCATTTGACAAGAAGTGAACTAGTAAAACTATGTAAATAGTCTAGCCATGATGTTTGGTATGAGATAAATGGTCATGATTCATAATGGATATTAGTGACTAAGACTAGTGTTAGGGTAATGGTATTGCTCTAGCTAAATTTGAGTAGTAGTATGATCAACTAGACACTAGACACATGTACGCTAACGCCCTTTATCAATGTTTAAAATGGTCAATCAATTAAGTTGAGGTTCACTATGATAAGGTATGAGGAAAGTATGTGCCTATACTCTAGGTTTTATTATCCCTAGAGGATAACCCTTAATGTAGTTCGATCCTCATGCTAGAACAAGAGGATGAAAAATTAGTGTTTTAGATCTACAAAATGGTACTCTTATAGGAATTGGCCAATCTCATCCACTTGGGTGGCTATCTACAGCAGTCCTAAAACCCAAAAGTGGTATGATATGCCTATACTGAATAAAAACTATGGTAATAAATCATTAGGTGAATATTAATTGCTATGAATATGAAAGCATATTTTAGGTTGAAATAATAAATTTAAACAAAAATTTATCCTAAAAATTGTCTTGGCTTGTTTTTGAGATACAACCAGGTGAGTAGACTTAGGTTTTTACATGTGGTACCAAAGTAGAATAGATCCTTAAGTTGTAGAAATCTAAATAATATTTTTGGTTTTAAAATAAAACCTAAATCAAGTAATTAGTCTACTTATTTTATCTATGGGTCTAAAATCTTAATGATACAAGGTGGAAATATCGTGGGATCTAGATAGGAAAAAACAACTATAAGACATCCAAGGGGACCAAGAACAAGGTCAATAAAATAAGGTCATAAAAGAAAAAGAAGAATAAAATAATTGATTGAACCTCCACAAAATGAACCTAGAAGGGAGCAAATACTTTTAGCAAAATTAGTCCAACTACTACAAACTATTTTAAAGCAACAAAAGAGGAAATGACCCAACTGAAAAATCAAATGGTCTAAAAACAAGAGTTGATATTCCAAAAAATAAAAGAGGACATAACTAGGGGTAGGCAAAATGTAGGTAAAATTGAAGGAACATCTAATGAGCATACACAAATTGGTACTGGTACGACCAGAGTGAGTGTGGAGTTAACGAATGACTTAAATAATTTTGTGATTTCTAAATTTAATGGTAAATATGATATTGATGCAATGGAGAATTGGTTGAATGAATTGGAGTCATACCCTTCCATGAATATTATCAATATGTTGAAGTAATCTTAGATTGGTGAAAGACCTTTAAAAAATGATTGGGTATTGAAGCAAAAAAAATTAAATAGGAGAAATTTTTAAAATAATTTAGAAAATTTTCCTAACTAAGGAGTACTATGTAGAGAAATTTTCTAAATTATCTACTCTATCATCGAAAAATATGTCAGTCTGGGCTTATAAATAGAAGCTTATCCAAATATTGAAATATGCAACTCAATATGACAGAAATTAGGAGATGAAATTCCATAAGTTTATTTTGGGACTCCTTCCTAATATTAGGATTGTGGTGAGTATGCTCAAATATGAAGATCTTCCTAAAGCTTTTGATTTAGCTCATCATGAGGAAGTAAATCAAGAATCCAAATAGGATGAGAACAAGATAAGTAGGGAGACGAAAATAGAAATAATTTCCAAGGTAATTACATATGGAATATTTGCATGCCTTTGATATCATTCTTGTTGTTGATTGGTTGAGAGCCATAAAGCTCTCCTAAATTTTTAGGAAATATAGATGGAGTTTATTGATGAATCTAACCAAATATTTAGAATAATTAGGATCATGGTTCTGTTTAAAATCTATTATTAGTAATGCAAGTGAAAAAGGAAATTAGGAAGAGAGGGATGATCTATGTGGTCAATATGACCAAAAGGAATAAAATTAAGTGTTGGCAATTTTGGGTACTTTGGGTACATTGCTTTTGCTCAAGTGTATAAGTTGTCATTGATGTCAAAAGGCATTTTTGTGTTGATATAAAAAATATTGTGATGTCAAAAATATCTTGAGAAAGCTTCATATTGTTAAAGGGTTTTTATTAAAACCATGGTGACAAGGTTAAAGGTTCTTCTTAAAACCATTTGGAATCATTAAGGGTTTTTATTAAAACCAAGCTTAACTTAATGCAAAGGTTTTTGCTTCTTGAAAAACCTTGAAGGTCCATGTTTATTATTAATAATTAAATTAACTCAAACCTTTGACAAAGGTCTAAGTTTAATTTATTATTAATAAAATAATAATAATTATTATTAAAGGGTCTTTTAACCCTTAAGCGACGCAGATAAAGTTTACTTTCACCGACGTGTTGCCATCGTTGGATGAGCGCCGACGTCAAACAGTTAAGGAGAATTGGCTATATAAGTGGGGATGATTTTCTAAAGTAGGTGCACCACCGATTAATTGGAGTCTTCGATTTGCGTTTGCTCTGTATCATTTGAATAGCGCTTGGTGTCTTCGATTTGCATTTGCTTTGTATCATTCGAATAGTGCTTGGTGTCTTCGATTTGTGCTTGCTCAGTGTCTTCGAATCTCCAATTGACGTCTTTGAAATCATGCATGATCTGTGTCTTGGAAACCATGCTTGGCATACTCAAATTTGAGCTTGGGCTGCATCCTTACTTTTATGCTTGACGTTAGTGGATTGGAAATTGCACCTAAACTATGTTTTTTCTAGACTGTGTTGTGAGATGATTAATGCAAGCATTCAGTGACTTATGTTTTGGACAGTGCTAGGAAAACGAATACATTTTCCATATCCTATGATCAAGTGAATATAAAACAAAGGATAGTTTAATATTTCTTTGTCGGGCACTTGTGCTCCAACGTTGATGGGGTTTGAGTAAAGGCGCTCACTAGGCAGAGATACAGGTTTCGAATCACGTCGAGTGCATTTTTCCTTTTGTTGCGATGCACGAAGGAGAGCGGTTGTGATTGGCCTACGTAAGTAGAAGAGAATGCACTTTAGCGCTTATAGTGGTGGCTCTTCATTTCTCCTAAGGTTGGAGAACTAAGTATTGCCAAGGTAAATCCTTTTATTGTTGACTTGGGATATTTGAGTTGATTTGATCAAGAATTATTGATGGTGGTATAAGGTTAAGTTGTAATCTTTGTTTTGACATTGTTATTATTAATGCTTGATGCTTATGTGGAGTAATAAGGTGTAAAGAGATTTTACTTTGTATGTATATTATATTTTTGGTGGTTAATATTAAGTTGGAGTAATAAGGTGTTATTTTGGATCTTTATTATTGTGTATTATTGTATAGTTGCTAACTCTAATTTGTGGTAAATTGAGAGTTAATGTTGTGATAGTTTTTGAGTTCTCCTTCTTCATCAAAGTAAAGGTATGGGTACATTCTTGCATGGTTGTTATTGATTGATGGTTTTCTGAAAATAAGTGTTGATGGAAAAGGATTTCTACTTGTTTCCTTTTCTTGTGATGATTGGTTGAATGCTTCAAGGTTGACGTTGAGTTGAATGGTGTTGGTTGACTAAACCTTGTTTGATGAGCATTGTTGTTAAAACCCTAATTGGTTGTGGAAATAACATGAGTATCATTGTTATATGAGATATTGCAAGGTTGGAAATTGTTGGGTTGTGTTTCATGTTCTTGAGAAAAGCATACTACATCTATCTTATTTTTTTGAGATTGAGATTGAGTTGAGATTGATATTGGGAGTTAAGTATAGAACATATTGAGTCTCTAACAATTCTCTTTATTCTTATATAAGGTTGATGAATCACATTGGGTCTCTAAAAATTCTCTTTGTGGGTTCATGCTAAGCAAGTTTTTCTTGGTGAGCTTGATGAGGTTTTGGACAGGTTTCGATGGGGACTTGTGAGAAGGTTTTGGACAGGTTTCGGTGGGGACTTGTGAGCAGATATGGATAGGTCCTAGTAGAGGACTTGTGAGTTGAGTTTGAGAATTATATCAGAGAACTTGAGGACAGAGGTGCATTGGTTCTTTGAGAAGAACTTGAGGACAGATTTGGCAAGCCTTTGAGAAGGCTTGTATGTAGAGGATTGATTTGTTCAAGAGTTGGACAGATCTGACAGATAGAGGAAGACTTGTACTACACCGATTGACTATGTTTGGTACAGGTTGCTGAGCTGCTATGGACGTGATCATAGAAGTTAGAGGTCTCTTAGGCTAAGCATTGAGGACAATAGGTCTTCGGTGGAAAGGAGTTCCACGTGCTGGCAAGAGGTAGAGGCAGTTGATCTTCTAAGGGACATTTCTAGAGCAGAGGAGAAGGTATCTCCTTTGAGCATAGGCTCATAAATTTAGATAGAGGGTAAGGTATCTCCTTTGAGCATAGGCTCATAAATTTATATTGGGGTAAGGTATCTCCTTTGGGCCAAGGCTCATAAACATTGTAATTGGGAAGGTTTCCCAAAGAACTTTGAGATAACTTTTAGAGAAAATTTTTGTGGATGTAACCCAGGATTTCTGGGTGAACCACATTAAAATTGGTGTCACTTTGTGGATGATATTGTGCTTTGTTTTGATATTGCTTTGGGTATATTTATTTATTATTTTGAAGTATAAAGGAAAAATTAAAAAGAGGTCTTATACTGTTCACCCCCCCTCTCAGTATAAGCTTGTGTTCTTCATTAAGTTGATTTAGATCTCTTCCAAAACTATCCTATTTTTCAAATTTAACTTTTCAATAGAGTTATTACCTGGAGTTGCACCCATTATTAGGGAACCATATAGAATAAATTATATTGAGCTTAAAGATATCAAGATGCAACTTCAAGACTTGTTTGAAATAGAGCTTATTAAACTCAGTGTGTTGCCATGGGGTGCTCCTATTTTATTTGTTATAAAAATAAAATGACACCTTAAGACTGTGCATAGACTACCAAATGCTAAATAAGGTTACCATAAATAATATGTATTCTTTGCCTAGGATAGTTGGTATTTTTGAATAACTAAAATAGAGGCTGATGACCGTACCAATTTTATAGTTATATGTTCCTTCTAATAAGTTTATAGTGTGTATTGATGCATCAATTGAATGATTAGGAGAGGTTTTGGTCCAAGATAATGTAGTCATTACCTTTAAATAAAGAAAAATTAATAGACATAAAGTGAACTATGGTATTCATGACTTGGAATTAGTAGCTATTGTACATGCTTTTAATATCTAGAGATACTACTTGCTTTAGAAACTGTACTCAAGATAGATCACCAGAGCTTAAGATACATATTTACCTAACCCTTGTTGAATGCTAGACAATGATGCTATATGGAGTTTCTAGTTAAGTATGATTTTGGTATTGAGTACATCAAGGGTAAGGAGAATAATGTTGTTGATGCTATATGTAGAACATGGTGCATTGCTATAATAATAAAATAGCATTATGATTTTTTAGATTAGATTAAGGAATTACAATACAATTTTTATATTTTTTAGTTATGTGATGCTGAAGTTGAGCAAGAACCTGTAAAATATATAGGTTTTATATATAGAGATGACTTGTTGATTAGATTGGTTGTACAAAATATGGGTGGATTAAGAGAAACAATTCTTAAGGAGGCACATAATACTCCTTATTAGGTGTTTTATAGAAGGGTAAGCAAGATATTTAGGAAGACCTACTATTGGCCAAGTATGAAAAGGATATCAAGGATTATATGACTAGGTGCTCAAAGTGTATAATAGTGAAAGTAGAACATTTACACCTAGTAGATCATTTTTCGATTTATAAACTAAAAATTAGTTCAACCTATCACCTTGATATAGATGGACAGACTGAGAGGGTGAATCATGTTTTGAAAAATATGTCGAGAATGTATTGTATGTATCAACATAATAAATGGGAAGATTATTTATACCAAGTAGAGTTTGAATACAATAATAGTTATCATGTATCACTAGGTATGGCACATTTTGAAACCCTATAAGAAATAATATGGAATACTTCCTTTGTCATGGGATAATATGATGGATTAGGTAGTGATCATAACATATATTATAAGAGAAAAGGAAGATCAATTAAAAAAGAATTCAATAAAAAATGAAAGAGGCTAAGATCACCAAAAGAGCTACGTAGACCTTAAAATAACATCGAGGGAAAAAATTATAGGTGACCAAGTGTTCTCAAGGGTGAAACCTACTAAAAGTTCTATAAAATATTCCAAAATTAACCTTAGATATGTGGGTCCATTTGAAATTATGGATAAAATAAACCTGATTGCTTACAAACTTGCTCTACCACAAAGCTTATCCAAAATCCATAATGTCTTCCATATATCCCTCTTAGGAAGTATGTATGTGACCCTACTCACATTTGGGATGTTTCCAATGTGTATATTTTAGACCCAATAAGAATTGAAATACACCCTATCAAAATAATTGGTTATAGAACCAAGATCTTGAGAAAAAAATATAGAGTAATACCAAGTCCAATGGTACCACTACTAAAATAGAAATGCCGCATGGGATGATGTGGTTGATATGTAGAAATAACTTCCTTATCTGTTTGAGTAGACTTGAACATTTTAAAATATTATATATATATTGATGATGTATATGTATATATATGTGGGTATGAGTGTATGGACTACTAAGTAGAGTTATTTTATTTATATTTTGGATTATGCATGGTATATGGTTGAATGCAAAATGAAACATTGTGTGATTAGATTATGTAAATAAGTTGAAATTACTAATAGGTTTGTGAATGAATATGATTACATGATGTATGATTTATAAATGAACTTTTATTGATGGCTAATAAAAATGAAATTGTATATGCTTAACTTTTTTCTCTTCACCATACACTAAACACAAAGGCTATGTTTATTTCTAGTGAGGAGGATGTAACGGACATCCTCACATGATATTTGATAGAAAATAAGTTGATTTTTTATACTTACATTATCCATTAGAATGTGGTACTACTGATGATATTTGTGCATGTAGGACCAAGTGTAAGCCTTTGATGGACAAAAGAAGGTTCGATAGATAAGGTAAGAGGGAAGTGGAAATTCAACATGGAATCTCACATTTACATGCATATAGATGAATTTGAGAGATTGTTTGAGTATGCATGCTCTTTGATTTGGAATGGCAGAATAATTGATGGCAATAAAATTGTAAAAGTTCATGGGAGTCATTTTGATAAATTAGAAATTGTTTATTAATCATTTGGAATTTGTAAATGATGTAGGAATTTATTAAAAAACAATAATAATCATTATAATATAAATAATAACGTAAAATTAAATAATATTAATCAAAATACCAAGCATTAATTGTAAATAACACCACATATACACAAGTGGATTTAGTAGTTGGTTGTGCATCTTGCGAATGGTATTTGTTGTGCATGATAATCATTATTGGAGTTAACTTCTTCACGATGTTTTATAGAAAATATGTAAAATATGTGAGGGACAATTAGAAAAATATATCATCTTACATGCTTGGGGTAATGAGAGTGGTCATGGGGAAAATATTGTGGGTCTAAAAATACTAGCTATGGAATGCACATATATAGATATTGCTTTTGCTTGGAAAATTTTGGCTAGATAGATACACTAGAGCATCAATTTCATGTGTTTTAATTATAATTTGCATTGATATTGGTTGGTTGTGTATTAATTTTATTATTTAAATTACGTGTGAATTATTATGAAAACATGTATATGTAAGAAACTCCTATGAAGTTTTGCATGATGTGATTGTCAGAAAGAAAATTACTATTATTTTCTTGTTTGCTGGTGATATTGAATCTATGGTGAGACACCATTTGTACTATAAATGAGCATAAACAATAGATAAAATAGTGCATTATGCTTATGGTGAAAGAATATGGTGGAATTGAAATTTGTTTACTATCTTAATTATTTCTTTAATAAGCTACTATTCGTGCATAGCTAAATTATTAATGTTGCTACCCATATAGAAGTGTGTGAATTAAAATTGTGTGTGGGGAAATATTCAGGGTTTATGGTTTAAAGAAAATATAAATAAAAATGAATTTCTTCAATTGCATTAGCTGACTAGCAATCTAAAAAAAAGGGGGTCAAATAGGTTACGATAGGGTAAAAGTGTGACTATGAAGATATTATTTGAATGCCTTGTTGTATTGCATGGTAGTTTTTGAATGCTTTGGTGTATTGCATGGATGTGTATGACTTGTGTGGAATTTAAGAATAATTTTAGGTATTCTCTAGTTCTAAGGAGTCATATTTGATCCCTAAATTATCTACAAAATTATGTTGATGTCATTGTGGATTGTGACAAGTATACCATGAGTAGACTAGCAATAAGCCAGTTTGAGGATATGCTACTTTTCATAAGACTATGTGAATGGCTAAATATGGATGTATGGCGAAACTGGAACAATTGTCGTTGTCAGTTTAATCATATAGTATTATATCTTTATTTTTGCTATTGAAAGAAAAAATTGTAAAGTACTAGATGTATGGAGACACTAAAAACTTGTCTTATTTAATGTTATATTTATTTAATTGATTTTAAATATTTCCCAAAACTTCACCATAAATGCAACTGATAAAAATTATAATTGTAGATTTTATTGGAAATGCTTTGTGTGTACTTTTAACTATTGACCTATTTTCTTGTAACAAAAAAAATTATATCTTAAATTATATCTAGAACATTTTTAAAGAAAGTAAATTGAGTGATGCATGAAACCTTTAGAGAAACATAAGCCTAGGTGGAAGTTGTGGAATTATTAAATTTAATGAGTAGACATTAGTAGACCAATGTGCTACTGCTTTTCTTGATATCTAAATCTCGTGTACATGAGGAATGCCTTAAAAATTTAGGTAAATTGTCAGCATTTCTAATGAAGAGTTACCATAGAGGCAATGTGAATAAAAACCTAGGTGAATTAAAATAAGAGACTAATATTTTGATTCATCTCCCATAGGGTGAGATTTATAGACGTCCAACTTTCTGGTGTTGTTTATAAAAAGAAAATGTTTATGTATTATTTATTTAACTAGATTAATTAGTATTTTTGGAGCATGCTTGACTATATATTTAAAATAGCCTCATCCCCAAATTAGGAAAACAATTTTTTTTTAAATAAATAAATGCCTTAATGCTTGGTAGAATATTAGAGATATCCATTAGTTAATTAAGGTAATTTCTTGGTAATGATGACATTACTCTTAAATTAGAATTCATTGATTACAATGTATCATTTATATACTTATATTCAGTATTGGAGTGAGTACTTAGTACATTGTAATTTTACGCGACCCTAATAATATTATTTACCTTTTTGTATTATAGAAGTTCCTTATTTTTTTAAATTAATTTTCACTTTTGAATGGTGGTAAAAGTGTAGATCCTTTGTCTTACACAATGTTGATAAAATAGGAAGAAATATCAAAAAAACACATATATCAATATATGAATAAGGGAAGGCAGAATTAATATTTTAGTTTCTCAATCATAGGCATACAATTTAATGGTCATATTCAAACTCATCCAAGAGTGGAAAATGATTTTGGTGCAAATAAAAACATTGAGATTATTATAATAAGTATAAGGGGTTCTAGAAATAGAATCAACAATTCCACATTTTGGTTTAAGGTTGGAATATTAAAATTTAGGTAGTCTTGGTGAGTAGACTAGTTGTTTTAGCTTTGTATTAAATGGATGCTTTATTGAAAAGAATATATATATGCTATAATTAAACAATTTACTGTATTTTACATACTTTCTTGAGTAAACCCAGATATGATTTTTATTTGTTCATAATAGAAATGTAGAAGGAACTAGATACAAAAGTGTCCATGTAGATGAATTTTTATTACCCTGTCAGAGATTATCCACAACGAATATACATCTTAGACAAGAATATGAGGGTCTTGAAAATCATTCAAATAAAAACGTTAGACTAATGCCTGGTTTATAATCTTAATATAAACTATTATGTATTTAAGTGGTTGCCCTTTATTTTAAGTAATGATTAAATACTTAATTTTTATAAAATTATTCTTAAATAAAATAGTTTGGGTAATGATTTTAATGTAGGAAAATAAATTGGTTATTTTATCTCAAATATATTAGGGATCATATGGATATTAAAAAAATTTGGTGTCTCTTGAATTTATGACAAGATTACCAAAGTAATTCTGAGTTAGAGTAACTTAAGTCTAAATTTTAAATTTGGAAACTTAAGTATTTAGAATTTATGCCCATATTTAGTTAATGGTATAAAAGGGGTTAAATATATGTGAATGCATAGTTAGATAATGGTTTATATAATATTGGTTCAAGATAGTGCAATGTATTATTAATATAATCTTTGCATATGACTTGTTATCGAAGCCAATAAATGTATTGTTTTAGAAACATCTTAGATAAAGTTTTATTTTATTTTAGATATAATGTAAGTTATGAATTTTAAACTTAGAGAACTATCGAGAGAATTGAGCTCTCTATTTTAAGGCTTAGAATAAAAATACTTTTTAAAAAATTAACTCTTTATTTAATACCATGATGAGTAATAGCTAATGTATTTATCATGTAGAATATTAAAAACAAGGACAACCACGATGTTGAGATGTGGAAAAGTATACAACATGACTAGAGAGTGATCATAGTATAACAAAATTGGTCAAAACAAGTAACCTAGTCAAGACTTGTCATGAGGTATGGTATGGGATATCATCTCTAGGTCGTTGCCTAGGAGTACGGTGATAGGTCCTATGTGTCATTTGACTAAAAGTGGACTCGTAAGACTATGTTACTAGTCCAAAAATGATGTTTGGTATGGGATAAATGTTTGTGAGTCACAATGGACATTAGTGACTAGGACCAATTTCAAGGTAATGATATGACTCTAGTTGAATCTAAGTAGTAGGATTATTAGCTAGACACTAAGCACATGTACGCTAACCCCATTTGCATATCAAATTTTTACTATATTAATCGGTTAAGTCTAGGTTCACTATGCTAAGGGATGGGTAGAGTATGCATCCACCGTCTAGGTGTTATGGGCCCTAAAGGAAAACCTTAACCATAGTTTTACCCTCATGCTATAACAATAGGATGATAAATGAGTGTGTCAGATGTACAAAAATACACTGTTATTAGAATTTGCCAATCTCATCCACTTGGGTGACTATCTGTAGTAGTCCTAAAATAAAAAAGTGGTATGATATTCATGTAATAATTAAATAATATGGTAATGAATAATTGGGTGAATCCTAATTGCTATGAACATGAAAGCACTTTTTAGGTTGAAACAATAAACTTAAACAAAATATACCTTTATCTTATTTTTGAGATAGAACCAGATGAGTAGACTTGGGTTGATACATGTGGTTTAAGAGAAAAATAGATCCTTAAGTTGTAGGACTATGAGTAATATTTTTAGTGTTAAAATCAAAACTAAGTAAAATAATTAATTTACTTCTTTTACCCTTGGCTCTAAAGGCAAAATTTTATGAGGGGTATCTTTGATGAATCTTGTAGGAGTTGTATAGGATGAAATCACCATAAGACCTCCAAAGGAACAAAGAACAAGTGCAAGAAAAGAAGAATGAAACAATGAATTGAACATCCACCAATTAAGCCTATTAGGAGGGAAGGAAATTTAGTAAAATTAGTTCAACTATCGCAAACTCATTTAAAACAATAAAAAAAAGAAATGGCCTAATAGAAAACTTACATGACCCAAAAATAAGAATTGATAGTCCAACAACTAAAAGAGTACTTAACCAAGGGTAGGGAACCTGTAGGTAAATCCCAAGGAACATCTAATAAGTCTGCATAAATTGGTATAGGTAGGGCCATAATGAGTGTGAAATCGGCCAAGGGCTTAAAGAAGGTTGTTATTTCCAAATTTAATGGTAAATATGATGGTGATGTAGTGTAGAATTGGCTAAATGAATTGGAGTAATACCTTTCCATCATGATTTTATCACCATAATATAAAATTATATGGTTGTTATGAAAATATTTAAATTAGTCCTATATTGGTGGAAGAACTTTAAGAAATGATCAGGCATTGGAGCAAAAAAACTCAAATTGGAGGATTTTATAAAACAATTTAGGAAAATACTCCTAACCAAGTAGTACTATATAGAGATATTTTCTGAATTCTCTACTTTATCACAAGAAAATATGTCATTATGGGCTTATCACCAAAATATTATTGAAATATTGAAATATGTAACTCAATACAAGAGTAATAAATAGATGAAATTCAAGATGTTTATTCTAGGACTCCATCCTAAGATTAAGACAGTGGTGAGTATGCTCAAACATGAAGACCTTCCTAAATATTTTGATGTATCTCATCAAGAAGAAGCAAATCAATAAGCCAAAGAGGGGGATAACAAAATAAGAAAGGAGACTAAAATATAAATAAATTTCAAGGCAATTACATGTGGTACCTTTGCATGCATTTGACATCATTCTTGGTGTTGATTGGTTGAGATCCATAAATCTCTCCTAAATTTTTAGGAAATATGGATAGAGTTTATTGATGAATTTAACTAGAGAGTTATAAGTTATGGTGATCATGGTTCTGTTAAATGAAATATATTATGAGTAATGCAAGTGAAAAAGAAAATTAGAAAGAGAGGAATTATCTATGTGTTTAAGATGAAAAAATAAAGAAACTAAACTTGATTTTGATCTCTTCCAAAAGCATCCTATTTTGGAAATTGAAAATTTCAATAGAGTTATTACCTCGAGCTACACCCATTGTTAAGGTACCATATATAATGACTCATATTGATCTAAAAGAGATCAAGACACAACTTCAAGACTTATTGAAAATAGGGCTTATTAAACCTATTGTGTCACCATGGGGTGCTTCTATTTTATTTTTTAGAAGAAAAAATATGGAACCTTAATATTATGAATAGACTACCGAATGCTAAATAAGGTTACCATAAAGAATATATATTCTTTTCCTAGGATAGTTGATTTTTTTAACAAATGAAAGAGAGGTTGATGACTACACCAATTCTATAATTACCTGATCCTTCTAATAGGTTTATAGTGTGAACCGATGCATCAATTAAAGGAGTAGGAGGGGTTTGATCCAAGATAATGCAATAAATGCATTCAAATAAATAAAACTTAAGATACATGAAGTGAACTATGCTACTCATAATTTTGAATTAGAAGTTTTTGTACATGATCTTAAGTTTTGGAGATACTAAATTCTTGATAAACTATTTGAACTAAATATAGATCACCAAAGTTTAAGATACATATTTACTTGATCATTATTTAATACTAGACAAAAATTCTAGATGGATTTTCTATATGAGTATAATTTTGTTGTTGTGTACATCAAGTTTAAGGAGAATAAGGTTGTTGATGCTTAGATTAAAAGAGGGTGCATTGCTATAATAATGAAATTACATTATGATTTTTTAGATAATATTAATGACTTACAACAAAAAATTGAGTTTTTTCAGTCATGTAACTCTCAATTTGAGTAAGAACTTGTAAAAGATATAATTTTTTATATAGAGATGACTTTTGAGTAGATTGGTTGTACCAAATATGGGTGTATTGAGAGAAACAATCCTTAAGGAGGCACATAGTACTCCTTATTCGTTGTAACCTGAAGGGGTAAATATACATGAGAGCTTTAGGAAGGTATACTATTGGATAGGTATAAATATAACATCAAGGATTATGTAGCTAGGTGCTTAAAGTGTCTGATAGTGAAAGAAAAACATTTACACCCAGTAAATTGTTTGCTGATTTATAAACTAAAAATTAGTTCAACCTATCACCCTAATATGGATGGATAGATTGAGAGGGTAGATTAGGTTTTGGAAGATATGATGAGAAAATATTGAATGGTTGAGTTTACATACAATAACAAATGTCATGTATCACTAGGTATGGAACCTTTTGAAACCTTATATGTATGAATACGTAGGACTTCCTTTATTATTGATAATCTGGTGGATCAGGTAGTGATCAAACCATATATTATAAGGTAAATGGGATATCAATTAAAATGAATTCAATAAAAAATAAAAGTGGTCATAGATCGCCAAAAGAGTTATGCGAACCTCAAAAGAATACCAAGGAAAAACTACTCTACTACTCTGCCTTTCTTTGGAAAATCAAAGAAATGCAGATGCAAATCCAAAGGGAAGTAATTGGAATGTTGGCATTTTAAAAAGAAAGAATACCTAAAAAGAGACTATTGGACTTGAAAAAAATATAGAGAAGAAAAATAAGGTAATCAGGAAGTAAACGTAGTAGGTGATGTATTGCAAGATACTTTATTATAATATTAATTATTATTGGGTGCTAGAATCGAGGGATTCATATCATGCAACACTTCATAGAACGTATTTCTTAGATTATGTTCAAGGTGATTTTGGACAAGTCTATTTGGGTTATGATAGACCATGTAAAATCATTAGAAAGTGTAAGATATAGATAAAATTACCTCATGGAAACCAATGGTTTTTGAAATAGGTAAGGCATATTCTTGATTTGAGAAGAAATCTAATTTCCATAGGGTAGTTGGAAAATGAAGGATATATAAGTATATTCTTAGCAAATTTATGTAATGTTGTGAAAGGATCATTATTATTAGAAAAAAGAAAGGAAGGTACATTGTATGTATGTACTGGTAATACTGATATTTCTATTGTTTTAGCTTCTACAAGAGCAGATACAATTTTATGGCATCATAGGCTTGGGCATATGAGTGAGAAGGGAATGCAAATTCTCCACTCAAGGAATTTTTTGTTGGGTTTGAAGTAGGTTGATTTGGACTTTTGTGAGGACTAAATTTATGGAAAATAGAAAAGAGTTATATTTATGAATGTTGGAAAAGAAAATAAGAGTTAAAAGCTAGAACTTATGCATATATATGTATGGGGACCAACTCTAGTATCATCTTTTGATAGATCTTATTATTATGTTAAGTTTATTTATGATGCAACTAGAACAACTTGGGTTTATTGAATTTAAAATAAATAAGATGTCTTTGATACTTTTAATAAATAGAAAGCTTTGGTTGAGAATGAGATAAGAAATAAGGTGAAGTGTCTCAGATCAGATAATGGAGGTGAGTAATACAACAAATATTTTAATAGTTTCTATTCATACCATACGATTTGTAGAGTGAAGTCGATTCTAGGAACTCTACAAGAAAATGGTGTGTCAGAAAAGATGAATAGGACTATCATGAAATGTGCTAGGTGTACGAAATTACATACATGATTACCTTACAATTTTGAGTAGATTCTATGGATATTGTAGTTTATTTAATAAATTGAAGGTCTTCGAGTTCCCTAGATGGTGGGATTCCAAAAGAGGTATGGATAGATAAGCGTATTAACTACTCATTTATGAAGACTTTCGGTTGTGAAGCATTCATGCATATTGATAAAGAAAATAGAACTAAACTTGAGACAAAATCCAATAAGTGCACTTTGATTGGATATGGAGTTAATGATTTTGGTTATTATTTTTTGGATTATAAAAATCATAAAATCATTAAGAGCAAAGATGTGGTATTTAAAGAGAAATTCATGCATAAAGACCACTTGCATCAAAATAACAAATAAAAGGTAAACATGTTGGAAGTTAAAAGGGTAAAAAGTAAAAAAATTGTTTTACTAAGTTATGATCAACCATTTAAAGAGTCCAATGGAGAATAGGAAGCATGCCTAAAGAATTTAAAAAAATGATAGTGAGGATTCAGATGGTACAAACAATATTTTTGTCAGTACAATATAATCACATCCATAGAGCAAAAAACAGGATGACAAATGCGATGACAAATTGAACTCTAGACATAAATATCATCAACGTGGATCAATGAAGCTCTTGTTTATATCTTATCACTTAATCATAACTTAATCATAATTGCATTAGATGTATTTAGTTCAATGAGCATAATTTATTTTTTTAAAAGAAGACTAATTCGTACTCACTTCACTTCAACAAACCACACTAGCATATGAATTTTCCCGAAGGAAGGGAACTTGCTGAAAATGGAGAAGAGGGAAACAGAAACTATACTGTCATAAATACCACATCGTGTGAAGGAGGAAATACTAGTTTTGCTTCCATTGGATACTATAATCTATTTCTATGAAATTTCTAAGGAGGGGAACGCACTATTGGCTTCTTCCAGATTTATATACAAGTGGAATCACTGTACAATCAGGAGTCCATGGTTATTACTATGCGGACCAAGCTGTGAGGAACAACAATACACGAGTGTATTGCTTCTCGGAATGTAGATGGAAGATCAAAAACCTAGAAAGATTCCCATGGGGTAGACTTAATTTCTTTTGGGGAGGATCTGAAGCTGGACAACTTCTAGCGAGCATTGAGCATGTTACCGCAAATGGTCCTCGATACAAAAATTGTCTTTATAATCCCCTAAACAAGACATTTTTTGAGGTTTCTATTCTTTTTTACCTTGATATAATAACCATTACCAGGCATGGATTGTTAGAGGATATTATGGAGATAAATGCATAGTGGTGATACAAAAATTACAGCCATATAAACCAAGAAGGTTATTTATCTACGAGTCTTCATCGAATTCATGGGCTAAAGGACTCGACCTACCCATGATTATCGATTTTAATTCATAAGTTATTTCTCAGAATGGATTGTTTTTTTGCTTATGCAACTCTAATATTATGGTTTTCGGGTATAAAAGCAGATAGGAATACATACCAGATGTGGGAGTTTTGTGGGTGCATGGATTGGGGCAACAACGACTCAACCAAAACCAAATTCTTGGTATATGGATCTTCCATGCTATTTGGTTGCTTATTTTTTAGCAACTTATTACATAATGATATCGATGATATAATTATCTGGGAGCTTCAATTTGAATCAAAGGATGATTACAAATGGAAGGAAAACGTAAGTGTTCCTCAACACATGTTAGAAATGTTTTATGATTGTGGGAACTATGACTTTGTGGGAGTGGGTGAATTTATTTGTATTATAGGGTATAGACATGAAGAGGTGAAAGTGGCAACATACAATAAAAGAGAGGATTCATGGATGTTGCTTCCTCCTGTTCCAATTCCGTTCAACCTTTTCGGGAAAACATTACTATGTGTCATGGCCTTCTTTCCAAGGATTGATATTCAGTTGAGTTGAATATGCAGGAATATTTTTAAGAATTTAGAGTTATTCTCTTTTCATGTTGGAAGTATTAAATCAACCTTCACGCCCGCAAGCGCTTAGACACGAAGCATTATTAAAAATCCTTCAGAATATGCTTCGTTGCGAAGCAAAATTAAGATGCCCCCTAAAATCACTTCACCGCGAAGCACTTATAAAACAACTTCAGAAAATGCTTCGTCGTGAAGTAAATTCATTTTGCCCTCCGAAGTGGAAATTAGCCGAAGCAAAAATCAAGCACAAGAATCGACACATTAATTGTCCAAGTGTGCAAGTAGCTGGAGTGTTCGACGATTTGTCAGAAAGCCATTTCGACATTTATTTCTTGTTAGTTGGTTGGTGGATTTATCCCGCCTTCTATCCTCATTCCCCGCCTATAAATATTGGGGTCATTTTGTCATTTATTAAGTAGTTCGAGAAGAGGAGGATAGAGGTTGGAACAGAGTAGCAAAGAACAATAGAGAGCAGAGGGGCAGCCGAAGACCTAGGGTTTCAACAAGCAGAATAGTAGAAAGGTGAAACCAGCAGTTGCCAACAACCGAAGAGTGGACCAGTAACCTCCAGATAAAACCCATGTTTTTATCCTACAAATGTTTATCTTGCAGAATTTTGTATTCGCTTTAGAAGGAAGCCTTTTGTAATCCGAAATTATTTTTAATATATAATATACTTATTCTGCAAATTCGGGTCTCCGCATATTCATCCTCTGGCTCGAAGCATTGTTTTGTCCTCAGACATCTCTCAACTAGGGTTTGCCTCGAAGTGGAAAAAATACCTGTTCAATCCAGAAAGGATTTGGGTTTATTTGATTGTGTCAAAACACACTTCGGCACTTGTCTTTCTGAAGTGATTTCGCTTCGAAAGAAAACTGTACGAAGCAGTTGCTTCGCCAGGTTTTTCCCCAAAGTTGTTTCACTTCGGCAACTTCTTCCCGAAGTATTTACTTTGGGAGCATTGTTTCTCGAAGTAATTTTACTTTGGCACTTTGTGCCCTGAAGTAGTTACTTTGGGTGTATTTTTACCAAAGTAAATTTACTTTGGCAAAATTTCCCCCAAAGTGTTTACTTCGGGAAATGTCTCCCCGAAGTGTTTACTTTGGGAGCTTGTTCCCCAAAGTAGATTTACTTCAGGAATAATTTCTTTGAGGTACATACTTCGGGAGAACTTTACCCGAAGCTCCCTCCCTTGCATGAAAATTTTGCAAAGTATTTTCACGACACGATTTTAAATTGCAATTTAATATTTTTTATTTCCTTCAAATTGGTATCAGAGCTAGTGGTGTCATGACGCAGAGATAGAAGCATGGCTTTTGAAAGAAATTCCCTGCAGTTGTAGATCCCATGATTTAATGGCAAGAACTATGATTATTGGAGTATCCATATGAAGATCCTCTTTGGGTCTTAGGATTTGTGGGACTTGGTCAAGAATGGGTACCCAAAACCAGCAGATGCAGCAGCACTGGCTGTCCTCTCCCAAAATGACAAAGACCTTCTGAAGAAGAACAGGAAGAAAGACCAGAAGGCCCTATTATATATCATGCAAGCAGACGAAGAGACCATCTTCCTGTGGATCGCATCAGCCACCAAGGCCAAGCAGGCCTGGGAAATCCTGGAAAGTTCATACCAAGGCACCAACAAAGTGAAGTTGGTAAAACTATAGATGCTCAAGAGGGAGTTCGAGAACCTACAGATGAGTGAGTCTAAATCGATGAGCGATTTATTCACTCGGACAATAGATGTCATCAACCAGATGCGGTTGAATGGTGAGATTGTGCAGAATCAAAGGATCATGGAGAAAATTCTATGAAGTCTGCCAACAAAATTTGATTCGATGGTAATTGCAATAGAGGAGTCAAGAGATCTAACAACCCTCTCTATGGATGAACTGATGGGTTCTCTGTAGACACATGAGCAGAGGCTGAGCCACTCAACTTAGTCCTCTCTAGAGCAAGCATTCAAAGTGCAAGTATCAGTTCGAGACAACAACAAACAAGACTCTCACCAAGCCGCCTCCAATTCTCAAGGTGGAAGAGGTAGAAGCAGGCATGGGAGAAGTAACAAGCAAGGAGGGAGATCAAACCCTCATGTCAGTGAGACAAGCTGCAACTTTCATCAGCAAGGAGGAAGAGGAACTGGCAAAAACTAGCAAGGTAGCTCTCAGTAGAAGAAGGACGTGTCAAAGGTTGAATGCTACTACTGCAAGAAGTTCAACCATTATATCTCTTAGTTCAGAACAAGGATGGCGAACGAGAATCAGTAGCAAGCCCATTATATAGAGGAAGCTAGAAATACAGTAGGATAAAATGTGCTGCTGACTTGTAGTGTTGAGGAAGAGGGCAAAAAAAATATTTGGTATCTTGACAGTGGGTGCAACAACCACATGACTAGGAACAGAGAGATGTTCTCACAATTGGACGATTCAGTCTAGTCTAAAGTAAATATGGGGAACAACAATAAATTTCTTATGATGGGGAAAGGAAAAATCCTCATCTGAACTAGACACGAAGAATGGAAGCAGATCTATGATGTCTACTATGTGCCTAGCCTAAAGCACAATCTGCTAAGTGTTGGACAACTTGTCCAGAAGGGACACACTGTGCAGTTCAAAGACGATGTCTGTTCCATCAGAGACAAAGTGCATGGACAAATCGCAACAGTGTCCATGACGAAAAACAAAATGTTTCCACTACAGATTCAAAATAAATCTTTAATGTCTCTGAGTGAAGTTGTGAAGAATGCTACTTGGTTGTGGCACCTTAGATTCGGTCACTTGAGTTTCAGTGGCCTGAATTTGCTACACAAGAAGCAGATGGTGAAGGGTTTACCCTTGATAGAGCAACCGAACCAAGTCTATGAAGGTTGTCTGGTTGGTAAGCAGCACAGGGATGCATTCCCTATAGGACAGTCTTGGAGAGCATCACGACCATTGGAGCTGGTGCACTCAAACATTTGTGGTTTGATGTAGACCACCTCATATGTCGACAACAAATACTTCCTGAAATTCATTGATGACTTTAGTCGAAAGACATGGGTTTATCCCATCAAGCTGAAGTCAAAGGCATTTGCGAAGTTTAGGGAGTTTAAGGCTCTGGTTGAGAAATAGAGTAGGAATTATGTGAAGACTCTTAGGATAGATAGATGTGGAGAATACATCTCCAATGAATTCCACAACTTTTGCAAGCAACATAGAATTCGAAGGCAGTTCACTGCCAGATACACATCGTAGCAGAATGGTGTAGCTGAGAGGAAGAACAAAATAATCATGGAGATGGCACAGAGCATGCTCAAGGCAAAAAGTTTGCCACATGAGTTCTGGGTAGAAGCTGTAAGTTGTGTAGTTTATCTGCTAAACCGTTGTCCCACCAAGAGTGTGAAGGACAAAATTCCAGAGGAAACCTGGAACAATCTAAAGCCAAGTGTGGCTCATTTGTGAGTTTTCGACTGCATAGCATATGCACATGTTCCAGATGAGAAAAGACGGAAGCTGGATGACAACTATGAAAAATGCATCTTCATGGGGTACAATGAACAAGCAAAGGCATACAGGCTTTACAACTCGATGACAAAAAAACTTGTCATCAGCCGAGATGTGAAGTTCTTGGAGAACAAAGCCTGGAACTGGAAGTCAAAGACTGGTGAGCCTGAACCAGCAACTGTTGAACCTATAAACTTGGAGGAATATAGTGTACAACCACCTATACCTTCAAGTAGCAATAGTGGTGCTAGTAGCAGCACACCCTCATCATCCTGGTCACCTACACTTGTAAGCAAAATTCAAAACCTAAGGACACCTACGAAGACTCGTAGCTTGCAAGATATTTATGAGGTAACCCATAATTAGTTAGATGAAGAATATTTTGACTTTGCTTTATTTACTGAATGTGATCCAATGGAGTTTGAAGAGGCAAGTCATAATCACACATGGGTGAATGCGATGGATGAGGAGATAGCAGCCATTGAAAAGAATGAGACATGGCAGCTGACTAATCTTCCAGCAGGAAAGAAGACCATTGGGGTCATGTGGGTGTATAAAAAAAATTTTAACGTCCAAGGAGAAGTTGATAGGCATAAGGCCAGATTAGTGGTGAAAGGTTACAAGTAGAAGTCAGGAGTTGACTAGCATGAGGTGTATGCACCTATAGCCCGACTTGACACAGTCAGAATGATTCTGGGACTAGCAGCTCAGAAATGTTGGAGTGTGTACCAGATGGATGTCAAGTCTACCTTCCTGAATAGAGTGTTGGAAGAAGAGGTCTACATAGATCAGCCACCTGGTTATGAAATACAAGGACAAGAAGGCAATGTCCTGAAGCTAAAGAAGGCCCTGCATGGGTTGAAGCAAGCACCTCGGGCATTGTACAACCGGATTGATGTCTATTTTCAATAAAATGGGTTTCAAAAATGCCCATATGAGCACTCCCTATACATGAAGACAAATGAAGCAGGTGAGCCCATTATCGTCTATCTGTATGTCGATGATTTTTTATATACTGGCATTAGCAGTAGCCTATTTGCACAGTTCAGAACAACCATGAAGATCAAGTTTGAAATGACAGACATGGGGCTGATGAAATATTTTCTCGGTATTGAAGTTGACCAATCAGTAGATGGCATCTTCATTTCTTAGGGCAAGTATGCAAAGGATGTCCTAAAGTTTTTTAAGATGGAGTACAACAAGCCTGCCATCACCCTAGTAGCCACTGGTTTGAAGTTGAGCAAGATAGACAACAACGAAAGCGTTGATCCAACTCTCTACAAAAGGTTAGTTGGAAGTCTGATGTACTTGACTACAACTCGGCCAGATCTGATGTTTGAAGTCAGCCTGATTAGCCATTTTATGGACTCTAAAAGACACTCACTGGCAAGTAGGCAAGAGAATCCTATGATATGTCAATGGCATGAGGAACCACAAAATTCACTATGCCAGACAAGACTAGCTTGAGTTAATTGGCTACACCGATAGCGATTGGGATGGTAGCATAGATGACCAAAAGAGCACTTCGAGATATGCCTTCCATTTTGGATTTAGAGTTGTTTCTTGGTCCTCGAAGAAGCAGCCAATTGTTGCTTTATCTACAGCAAAGGTAGAGTATGTTGTTGCCACCTCAGCCGCCTGCCAGGTAGTCTAGCTAAGAAGAGTTCTGTGTGAACTACATCATCTGCCCAAAGCAACAACAACAATATTTTGCGACAATAACTCTGCCATCGCACTCTTGAAGGACCCAGTATTCCACGTCTGAATGAAGCACATTGACATCCGATATCATTTCATTAGAGAGCTGGTGAAATTCAGCAAAGTACAGTTGTAGTTTTGTAGGTCCAAGGAGTAGCTAGCTGACATCTTCACAAAACCCTTGAAGGAGGAGGACTTTGCCAGATTGCGAGAAATACTGGGCATCAGAGAAATCATGAAGATCAATTTAAAGGAGGGTGTTGGAAGTATTAAATCAACCTTCATGCCCGCAAGTGCTTCGACACAAAGCATTATTAAAACTCCTTTGGAAGATGCTTCACTGCGAAGAAAAATTAAGATGCCCCCTAAAATCACTTTGTCATAAAGCATTTATAAAACGACTTCAAAAAATGCTTCTCCGTGAAGTAAATTCATTTTGCCCTCCAAAGTGGAAATTAGCCGAAGCAAAAATTTAAGCATGGGAATCGACGCATTAATTGTCCAAGCGTGCGAGTAGCTAGAGTGTTTGACGATTTGTCAGAAAGCCATTTCGACATTTATTTCTTGTCAGTTGGTTGGTGGATTTATCCCGCCTTCTATCCTCATTCCCCGCCTATAAATATTGGAGTCATTTTGTCATTTAGTAAGTAGTTCGAGAAGAGGAGGATAGAGGTTGGAGCAGAGTAGCAAAGAACAATAGCGAGCAGAGGGGCAGCCACAGACCTAGGGTTTCAACTAGTAGAATAGCAGAAGGGTGAAACCAACAGTTTCCAACAGCCGAAGAGTGGACTAGCACTCTCCAGATAAAACCCGTGTTTTTATCCTGTAAATGTTTATCTTGCAAAAGTTTGTATTCGCTTCAGAAGGAAACCTTTTGTAATCCGGCATTATTTTTAATATATAATATACTTATTTTGCAAATTCGGGTCTTCGCATATTCATCCTCTGGCTCGAAGCATTGTTTTGTCCTCAGACATCTCTCAACTAGGGTTTACCCCGAAGTAGAAAAAATACCTGTTCAATCAAGAAAGTATTTGGGTTTATTTGATTGTGTCGAAGCACACTCCGACACTTATCTTTCCAAAGTGATTTCACTTCGGAAGAAAACTATGCGAAGCAGTTGCTTCGCCAAGTTTTTCCCTTAATTTGTTTCACTCGGCAACTTCTTCTCGAAGTATTTACTTCGGGAACATTGTTTCCCGAAGTAATTTTACTTCGGCACTTTGTCCCCTAAAGTAGTTACTTCGGGTGTATTTTTCCTGAAGTAAATTTACTTCGGTGAAATTTCCCCCGAAGTGTTTACTTCGGAAGCTTGTTCCCCGAAGTAGATTTACTTTGGGAATAATTTCCCCAAAGTACATAATTTGGGAGAACTTTACCCGAAGCTCCCTCCCTTGCGTGAAAACTTTGCGAAGTATTTTCGCGACATGATTTTAAATCGCGATTTAAATTTTTTTTATTTCCTTCATTTTAGAGGTTCTTTTGTGAGTTCATGTTTGAAGAGTTATGTTAAAGTGAAAACATATTCCCTATATTATGATAGGTCCCCTGATCACTCTAAGTCATTAATTTTGTATTATGTGTGCATTTAAGAGTCCTTATAATTTATAATATATGTGTATTTAAGGCGGGTTTGAATGTTATTGGAAGCACTGACAATTCTTTATAAAACTTCTTAGTTTAGTGGTAGAAGGGTTAACTTTTAAATTTATTAATTAAAATTTTATTAAAATATAAAGTTTTAGTTTAAAATTAAATTTAAAATTTTAATTATAATTATTATAGATTATTTTTTAACATATAAAGAAATGAATTATGACTACAAATATTAAGTTTAATATGTTATCAATTTATTTAAAGTTTTAAAAACTATTTTATTAATTTAACAAGTGAGGTTAGTATATAATGTATGTTATTTAGTGTTATAAATAGGTTAAAAATACATGTTTTTATATATGTTTATAGTAAATTTTAAAATTTATTTTAACTTTTAAAAGTAGTAATATAAATTGTTAAAAATTGTTAGTATGTCATAGGAAGTTAGATTTACATCATCACACTCATAATTTTAAGTTTTTTAATGATTAAAATGTAACATTAAATTTTATTTAAAATTATTATTATTAAATTTAAATTATAATTATTAAATAAATAAATTCTTTTTAAACTTTTAAATAAACTTAATTATAAATAATAATTATGAATCATTTCATTGTTAATAGTAGAGAATTTGAATTGAAGGGTTAAGGTTCAAATAATGCAAGAAGGTGGGGTTTTATATAAGGCTTTTGTAATCAAGCATACAACAATGATTAAATAAATATGTATTGAGTAAAAAATATCCTTAATGAATGTCATTTTAGGGGTTTTATATAAGGCTTTTGTAATCAAGCATACAACCATGATTAAATAAATATGTATTGAGTAAACAATATCCTTAATGAATGTCATCTTCTATTAGGTATGGCTTTGTGTAAAAACATAACCATAAATATACTTTCAATATACTTTACTAAGAAAATAAAATCTTCATTTTATTTTTGATATTAAAATTTTTTTATGGTGTAAAGAGGGTGTACTAAGGTCCCCACTCTATGTCATAATCAAACTAGTTACAAAATATCTCCTAGAATGGGTGTCATTATATAAATTAGTCACATCCAGCTATATAGTTTATTGATAACCTAATAAATGATTGTTTGCTCTTGTTATATCATGTTAAGTTAGTTCATTAAATTTAAAAACTATTTAAAATTAAAATAAAGTTATGGATCTGTGTTTGTGCTCATTCCCTTTGAAAGTGGATTTTTTCTTTTCTAGATGTTATTTTTGTGTCATGTTTGAGTGGAATCATATCATCTTGTCATACCCTTCACCCCTGCCACCTATTTTCTAAAGTGTGTTAGTTGTTTTGTATTGTAGTCCTGTATACAATATAAAAAAAAATGATTGTATCTTTGGTAAATTATTTTTCAAAATGGATTGTTTTTCTTCTTATGCAACTAGGAGATTATGATTTTCACAGAGAAGAATACATATGTAGCAGTTTAACCAAAACCAAATTCTTTGCATATGGGTCTTCCATGGTTTCTTATTTTTTAGCAACTTATTACATAACCAGAGGTGAAAGTGGCAACATACAATAAATGAGTGGATTTGTGGATGCTTCTTCCTCCTGTTCCACTTCCTTTCAAAATTTTCCGGAAAACATTACTACGTGTCATGGCCTTATTTCCAAGGCTTGATATTCAATTGAGTTGAATATGCAGGAATATTTTTTTGAGATTTATCTCTTTTAAGAGGTTCTTTTGTGAGTTCATGTTTGAAGAGTTATTTTAAAGTGAAAATCTATTCCCAATATTATGATAGGTCCCGTGGTCACTCATTAATTTTGTATTATGTGCGCATTTAAGAGTGCTTCTAATTTATTCTATATGTGTGCATTTAAGGTGGGTTTGAATGTTAATAATTCTTTATAAAACTTTTTCCTAATGGATTTGGTAGTAGGAGGGTTAACTTTTAAATTTATTAATTAAAATTTTATTGAAATATAAAGTTTTAGTTTAAAATTTTAAATTTTAATTATAGTTATTATAGATTATTTGCTAACATATATAAAGGAACGTGTAAGGTCTCTATGAAGAATACATAGTTATTATAATTATTGAAATAAAAAGTTCTATCTTGTAAGGTTTTTGTGCAGAATTTTGTTGTGTAAAAATTGTAATTGTTCTATCCATGGTAAATTGTTCTACATACAGAGAATGTGGTACCTTTTTGAGATTGGGGTCTATGGTAGGTTCGTTGAGTCTTCAAGAAGTTCCTTTAGGGCTAAGTGTATCTGTGGTGTGTGATGTATTTCTGCTAGGTTGTCATATATCAAGGTTGGTGGTTTAGGTAATGTTGCTCAAGGGCCTAGGAAGGCTAGTCAATATAAAGTACAGGTAGTCCTCAAGTATGTAAGGATCAGTTTAATCAGCATAAGGTTGATTTTTGTAAAAGGTTTTGGGTCAACCTGTAAAACCTGGTACTCATGAAATAGTTTCTTATTTAAAAAAAAATGCAAAAAGAAATGAAATATGATTACAAATATTAAGTTTAATATGTTATCAATTTATTTAAAGTTTTAAATTTTTTCTTATGAATTTAAGAGGTGAGGTTAGTATATAATGTATCTTATTTCGTGTTATAAATGGGTTAAAAATACATGTTTTTATATGTTTATAGTAAAATTTAATTTTATTTTAACTTTTAAAAGTAATAATATAAATTGTGAAAAATTGTTAGTATGTCATGTTAAGTTAGATTGCATCATCACGCTAATAATTTTACGTTTTTTTTTTTTATGATTAAAATGTAGCATTAATTTTTATTTTAAAATTAAATTTAAATTATCGTTATTAAATAAATAATTTATTTTTAAAATTTTAAATAAAATTAACTATAAATAATAATTATGACTTATTTTCACTGTTCATTGTAGAGAATTTGAATTGGAGGGCTAAGGTTCAAATAATGCAAGGAGGTGAGGTTTTATATAACGCTTTGGTAATTAAGCATAATTAGATAAATATGTATTGAGTAAAGTTATTTTATATTAGCTATGACTTTGTGTCAAAACATTCATAAATATACTTTCAATATATTTTACTAAGAAAACAAAATCTTCATTTTGATTTTTGATATCAACCTTTTTTTTATGGTGTAAAGAGGGTGAAGAGAGGTCCCCACCCTATGTCATAATCAAACTAGTTACAAAATATCTCCTGGAATGGGTGTCATTATATAAATTAGTCACATCCAGCTATATAGTCTATTTATGACCTAATAAATGATTGTTTACTCTTGTTATATCATGTTAAGTTAGTTCATTAAATTTAAAAATTATCTAAAATTAAAATAAAGTTATGCTTTATATTTATTATAAAAAATGGTCAAGAAGTTTTCCCTTGCTTGTAAATTCTAAATTTACTTTAAAGTACTTGCAGCCAACCATGTTTATTATTTTTTATATTGGGTACCATCCAAAAACTACTATAAACATCTTGATAACTTATGTAGGATGTTTTGTGGTTCTCTTCTAGTAATTGTTTGGGATTCCACCATGTTTCCTAGGAGTATTGTTGTCTCCTCAAAAGCCATGGTAAGCTTGAAATTTTCAACACCCAAAATCAAGGTTGGTCCTTCTATGCTAAGTGGGTCATCAAAGCCCTTATGGGTAGTGAGGCATGAAATATTCTTATTCATCATTGTATCTATAAATATTCCCATTTTGGTAATAAGAGTTGGAGGGTCATGGGTTTTTCTTCCTTCTTTATTGCTTCTATGTTTATAAAAGTTACAATATTCTTTTTCATTAAGAACATTGGAAATCTTTGGAGACTGTTAGGTCTTTGCTAAGATGGATTTATCAAAGCTTTTGGTATGGCCTCTCCATTAACCATATGAATGTCTTATGGTCGCTTGTTATCACCTACGAGGGTTCTTCCATTTTGTAGGTTTCTTGGGTTTATGCATTTAGTTATAACTAATTTATTTTCTCATCCTCCCAAGAATTAAATCCCTTAGATGATTTATATTCAAATTTGGGATCAAGCACTCTTACAAGGACACAATTGAAGTCATGAAGGTCTCTCTTCTTGACTCCATGTTTCATATATGTTTTGTTTTCTCAATGACCTTGGTGGAAGGAAATGCAGTCGTATCCATATACTCCTTTACAAAATTACATGGCCCATTTAGGGTATGGATGGATATCTCCTTACCTTCCCATGATTAATAAGATTAATCGATGATGGAATGTCTCTTACTCTTAGTATTTTTGGATGCATATGGTTTAGATCATCTGGGATTCTTTCATAGATCCCAAAATTTCCTATTTTTCTTAGAGTCTTCTTCACCAAGGGATTCTTATTAGGGAGCATATTTGACATATAGGCATCATAAATGCTTCTTTCCCATTTTACCTTCAGTCTAAGGGCTTTATCTATCTTTTTGGATCTATTTTTGTACTCATTCCCTTTGGAAGTGGATTTTTTATTTTTCTAGATGTTATTATTATGTCATGCTTGAGTGGAATCATATCATATTATTATATCCCTCACCCTTTTCACCTATTTTTTAAAGTGTGTTACATGTTTTGTATGGTGGCATTGTAAAAAATATGGAAAACTAGAAATGATTGTATCTTTTGTATGTATTCTTCCTCTCTTCACATCCTTGCTTTTTAGAAATCTAATATTATTTCTTATTTATATTTTTACATTGTATTTTAGGCCAATAAGGTGACTATACGGATATCTTATCTTCAAGATCTTTTTGATCATTGGGAGAATGCTCTGTGCATTGTCAATCGAGTTTCTCTTCAAAATGATTATGTATAAAGTCACTCTAGATCCATGAAGTGTCATTGCTTGATCCCAAATTACACTCCTACCCTCGCTCAAGGTCATCCTCATTATAAATCTATCCTTGGTAACTTGATTAGTTCTATCTCTCCTTTGGATCCTTAGCTCGATGCCTAGGTCAAATCAATTTCTTTTGTATTTTCTATCAATCATGATCTATTTAGTCATGATTGAGAAGATGTGCTTGAGACTTCTTCATATGGATAGTGTTGGGATTCAATGTAAAATATTCATGTTATTATTGGATGGGATTCGATCATAGTGGTGTCTAAACGTACATAATAGTTCTACACCATTGTGAGTATTCCTCCTTTTTTGAAATTTCTCTTGCGGTGTATGCTTAAACATCATTTTTAGTATGTAATTATTTTTAGTGTATTTTTCCACTAGTTTTATAAGGCAGTTTTATTTAGGTGTTAGTTAATTTCTTGGTTTCTGATACTATTTTTATAGTGGTGATTTTTTATTAATGGCATTGGAAGTGTGGTACATTTATACGTATTTTTTTAATTTTTAAATGTGTTCTATTACTTATTTAATATAATATATTTTTTTTTGTTCCTCCAAACCTCGTAATGGGGAGAGAGATCCAAGGTTTAAATATTATGCCTCATCATACTGAACACTTGTCCCTTTCCTGGTGCTTTTAGTGGCATAAAATATTTAAAATGATTGTGGCATGGTGGTTATAGAGGCAAAATGTTCAAATATTTGTGTGGAAACTTCTGGTGTGGACATCATATAATACTATGGCGCCCATAAAATCTAGACAACCTACCTCGACAACCTACCTCGATTCATGGCAGCTACCAATTCCACCATGTAAAATTTAAAAAATATATGTGTTTTACATCAAATAAAAAATTATATATTTTATATAGTAAAATATTTATTATGATTATGTGTGTGTGATAAACCTCCATAACTGATGCTTATGTCTAAGCACTCACATCTTGGCCATGAACCCTTGTAAGATCAAGAACTAAACTTATCGATTAGATATTAACACATAGACATACAAATAATACCACACCTTCACACACACTCATCCATGCTATAATTTGAACCTTGGATCTCTCACTCAAACTATTACATTATTTCCTTAGGATAAAAAAATATTAGATATAAACCTTGAAAACCTAATTCTATGGTTAGTTATAGCTTTCCCATCTATGTGTACCATATGGCATTAATCACAAGATATTGTTATTTACGTATCCATAGGGTGGGTGGACATGGAATAGAGTCCATCTTGGCCTCTACTAGCACATAGTACATTCACCAATTACACTACATATTCTTAGGATGGACATAGGGAAATAAAGCCTATATTGACATCTACATTCACCAACTACACCATATATTCATAGGATGGACATAGGGAAATAGAACTTGGATTGACCTCTAAAAACAGACACAATAGTCACCAACTATACCTTAACAATAATTTTAAAATAAATTATCAATAGTCTAGTTATTTAACTTATTAAAATATTAAAAAATATTTATTTTGATAAATTTTAAATTGATGTAAATTTAATAAAATGATAAATAATATTATAATTTTAAATAATTATTAAGAATTTGAATAGAGAAGATCGTGTAAGACAAACCAATACTTATTTAAGGTTAAAGAAAAACTTGTAAGCATACAATTCATATTCTAAAAAAAAATAAATATGAAAGCTAATAAAATATAAATAACTTGTTAATTGCTAAAATAAGAAGTGAATGACCCAATAAATCATTTTTTAAGTTAATAATATTCATTAAGATTAGATTATTAGTTACTTTATAATTAAATTTAAACTCAAAACTTATGCGTTATATATGTGATTAATATTAAAATTATAGCTTAAAAAGACAAAGATAAATTGTGTATGGTTTCGTTATTTTTTAAAATAACATATATTATATAAATTATTATAATATATTGCTAGTTATTTATAAAATTTAAAATTATACAAAAAAAAAAATTATTAATAGTAGAAGGGTTTTAAATGGTCCCGGAATCTACTATAAGTAGGGTTTTGAAAGGTACCTCCAAACCTTATATCTAGTAATAAGACATCAAGAAATACTGAAGAAAAATAGCATAATAAAAAATATATTATTGGTTAAAAATAAATTTACAAATAAAAATTGCCTAAACCGAAGCATTTATCACCTAATATAAAAGAAGAATATGGAAATCCTATCATCACAATTAATAAATCCATCCAAAAAATAACATGACCTCATAAAAATAGTTGTTTTACAAAAATAACACTAGAAATCCATAGCATAAAAACCATCTAGGAGATCTGCATAATAAATTTCATGAAAGCTACAAATCTTGCATCCCACTCTGAGAATAGTTGATGCCCATAGAGACCCTTAATACAAACACAAACTAGGAAACCTGCACAATAAAATAGCACACGAAAACCCCCTCTTGTCCTATACAGGATGCAAATTCCTAGAGCCCTTCACCAGAAGGTGCTTGGAAGCAAAAAATACCTAAACAGTCGACGCTCAAGCCCCCAACCACAAAACTAGTCTAGCCATTCACCCACCAACAAGGCTAGTAGTTGTAACTCCTTCAACTGACCCAGCCTACTATCCTATTGCTTTAGCCAAACTAGAAAACCCTACCATACAAAGCAAACCAAACAATATTCCTTTAATTGCACGGAAGTTTTAAAAAATTAAGATCCTCTCTGGAATCCCTCATAGCTGCAAGACTCTTAAGGTTTACCCTTAGAACTGTAAAACTCTTAGGATTTGCCTTCAATGATATAAAAAATAAATATGAATTACAATGAATTTAATATTTGAGTCACATATTCCATCTTAGAAATATATTAATTTAAATATTATATTAAAAAATTATTGAAAACAACTAATAATATAATTATATGAGCTTTCATTTAGACCACTATATTTATTAATAAAAAAAGAAATATGGTAAAGCATGACTTAAAAAATATAAACTATTTTTTGATTCACCAGATCGCAAATGCGCAAGTGAAGAGCATACTCCTAGTGTTATAGCATTTCTGACTCACCAGATCACATTACATGGCAAGTGAAGAGAATAATACCAGTAAAAAATATGTTTTTGAAAACAAAAAAGATATTAACACAAGTTAGGAAAGGAACAAAAAAATGAAATTAAATTTTATTCTAAAAAAAAAAGTAATTCAACATCAAAAATTTGAATGTGTTTTGACCTATGGGTCTCATCAGCAGAGTGTGAGTTTAGAATAAGTACAAAACTTATATATATAATCCTAACTCTAGTGGGGAGCCATAATGTATTACTTTTAATTCTTTTTTAAACCCATAAAAAAATAAATAATCCAGATTTATAGACCAAATGATACACCCAGGGTCATACCCCAAGAAAAAATACCCCTCCAAATACAAAAATTTGCATTAAAAATTATATTAAAAATATATTAAAAATGAAATATACATAGTGGATAAAACATGTTTTAAAAAAAATTAATTTTACAAAGATAAGCTCTCAAGGGTTTTTTGTTCCTCCAACAAATGATGCCAAGAGCAATGTGTTTGATCTCTCTATATTTTCTTTATTTTTCAAACATTGGATAAATAATATATATGCAGATTCAAAGATATTTAACAAAATTGCAGTTGTCTAACTTCTAAATAAGAGGAATTTTTTTTATTTTGGTTCCATGTATGCATGTTTCTCACTCTAAAAATCTGGTCAAAAATGAAGTCCTACCATCAAATTTAACTTTATCAAACAAAGGCAAGAGAAAATTAATTTGATATCCCCTAGCTCTGAGTCTATTAATTTTTTTTATCATAAATAAATCCATCCCTAGAGCTTTATCTAACCAAAAATATGTTGAGTTCACTCATGATAAATGATTTTTATTAATGAACTAGATGATGGGAGGAGGTAGGGATTTATTGGTAGGCATTCATCGGCTTCTGAAACGATTTGATGTAAAGAATTCTAGTTTGAGAAAAATTAGGTCCCTTAAAAAATGTAGTATCTAGAAGTGTTACTTCAAAATCAAAATTAAAGGAAGTAATTTTAATATTATCATAGAAGGAACCATAGGCAACAAGAAAATTATTAATATCCTCCTTAGGGCCATGCCAAAATCCAATGGCATCATCAACAAATCTTTTATAAAATAAAATTTTTTCCATAAAAACATTATTAAATACGTATTTTTCTAGATGACAAAGAAATAAATACACATTAACTACAACAAAATCACTTTCCATGGTTGTTCCTCATATATTACTATATTTTTTCCCTTTGAATTCCAAGTAGTGTTGTGTTAACACTATCTCTGTAATCGTTATCATAAAGTTTGTCTTGGTCGAATCAAATTCATTCCTCAAAAATTGATGGATGGATATAAATATTTGAGAGGTGGGGACGCTAGAATAGAGGCTCTTGACATGAAAATGGAAATGAGTTATATCTTAATGAAATGTACGACCATGAAAATATTTTATTAGAGATATGAAATTGAAGAGATGATTTTTTTATTTCACCAAAATTAGCAAGAAGAGATGATCAAGCCATTTGGAGGAAGGTTCAAGAATGAAACCATAGTAGGAATAGATGGGTCAATCACAAAGCCTGGGCTTGTGGATTTTTAGGAGTAGGTAAAATATACACACTCTGGTAGAGGATGGTATTATATAGATCATAAATTTCCTATGGTTTTCTAAAAGAAAATTTCTTCTAAAATCCCAATCAAGCAAGTCTTGGAGCTGATAAAAAATATCTTGCTAGAGGACTTTGTTCACTTCAGAGTAAAAATTTTGATCTGAAAGCTAGGAAAAGACTTCTAAAATGTACCAGTCCATGGATAAAACATAAATACCTAAGTTTTTATCTACAAGACTAATGAAAATGGATTTGTCATTGACAAGGGAACAAATGGTATGCCAAATGTGGGATGGAAAAACATGTTGGTGGGTGGGATTAGTAGTAGATAATTTTTTCTTGAGGAATATTTCACCAATGCCAATAATTTATTCTAGAGGATTATAAAACTATGAGGTATTAAATCTTGGGTTGGAAACAGAAAAAGGATCAATTGGCTAAAGCAGTTTTGGAAGGCCACCTCTTGATCCAAAGAACCATTCAAGACAAAGACATCTACAAAATATTGAAAAATTCTATTTTAAAACCTCTTTGACCATGGGAGGAAGAACATGGAAGAACTTTAAACCCAATTTGAGGGCCTCAATTTATTTCTAGGTAAGTTCTATGGAGGAAAAATTATGGACAACAAGATTTGTGATTTTACCATCCATAGCCTGAATAGTACTCTGTAAAAATACTGATGGCCAAAATCTTGTGGGCTAAAAAATGTAGACCAAGGGCTTATTTTTTGTTTCCATCACTATTTTTGTGATGGGAAAATCCCTTCCCTTGCTGATTCTTATTAGATGGCATGAAAACCTTTCTCAGATTATCGAAACCAAAGTTGTGGAAATTTCTTCTATTATCCTATTGCAATTATTGTTGCACATAGGGAGTGTGGTTTTGGAAGTTTTGTACCTTCTTTTATTTTTTGGATAAGGGTCCCAAAAGTTTAAATTATGCCCCTATTGTTGTTGTTGTTGCCTTTGTTGTTGTTGTTTCAACTATTTATTCTTTTTTTGTGGTTGTCATTGTTGTTTATTTCCATGTTGTGGATGTTTCCATGATTGAATTTTTTGTGTAGTAGAGGCTCTTTGGTTTGAACCTCTATTTTGAATTCTATTCTTGATGTCTTGTATTGAAAATGTATTTTGTGCACCTGTGATTAGTTTTTTCAAACGATCAATTTGCTGCTTGATTCCTATTTTAACCATGTTGGCTACACTTTCTCTAACTTCTAACATATTAAGTTCTAAGATTTATGAAGTAAAATTCTCTCAAGAAGCATTGAATTTATCTTGTATATATTTTTGGATTTGCATTTCAAATCTCGAATCCTAAATATTTATCTCAAAAATCTCTTTAATCTGGGATTTCTATTCCAATAAAATTTCTTGATAAATTGTCTTATATTTATTTATGAAATCTGCAATAATTTCCTTAATTGTCGGTAATAAAATATTGCAAATATAATAATTGGAATTAGTAATTTATCTATATAATTTTTGAAATTAAAGATATATAATTTAGCCATTTCCAAGAATTTTTTTTGTGAGGGCCTATAACTCATCAAAAAATTATTTATTAACATCTTCATTTGGAATTTTAAGATGTGGTTTTTTCATTCGTACGCTATGGGAAACAATACCTTTGCCAAAATTCTCTTCAAAATGGGCTAGCCTGGAATGGCATTTTTCTACCTTTCTACTCAAAATCTTGAACTCTTCAAACCTTATTTTCAACAACTTGTCCAAAGACTATAGACATGGAAGAATGCCATGCATTGCATTGATTCCATCTATGAAGGTCCTTCTATAATGTGTACAAGGAACTCTTCCATTTTGAGAAAAAAATATTGTTTGTGTTAGACCTCTCCAAAAATATTCCATTTTATCTATGCTAAAGACCCGTTCTTCAAGCTCCCAATTTTTCTACCATGAACCCTCTTTCCATAGATGCTTGTGAGGAAGACAAACAAGACAACTATGGGGAATATCAGGAACTATGGAAGAGGATGCAATATCTAAAAGGTCAATAACTGGTAAAGTAGCATGTGTCATTAATGGGTAAACTCATTAATAAAAAAATGGTAAAGCAGTACTATAAAAATATAAACTAATTTTTTATTCACTAGATCATAAATGTGTAAGTGAAGATCATACTCCTAGTACTATAGGATTTTTGATTCATCAGATCACATTACACGGTAAGTGAAGAGCATAATACCAGAAAAAAATATATTTTGGAAAATAGAAAAAAATATTAACACGAGTTATGAAAAGAACAAAAAACACAATTAAATTTTATTTTGAAAAAAGAAGTAATACAATATCAAAAATCCGAATGCATTTCGACCTATGGATCTCATTAGTGAAGTTTGATTTTAGAAGAAGTACAACACTTCTTAATAAAATCCTAACTATAGTGGGGTAGCCATAATGTATTAGATGTAGGATAAAAAAATTATTTTTTAAACCCATAAAAAATAATAAAGACTGTAGGTTTATAGACCAAACGATAAACCCAGGCTCATACCCAAAAAAAATTTACCCACCCAAATAAAAAAACTTGCATTAAAATTTACATTAAAAATACATTAAAAATATACATTAAAAATGCAAGATATATAGAAGATAAAACATGTTTTAAGAAATTTCTTTTTACAAAGATATGCTCTCTAGGGCTTTTTGTTCCTCCAAAAAATTATGCCTCAAGAAAAGGGACGACCATGTAAATATTTAATTAGAGATATGGAATCTAAGAGATGATTTTTTTGTTCAAAAAAAATTGGTAAGAGCAGATGATGAAGGCATTTGAAGGCAGGTTCAAGCATGAAACCATAGTAGGAACACATGGGTTGATCAGAAAGCCTAGGCTTATGGATTTTGAGGAGAAGGTAAAATACACACACTCTGGCAGAGGATGGTGTTACCTGGAGCATAAATTTCTTGTGGTATTCTTAAATAAGATTCCTCCTAAAAACCCAATCAAGCAAGTCTTGGAGCTAATAAAAAATTTCTTGCCAGGGAACTTTTTTCACTTTAGAGTAAACATTTTGATCTAAAAGCTAGGAAAAGCCTTCTAAAATATACCAGTCCATGGATAAAATATAAACACCCATGTTTTATCTATAGGTCTAATGACAATGAATTTGTCATTGGCAAGGGACAAAATGGCAGACCAGATGTGGGATGGAAAAGCACATTGGTGGGTGGGATTATGAGCAGATAATTTGTTATTGAGGAATATTTCACCCATGACAATAATTTCTTCCAAAGGCTTATAAAACTGTCAAGGATTAAAAATTAGTTTGGAAACACAAAAAATATCAATGGGCTTAAGCAATTTTGGAGGGCCACATCTCTGTCTAAAAAACCATTCAAGATGAAGATGTCTACAAAATGTTGAAAATTACTATTGTAGAACCTCTTTGGCCATAGGAGGAGGAACAGTGAGGAAATTTAAACCCAATATGAGGGCCTCAATTTCATTTTGGGTAAGTTATTTGGAGGAAAAATTATGGACAACAAGATGTGTGATTTTGCCATCCATAACCCAGATAAGACTACAATAAAAATACTGATGACCAAAATCCTGTGTGCTAAAATTTATGAACTAAGGGGTTATTATTGGGTTTCATTGCTATTTTGGTGATTTAAGAACCCACGCCCTTGCTGCTTCTAAAAATATGGGGTAAAACCCTTACTCGGATTTCTGAAACTAGATTTGTGAAAATTTCTTCCACTATCTTGTAATTACTGTTGCACATAGGAATTGTGGTTCTCAAAGTTTATCGCCTTATTTTGTCTTCTTGGATAAGGGCCTTAAAAGTTTAAATTTATGATCTTGTTGTTTTTGTTACCTTTTTTCTTGTTGTTTCATCTATTTATTCCTTTGTTTTGGTTGACGTTGTTGTTTGTTTCCATTTTGTGGATGTTATTGTGATTACCTTTTCTATGTAGTAGGGGCTCTTTGGTTTAGACCTCTATTGTGACTTATTATCTTGTTGTCTTGTGCGATAAATTTATTTTTTTCACGTGTGATTAGTTTTTCCAAACGATCAATTTTTTTCTTGATTTCTCTTTTAACCATGTCGAATACACTTTTTGTAGTCTGACACATTAACTTGGGGTATTTTTGAAGCAGAATTCTCTTGGGTAGCTTTGGTGTTCTCTTGTATATATTTTTTGATTTGCATTTCAAATATTCGAGCATGAAGCTTTCCCTCAAAAATATCTTTAATCTAGGATTCCCATTAGAAATTGTCTTATATTTATTTATGGAATCTGTAAGAATTTTCTTAATTTATAGTAATAAAATAAAATTCAAACTGGGCTTGAATGGAATGGTATTTTTCTACCTTTCTAATCAAAATCTTGAATCTTCAAACCTTATTTCCAATAGCTTTTTCAAATACTCTATACATGGAGGAATGCCACACATTGCACCAATTCCATCTACGAAGGTCCTTCTATCCTGTTTACAAGGTACTATTCAATTTTAAATAAAAACTTATGTTTGTGTTAGACCTTTGCAAAAATATTCCATTTTATCTGTTTTGAAGACCCATTCTTCAAGCTACCAAATTTGGTGCTATGAATCATCTTGCAGTAGACTCTTGCGAGGAACACGAATAGGGGAACTATTAGGACTATCATGGACTATGAGAGAGGATTTAATATCTAAAATGTCAATAACTAGTAGAGCAGTGTTCACCATTAATGGGTAAACTCATAAATAAAAAAGAAACATGGCAAAGTAGTACTCTAAAAAGATAAACTAGTTTTTGATTCACTAGATCGAAAATGCTCAATTGAAGAACATACTTTTAGTGCTACAAGATTTTTGATTCACCAGATCACATTACATGGAAAGTGAATATTATAATACGAGTAACAAATACGTTTTAGAAAATAAAAAAAAAATTATAACATGAGTTAGGAAAGGAATAAAATACACGAAATTGAATTTTATTCTAAAAAGAAGTAATACAATATCAAAAATCTAAACGCGTTTTGGCCTATGGGTCTCATAAATGAAGTATGATTTTAGAATAAGTACAACACTTATTTATAAAATCCTAAATCTAGTGGGAGAGCCATAATGTATTACACGTGGGATGAAAAAATTCTTTTTTAAACCTATAAAAAAAAATAAAGACCACAGGTTTATAGACCAAAAGGTAAACCCAGACTCATGCCTCAATAAAAATTACCCATCCAAATACAAAAACTTGCATTAAAAATGTATTAAAAATTCATTACAAATGCATAAAAAATTATATTAAAAATGCAAGATACATAGAGGATAAAACATGTACAAAATTTTATTTTTACAAAGATAATATCTCAAGGGCTTTTTATTCCTCCAAAAAATGATTCCTTGAGCAATGTGTTTGAGCTCTCTATATTTTCTCCATTATAAAAAATTGGAGAAATAATATTTGTGTTGATTCGAAGATCTCTAACAAAATTACAGTTGTCCACTTTTAAAATAAGTGAAATTATTTTTACTTTGGTTCAATGTCTACTTGTTGCTCACTTCAAAATTTTGGCCAAAAGTGAAGGCCTACCATAAAATTTAACTTTCTCAAACAAAGACTAAAGAAAACTAATTTGATATCCCCTAGATCTGGGCCTGTTAAAAAACTTACTTTTAATAGAAATAAATCCATCCTTGGAGCTTTCTCTAACCAAAAATCTATTGATTTCACTCATGATAAAGGCATTTTCTTAGGAACTAGATTATGAGAGAAAGCAGGGATGTACTGGTAAGCATTATTCGACTTATAAAATAATATAGTGCAAATAATTCCAGTTTGAGCAAAATCAGGTCCCTTAAAAAATGTAGGATCCAAAAGTGCTACTTAAAAATAAAAAATAAAGGAAGTAATTTTAATACTATCATATAAGGAACCATAGGCAACAATAAAACCACTAATATCCTCCTTAGGGACATGCCAAACTCCAATGGAATCATCAATGTATCTTTTATAAAATAAAATATTTTCCATAACAACATTATTAAATACCTGTTCCTCTAGATGGCAAAGAAATAAACAAGCATAAACCACAATAAAATTACTTCCCATGGTTTTTCCTCTTATCTTCTTGTATGTTTTCCCTTTGAATTCCAAGTAGTGTTGTTTTAACAATATCTCTGCAAGCCTTACCACAAATTTTTTCTTGGTCGAATCAAATTCATTCCTCAAAAAATGATGGATGGTTGCCCATCCTTGAGAGGTCGGGATGCTAGGATAGAGTCTTCCAAAATCAAAATAGAAAATAATGATGTCCTGAGGAAAGGTACAACCATGCAAATATTTAACTAGAGATATGGAATCTAAGAAATGATTTTTTTATTTCAACAAAATTAGCAAGAGTAGATGATGAAGCCATTTAGAGGCAGGTTCAATCATGAAACCATAGTAGGAACATATGGATCAATCAGAAATATTGGGTTTGTAGATTTTGGTAAGTAGGTAAATGACACACACACTATTAGAGGATGGTGTTACCTTGAACATTAATTTCCTATGGTTTTTTGAAAGTAGATTCCTCCTAAAATCCCAATCAAGCAAGTATTGGAGCTAATAGAAAATATCTAGGTAGGGGATGTTCACTTTAGAGTAAATATTTTGATCTAGAAGCTGGGAAAAGCATCCTAAAATGTACCATTCCATGGATAAAATACAAACACCCAAGCTTTTATCTACAAGTCTAATGACAATGGATTTGTCATTATCAAGGTAACAAATGGTAGACCAGATGTGGGATAGAAAAAGTATGTTGGTGGGTGGGATTAGCAAAAAATAATTTATTATTGAGGAATATTTCACCCATGCCAATAATTTCTTCCAAATGTTTATAAAATTGTGAGGTATTAAAAATTGCATTGAAAGGATCAATGGGATTAAGTGATTTTGGAGGGCCAACTCTCTGTCCAAAAAACCATTTAAGAAGAATACGTCTACAAAATATTGAAAATTCCTATTTTAGAATCTCTTCATTCATGGGAGGACGAATAGGTAGGAAATTTAAACCTAAGCTGAGGATCTCAATTTCATTCTGGGTAAGTTCTATGGATGAAAAATTATAGATAGCTAGATTTGTAATTTTACCATCCATAGCCCAGATAGAACTCCGATAAAAAATTTCATGACCAATATCTTGTAGGTTGAAAATTGTGTATCAAGGGGTTATTTTTTATTTTCATTGCCATTTTGGCAATGGAAGAACCCCTTACCTTGTTTCTTCTGAATAGATGGGGATCAACCCTTGCTCGTATTCTCAAAACTATAGTTGTGGAAATTTATTTCATTGTCCTATTCCTATTGCTGCTGCACATAAGAAGTGTGGTTCAGGAAGTTTATTTTCTTATTTCATCTTCTTGGAGAAGAGACCAAAAATATTAAATTATGCCCCTATTGTTGTTGTTGGCCATTTTTTTGTCATGATTGCATTTTTTGTGTAGTAGAGGCTCTTTGGTTTGGCCCTCCATTCTGACTTCTATTCTTGTTGTCTTGTGCCAAAAATTTATTTTGTGCACATGTGATTAGTTTTCCAAATGATCAATTTGCTAATTTATTTCTCTTTTAATCAATTTGGTTACACTTTCTATAGATTTTAACATATTAACTTCTTTGATTTCTGAAGAAACATTCTCTCAAGTAACATTTGATTTCCCTTGTATATCTTTTTGGATTTACATTTTAACTCTCCAAGCCTGAATATTTCCCTCAAAAATATTTTTTAATATGGGATTCCCAATCCAAAGCAATTTCCTAATAAATTATCTTATATTTATTTATAAAATCTATAAGAATTTTGCTTAATTGTTGGCAATAAAATATTGGTAATCTAATCATTGGCCCGAGAAGCTAATTTCTCTCTATATTTTTTGAAATTATAGATATGTAATTTAGCCATTTCTAAGCAAAAATTGTTTATTAATATCTTCATCTGGAAGCTGAAAACATGGTTTTTCCATTCGCAAGCTATTGTAAATAATACTTTTGCCCAAATTCTCTTCAAATTGGGCTAGCCTGGAATTTCATTTTTCTAACTTTCTACACAAAATCTTGAATTCTTCCAACCTTATTTTCAATAGCTTTTCCAAAGACTCTGGACATGGAGGAATGCCATGTATTGCACTGATTCTATATATGTAGGTCCTTATATCCTGTGTACAAGGAACTCTTCCATTTTGAGCAAAATAAAATATGTGTTAGACCTCTACAAAAATCTTCCATTTTATCAGTGTCAAAGACCCATTCTTCAAGCTCCCAAATTTGATTCCATGAACCCTATTGCCATAGACACTTGCAAGGAATATGAACAAAAGAATTGTAAGGAATCGTCTATGGCAAGGAATATGAACAAAAGAATTGTAAGGACTCTTAGGAACTATGAGAGAGCATTCAATATCTAAAGGATCAATAATTGGTAGATCAGAGTACACCATTAATATGTAAACTAATTAATAAAAAAGAAACATGGTAAAGCAGTACTCTAAAAATATAAACTAGTTTCTGATTCACTAGATAACAAATGTACAAGTGAAGAGCATACTTCTAGTGCTACAGGATTTCTAATTCACCGGATCGCATTACACAAGTGAAGAGCATAATACCTATAACAAATACATTTTAGAAAATAAAAAAAAAATATTCACACGAGTTAGGAAATTAAATTTTATTCCAAAAAGAAGAAATAATACAACATCAAAACTTTGAATGTGTTTCTACCTATGGGTATCATCAGCAGAGTGTGAGTTTAGAAGAAGTACAATACTTATTTATAAAATCCTATCTCTAATGTAGGCGCCATAATGTATTCCATAATGTATTATGTTTGGGATACTTTTTTTTTTTAACCCATAAAAAAAAATAAAGACCACAGGTTTATAGACCAAACAGTAAACCTAGGCTCATACCCCAAGAAACATTACCCGCCCAAATATAAAAACATGCTTTATAAATGCATTAGAAATTACATTAAAATGCATTACGGTCTAAGAAAAATAAAGTCCCTTAAAAAATGTAGTATCCAAAAGTGTTCCTTCAAAATCAGAAATGTAGGAAGCAAGAAAGATGTGAAGATCCTCCTTAGGGCCATGCCAAAATCCAATGGCATTATCAATGTATCTTTTATAAAATAAAATATTCTCCATAAAAACATTATTAAACACCTTTTCCTCTAGAGGACAAATAAATAAACAAACATAAATCGCAAAAAAATTACTTCCCATTGTTGTTCCTCTTATTTTCCTGTATGTTTTCCCTTTGAATTCCAAGTAGTGTTGTGTTAAAACTATCTCTGCAATCCTTACCAAACATTTTGTCTTGGTTGAGTCAAATTCATTTCTCAAAAGTGATAGATGACTACCAATCCATTGGAGGTGGGGATGTTGGGATAGAGACTCTCAACATAAAAAGAGAAAATAATGATATCCTAAGGAAATTTATGACCATGCAAATATTTAATTAGAGATATGGAATCCAAGAGATGATTTTTTTCAACAAAATTGGCAAGATCAGATGATAGAGGTAGGTTCAAGCATGAAACCATAATAGGAAAATATGGGTTAATCGTAAATACTAGGATTGTGGATTTTTGGGAAGTAGCTAAAAGACACACACTCTGGTAGAGGATGGTATTACCTAGAGCATAAATTTCTTGTGGATTCTTGAAAGTAGATTCCCCTAAAAATCTAATGAAGCAAGTTGTGGAGCTGATAAAAAATATCTTGCCAGTGGATTTTGTTCACTTTAGAGTAAAAATTTTTATCTGAAAGCTGGGAAAAACCTTCTAAAATGTACCATCCATGGATAAAACACAAACATCCAAGTTTTTATCTACAATACTAATGACAATGGATTTTTAATTGGCAAGGGAACAAATGGTAGACAAGATGTGGGATGAAAAAGCATGTTGATGGGTGGGATTCGCAGTAGATAATTTATTATTGAGGAATATTTCACCCATACCAATAATTTCTTCCAAAGGTTTATAAAACTATGAGGAATTAAAACTTGTATTGGAAACACGAAAATGATCAATGGGTTTAAGAAGTTTTGGAGGCTACCTCTCGGTCCAAAGAACCATTTAAGATGAAGATGCCTAAAAAACTTTGAAAACACCTATTGATAGTTCACAATGACATTGAGAGGGGGGGTGAATTAGTGTAGCTATTTAAAATTCAAGTCTACAACTCTTAATTCCGAAACAATGAAAACTTAAGATCAGATAAAGCACATATACCAAAAGAGCATTCCACAACACACGATGTAACAATGTTCACCAATTTGGCTACTCCTAAAAAATTACTGCTTGGACTCCTATCCAAATCCAGTGTTTGCAAAATAAAAATTTTACAAACAATTTACTAGCACCCACTGGAAGGAGCACCAACCCTTGGTTTATCTGCACCAACAGAAAGGAGCACCAACCCCTGATTCCAAGCACCAACTCAGACTGCAATTCTGAAACTATATGTTTGACATAAAAATGTCTTTGTTTAGACAAGACCCTATCTGGTCTATTGCTCTCTCGGCTCTCCTTAACACTCTCTTATGACATGCACTCTTCAGCCTTTGTTCAGAACTCTAATTCTTCATGCAGATCTCCTTTTATAACCTTTTCTCTATAACTACACTTGTAACTGTTGTAACTTCTCCTGTAACTGCACCTATAATTGTCATACCGACTTCTCCTATAACTACACCTAAAACTGTCGTATCGACCTCTTATGTAACTACACCTGTAACTGTCGTATTGACTCCTTCTGTAACTGCATTTGTAACTATTGTACTGACTTCAGTTAACTGTCACATACCTTCTTTCAGCTAGTTTTTCTTCTTAGATCGTGTCGAAGTGACCTGTCATGAAATCGTGACACTTTTGCATCTTTGACATATTCTCATCTTGTACATGCGAAAACACAACATGTTGTGATATTGCGACACTTTCTCTCCTTTGCTCTTTCTATTGCCTTCAGTTCACGAAAACCCAACATGTCACGATATTGTGACACTTTTTCTTCTAGACTCTCTCTCCTACATTCGGGTCATGAAAACTCGACATGTGAAATTGTGACACTTTTTCTCTCAAAATATTTCTCCTGCAACATGTCATGAAATCGTGACACATTTTCTCTCGAACTCTCTCTCCTGCATCATGTCAAAAAATCATGACACTTTTTCTCTCAGACTCTCTCTCTTAAAACATGTCGCGAAATCACAACACTTTTTCTATCCGTACAATCTTCCTTGCAATATGTCATGAAATCACAACACTTTTTCATCCGTACAACCTCTCTTCATTTTGGATCACAAAAATGAAACATGTCATGAAATCGTGACATCTTTTTCTCTCTCCTCATTCTCTTTGATTTGGACTGCAAAAATGAAACATGTCGCGAAATCGTGACATCTTTTTCTCTCTCCTCTTTCTCTTCACTTTGGACCACGAAAATGAAACATGTTGCGAAATCATGACATATTTTTCTCTCTCCTATTTCTCTTCGCTTTGGACCGTGAAAATGAAACATGTCGCGAAATCACGACATTTTTTTCTCTCTCCTCTTTCTCTTTGCTTTGGACCGTGAAAATGAAACATGTCGCAAAATTGCAACATTTTTTTCTCTCTCCTCTTTCTCTTCGCTTTGGACCTTGAAAATGAAAAATGTTGCGAAATCATGACATATTTTTCTCTCTCCTCTTTTCTTCGCTTTGGACCGTGAAAATGAAACATGTCATGAAATTGTGACAGTTTTTCTTTCTTGCTTTTTCTCTTCGAACATGTCGTGAAATTGCGACAGTTTTTCTTTCTTGCGCTTTCTCTCAAAACATGTCATGATATCGCGATAGTTTTGCTTTCTTGTGCATTTTCTCCAAACATGTCATGATATCATGATATCACGATAGTTTTTCTTGCTTGCGCTTTTTCTCCAAACATGTCGCGATATCGCGACAATTTTCCTTTCTTGCTCAACATGTCGCGATATCGCGACAATTTTCTTCCTTGTGATTTTCTTTTGATTTTTAGCATTTTTAGCATATGGGTCACTTCAAATTTTTTGGATAATCACTGTACATACTCTGAAGAACCTCTTAACTCCTGTATACTTCATCAACTAATCTGTCTGACTTCCTGTACACTTCATTAACTGTAACTCCTGTATACTTCATCAACTGATTTGTCTAACTGCCTGTACACTTCATCAACTGATCTTTCTGACTATGTTGACAATAATGACAATACTTTTGTTGCAACTTGCTCAACACCTATTTTAGATCCTCTTTGGCCATGGGATGAGGAACTGGGAGAAAATTTAAATCCAAGTTGAGGGCATCAATTTCATTCTAGGTAAGTTCTTTGGAGGAAAATTATGGACAACATGATTTGTAATTTTACCATCCATAGCCTAGACAAGACTCTAGTAAAAATATCGATGGCCAAAATCCTATGGGCTAAAAATTTTAGACCAAGCAGTTATTTTTGGTTTCCATCACCATTTTAGAAATGTAAGAAACCCTGCCCTTACTGGTTTTTAACAAATGGGGCAAAACCCTTTATCACATTTTCAAAACAAGAGTTGTGGAAATTTCTTCCATTATCCTATTGCAATTGTTGTTGCACTAGGAAGTGTGGTTCTGGAAGTTTCTTCCCTTCTTTTGTCATCTTGGAGAAAGGTCCTAGAATTTTAAATTATGCCCTTGTTGTTTTTCTACCTTTGTTGTTGTTGTTTCAACTATTTATTCCTTGGTTGTGGCTATCATTGTTGTTTATTTTCATGTTGTGGATATTGTTGTGATTGCATTTTATATGTAGTAGAGGCTTTTTGGTTTGGACCTCTATTTTAAATTATATTATTGTTTTCTTATGCCAAAAATTTATTTTATGCACCTATAAATAGCTTTTCTATATGATCAATTTTTTTCTTGATTTCTCTTTTAACAAAGTAGACTACACTTTCTATAACTTCTGAAATATTAACTTTTGGGATTTCTAAAATAGTATTCTCTTGAGAAGCTTTGGATTTATCTTGTATATCTTTTTGTATTTCATTTCAAATATCCAAGCCTAAAGCTGTCCCTCAAAAAGCTCTTTAATCTGGGATTCTCATTCCAAAGCAATTTCCTGAGAAATTATCTTATATTTATTTACATAATCTGCAAGAATTTCTTTAATTTCCAAAAATAAAATATTGGAAATATAATCATTGGATTGATTAGATAATTTATATTTATATTTTTGAAATTATAGATATATAATTTAGCCATTTCCAAACAAAATTTTTATGTGAGGGTCTTTGACTCACAAAAAAAATATTTATTAATATCTTCATTTGGAAGTTGAAGATGTGGTTTTTCTATTCGTAGGCTATGGGGAACTGATGCAGGAGCATCCAAAAGCACCAGCAGTAGAAGCATCCAGTAGCAGGAAGGCCAGTGCTGAAGAATTGCCTAAGGAAGAAAAACATCATGATTTCACGACGTGTCATGAAATTGCGACAGAAAATGACAAGGAGAGCTAGGAGAAAAACCTATCACGATATCGCGATAGAAAATTGTCACAATATCACGACACGATGAGGAGACAGAAGGCGCAGGGCAAAAATGTCACGATTTCATGACATGTGAAATCGTGACCAAAAACCGCCAGGAGGAGGAGCAGTTGGGAATGTCGCAATTTCGTGACATGTCGCAAAATCGTGACAAAAATGCAGTAGAAGGGAAAGGCAACGAAAATGTCACGATTTTGCAACATGTCGCGAAATCGCGACATCGAAGCAGAAGGCAGAGGAAGGTAGAGGAAGTGTCACAATTTCATGACACGTCACAAAATCACGACAGAAGCAGACAAGGAAGGGAAGGAGGAGAAAATGTTGCAATTTCACATGTCAAGAAATCGCAACCAAAGGAGCAGAAAGAAGCCAAGGAGGAAAATTGTCGCGATTTCGTGACATGTCACAAAATCATGACCTAAAAGAGCGAGAAGGCATAGAGGGAAGAAGACGTCGTGATTTCATGACTTGTCACGATTTCGCGATGCGAAGGAGAAGGATAAGGCGAAATGAGAGGATGTCACGATTCATGACCCGCAGGAGTGAAAGGAACCTAGAAGAGAAGATGTCATGAAATCGTGACATGTCACGATTTCAGGACCTGAAGTGGAAGAGAGGGAAGGAGAGAAATGTTGCGATATCTCGACCAAAAATAAGAAAGGAGCACAGGGAAGCTGAAGCGTCGCAATATCGTGACATGTCGCGATATCACAACAGAGAGAGAAGAAGACGAAGAAGAAGAAAGAGATGGCGAGAACCGCGACAGGTGGTATTTTCAAGGGGTGTTACAGATGACACATGGCACAAGGTGCAATAAAAGCGGGTGATTACCCAGGAGTGTGAGAGATGAAAAGGATGGGCACGCAGAGTTTTTTGACGAATTCAGTGGTGACAGGGACCGTGCGGAGTGGGGTCTTAAATCGGGTTGGTGTCCCAATTTTTGTGTTGATCTTCCAGAGGGTTGGGGCCTCTATAAAAACCCAGTATTTGTAATAAATCGGGTTGGTGTCCCGATTAATGCGTGAGTTGATGCTTCAGAGGGTCGGGGCCTCTATAAAAACCTAGTTTAATGTATTAGATCGGTGGTGGATTTAGGAAGATCACACACAGAGTGTGAGCGGGAGAAAGCTAAGCCGAGTGCTAGCTGTTGTAAGCCTATAGGCTATTTATGTATGCATTTTTAGATTAATAGATGAAATTTTTTTTTATTTTTCGAAGTGTGACTGTGCAGTCTTTCCCGTCCCCCATCAGTGGTATCAGAGCTAATGTTCTTGAGTGCGTAAACAGATCGTTGGCCGTGAGGCAGTTTGTGCCAGGATCTGTAGGAGGGTTCTAAGAGAGAAAAAGAGTTTAGAAGATTCCGAGTGTGTAACAGATCACCGGACATGAGGTAGTTACACCAGGATCTATGAAAAATGATGACAATGAGAGAGTTCAAGGCATTGTAGAGGCAAGTGCAAGCCCTGTATAAGGAACTACTCATAAGAGATTTGTAGAGGCAAGTGAAGGCCCTGCAAAAGGAGCTGCGTGAGGATAAACTGAAAAGAAGAGGCCAGGGAGAAGGAACTGGCAGAAGAAAATATGGAGTGCTTCAGAAGTTGAAGCCATTAAAGTCTACAGACAAAGAGGAGTGCAGCAGTGCCGGGACTTGCCTGGAAGAAGACAGAGATTTTTTTGGGCAAGAGGAGGAGTTGAAGCAGGCTACAAAAGAAGTATGCAGTAGTGGTAGAATCTATCTGGAGGAAGATAGAAGTTATTCTAGCCAATATAAAGGGTTGGAAGTGCTACAAGAGGTAGTAACAAGACAGTGCATAAGTGAAGATCACTTCTCCACCAACCTTGGGTGTCTGATGCAGGGGCATCCATCAGCACCAGCAGCAGAAGCATCCAGTAGCAGGAAGGCCAGTGCTAAAGAATCGTCTAAGGAAGAAAAATGTCATGATTTCACGACGTGTCGTGAAATCACGACAAAAAATGGCAAGGAGAGCGAGGAGGAAAACCTGTCATGATATCACAATAGAAAAAGTGTCACGATATCGTGACACAAGGAGACAAAAGGCGCAGGGCAAAAATGTCACGATTTCGTGACATGTCGTGAAATCGTGACCAGAAGCCGCCAGGAGGAGGAGCAGTTGGGAATGTTGCGATTTTGTGACATGTCACGAAATCATGATGAAAATGTAGCAGAAGGGAAAGGCAACGGAAATGTCACGATTTCGTGACATGTCACAAAATCGCGACATCAAAGCAGAAGGTAGAGGAAGTGTCGCGATTTCGCGACATGTCATGAAATCGCGACGTAAGAAGACAAGGAAGGGAAGGAGGAGAAAATGTCGTGATTTCATGACATGTCATGAAATCACGACCAAAGGAGCAGAAAGAAGCCAAGGAGGAAAATTGTTGCAATTTCGCGACATGTCACGAAATCGCGACCCGAAAGAGCGAGAAGGCACAGAGGGAAGAAGATGTCGTGATTTCGTGACTTGTCACGATTTCATGATGTGAAGGATAAGGAGAAGGTGAAACAAGAGGATGTCACGATTTTGTGACATGTCATGAAATCATGACCCACAGCAGCAAAAGGAAGCTGGAAGATAAGATGTCACAAAATCGCGACATGTCACGATTTCATGACCTAAAGTGGAAGAGAGGGAAGAAGGATAGAAATGTCATGATATCATGACCAAAAAGAAGAAAGGAGCGCAGGGAAGTTGAAGCATCGCGATATCGTGACATGTCACGATATCGCGATGAAGAGAGAAGAAGATGAAGAAGAAGAAAGAGATGGCGGGAACCGTGATAGGCGATATTTTCAAGGGGTGTTACGGATGACACATGGCACAAGGTGCAGTAAAAGTGGGTGATTACCTAGGAGCATGGGAGACAAAAAGGATGGGCGCACAGAGTTTTCTGACGGATTCAGTGGTGACAGGGACCATGCAGAGTGCGGTCTTAAATCGGGTTGGTGTCCCGATTTTTGTGTTGATCTTTCAGAGGGTCGAGGCCTCTATAAAAACCCATTCTTTGTAATAAATCAGGTTGGTGTCCCGATTAATGCATGAGTTGATGCTTCAGAGGGTCGGGGCCTCTATAAAAACCCAGTTTAATATATTAGATCGGTGGTGGATTTAGGAAGATCGCACATAGAGTGTGAGCGGGAGAAAACTAAGTCGAACACTAGCTGTTGTAAGCCTGTGGGCTATTTATGTATGCATTTTCAGATTAATAGATGAAATTTTTTTGGATTTTCCAGAGTGTGACTGTGCGGTCTTTCCCGTTCCCCATCAGGAACAATACCTTTGCCCAAATTCTCTTCAAATCGAGCTTTCCTAGAATGGAATTTTTTTGCATTTCTACTCAAAATCTTGAATTCCTTGAATCTTATTTCCAACAACTTGTCAAAAGACTCTAGACGTGGAGGAATTCTACAGATTGACAATTTATTGATGAGACCCATAGGTCGAAACATGTTCAGAGTTTTGATGTCGTATGACATCATATTTTTAGAATAAATTCAATTTCGTGTCTTTTGTTCCTTTCCTAACTCATGTTAATGTTTTTTTCTATGTACTAAAATGTATTTATTGTAGATATTATGCTCTCAAATCATTGTGTAATATGATCTAATAAATCAGAAATCCTGCAGCACTAGGAGTATGATCTTCACTTGCGCATCTGTGATCTAGTGAATCAGAAACTAGTCTATGTTTTTAGAGTACTACTTCACCATGTTTCTATTTTTATTATTAAGAAGATATTTGAGCTCTTAAAATATAAAAATAGCTTTGGAAGATTTGATAAATGCCCTAGTTGCAACTCTCTAAGTAATTACGTATTGTCACCATAGATACATATATTTCTTCTTGTTCATTGAGGTGCAATTTCTTGGAGATCATGTCAAATAGAGGCTTCAACCCACAAGCAAATGATTCCCTCACTACATTAAAAGAAACTATGAAAAGTACTTCTCTATTCACTTTTTGGATAGCCCAAGAAACTATATTCTAAAATCTAGCAATTATGTTTACCATATCTGGGTAAGCATGTACCAACATACACAGGTACCAAAATAACTATGTATGATATGAAATAGTTAATAGATTCTTTAGTATTGAAAGCACGAGGATACGAAAGCAAAAACGAAAGCAAAGATGCGATGCAAAACCGAACCAAACTTAACGCTAAATCCTAGGAATTTGAGAGTGCATGAAAAGAGGGAAAAGCATGAGTGAATCGAAACAAAACAAATGCAAATAAAGAAGACAGACCTTTTTATTGATATGTTTCACAACTTGGTTACAATGCACATCCTCCCTTTCCAAGGGCTAGGAGTGTTTAAGTACGCGTTCTTGTTACATCCATGGATGCACTTCCTTCTTTCACGTGCCCACATGTAAAATGGGCGGACCGAATGTCGCCACCACTTGTGTTTATGAGTCTTGACTCCTCGCTGCTCCTCCGATGTCTAGACCCTACATTCAAAGGAACAAGAAATAGTCAGTAGCACCTGCAGGTAAAACAAAGCACACAATCCCCAAGCCTACGATAAGTGAATAAGAGAAAATGAATTAAACTATGACTAAGATGAATCCAAATGCTCTAAAATTTTGACAGGGGCATCAAGACACCACCAGGAGGGCCCTACAAAAAGAACAATTGGAAAATTTCTTGCCAATTTGAATTCACTCTGGGGTGGGACGAATTAACCTGCAACAAAACACCATAAAAGGCACTGTCCCAAATGTCTTTCCTAGGAAACTCCAAGAGACCTGCAAACTTGGGGTTAGCTAATTGGGGGTATTTTTGGAAGACTCAGATGGTCATATTTTCCAAATTTGACCTCCATCAATGGGAATTTGATGATGCTACTTGTAGATTAGTAGAAGTGAGCAAAGATAGAAACATGATCAAAATTGTTCAAAATGAGATGAGATTCAAATGACAACCTATCTAAGCATCATAGAATTGAATGCAAAAATGAAAGAAATAAAATCTACCATAGAATTACCATCACTCCGAAGGGGGGCGATTAGGACTGTAGCAGTGTGGGAGGGGGCGCCCATGGGGCAGGCCACCCACCGTTTGAGGCCTAATTTTAGCACCAATCCACTTGGGATGGGTCCAAAACCTCTTATGGGGTATTGTCGGTAAATTTGGTGGGATATTGTGGCAAAATGTCGAGTTTTGGACTCAAGACTCATCCTCCCAATAGTCACCCAATGACCTCCCCTCTAAATGAGATCAAGGATGTGAAAGGCACAAATCCAAAAGGCTTGATGTATGCAAATAAAATGACAGCACTTTGTTGCTCCAAAATGCTCCTTCACTCTCCTTTTAGGGTGAGGAAACTCACCAATTTATAGACCTGGAGGTCTCTTAAAATGGGCATGCAGAGGCGCCACTTGGAAATCATGCCTTTCTAGGGGGAAGGATATTCCTCCCTAAATAGGGACTTCATGACTACCCTTGTAATTGCCTCTAATGCTCGAAAATGCTCACCCATACTCCCATGCGATGAAGGAAGTGTTAAGTGGCGGATCTGAGCTGCCATTTGTCAAGATTTGAATTTTTACCCATCAAACCTACAATTCACCCCACCCTGGAGCGAATCCAAAATTTGTCCCTGGGTGGGGCGAATCCCAGTTTGAATTCGTTCCAAGGTGGAACGGATATTGAGCAAAGTGCCTAAAGGTGCCAAATTGATCTTTGACCTTCAAAAACTAATGTGAGAGTGGTTAGGACCACTGTTTAACCTCTAGGGGCTACCCTTGGGGCTGTGTGTGTCAAATAAATCAGTGTTTGCAGTCACATAATCAGATTGGTGCTATTTTGGTGTTTATAGATGCCCCTTTTTGGGATGCGCTGTGCATGGCATAGTGTCAAGCAAAAATAGATAACCAAAGCACTAATGATTAGGGTTTCTCAGTAACCTAACCAAATTTTGATGCCCCAAGTATGGAAAGGACATGCATTCTTTAATCCTTACTTCTGACGAGCGAAGGAACTCAATTCAAGTGTTAACATTTTTTGGTGAGGTGTTACTTGATCTTGGACATTGATCGGTCATGAATAGGCAAAGGGCACAACCTTTTGTCTGTGAGAACCTTGAGTTCATGATTCACGAAATGCCAAGTGATTTGATCAGTTTGTGATTATTGCTTGTTTACTGCCCCAAGTAGGGGCATGATTGTATTTGTCAATGATTCTTTGAATGCATGTCGTTTTCCTTAATTGGGTGTGTACTTGTTGGTTGGTGACTAAGTGTGACTACCCCCTCAAGCGACGAATCGACGAGGGAATGACCTTCATGACAAAAGCGATGAGTCACTTGACCCAATATGACTTGTGTGAGGGTGCATTTAGATGTTTTAGCATTAAGCGTGTGTGTATTTTTTGACATTTAGACCTATTTTTGGTGGGTGTTAACCCTTTTGGTGATGCTTTTTGGAGCTAAAATTGTCAAAAATCCATCTTCCCGTGGAGCGGTCTGGCCATGGTGGACTTCTTAGGGAGTATGATGGTGAAAATTTGTTACCCCAACATCTATTTTGGATGCCAAGAATGTCAAGCACGATGGCACCTTCGTTCGGCAATGTTATTGCTATCTTTGGGTGGGTTTTGACCCTTTTTGGCGACGTCGGTTGGGGATGAAATTCTTGAATATCCATCTTCCCGTGGAGTGGTCTAGCTATGATAGCCTTCTTAGGAAGTAGGATAGTGATGATTTGTGACCCCAACATCCATTTTGCATGCTCGTGATGTCAAGTGCAAAAGTATTTTCATCAGGCCAGCTTATTAGCTATTTTGGTGCATTTTTGTTCAATTTTTTGTTGTTTTTGAAATTTGTGTCCAAAATTCATTTTGGGGTGGGACGAATAGCAGTTTAGTATTCATCCCAGGGTGGAACGAGCACTAACTAGAGTGCTCATCCCAGAGGGGAACGAATATAAGCTCAAAAAGCCTATTTAAAGGCCAAAACTAGGGTTTGGGCTCATTTGCATTCAAATTTTCTTGTGATTTGGAGCTCTAGGGAGGAGGAGATTAATTCTACGAAGCGAAGCACTGCCAAATTTCTCCAGACATCATGAGTGCACAGACTGGATCGAGCGGTGGAGCCAAAGCGAGACTAGTAAGTGCTCCTTAGTGTTATTGCTTGTGTTTGTTATATGTTTTAAAACCACAAGTGATTTGTTTAATTTCCTTTGTTATGTTGTTTTCCAAAATTAAAATTGAAACCCAAAAACTGAGCTAAACACAAACCAAGATTTAGCTTAAAATTGAATGGAAAACGTAGTTTAAACCTATGTTGAAATTTTATTTTTCTTTGTAAAATGGAACGAAAATTTACTTTTCGCTTTACACTAAAGTAAACCCTAGGAATCCTTTTGATTTTTCTAAACTAAAACCCTAGGATAAACGGAACGTAAAACCCTAGTTTTTTAGGTTGAACTTGTCAGTTTTAAAACGTAGGTGAAAACCCTAGGTTAAAAACTGTTATTTTAATTTTGTTTTGTTTGTGCAGACTTTGTCAATTTTAAAAGTAGAATACATAAACCCTAAGACTTACAACTGTAGTTAAAAAATTCTTTTGTGTTTTTATGTTGTTGTCAGTTTTAAACTTGGAGTACAAACCCTAAGACTAACAAACTATATTTTTTAAAAAAATGTTTTTATGTTTTTATGCTATTGTCAGTTTTAAACTTAGAGTACAGAAACCCTAAGACTGACAGAGTATTTTTTCTGAATTGTTTTTGTGTTTATATGATGTCTGTCAGTTTTAAACTTAGAGTATAGAAAACCCTAATACTTACAAACTATTTATTTATTTATTTATTTATTTTTTAATTTTGTTGCTTTTGAGTTGTACGTTGGTAGGCAGTGTTGTATATTCATGTTATTATTGTACATTTTTTCATGATTTTAATATTTTTGTGTTGTTTTATTTTGTAAGTTGTGAAGAGTCGGCATCGTGTACCTATTGCTTTTGTTGAAGCACGGGGGGTGCTAACTGTGGCTTACTGGGAGTGGCTTTATGCCCTTGGGCTCAATTAGGTGGCTCGACTGGAGCCTATGGTTGGGGATCGAGCCTATCTGACGGCCCTGATCAACATATGGGATCCCCGGACCAACACCTTCCATCTCCCAATAAGGGAGATGATAGTGACCTTGGAGGACGTCTATCGGATTCTTTGGATTCCAATAGATGGACTGCCGATCTAGATGATGTTGCGAGATCAACGGACAGTAGTGTTGACACTCTACTTCGGGCATGGGGAGGATTTGGGTGTGGAGAGCCCAGTGGAGAGGGTAGAGGGTGACTGCCATATTGGTAGGATTCTGGTTTGATGGTGGCTTGAGAGGGGGGTGTTGGGAGTGAGGCAAGCAGTACTTATGGGCCTCATTTCCAACATGTTGCTACCTGACTCGTTAGGTGCAAGATTCCCGTGGAACCTGTTGGATATGGTCTGTCGACTAGTGGAGTGCCCGACAGAGGAATCGTTGATCATGAGGTGGGGACAGACATTACTGGCACAACTCTATGGTGAGTTGTACAAGGTTCACTATTGAAGGCAAAATGGGATTAGTTGTAGCTATCTATTACAGAGCTGGGCTTGGCAGCACATAGCAGTGGAGAGGCCAACAGGGTTACCGTGGATGACTTGAATGAAGATGGAGGATAAGGATATAGGATATGTGGTTCTGTGGTGGCGGTCTGAGGAGCAAGGAGAGAATCAATGGTGGGTAGGTTTTGTAGGGAACTATGCCAATGCCTTTTATCAGCCTACTCTAGGGGAGGTGTTTTGGCACCCCTATTGGGACTATCCAGCCTGACCAGAGGCTGGAAAGTGGCTCTGATAGGTACATAGGGAGCGGTGGCTGATTGGGCGACATGGGACCGAGCATGTGTTATTCCCTTACAGCTGAGTGACATGATATTTTTGGGTTTTCCAGGGGTTGCTTGGTGAGCCCATGGTCTATCAACACTGGGGGGACAAGAGGACTCTGGACTGGCTGGTCATCATGCCACTAGTCGAGGATTCAGATGTAATGATCGATGTCTCAGATGTGGATGACGTTGAGACTACCATAGAGTACAACCAGTGGTGGGTACTACAGCGATGGCGGGGAGAGGGGCCATTGGGAGGCACAGAGGCAGCAACAATGGGCAAAGAAGGTGTCGAGGCACCAGGAGTTGATTGGGGAGCTCCTCGGGAGGATGCAAACATGGTGGAGGTCAAGGATGAGGATGTGGATTTTGGGGTTCCAGATAATTCAGAGATGCAGGACGTCACAAAGTAGTGGGATCCAAAGCAGGCTGTTAGTCCAGAGATGCCCATGCATTAGGTAGATTTGGAGGACACGAATTTTGGGTCATGCATTGAGATTGCACGATTGGAGGGGTTGTTGTATAGGCGTGATGAGGAGCTAAGGGATGCACTGTAGGAGGGGGATCTCTTGTGCATGTAGCTGGTAGAGCGAGAGAATGCGTTGGATGCCTACCATAGATAGGATGGGGGTACTGATGCTAAATAGGAGAGGGATATCCTACGAACACAGCTGGCAGAGAGGGATAGGGCTTTGGCATGGCACGATGAGAATTGGCTACGTATTGCTAGCGAAAGATGGACTTGGTGCGACAGCAGTTGGAGCTAGAGGTAGAGATTAGCCACCTTGGTGGGGGGGTCCCTACATTCAACAGAGGCAAATCGTCATGCCACTTGAGAGGGAGAGAGACTGAGCAATCAACATCCTCTCGGTGCAAGTGACTGGATGAGGGGGGGTGAGTAGGCATGATGCGGGGGCTAGTAGCAGCTACCTTGAGGGGTCTCATATGACCCACACCATGGGGGGTAGTTCCCGTCGCACCTATCCTACATGATCATGGTGGCAGATGCCCTAGGCTTGGGGGTTTTTGAGCTTTTGGATTTTTTTACGGGGTCACAAGACCAGTTCATTATAGCCTACAAGCATTTTTGATGATATATATAGATGAATTTATTCTATTCATGCGCATGTGATGATTTTATTTTATGTATGATGAGTGATGAGTATGGATGTATGCATGTTATTTTATTTTGATGGATGCATGTGTTATGATGAATGCAAATGTTTCTAAGTTTTAGGATATGCAAATGTAATGGATGAATTGAATTTGTGTTGTTTGGCAAGAGCACCATAGACTATTTATACCTTTGGGGTTTTTTGGTGATTGCTGATGACAATGCGATATGAAAGATAGTGCAATTGGTTTAAAATGTAGCTAAGGTTTTTTGAGACTCAGATGGTTTTAACTAACTAGCCATGACTGTACTTTATCTTACCAGACTTTTGGACAAGGTATGAATCGGACCTGTCTTTGACCAAGTTATTGCACATTCTTGTGTGTGCAACTGAGTTCGTTTATGTGGTATTGGTCAGGATACCACCAGTTCTAGATAGGTTGTCAACCAAACCTGTACTAAGGATCACCTAATTAGCTCCACTAACTTCTTTGTTGTATTTAGCCAGATTAATCTATGGTGCTATCTAGGATACCATAAGCTAGCTCATCCACATGCAAACATTGATCTGTACATGAGTTAATGTGATAGATATATCATCATGCGAGAGGTTTACCGCTAGTGACCGATAGGCTATCCACCAAACCAGTACCAAGATTTGCCTCATGACCTATTGAAATGCTGAGAGTTCCAGGGATTCAAGTTTGAATCCCTTCTTTTCTTCAATTGTATTGGGATACTTTTTCTTTTGTAGTGATAAAAATCACTATTTATTTTTTATTTTTTCATTTGAGCAAGGGATTTGAATTTTGAGTGATGAGAATCACTATTGTATGTGCCTTTTGATGTATGCACTTTGGTGGTGATGTCAAATTTTTGGAGTTTTGACTTGTTGCAGGATTTTATGATGTTTGAAACTTTTTGATAATTTGGGATTCTTGGAGAATTGGGTAGGGAGGATGCTTGTCCTTTCGCCAATTTTCAGCATTCTTGGGGTCATTCGCATAGGGGGATGAGCAAGATAACCGTTTCGCTTATGGTGACCTGGATTGCTGTGCAGGTTTCATCTTTCATTCACACAACTTGGGAATTTTTTTATGTGTTTCAATTTGTGTTGGGACGTTATGTAACTAGGTGTGATCCAAGTAGAACTCTACCTTAGTAAAATCTGTCTGACTTGGTACAATACATGGCTAGAAAGAAAATGATGACTGAAGGGTGAAAACTCTTGATACATTAGAAGACCACTGACTCTGGTATGGTAAGAAGTAAATGGCATTTATGTTTGATGGACTGCTTATAGAATGAAGAAATGTGGAACAAGATGGACTGGTGGAGTAATTATAGTCTATGGTGCCTTTGACCTGTATGACCACAAATATGCAATGTATGGGTGTGATGCTTAATGTAGCTACATATTTTTGTGTTTTTGATGGATTGATTTTTTTTTTTGAATATGAAGATGAGATGCAAAAAGAGCTCTTTATTGTTGTGATGAATTGGAGTATGCCTGGAAATGAGATACCAATTTTTATTATTTTTGGTGATTTTACTATTTTTGAATATTCTTATTTTTGACCAAGCAATTATAGGAATCCTTGGGGCATTTTGGGATTGACCAAGTGATTGTAGGAATCCTTGGAGCATTTGGGGATTGACCAAATGATTGTAGGAATCCTTGGAGCACTTTGGGGATTGACCAAGTGATTGTAGGAATCCTTGGAGCATTTGCAGATTGACCAAGCAATTGTAGGAATCCTTGGAGCATTTTGGGATTGACCAAGTGATTGTAGGAATCCTTGGAGCATTTTGGGATTGACCAAGTGATTATAGGAATTCTTGGAGCATTTTGGGGATTGACCAAGCGATTGTAGGAATCCTTGGAGCATTTGGGGATTGACCAAGCGATTGTAGGAATCCTTGGAGCATTTTGGGATTGACCAAGCGATTTTAGGAATCCTTGGAGCATTTTGGGATTGACCAAGTGATTGTAGGAATCCTTGGAGCATTTTGGGATTGACCAAGTGATTGTAGGAATCCTTGGAGCATTTTGTTAGGGATACGTCTCTCTTAGATATGGAATAGCTACAAATGGCTGATGTTCAAGGGTTCTAGTTGCTTGATTCCATCCAGAGAGGCTAGCCGGTATGTCCTAGGTCCTATTTTACTATCAATTACATAGGGGCCTAACCAATTTACCGTGAACTTGTCCCTTATATGGGACAGTAGACTAGAGTTCTATTGGTTCTCTTTTAATACCAAGTCACCAACCTAAAAATTCCTCAGGCGAACTTTCATGTTGTATGATTTCTTAAGTCGCTCTTGATAGATATGTAAATGCTCAAGAGCATTAATGCATCGTTCGTCAAGAAACGTAAGCTGGTCTAACTAGGCATTCTACGTAGTGTCATCATCGATGAACTCTTACATTGATATGCGTAGGGAAGGAATTTCCAACTTGAGAGGCATGACTACCTTGGAGCCATACACGAGCAAAAACGGAGTTGCCCCAGTGGGCATCCGAATGCTAGTGTGATAAGCCCACAGGGCAAGTGGGATTTGGAGTGCCAATCCTTATGACTGTTTGTGACTATCTTTTTGAGGATGGCAACTAGCATTTTGTTTGATGCCTCTGCTTACCCATTTTCCTGTGGATAATAGGGTGTCAAAAAAATATGCTAAATTTTGTACTTTGTGGTCAAAGCATGCACGTCTTTGTTCTTGAATGATGTCCCATTATCCGAGATTATTTTGGATGGAATACCAAAATGACATATGATGTTATGTAAAATGAACTCCACAATGCGAGGTCCTATCGTAGAGGTAAGTGGAACTACTTCCACCCATTTGGTGAAATACTCTATGGTCGTTATGATAAATGTGTGACAACCTGACGATGCAAGGGAGATCTTTCCGATTAGATCTAAGCCCCACTATAAAAATGGCCAAGCCGACTAGATCAGCTACAAGGCTTGGGAAGGTACGTGTGTCAAATTAGCATGGTGTTGACACTTCACGCACTTCCTGACATATGCGCAACAATCTTGCTCTAAATATGGCCAATAATAGCCCATGCAAAGAATACACTTTAAGATGGCCATACCACTGAAGTGTCTACCACATGTACCATCATGCGATTGGGTGATTGCCCAAGTGGACTCTTGCTGGTCCAAGCATCAAAGGAGGATCCCTTCATGTCTCCTAACAAGACATGCTTTGCCACTTTTTACTTGAATGCTCATTTTGCGGCATGCGTCAATCCAAGCAGGAGATTACCTAACTTGAAGTAATCCCTCATGGGTGAATACCAATCCTGATGATCGAAAGCCTTGACGATATGAACAACCAATCCCTCTTGAAGTTCATCCCTAGAAAATGTTGAGTGGGAGAGAACTTGTAAGAATAGCATTGTGTTGCTATTAATGGGAGTAGGGGAGAACAAGGACCCCCAGTTGGTGTGTTTCAAATGATCATAGATTCGAGAGAACCTATCCTGAGGTGGTTCAATCTGGATCATGTGGATTCCTGGCATCAAGTTAGAACTTGCACGGTCCATCACGGATTGCGATAGTGTTTTGACTTGAATGGTTGTGATATCACCAGAAAGGTCTTGTGATATTAGTGACCCCAACGATGCCATAGTGTCCACAAAATGATTTCATGACCGATGGAGTGCCTCGATGTCGTAACATTCAAGCTTTGCCAGGAATTTGTCCACAAGGGCTTTATAGGCCTGCAAAACTAGGCATTTGCATTGGAATACCCCTTTGACTTGGTTGACAATTAACAGTGAATCACCAAAGATGTTCAATCATTTGATGTTCATGGTGATTATTGTCCCACCATGATTTCCACTGAAATCATGAGGATATGGAAGCAAAAGGAAAGCGAAGATGCGATGCAAAACTGAACCAAACTTAACATTAAATCTTAGGAATTTGAGAGTGAATGAAAAGATGAAAAAGCATAAGCGAATCAAAATGAAACAAATGCAAATAGAGAAGACAACCATTTTTATTGATATGTTTCACAACTCGGTTACAATGTGCATCCTCCCTTTCCAAGGTCTAGGAGCGTTTAAGTACGCGTTCTTGTTACATCCATGGATGCACTTCCTTCTTTCGCGTGCCCACATGTAAAATGGGTAAACCGAACATCACCGTTGCTTGCATTGATGAGGCTTGAATCCTTGTTGCTCCTCTGATTTCAAGACCCTACATTCAAAGGAACAATAAACAGTCAGTAGCACCTACGGGTAAAACAAAGCACTCAATCCCCAAGCCTACGATAAGTGAATAAGAGAAAATGAATTAAACTATGACTAAGATGAATCCAAATTCTCTAGAAATTTGATAGGGGCATCAAGACACCACCATGAGGGCCCTGCAAAAATAATAGTTAGGAAATTCCTTGCCGATTTGAATTTGCTCTAGGGTGGGATGAATTCACCTGCAACAAAATGCTAAAAAAGGCACTGTCCCAAATGTCCTACCTAGGAAGATCCAAAAGACCTAAAAACTTGGGGTTAGCTAATTGGGGATATTTTGGGAAGACCCATATGGTTATATTTTCCCAATTTGACCTCCATAAATAGGAATTTGATGATGTTTCCTGTAGATTAGTAGAAGCGAGAAAAGATAGAAACATGATCAAAATTGTTCAAAATGAGACGAGATTCAAATGAAAACCTATCTAAGAATAATAGAATTGAATGAAAAAATTAAAGAAAGAAAATCTTCCATAGAATTCCCATCACTCCGAAGGGGTGCAATTAGGACTGTAGCAGTGTGGGAGGGGGCGCCCATGGGGCAGGCTGCCCATTGTTTGAGGCCTGATTTCATCACCAATCCACTTGGGATGGGTCCAAAAACTCTTGTGGGGTATTTTCAACAAATTTTGTGGGATATTGTGGCCAAATGTCAGGTTTTGGGCTCAATAATCATCCTCCTAATAGTCACCCAATGACCTCCCCTCTAAAGGAGATCAAGGATGTGAAAGGCGCAAATCCAAAAGGTTTGAGGTATGTAAATAAAATGATAGCACTTCGTTGCTCCAAAATGCTCCTTCTCTCTCCTTTTAGGGTGAGGAAACTTACCAATTTATAGACTTGGAGGTCTCTTGAAATGGGCATGCAGAGGCACCACTTGGCAATCATGCCTTTCTAGGGGGAAGGAGATTCCTCCCTGAATAGGGACTTCATGACTTCCCTTGTAATTGCCTCTAATGCTTGAAAATGCTCACCCATACTCCCATGCAATGAAGGAAGCATTAAGTGGTGGATCTGAGCTACCATTTGTCAAGATTTGACTTTTTGCCTATCAAACCTGCAATTTGCCCCACCCTAGAGCGAATCCAGAATTCATCCTTGGGTGGGGCAAATCCTAGTTTGAATTTGTTCCAAGGTGGAACAGATATTGAGCAAAGTGCCTGAAGGTGCCAAATTGATCTCTAACCTTCCAAAACTGCTATGAGAGTGGTTAGGACCACTGTTTAACCTCTGGGGGCTTCCCTTGGGGTTGTGTGTGTCAAAGCGATCAATGTTTGCAGTCACATAATCAGATTGGTGTTGTTTTGGTGTCTACAAGTATCAACCCTTAATTGATGGTGAATTCCACATCTTGGTGTAATTTGACAATACCCTTGTTAGTGATGACGTATTCTCTAGCTTTTGCCATTGTGTTAGAGTACGAGTCCAAGTCCACATTCTCATTTATTCAAGCTTTAATGGATTTTTTCCCACATTTTGCTTTCTTTTTTTCTACTCACATTCTATGACATATTTTACTTTTGAACTTTTCTTGCCCATCCTGTAAGTTTTGGTAACCCTAGGAGTGATTTGCAACTTCTACAAACAAAACTCAAAAACACACTAGAAAATTTAAAATTTAATCTTTGGATGATTTTATGTATTCTGTTTATAGAGCGTACCTTCAACTACAATAATAAAAGTTGTAAATATATCATGAGGATTCAAAAGGATGTACACTTTTTTCCACTCACTTGATACTTTTATCCATGATTTAATGGTTATTAACCTCCATTTGCTGCAATATATTTTTCAAAATGTGTGTTTTCATCATGTTATGCCCTCAAACAACATGCCCTAGCACCCTAACAACTGCTTTAAAAAGATCACTCTGCCACAAAAATCCAATCAATAGCTTTTCAAAGAGACGAAGAGATTTTATCCCTTGAAAATACCAAGACATTGCTTTCAAAGAATCCAAGTGAAAACATTCTATTTGTGGCACTCTGAAACTGTGAGGAAAATTTTCCTTGCACTGAAAAAATCATCACAAGCCCCAAAAGACCATCTGGAAAGTAAAATGACATTTTTGGTGCACTTTATTTCTTCTCCTCTTGCTTTCGAAAGCACATTCAACTTATATTATTTGATTTCATGCTAAAACCTCCTTTTAAAAAAAATTGACACTTTTCAATTTCACCCCAATTATAGAAAAGCATTTAATTAATCTTATTTTTTTAGAAAAACTTCTAAATTAGAGTTTGAAATTTGCTTTTTATTTTTATTTTTATTTTATTTTTGCCCTCCTCCTCTTTTGATAAAAATAAAACACGTGGTATTAAAAAATCACTTTCTCTTTTTATTTTTTTATCTTTTAAATTATTTTATTTCCAACACTTCAATTGGAGTAAAAAAAAATGCATTCTTCTTCTCTCTTTTTTATTTGATCCAATCAATGCACATAAAACTATTTAACGCTTGCTGAAAATTAAAATAGCTTAAATTGATTTCATTTAAATCACTTAATATCACCTTCAGAATAATTTTTTAGGATGAATCCGACTTTAAGAGGGAGAAGGGACAAAATTATTATTTTTTCTATTGTTTTTTAATAAATATATATATTAAAAGTAATAAAAATACATGTGGAAAGTATAATCTATACGTATTTACATACTTGCACCTCTGATCATATTACTGAAAATAACCCTTCAAATAAAGGTCGTTAACTCGAATCGGTAAGTCCCAACCATCCATATATTGGATATGGTATGAATTCACCAAATTTACCCCTGAGACATGAAATGGACCCTCCTAGATCACGTTAAAATTTTGGTGCTTTCTAGGGTTAGCTTTGTTCTCATTCCATTTAAGCACAAGATATCCAACTTCAAATTTTTACTCTGTGGACTTCTTACTGAACCACTTCTACATTGTTCTAGCATGTTCGGTGAAAGCAGGATATGTTTTTTCTCTCTCCTCTTCTAGTTGCATAAGTTGGGACAACCTTGCACTCATGGGATCAGATTGGACATCTTCATATTTGAATAATCATAAATTCTAGAGAATTGAAAGCTCAATGTGGGTGGGTAAAATTACCTCTTTTCCAGACATGAGGGAGTAAGGAGAAGTTTTAATAGACTTCTTAACCGATATACGATCTACCCACAAAACATGATTTAACAATAGATGCTAGCTTCTTTTGTTACTTCTAAGCATTCTCTTCAAGATTCAAAGAAAATTTTTGTTTGTGGATTTGACCAAGCCATTTTACTATAGGTAATAATTAAAGGTCTTCTAAAAATATCGTGTACTTGCTTAGCAAACTCAATAATTTTCACCTCAAAAAATGGAGTCCTGTTATCTATCACAATGGCATCTAGAACACCAAAATGGGTAATCAGTCCTTCCAATAAGGAGATGACTATAGTCAGGTCTACTTTATTAGTTGAAATGGCTTCTGCCCATCGAGTAAAGTAATCTATCATTGTCAAAATATATTTATGCTCGATGGAGGATTGAGGATCAATGACTCCAATGAAATCTAAGACCCATCATCAAAAATGAGCTTGTACCTAGATCAGATGCAAAGGCAGAGATTCCTTCTTACTCCTACCAATGTATCATTGACAATTATCATAGCTTTGGCTTACCTTATGTGCATTTATGAAAATGGTAGGCCAAAAATATCCAGCTCAAATGATATTCAAGGCCATAGGCCTTCCTACATAATGCCCCCCGACAATCCTGAGTGGAACTCCTCCAAAATATTTATATTCCCGAATGCACTTGAGGAGTACACCATCTATGTTCTTGTGAAACATTTTGTTGGGTAATAAAATATACATAAAGGCTTGTATCATAAACCTTCACCTTTGTGAGTTATTGATATGTGATGGAAATTTTCTAGATGTGAATAATTTGACAAGGTCCTTTGTTCAGTCACAATCACCTATAGCTTGATTAGAAAGATTGATTACACTAATGACCTCATCATGTACTATTGCTTTTCATCTCTATCATCTTGTTTTTGTGTGAGGACAATGACATAACTCTCCAGCTCTCCCACTATGTACAGGATAAAATCCTTTGAATAATTTGTATTAGTTAACATTATTTCTTGGGTAATTCTCTCCTTGATCTCTTGGAATTCCTGTCTCCTTTCCTCTATCCACTTGAAGTCTACATTTTTCTTAAAAATTTTAGTCATTGGATTTACAACCTGAGTGAAATCAATGATAATTTTTTTAATGAAGTTGATTTGGCCAAATACTGACTACAAGTCCTTATTATTAGTTGGTAGCAACAATTTGAAGAGTTCCTTAGCTCTTACAATATCAATCGCCAACCCTTCCTATGAAATCACATGTCTTAGGAGTTTTTCCTCTTTGACAGTGAAAATGGATTTTTTTGGGTTGATGTAAATTCCAAAATCCCAACACTTTTTTAATACTTGTCTCAAATGAGAGACATGTTCCTCCCTACAATGTGAGAAAATAGTCATGTAATCAAGGTAAATTACAATAACTTGATTCAATAACTCACCAAAACTAACGTCCATAGCCCTCTTAAAGGAGGTAATGACAATAAAATACTAAAAGGTATTATTTGATAGGCAATGGTGCCCCACTTTGTAGTAAATGTTGTTTTGTGTTGGTCTTCATCCTTCACCCAGATTTGGTTATAGCTAGAGAAACCGTCAAGCTACAAAAATATTTGGGCTCCAATAATGACATGGAGAATTTAGTCAATCTATGGTAGGGGATAGTGATCTTTCAAAGATGCTTGGTTCAAATTGTGAAAGTCCATGCACGGGTGAATATATCCATTCTTCTTCCAAACTATACTAAATTCTCCATCCATGTTGAGTGCTTTATAGGATAAAATATTTTTACCTCTAGCATTTCTAGCAATTTTATCTTCATAAGCACTTCAATTTTAGGATTGATAGGTCGTTGTTTTTGTCAAAAGTGTTTCACCCCTTCCTACAATTCAATGGTGTGCTAGATCACATTTTTTTCATATCATTTTAATTTATGATAGCTCCATGCAACGATGTTGGATAATTTATAACACAAACTCTTAATGTCCTAGAGCTCTCCTATTGTATAGTCTATTCCTATTTTGATGACTTTATTAGATTCCAACTGTAACTCCTTATACTTCTTTACATTGAACTTGATCTTGTGTTTCTCTACTCTATCATTTTGATTAAACAGAATCTCAAGCAATATTAGTCCCCTAGGAATGTAGTTATTCTTCAACTGAATCATCCCTTCCATTTCCTCCTCAGCCAATATTTTTTATTTTGCACTAGTAGCTTCCTTAATAAAAAATTTACTATATGTTCATCATTATCAAATACCTACCAATAGATATTTTTATTAGGGACTAAATATCTATAAATCACTCTCATGGTCTTTTGTATCCTAACTACTTGTTCTATTCAAGAGAAATTGGCACCAAGGGAAGCCAATATGTCTACATGTTTTTTCTACTCCCACGAAATCACTTGAATATTTAGAGTTGTAAAAGACTCAAAAAAATCCCATACCTTGTTTTAGTAGACCTTAAAATAATGTTACTTTGACATGTAATTTTTTATAGTCTGGTTTATGATGAGTTCAAACTATCAATAAATTTTCAACTATTTTATCCTAACTTTTTTGCTTTCTTTAAACCAAGGCATAATACTTTGTATTCGGTGGTATTATTTGTGCAACTCCAAGTTAACCAATATGAGTAGGTATTTTGTAATCCTAAAGGAGAAATAAGAACAATCCTATCCTTTGTGTTGTTCTTGCATATTGCATCATCAAAATACAACTTCCATAACTAATTGAGATGAGGCTCTAGGGAATCATAAACTTCTTCTTCAATATGTTCAGGTTTCGTTATGATGTAACAATCGATATTGATTTCCACCATTGTATTGAAATCCATCAATAAATATTCATATTCCATATGAAGCTCACCAAGATATTCTTCCATCATGTCCACTTTTTCCATTTATTCTATCATCATATTGACTGCACCTATGGGATTTTATTTTTCTTCCAATTTTTCTATAAAAAAAGTGGATGACTTTTCATTATAGATCCTGATTCTTTTTCTATTAAAAGGAATCTCCAAATGTGAAAAATCCATGGAAAGATATCCTCCAAGCTTTGCTATAAACTCCATTGATAGGAAAATACTAAAATATGGTTCCAAATAAACTACCATAACTTCTTGAATAATGGTGATATGCAGTATACTGTGTAGAATGATGGGAATATCTTTAATCACACCTACCATTTTGACCAGTATCTCATCTAGCTATAAGACACCTAGATTGATCCTTGTGTACTCCATTCCCATGACCTTGTATACTAACTTCGGTATGATAGCAGTTGCAATGCTGAAGTTTATCATGCAATTATGCATGATCCATCCTTCCATTCTAAATGAAATATATAACGGGGGTGGTCTATTCTTACCAGTGGTAGAAGTCATTAGTGTCTATGCTAACACTATCTAGGTGAAGCTTTTCCTTTTATGTTTTTTAGATTTGAGAGACTCCTATAATAGGCCAAATTCTCTAGGTAGCTATAATGCATCATAAAAATTCACCTTTGTAGGTATTTTTCTGATCTCTTCAACAATGTTAAAGTCAAAAGTACCCAATCCCTTTTCTTCACTACTTAGATCATATTTATTTTGGTAATATTGAGTAGCTTCTACCCTCTACCGCTTGGTCAATGATGGGTACTTGATGTGCTCTTTAGATTATTATTTTTCCTTAACTTGCCCTTTAGTTGATGTAGGATCTGATGTTGATTATTTTACTTGCAACTTCTCTTGGGATTGTACAGGCAACAAATCCTTCAATAAGATAGGATCTTGTTGTTTAGATGTTACACTAGACACTTTTGCTTATGGTTGCATATTTTCATCTTGTACTTTTTATTTAATGGGAATATTCAACGACTCCATTTTTGCAGGGTAAATAGTTATTGGATTATTCCTAGTCCTTTTAATAACTGAGACTTGCTCTAAGGAAAGAACCATAAAATTATGGTCAACCTCCATTATCATATTGATTTGTCCACTGATGAAAATTTTTGTTAATTTCTATACATAGTTCAAATAAACCATGCACATATCTTCACCGTGAGGATCATTATAGGTGGAAGAACAATATGCCCACTCTAATTTACTGACTTATTCATTGACTAATACAATTGTATTTCTCTTAAGAACTTTTCTAGTAGTTGGTTGCTCTCTAGTAATCGATGGAATTTGAAATATTCTTAACCAAAAATTAGCTTCGGCTTGCTTCTTCTTAATGGATGTAATTTCATTCGATATCATCCTCATAGTTTAATTAAGGGATTACATATCTTGTAATAATTTTATATGAGAATCCAGATTCGAGGCCACAAGGGGTATTGGAAAATGTAGAGGTACTAGAAGGGTAGGCAATTCTAGGAATGGAATTGGATCTTGAAATTGTGGAAAAACTGATGCAGATAATTGCAGGACTAGAACTAGATCAATTTGAGGTGAACTTGAGCTCCATGAAGGAATGAGATACATAGAAGGTATAGGCTATGAAAATGCCCTAGAGTAATCTTCTAGCTTCTCAATCAAAGGCACAAAACTTAATGGTCATCTTCAAACTCAGCCAATAGTGGAAAATTATTTTGGTGCAAAGAAAAACTTTAAGATTATTATAATTAGTATAAAGGATTCTAGAAAGAGAAACAATAATTTCACATTTGGTTTTGATGTTGAAATATTAAAATTTAGCTAGTCTTGGTGAGTATATTAGTCATTTTAGGTTCGTATTAAATGATTGCTTTATTGAGAAGTGTTGGTTGTGGAGCCTGATTCTTATTTGGAGGTCCTATTTTAGCCATGTTTTGACCCACTAAACAAAAGGATATGGATGTTATGTAATTGTGTGTCAAATTACATTTTAATCCGATTTTTTTTTTAATTACTATTTTCAAAATTTTATTGATGAAAAATAATTTGATGAAAATAGTAATTACTAAAAACGGAATTTTTTTGACGAAATTTTATTTTTAGAAAAATAGTAATTACTAAAAATGGAAAATTGCAACAAAAAGATAATTTACTGAAAATAATAATTTTTTGTGGGGTCTTAATGATTTACCCTAAAATTATAACCCTTGTTTTATAAGAGGATGTTGTATGGCATTGGAAATAGTAGTGTGAAGGGTGTGAGGGAAGTGAAGAAGGAAGAGATATTGTAATTGTGAGATTGAAGAGGAAGTACGATAGATTTTTTGTAGGTTGTATCCATTTGATATTTGCTAGATTAAATAGTAAGGCCTAGTTATTTTATCTATGGATGTAGCCCACATTAGGTGAACCATGTAAATATGTACCTCGTGTATTGATTTATTCTTATATATTTTATTTATGCATTTATTTATTGCATGTTTTTTATTATTTAATCCTAAAAACTAGTATCAGAGCCTAGGGTTTGAAAAATGCACTTGAAAGGAGGGTTTCTAGTTCGAGTGGGAGCAAAAGAAGGTAGGTTTAGGGTTGAGAATTTTAATGACTAAAATTACTAGACATGGAAGATGCAAATGGAGGACTAAGAAGTTCTATATAGAAAGGCACTAGGAACAATATGACTTAGTGTTGACATATAAAGGCAAGATTCTAATCAAGCCAAGATTAGAAGGTAAGTGACTTAGTGTTGACATATAAAGGCAAGATTATAATCAAGCCATAAAACATAAAAAATTTATATCTTAGACCTTTACAAGTATACAAAATAATGAATAACAACATAATAATATTAAATAAACCAAATAAGGCATTGTACCCTAATATAGTTAATGGTCTAAAATTAATGTCATGCAAAGTGAACATGCTAATACTTGTAGATAATACTTTAATGGTATAAAATTAAGAGTCTAATAAATTTAAAATTAAATGATGATTTATATTTAAGCATGAGTATGCTAATACTTGTACCAAGTTAGTCTTCCCATTTATTCATCATAATCATAATCATTGCATAGCATAACTTCTTTGCATTAAATATTGAAGTATCTCTCATTTTCAAATACAATATTTCAATATATTAATACATAATGATCATTAGTATTATCTTATTTTTCAAAGACTTCTACTTGATAGGTATTCTCCTTTGAGCCTTTGAACTTAAATATAGGGATCATGATAGTTCTTTAAATGTATATGTAAGATTTCATTAAGAATGCAATATCTCATTTCCAAAATAGGCTTCAAATCATTCCCCCAGTGCTTATTAGTCATAATAAAGAGAATTCCATACTTCTCTCACTCAATTATGGCTCTTTTATTATACAAGCCACATCTATCCCCTTGGATAAATTTACTACTCAACCTTCAAGAGTAAATATTAATTTCTTCATTTCTTAAATATAGAATTATTTTTCAATACAATATTTCCATTACTAATTCTTACAATTTCCTTATAACATGGGTTTATTACTCATCTAATAGACCCAACTATAATTCTTATATTTTTTATAATTAATATTGATTATTAAACAAACACCTTATTTAATCAATATTAATAAGACAAAATCTTCAATATTCTATTAATATTAATTAATAGTTTCAACCCTATTAATAAAAAATGACTTAATAAAACTATATTAATAAATTAATATTGATTAATAAACAAACCCATTATTAAATCAATATTAATAAGAAAAAATGTCTTCAATCTACTATTAATATTAATTAATAGTTTCAACCCTATTAATTAAAAATGACTTAATAAAACTATATTAATAAATTAATATTGATTAATAAACAAACCCATTATTAAATCAATATTAATGACAAAAAAAGGATCAAATAAAAATATTAATATACAATAATGTGTATGGCAAGGAATATTAGAAACCAATCATATATAGCATCCCTACTTCAATCCATATTTATCCAATCTATTGTTGTAGAAAACCATCATTCAACATAGTATACTAGTTTAGAAAAGCATCTCGAAGATTGATTTTGAAACAACAAACATAAAACAACAAAAGAAAATAATATTTTTAAGGATAGGAATATCCTTCCATATATCATTTATTATATTTTCAATTTGGAATATTACTATTACCATGAGCATTGTTATAGGGTTTAAATCTAGTAAGGTACAAAATAAAACCCTAAACATAACACATTTTAATATATTGAACTCTAAAAAGTAAGACTTGGTATCTCATCATGAATGGATTCATTCCTTCATGTCCATATATAAAGTATAATGAGTTCAAAGTACAACCATTATCATTGGAAGTTTGATAATATCTAATTATTTAAGGAATTTAACCTAGAACAACCCATACCCTTAGATTTAGGTATACAAATAGGGATCCCCAACAAAAATAAAATGTTTAGAAAGTAATTGATGAAACTAGAAAATTAAAGAACAAAAATAAAAACATGTACATTACTTCATAGAAGAAAATATAAAAATTACATTCTCACCAGCAAACTCAAATTTCTTCTTCATTCCACCCTACAACTTCCCTTAACTAGCAATTCTTCCCAAAACCCTAGCAACCAAAAGAATCAAATAGGATTGGAAGAGGAGAGGAAAATCAGTAAAATGGGAAATATGAAGTTAAATAATTGGATAACTCTCTTGTTTCTTCTTGCTATGTTTCAAAATGATCCAAACTTCTATGTTTTCAAAAATGTTAACTTTCTATCTTTCAACATTTTCCAAATTGCTACATTTAAAAAATATTAACTTTCCAACATAATTAAAATATGAACTTTATTTATAATAATATTTATTTATTAAATGTGCCCCTTTTATAAAGTATTAACTTAATAAGGTTAATATTAATTTACTAATACTTTTTAAGCAAGGTATTAGTAATTAAATTATTTACTCACTTCATAGTATTAAATTAATTAATACTATTACTAATATTTTTCTTAACTAATGCTACCATTAAATTATTAACATTAGTATTTAATGTTTTAGGTATAAAAAATATCAACATTATTATTAATACCTTACTTCTTAAATAATCAAGTTCTACACTTCAAAACATAAATATTAATGCATCCTAATAATAAATTAAAATCCTAAGAAACACAAAGGCTCTTTCTAGAATTTACCCTCAACCAAACTAAGATGCAATCAACAATAAGTAAGGATATGCACAAAAATTACTATTACCTAAGTAGGAAGCATTATGATAACTACAATGTTATCAACCATCTATGAAGGTCACCCAAATCACAAGGGTAAGAGCTCTTTTGATTTTGTAGTAATATTCTTGCCCGATGATGCATTTAATCACACATACACACATGCAAATGCTTCTACATGATTGTTTTACCCTTGTGGATTGTCAACTAAAAATCCATCATTTCTCATTTCATACTTCTCTTAACTCCCGATGGTTGTCCCATACAAATCCACTCATGAGAGTACTTAATATTAAAACCACAAAATTCATCAAGTTTACCATGTTTTAAAAATACAATGATCCAACACATGTAAGTATAAAGTATAACTATAATCTCATCTTAATAGAGAAAAATAAAATCATGTATTAATTATCAATAGACTAATATGTTAATGAAATAACAAGTGAAGGTCTTGCCAAGATAGGCCATTACATACTCCCCTAGGATTCAATATAGTCCCTTGTATTTTCTAAAGATAAAATGCTTTTTCAAACAAAACAATAATTTCTTTCTCACCACATCGTTATCTTTCCAAGTAGCCCAATTCTTAGAAAAGTGATCCCACTAGACCTTACACTCATCTATGGTATGGTTTCTAAATTTTTTAGAGTGAGACCCTAATATCTTGATATAGGATTAAGGTGAGCATTAGTTTCATATGGAAAATGAGGCCAAATCTATAATACATAATCTTGCACCATAACCACCATAACCACTAACTTCGCTAACCACCTAGTGTAGGTGGAGTATGCACTACTAAAATCTACTAACATAACATAATGTAATAATATATGGTAGCATATGCCCCTTATTACATTATTTTTAAGTACAAAGAGTGTTGAGAAATAATTCAAATTTTACATGTGCAAGTGCCTTAGTGAAAATATATGCAACATGTTCATTAGTGGGAATGTACTAGAGTTGTCATTGATTGTTAATATGTTTAGTGCATTCATGAAACACTGGATTATTGATAAGATTTAAAACACATTGGTTGTTTCAAATCAAGTGAATTGGAAGTTTCTTGGGAAGACCCATACTTGAAATAATGTGACGTAACCATATTACCTCACAGAATGCTCCAAATGCTACATAATGTTCTACCTTTTTATATGATAAAGCAACCACCTACTACTTTTTACTATGCAAAGAGACATGACCAAATCCAACATGAAAATATATCTAGAAGTGGATTTCCTATAATCAATTGATCCAACATAATCAGAGTTTGTGTAACCTTGCTAGAAGAATGTGTCAATCTTCTTGTATTCTAGGCCATATTATGTACTACCACAAACATAATGAATAACTTATTTTGTTGATTTCCAATGACTAACCTTAGGTTCCTACATGAACCTAAAAATATAAATCATAGTAAAACTTATGTGTGGCATGGTGTTGGTCAGATATATGAGACTCCCAATCAAGTAGTAATAGAGAGTACCATGTACCTATGGAGAAGTATTATATCACAACAATTGTAGCCATATTTCCATTCGAGTTGCTTTAGGCTGAATTAGTCATGCAATATTTATAAATTAATATCTTGGTATATTTCTTCTGTGTCACTCTGATGTTATTCCTCTTCTGTGCCATATCTAAACCAAGATAATAATGAAGAAGACCTAGATCTATCATCTCAAATGACTTTTTCAAGTCACCTTTCACTGCATCTATCAATTTCCATGAACTCCTAATGATAATTATATCATCAACATAGATTACTAAAATCACTACTTCAGTACCATTTTTCTTGATATAGATATTAGCATCCGAAGGACTCCTCTTGAAACCATACTAAAATAGGTGATTGGAAATATTTATTTACAAAGCTCATGGAGCCTATTTTAACCCATACAAGGATTTAAACACCTTGTAGACTTTTTTGTCTTGGTATTCAACCATAAATCCTTCTAGCTGAGTTATATATACTTCTTCCTTGATATCACCATTTAAGAAGGCAATTTTTACATCCATATGATGTAGCTTCTATCCAAATTGAGCTGCTATAGCACAAAGTACACAAATGGTAGCCATTCTAGCAATGGGTGCAAAATTTTCTTCATAGTCAATGCCTTATTTCTATGCATATTATTTTGCAATAATGTGGACCTTATGCTTAGCTATAGTTCCATTTACCTTATAATTCACTTTGTATATCCATTTGCAGCCAATGGATTTCTTTGTAGAAGGTAGATCAACTAGCTTCCAAGTCTTATTTTTTATGAGATTCTTATGTTATACATCCATAGATACCTTCCAATGGGGTTCACTAAGTGCATCTTAGAATGTGGTAGGTTCATGCTCATCCATTGAAGATATAAAAACCCTATCATCATCCAAATCCATATCTTCTTTTTTATCTTCCTCTGAATCTACATAAAGTTCTTCAAAGTGTTGGCAAAGCTCATCAAACTATGAATTTAATGCTTTTGCTCTTATTTGATGAATCATATTTCATGTATGAGGTCTATATAAATTTAAATCTGGAGGTGTAGTCAATTTTGAATCTCTCATTGTGCTTGTATACCATTTGGAAATCTTATTATGTGGGGAAGGAGTCTCTTTCTTAGGCTTCTCATCATCCATGTATACATTTGTACATTTGTTATCTGGTGTGAAATATTCATCAAATACCACATCTCTATTGGTGTGAGTTTTCTTGGTTTTAGCATCTATCAAAAAATATCCCTTGGATTGCTCATCATAACCATGAAAAATACACTATAGTGATTTCTCATCTAACTTCTTTCTTTTTACTTTTGGAATGTGCATGAATGCCTTACAACCAAAAATCCTTAGATGAGAAATAGAGGGGTTTCTACCACTCCATGATATTGTGGATTCTTTCCCTTAAGATATTTTGTGGGTGCTCTATTTAGGAGGTATATTATTGTATTAACAACTTCTACCCAATACTATTGCTCAATATTTGCCCATGTAAGCATACAACAAACCATTTCCATGATGGAAGAATTCCTCCTCTCATAATCTCCATTTTTTTATAGACTAATCTCCCTCTTAATACCATGTGCACTGAGAAATATGGAAAATTATTTTGAGGTATATTCCCCCATTGATATGAGTGGAGGGTCTTAATACAACTTTATGCTTCTTTCTCAACACATTCCTTGAACGATTGAAAATATAGAAAGGCCTATGACTTTATTTATAGAAATAAAACCCATATATTTAATGAGTAGTCATCAATGAACAATTAAAAATACCTCTTTACCCCATAATAATTTGACATAGGACCATATAGATAGGTGTGTACCAACTCAAAAGGTCTCTTGGCTCAAGAGGATCTCAACTCAAAAGTTACTCGGTGTTGCTTCCCTGCTAAGAAATCTAAGAAAATGGTCAAATTTTATGAAAGGTTAGGAAGACCACTCACCATGTCATATTTACTTAACTCAATTAAATATCTTGAACTTATATGACCATATATTTTATGCCAAATAGAAGTGGCCTCTTTTGTGTTCACCGCCATGGCAACATAAGGTGTAGAAATGGCATCTAAAGCAAACAAGCAATGCTTGTAGGAATATGTTGCTATATTTTTGCCCTTACTTATGATGAATCAATGCTTCTTTCCATCCTCAACTCTAAAATCAACCACCATGTTTTTATCCAAGATTTTCGGTACTAACAACAATTTGTTTGTCAATCCTAGAACATAAAGAAATTTATCAATACGATATTTTCCATATGGAAGAGTGACACAAATATTTTCTTCACCCTGGAATTAGTAGATCTTATCATCAACAATGGTAACTGGTTTACCTTCCTTAGCCTCAAATGTCTCAAACCATGATTTATCTCCAGTCATATATTTATTGGATATGGAATCAATATACCACAAAGGATTCTTTTGTTGAGAAGCTATGTGATTCATGATCACCTTGTGTGCCCTATTAGAATATGATTCTAATTCCTCATAAGAAAAATGTCCTTTTGGTTGATTATTCTTATTTTATGGGTTTTACTTACCCTTTTCTTTGGACCTTGATCATGTGGTTGTTTTTTTTTTTGAACCAACATTTGTTGGTGTCATGGTTGTCCATATAACAAATTTTGAAATACTTCTTTTGTCCATATTGATGTTACTTTCCTTTGGAACCTTTGGAAGAAGATTATCCCTTCTAAAATTTACCATGCCTTGTTGGCTTCAATTTGAAGCAAATTTACCTACTTCATAAAAGTAACTTGTCTCATGGACACTTGAAGAGATGTGATCAACACCTTGTAGGAATATAGTAAATATCTTAAAATTATTGAAGTCAATAGCTTATCCTCTATAGCTTCTCCCAAAGAATTCAACATGGCCTTCAACTCTACCACTCACATAGGAACAATTCTTCTAACTCACCAGATTTCATACCGATAGTATGAAGTTGGGAATGAAGGCTAAGAATGGTGGACTTATTCTTCCCTTCATATATGGTAACTAATGTATCCCAAACATCTTTACCATTTTTAGCATCACAAATGTGAGGCTATACTTCATCAGTAGTTGCAAGCAAGATAAGCATGAGGGACATTCTATAATTTTTATCATATACTTCATGATATGTACCTACTATAGTAGGATGTTTTGTAGTGACAATCACTACATCCCATAAATCTTCAACCTATAGAATGACTCTCATTTTGATTTTTCATGGAGTAAAATTAGAACCTTTAAGTAGCTAAATATCTAAAATATATTTGTGTATATTGCTCATTATGAGGGTTTCTTATATCACCAAAATGGTCTCTCTTTCTATATACCACAAATGAGTACTAAAAAAGAATTCACTCAAATTGATGGCACCTACCTAAAAATACTTCCAAAAAAGGATGATTAGTTGGAAGAAATTAAGCCAAGCAATAGTAATGAATTAGGGTATTTGATGAAGTGAATATCAAATTAAATTATTTTTTTCCTTATTTCTCCATAATAATTTATAGATAACAATAGCTCATACGTCATTATTGCAGCTATATTAGGTGTTAAATATAGTAGCCCAAAGCACAACATCTTTACCTGTAAGTGTGAGCCATAGGTACTGTAAATACTGAACACTATTGTGCAATAAATTGCATAAAAAGGTTTAAAATTTGGGGTCTTATGTGCTTTTGAATTTTAACTTAGATGTAGGTGCAAAAAAATGAAATTAAGTGCATCATACAATCAAAAGTGCCCATAAATTTTAAAGCATAGGTGTCGAATTCCACCAAAAATGCACCTATTCTACAATGTCAATTTTAAGGTGTCAAATATAATTGAAAATGTACCTTTTTACATTAATTTTTGCAAGAAATTTTGTTTTTTGTTTGCAAAAATTGATATTTAAAAATTCCCCCCTTGTGTTCTAATTATGCAAAAAAACCAATGTTTTGTCCCCCTTTTATTTTTAAAATAAACAAGGTATTAATGGAATTTTGAGAACCCTTTCAGTTTTCAAAAAATAACAATGTGCAATTATTATTTTGTATCCCTCCTTGTGGAAAAAAATGCACTAGTTGTCTTTGTATTTTTCAAAAAAAATGTTGCCTCTATTGCTATGTTTGTATTTGCAAAAAAAATATTGATGCAAAGTATTAAAAAATACCTTGGAATTTTTTATTTAGAAAAAAATTATTTTGCTAAACAATAGGGTTTGGACCCCCAACCTCTCACTTTCAAATCCTTATACATGGCCAAGATACCAACCCAGCTGCCCGAGCCATTGGAATATAAAGGAGAAGATCAAATATTTGAAAACCATATCTACCTACCTTTGTCATTTTTGGTAGCAAAAAGAACTATTGTATATGCACATGAGATTTGAATCCATGACCTCTTGTCATGCATAGTCTTAGTGCTTGCCTTTCGACCATCTCAACTGCCACTCTGAATGGTAACAAAGGGGAGGCTTCCACTATTCTAAGACATCGTGCTCGAATTTTTTTTTTTAAATTTATGGGATATTTATACCACATGCAGCTTGTTGTTGTGTTTGTGAGGCTTGAATAATAACAAGCCTCACTAGTCTCTTAGATTGTCTTAAAGAAATCAAGGATACTATGAATGATATTTTTCTACGCACACCAACCAACGAAGGAATTCCACACATTAATCAAGGAGCCACATAAGTAGCGAGATGGAGCAATCATGTGATGCCACATCACCATCCTGCCAGGTCAGCCATTACCATGTTATACTTTTGCCATGTCACACATAAACCTACAAATGTCCATGTTAGAAATACCAAATTAGTATTTTACATCATAGGTTAGCCTGTAGAGGTCCACATTAGTGAGCATAAATTGATGCCTTGATCCACATGCCCACAAGGTTTGTGATGGTCCTCGAGATCCAAGCTAATAGGTAACAACAATATAAGGGATTTTCTACCTATGCCCAGTTTCATTCCGCAACTAGTTTGATATGTCCAAGGATCTTACTCTGGGATTTGTGTCCTAAAAATATAATATCTACCTTGAGAAGCATACCTCAAAAATATGCCCACATATTTTCTCAGTATTATGATTGCTTTAATACCATATAAGAGTAAGGTAAGCATTATTTTCATAATGAAAATGAGGTCAAATATAATATTGCACCATAACCACCATAGCCACTAATTTACATAACTACCTAGTGCAGGCGGAGTATGCACTACTAACATATACTAACATAACATAATGTAATAATATATGCTAGCATTAGATCACACCTCGATAACCATATGATCTACCATCTGCAAGTTAGATATGTTCCATACATGATAAGTATCAACAATACATGTTCTAAGAAGGGATACATAGAAAGTATCATGGATTTTTGATAGGTTGGGTGATAAAGCAATTTGATACATTCCTAGACTAGTCTTACCATTTTAAAAAAAAAATCAACAAATTAAGGATCTAACTTAGTTGACTTGATGAAACTTTTCTTAGGTTGCACCATTGATGTCATTAGGTAATTTTTACAATATGCAAGAAAGGTTTTAAAAGTAATAGGATATAATATTTATTTTTGATATTATATACCTAAAGAGACCTAAAAGGTTGAAGACCCAAGGAAGAAGAAGCAGGTTTAAAATGCAATAAAATTATTATAATTTTCCAAAAAAAAATGATGAGGTGAATAAAACAAGGTCCAAGGAATTATTATAATTTATCCTTCAAAAGACCCATTGAGTAGTTTTCAAAGTATTTAATTTAATTTATTTAAATTAAAATATTTTAACCTAAATGTTAAAATTTTAATTTAAATAAATTTGGGTGCCAAAGTTAAAGGTTAAAAATTAAATTTATAATTTGAATTTCTAAATTTGAATTTGGATCGACGACAAGCACAAAAGGCAAAGTATATGTAAAGGGGAATTAATTTTTTAATTACCCTCATCCATGCATTCAAATTCCAAAGTTTATGCTAAAAATTGTGTGCTACTTTGTTGTGAGGAAGAAGAGGCTTTCTCGTTTTTAAAATCTTTGGAGAGCATGTGATTGGTTAAATGCATGTGGTATGACCCAAGTATTTCATAACAATGGTTAGTGTAGTTGATGGTCAATGGAGTGTTAATATGTTAGGAGGGCATAGGTTGGGGTTTCAAATCCCTGCATGATCATTTTTAGAAGGCAGGAAGTTTTGTTTTTGTTCACCATAATGTACGAAGGCAATAAGGACAAGTGCACTCATGTTATTTCTTATGTGGGCATGTGGCCCAACGGATGTCTAGCTTTGGCTAGATCATAGTGGTAGCAGTTGGTCATGGGTTCAAAGCTTAGCCAAGGTGTGCATTATTGATTTTACATTGTGGGCCAAGGTGTATAAGGTAAGAATTATATTTTTAATTTAAGTTTTAAATTACACCAAGGTTGGGAAGTGCATACATTAAGGCCACATGATATTTTAGATAGTTCCTTGGTAATATTTAGGGATTCATAAGGGTATTTGGATATTTTATATTATTTTGTGCTTAGAAAAATAATTAAAGGTTGGAGTAATAAGGGTTGAATAAGGGTTTAATTTTTGAATATTATTTTTGGGAGTTTATAAGGTGGTATAAAGGAACTTGGTCTTCTATGCATTGAATACTTTGAAGTTAATAAAGGAAACTAATTTTTATGTGTTGATTGATATTTTAGAAAGTATGGAGATAATAAGGTGTACTTGAGACTTGTTAATTTTTGTAATGGTGAATTAATTTTGAGGAGGATATTTGTGGAGATTATGAGATAGGTTGTTTCTATATAACATTGAATTTAGAAAAGAATATTTGATTGTGATTAAGATAGGTTTTAAAAATATATCTCCATAAAATATAAGGTATGGATACATCTTCCTTGTGAGTGAAATATTGTTGGATTGAATATTGTGAAATGCAAAGTTGGAATGAAATTGATTGTTTGATAAGCATTATTGGAAATGTTGAGTGAGTTTTAATGTTCATGATTTGTGGATGTTGAAATACCATGAGTATCATTTTTATGTGAGATTGAGAACTATCTTAAACTAGGATTTGTGAAATATCATGAATATAATTGTTATGTGAAGTTGAGAACTATATTGAACTAGGTTTTGTGAAATATCATGAGTATCATTGTTATGTGAAGTTAAAAAATATCTTGATCTAGGGTTTGTAAAAGAACATGAGTATCATTGTTATGTGAATTTGAAATCAGCTTGAATAAAGGTATGAGTTCCATAGTGTGAGTTATTGGAATTATAGTGAAATACTTGGTTAGGATTTGAAAGCAAGTTGTGTTTCATTTAGTGAATGGTTTAGTGAAGTTGGATAAGCATTATTGATTAAAATTATTGGAGTGATAATCCAAGATTTGTTAAACAAGTTATATTTTATTTATGAATTGATTTGAAAGATATTTTGAAAGTTATTGAGTATTTTGTGAGTGTTAAACATATACTGAGTCTCTAATAATTCTCTATATGTTTCTATGGCTAAAAAATATTATTATTGAAACTTATTTATGATATTGAAGAGGTTTTCTAAAATATATTAAATTGAGTTTTGTATGTAAGTTTTGCAATTGATTTGAATAAGCTTTTGTGGAAGCTAGTGGACAATTTTGAGTATGTCCTAGAGGGAACATGAGGATATATTTAAGCAAGATTTTATGAAATCTTGTGGGTAGATTTGAGTAAGTCCTAGAGGAAACTTAAGGAGAGAGTTGAGTAGTATTTTGTGAAATATTAAGAACATATTTGTGTGAGCTTTTATGGAAAGCTTATAAGTATATTAGAGGTGAGTCTTAGGGAAAACTTGTGGATATATTTGAGATAAGTTCTAGAGAGGACTTGTTGAGAATATTTGAGGTAAGTCACAGTGAACACTTGAGAGCAGTTTGAGCAATTTCTTGAGAGGAATTGTGGATAGATTTAAGGAAATTATTTGAGAAGACTTGAGAGGAGAGTTGATTGATTGATTTGTTCAAGCTTTGAGTTAAGGCTTGGTGCAGATCAAGCAGAGTTAATTTATGATTGGATAAATATTTTTTCTAAGGCTTGAGGATAGATTTAATGGTAGATTTATGCCAGACTTCAAATAGATGTGCTAGACCAAAAGATAGTATTTAGTGTATATTTGAGATAGAGATTGAGTAGAGTTGAGAGTAAATTTTGTAGGTGATAGTGAAGAGGATAGTAGTCTCTAGTGGATAGAGATCCATTATCCAAGGTAGTCAGAATAGATGTCTTCATAGTGAGAATAAAGGTCTTCTATGGAGGGAGATCCAAAATATAGTGTACTGGATGTAGTAGCCTTCTAGAGTATCATCATCCAGAGCAGAGGAGAAGAAGTTGTCCTATGGATAGAGATCCATGAACCAGCAAATGGGTAAAAGTTATACTATGGATAGGTTTCCACAAAATTGATTAAGGGATTGGTGTATCATTTGGATAGAGCTTCATAAACATTTTAATAGGGAAGGATTCCCAAGATATTTGTTGAGAAAATTTTAGTGAAATATTTTCTCTGTGGAGTAGCCCACATTGGGTGAACCACATTAAATTGGTGTCTCTATTGTGTGTGATTATTTGTGCATTGGTTTTATTACTGCTATTGATACTACCATTGATATATTGGATAATATTATTTAAGAAAGAAAAAGTAAAATTTGGTCTTATATTGTTAACCCCCCCTCTTAGTATAAGCTTGTGTTCTTCAATTAGTACTAGAGCGGGTTCCTTCGAAAGAGTTTTATAGCTTGAAGTAAAATCTTACAATAACATAGATATATTTGTAGAGTGGATCTTTAAGGAATAAGGCACCATTGTTTAATGTGAACAATTATGCATTTTGGAGTGTGAGAATGAAGATTTTTGTAATGGCACTAGGAAATGATATATGACAAGCAGTTGAGAATGGGTACATACTACCAGCTACTCCACCTATAGATAAATACGGTAAGATCCTACAACTAAATAACTCAAAGGTAATTAATGGAATATTAAATGGTTTGCATGAAACAAAGTTTGTAAAATTTATGCATTGCACATCAGCAAAAGAGATTTCAGATAAGCTAAAAGAATATATGAGGGAGACAAAAATATCAATGTGGAAAAAATGCAAAATCACAAGAAAACATTTGAAGACCTAAATATAAAGGATGAAGAAAACATTGCTACATACCTACTTCATGTGGACAAGGTTGTTAACTCCATGTAAGGACTTGGGTTTAAATTTGAAGAAAAAGATGTTTGTCAAAAGTTTTTAAGGTCACTCCCTAAGAGGTATAGTGAAAAAATTTCAGCCATAGAAGTTTCAAAAGATATTGAAATTTTGACAAGGGATGAGTTACATGGAATTCTCAAAGCTTTTGAGATGAGAATAAAAGATGAGTCTATCCTACATAAAGAAGAAACCATAAAAGTTACAAATAATACAAAGGGTAAGAAGTCAGATTCAAGTAATGATTTATCTAATGATTAAGAAGTATACGATGGTAGAAGGAACAAGGACACAAAAAAAGTATAAAGGTATAAAATCAGTTAAGTGTTTTAATTGTGGTAAATATGGTTACTATGAATCTAATTATCCAAAAGCTAAAAGTAGCAATTATGAAGAGAAACGAGATTATAATAATAGGGAAACAAGAAAACATAGGTATCAAAATAAAAGTAGGGATGGACAAAGCAAGCAAGGAAAGAAATTCTTCCAACTGCATAAGAAGAGATTTTATGCAGATAAGGTAGGTAGGAGTTCTAGTTATAGTGATGGAAGGTCTTGAGATAATGAAGAAGAAGAAATTCTATTTTTGATCGTAGAAAATAAGATGTTAGAAAAAGGACACCAATATTTCTCAAGTATTTTAGGTGTGGTAAATTTTGTCATATTAAAGATAGTTGTACAAGGAATGGATTTAGTTTTAGTGAAGATGAATATGAAGATTCTCTTGAATACCTAGAAGAAAAAATACTTCTTATGGAAATAGAAGAAGAAGGAAGTACTTCTAGTGGAAATAAATTAGAAAGTAATGAATATGATCCTAAAGGTAAATGAATAGAGGTAAAATTAGAGGAAGGAGAAGTTGATCTTGATGATGAGCTTATCTACTCTTAAGGAACTAAGGAAGGTAATAAACGAAAACTCAAAACTCAAGCTTTAATTTCAAGAATGTGATGAAGATAAAGGAAAGCTTATAGAGGATCTAACCAACTCAATAGCTAAGACAAGAATATTTGAAAGAGAGGTTAGAGCCAAAGATTTTAGAATGTGAAAGATTAGAGCATGAGGTAGCTTCACTAAGAAAGGAAGTGAAAGATTCTAAAGATAAACTACACAGGTTTAGGAGAAGCTCAAAGACCTTAGATAATATTATCAAGGTACAAATATCTTCATCAAACAAGATAGGACTTGGTTTTGAATAGTAACATAGATAACAAGGAGAAGAGTCAATATCAAGCTCCAAAGAAGAAGCTTCAGAAGAAGAGAGTGTAAGAGAAATTGAGAATTTTAAGGATAATTTGGAAAATAAAAAGTTCAACATGGAAAGGAACAATGCACAAATGAGGAATATATGGAACATGAAACAACAAAGGGAAGAAGATACTAAGAGACCAATGGTTTCAAGAAAGAATTCCTTCAATGGACGTTGCTTATCATATCATAGGTTTGGTCACAAGGCTACACAATGCAAGACACATGAAATACAAGAATGTAATTTCTCCAATATAAATTTTAGAAATAGGCATCTCTTTCAAGGGTATTTCTACTCTTGTAATCAGTTTGGTCATAAGGTATTTAATTGCAGGGTTCATGAAAGAAATGGTTATGGCCTCACCAGGAGGAACTACAAGATATTTACACCTTCAAGGAACCAAAACATTAAGTGTTATAAGTACAATGATGTTGGCAATATGGCTAAGTGTAGAGAAGAATTTCTAGAGACAAGCAGGAACATGAACAATCAGAGGAATCAGTAGGATCGATTGAGAAATAAGGTGGAAAAAGGTAAATATCAGTGTATGTTGGGAGTAGAGATACTCCCACCTCAAAATTAACCACCTCAAAGAGAGGAGGTGGAGAAGGGGCTAAGCTAAGAGTCTTATCTTTAGCTTCAAGTACCAAAGGTGGCCTTTTGCCATTTATGTCAAAGGGAGAGAGGTTTGAGTTAGGGGGAGAGAATTCAATTAGTAGGAGCAATTTCTTAGGGAGAGCAGAATTGAAAAAGGTAAAAGAAATTGTTAAAGGAAAAAGGGTTGCCATCAATGACAAAGGGGGATATTGTTTAAAATTTGAGCAAGTTTTGTTGTCATTGATGTCAAGATATTATTTTTTTAGTTTCATCATCATTAATGCCATCATGTGGGTTTTCCAAAAAGCAAGGAAGGTTTTAAAAGGAATATAATATAATATTTAAAATGTTGTGTTGGTCCGGCTTTCATACACACCCCGGGAAGGATGAGCAGGAAGCTCCGGAGACATCCACGGGACGAATCCCACTCACTTTAGGATCTAGCTGGTTATCCAAGGTGCGATTTACAGAGTTGGGTCAAATGGCTATTCACTCTTTTTCGCTTCGGAATAGATTTCAATATGGACTTTTTGTTACCTTACGGGGGTTCTCCGAACTCGTTCGGTAGTTGTCACTTGTTTATCGGATTTAACTTGAATTCTTGATCTAGCTCTCATGGGTAAGCAGATTCAAATAAAATACAAATAAAGAAAATAAAAATGGATCATTTCATCGAAAACAAAGAGAGGGTAGGGTAGGGCAGAAAGAGAAGTTTATCAAACATTAATTGTAAAACTTAAAACTACCAATCTTATCTATGCTATCAGCTTCACAACAGAACAAATCAAAGAAGAAAGTGTCCAATCAGTCTAAGATCACTTTCAACTAAGAGCACAAGGCAGAGTGAAAAAGATCTAGCAAAAAATTATAAATCCAAGGGCAGCTAGTTAAAACTGGTATCTTTCACCGACAGCCTAGCTCACACAGTGAAGACAGAGCAATTAGAACAAACTTAACCTCAAATCTGTAATTTCCCCTAACACAAGATAGAACAACCGAAGCCTAACAACATATTTAAACTTGATAATTGGCAGATTTACAGACATATATCTAACAAACTTTAATGGAACGGATAAAAAAAGAAGATACACTTATCACACTCTACAAAATATTAGGCTCCTGGCCATGCTATCACAGAAAAGCTAAAGCACATCAACTCCAAGTCCAGAAACAAAGGATTTCACAAGATTTGCAAGAAATTGCTTATAAGCCTTTTATTTCTAAGTCTCCGCCTCCCGCAATTACATTGAGAAGAAGTATTTATAGACTCAGGACAGGCCCTGATCTTTTTAGAAATATCTTCTTCCCCAAACTGCAAATCTTATCTTTCTAAACCCTAGGACCCGGGTTTTACAATATAAAGTCCTTTAAAATCAAAGTCCAGATAGAACTTAACCCTTCGGAAAATCAGGGGGGTCAGCTGCCGTAAATGGAGAAGATAGGATCAAATGCAACTTGCATTCATCCGCAGCTACAAATAAATGCCTTCATTAATTCTGCTGGTGAGCCGGATGAGTCACCACTTCTCCATCAATTCATCCCCGTAAGGCCATCCCTAAGTTGAAATTGTCTTCATGCTATTAATTCTGTCATAAATTGCCATTGAATGCATTCATCGGCATCTTCTCCTCTAGCATGGCGGTCCTTGATTAAATTTGCACTTTAACTTTGTCTTTATGGCCCTTTTCAGTTGTGTGACAGATGGAATCCTGGATGAAAGACAAAAGATTAATTAGCACTTTAATAAACATTAAATCCAAGCTTAAAACATTAAAATCAGACTAAAAACCACAAAATAAGCTTGCATGCCGGCCCTGAACATCACACACGCGTCTTTACACGTGTCGCTACTCCAGGATGCCTTTCGTTTACAGCTGGAATGCACTTTCAGGTCCTTTGAGGACTTTCTCTCTCCTATCGTGATTCTGCGACATGTCGCGATTTTGCGACATGTCGTGATTTCGTGACATGTCGCGAAATCGTGCCTCCTACCGACCGCCATACGTTTTCTTTCACAAGCCGCGAAAATGCGACCTGTCGCGACTTCGCGACATGTCACGAAATCGCGACCTTCCTTGGCCTCCGTACAATTTGCTCCATCATGTCGCGATTTCGCGACATGCTTGTCTTGCAAGACTTCCTCAAAAGGTGCAGCGCATCGCTACCATTTTCACCCTTCGCCTTCAAAATGCTCAGCGCGTCGCTACACTTTTTGAGTCCAGACTTTCCTTTTGGTCAACCTGCGGCGCATCGCCGCAACCTCGTCCCATGGACCTTGTAACATGGTAGCGCATCGCTGCCACTTTATCCTTGCGCCTCTGCGGCTTCGAAACATGCAGCGCATCGCTGCAAGCTCCAGCCCACGATTTTGAAGCACGCAGCGCATCGCTGCACCCTTTACCTCTCGACTTCGAAACATGCAGCGCATCGCTGCAAGCTCCAGCCCACGATTTTGAGACATGCTCGGTAGTTGCATGCGTTGACCGCGTTGACCGTGATTTTACAACATGTCAGCGAATCGCTGCAGCTTTCTCCCTTCAGCACTTTCTTTCGAAATTGTCGCGATTTCGTGACACCTTCCAAAAATGGAAACGTCACGATATCGCAACACTTCCAAAAATGGAAAGTGTCACGATTTCGCTATGCATCGATTTCGCGTTGATCCGTACAGCTCATCTTCTCTGCTCCGAAAATTGCGATTTTCGCGATTTCGCGACATGTCCCTTATTCGCGCTCTTTCTTCCGAAACTTGGCGTGACGCGACGTTCCGCTTCCTTCACGCACTTTTCTCTCTCTCGCCGTGAAAATGCGACATGTCGCGATTTCGCGACATGTCGCGAAATCGCGCCGATCCGTACAACTTTCTTCTCTCTCCTCCGGCCGGTAGCGATTTTGCGACACTTTCCAAAAATGGAAATGTCGCGATATCGCGACATTTTCTGACTTAGCCGATTTTCTATTTTCCTGTCGCGATTTCACGACATTTCCATAAATGGAAGTGTCGCGATTTCGTGACTTTACCTTAAAAGGAAAGTTTGAATTTTCATGCAATTATGCATCTGTTTTCTGGATTTTCTTTGTGCTGGTGCAGGATTTTGTTTAAGCATGAATCATTCTAGCATGTGAAAAGTACAGCCTGAGATAACCAAAGCTAGAATGCAAGAAAAACACAACTTTAAAAAGGAGGCAAGCAAGATTTAAAACTGAAGATCATCAAGAGGGTCCCTGCTGCAAAATGGTATCTCAAAATCTTCAAGAGGATGGAAATGCATTTTTCAGTGGGGGTGTGTTGCTTCTCAACAAATGGCGATATCTGCGGGTAAAATAATAGCACTATTTTAGAACCCAAGACTCTGGTTTCAAAACAAAAGACCTTGCATCATGCCCTGCCACAGACATCCTTCACAATAAATTGACCACTAACTGCTAGCTGTTAAAATTTCCCAAGGACATACTAGGCTGAACTACTTCAAGGAAGATTTCTGATGGTGCAATTACAAAGGGTATAAAACTTTCTTCAAGGATGACTGGATTGAATGATAAACTTGGATTAATCAACTTTTCTAGATTGTAAAAGGGGAAACCGAGTAGAGCTCTGTTTACTAGTTTAGCCTTTTACAGCCTAGACAGAGTTACCCTTTAGATTTACACGACCCAAATTTACAACTGTAGGGCAGAATCTATAACTTAGAAGAAAATATTTTTGGAAGTATTGGCTGCCTCTTTTAATTGTTCAACTCTTTTCTTTTTCCTTTTCTCTTTTTTTTTTTTATATCTCTCCCTCTGAAATATATCAATATCTGAAATGCTTTTAGGGAAATCACAATTTTCTTTTAACATTTGATCAATCTGGAACTTTGATCAATCCGGAACTGCTTCAGTCTAGGCACTGATAGCCTCTAGATATACCCAAATAATTACATGACATAGTCCCCTCTCATAACCAGCTTTTCTTGGATTCCCCGGGAGTTCCTCCAACAAAACAGCATAGCAGTTTTTCTATTATTAAAACAACTGTGGCAAGTAAGACACAAGATCCCATCATCTCTCTACCTTTGTCCTGAATAACAAAATAGTTCTACTGTTCAGTGCAAGCAGACTATCTCTATTAGAATGGTGAACAACATGGGCATTGGATTGTGGATTGATCAGCTCAGAATAAAACAATTTTGAAGGCTGACTATTCATTGACCTTTAGGCAAAGGTTTAAAGGACAGAATTTTAAGAGCTGAAGGACTTTGTACAGGTTTCCAAGGACAGGCACAGGCTTCTAAAGCAACACAAAATAAAAATGCACAGACTTGAAATAAACTAAACTAAACACTGAAAACTGCACAGCTGTACAGACAAAGGAATAAAACAAACTGCAAGGCTATTTACAAAGGATGCAAAGCACAGCTGTACAGGCAGCAAAATTAAGCTAAAACAAATAAACTAAGAACTGAAGCAAATAAATTAAAACTGCACAGACAACAAAAGAATCAAAGAACACTGCACAAAGAGCAAGGATTAATCTAACAAACAAACCTGTACAGACAGCACACAATTAAAACTAAAAAGAAGCAACTAAAGCAACTGTACGGAGAGCTATTAAAAGAACTAAACTAGAACAAAATAAAACTTACAGAGCTATTTACAATATGTACACATGTTACAACTTCTTTATAGCTCACTCAAAAGATACATTGGAAGGAACAGCGGAGAAATAATGTTTCAAGTACTGGCCATTTACGGGAAGGTCCAGAGAATTACCATCCAGGTCCTGTAAACGGAAAGCATTGTTACCCAATATTTCAGCAATTTGGTAGGGGCCTATCCACAGTGGCTGCAGCTTTGTGTGTTTACCCTTCTTCTCATGGGCCTTGTCCCACAGAAGCACCAAGTCAGCCAGTCTGAAAGCCTTCACTTTGGCCCTCTTGTCAAACCACCGTTTGACAGTTTCTTGGTGTCTGCTGAAGTGCTCCAGGGCTTGGAGTCTTTCATCCTGCAAGTTAGTGAGGTCTAAAACACGGGCTTCAGCATCATCATGATCTTCAAAATAATCTAAGGCAAACTGATAGGTAGGCAACTTCAAGGAGATGGGGACAATTGGTCGAGTACCATACAACAAAACAAAAGGAGAGGTCTTAAGAGCCACTTTGTGTGTTATTCGATCAGCCCAAAGTGCATATTTCAACAATGTATGCCACTGCCTGGGTTTATCTGCTACAGACTTCTTGATGGCATTCATTAAATTCTTGTTTGTTGACTCAGCCAGTCCATTGCCTTGGGGGTAGTAGTTGGATGAGAATCTGATAACTATCCCCATCTGGTATGCCCAATCTGCAAATTCCAACGATTGGAAGGCTGGTCCATTATCACAGACCAAATTCAGGGGAACCCCAAATCTAGTTATGACATTTGATTCAAGAAAATCAATCACTTCCTGAGCCGTACTCCTTGTAGTGGCTGCTGCTTCAACCCACCTTGTGCAATAGTCAGTGGTTGTCAGAACATATTTATGCCCTGCTGAGGAATTTGGGTTAATGACTCCCACAAAATCAAGTCCCCATCGCATGAAAGGTTTGTTTATCACAACTGGTTGCAATGGCAGAGCTCGGTTTGCCTCTTTGGCTGCAAATTTCTGGCACTGATGGCAGGTTCTGACATGTTGATGTGCATCCTTAAAAAGTGTAGGCCAGTAATAGCCTGCTCTCAGTATCTTATGTGCAGTGGCAGATCCTGATGAATGTCCTGCCCCTAGTTTTTCATGAAAGCTAGCCATGACTTCACTGACTTCACTGGGAGAGATGCACCTTAGGAAGATGCCAGCATAATTCTCCCTGTACAAAATACCTGCCTTAAGGAGATAGTGAGCAGCTTTTAACTTTAATGCTCTCCTTTGAGTTCTGTTCAAATGGGATGGGCAAACTCCAAACTGTAGCAGATGAATGATATCCCCATACCAATCATCAGATTCAGAGTTTAATTGATTAACTTCCTGCCTGTAGAGGTATTTCAGCAATGTGCCTGGACAAACCAAGTCCCCTGATCAGTTTAGCAGGCCGAATCTCCAGGTCATATTCTTGCAGCCTGGTGACCCAATTTCCCCTCAGTTCCCCCAACTCATTCTGACTTAGAAGGTACTTGACAGCTGGGTCCGGCACTATGGCATGAACTTTGCTCCTCAGTATATAATGTCTGAACTGTTTCACTGCCCTTACCAAAGCATAAGCCTGTTTATCTAAACGGGAATATTTCAGTTCAGCTCCCTTCAAATTAGTGCTCTTAAAAGCAATTGGATGTTCTCCTGTATCTCTCCGTTGAGTCAGCACTGCAGCAAGTGTATGTTCAGAAGAGAATGTGTACAGATAGAAATCTGCACTTGAAATCCGGGCTTACTAAGACTGGTGCTTGTTTAATGTCTGTCTTGATTTCTTGAAAAGCAGTCTTAGCTTCGATGGTCCAGGAAATCTGGGCGTTTGCTTTAACATATCATTCATTGGTTTAACTATCTCTGCAAAGCCTGAGATAAACTTTCTGACAAAGTTAATCTTTCCAAAGAATGATCTCAACTCTTTCTTGGAGTTGGGAAATGGTATGCCAGATATGGCCTCAACTCTGCCTGGATCCATAGAAATGCCATCCTTTGTGACCAAATGCCCAAGCAGTTTGCCTTCTGTTACACCAAATATGCATTTCTTTGGATTCAAAGAGATGCCAAACTCTCTGCACTTGTTAAACACAGACTCTAAATGCTTTACATGGTCAAACTTAGATTTGGAAAAGACTGTTAGATCATCCATGTAAACTACAATACATTTGCCCATAAGCCCCTTGAAGGCATGGTCCATTGCCCTCTGAAATGTTGCTCCTGCATTTATCAATCCAAATGGCATCCTCTTGTAAGCAAAAGTGCCCCACTTAGTTGTAAAAGCAGTCTTCATTCTATCCTCCTTCTCAACTAGAATCTGATTATAGCCTGAGAAGCCATCCAGAAAAGACATCATCTCTGAGCCATTAACAATCTGCAGTACTTCATCCATAGAAGGCAGGGGATAATTGTCCTTTTCAGATGCTTTGTTCAGATTCCTAAAATCCACACAAAGGCGGATCTCTCCATTCTTCTTCCTGACTGGCACCAGATTGGCCACCCAGGTTGAATGCCTGATAGGAAAAATAATTGCTGCACTCAAGAGCTTCTCCACTTCTTTCTGGATAAGGGGTTCTAACGAGCATTAACATGCCTCTGTTTTTGTCTGAAAGGCTTGCAAGATTCTTTCAAAGGTATGATGTGAGTGTAAACCTTTGGGTCAAAGACCTTTAAATCTTTGTATGACCAGGCCATTACATCCTTGGACTTGTGCAGGAAATCAATCATATTTCTCTTTATCTCTGGATCACAGTCCTTTGCCAACTTGATGTTCTTTGGATCCTCTTCAGTTCCTACATTCAAATTTTCTGTCTCACTGTCAATGGCAGCCACATAGTCCTCAGAATTCACCTTCTTTTTGATCTTGTCAACATCAAATAGCCTCTCCAGCTCTACCATTCCTTTTGGGATCCTGTTGTCCTTCAATCTCATGATTCCCCTGTCATCATCCAACTGTTCTAGCAGGGTATCCCTTTGGCCCTCATCAATTATAGCATTCTCAAAGGTATTGGTACTCTGCAGAAAGTTCACAATCTGTTGATCATCTGAGAAAACTTGAAAGCTATCTATATTGTTTGGAACTGAAGGACAGGGGACTAACTCAATTGAAAACTTATCCCACTTAAAATCTTCCAATGGCTTTAAACTTGCAGCTGAAGATGCCAAGACATCTGCATGTGAATTTTGTTCCCTGGGTATATGTGTTAAGTTAAAGGCATCAAAGCCTTCTACCAGGTCCCAGGCTCTGTGTTTGTACCCTTTCAGATAAGAAGCTTTACATTGAAACTTACCCCTGACTTGACTTGCCACCAATTCTGAATCAGTGAAAACTTGAATGTTCTTCACACTTTTATCTAATGCAAACTTTAAACCTAAAATCAGAGCTTCATACTCTGCTAAATTATTAGTACATGGGAACTGCAGGCGGTAAGACATAAAAAATGTCTGACTTTGAGGCCCTTTGAGGACTGCCCCTATTCCAGAACCCTGCTTACATCTGGCTCCATCCACATGAAGTGTCCAAACTTCATTAGTATGTACAGGATGAGCTTTGTTAAATTTATTATTGTGCCCAGTTGTTAAATTGTAGACTCCAATGTCTACTTCTGCAACATTGACAGTTTCATTTGCAGCATTGTACTCTATAATCGTGTGCTTGTACCTGGGTTCTCTGTCAACCCACAATTGATTGGCCACACCCTTCCATGGCAACCACATGTGTGAAAAGTCTATTGCCAGATATCCATTTAGAGACTTAGACCAATCCCTACTCAACAACATTCCATACCCCACTGGGATATCCACAACTTGGATTTCGATCTTATGTTGAGCCCTTGGCTCGGATGCCAATTGAATGTGAATGTTTTGCAGCTCTCCCACAACCTTAACTTCTGACTTGTCCAATTGGACAACTCTCCTCTCAGACTTCATTGGGGTCAGCCCCAACTGCTGACAAATTGCCAGTGGCATGACATTAGCAGATGCACCTGAATCTACCAAACAATTATGTAAATTCTTCCCAAAAATTTTGACAGTCAGTAAAAATGGGGGAACTTCAGTCTTTTCCTTGTACATGGCCAGATTGGCATTGGCTATTTTCTTCCCTTTATCCACGAGGTTTAGCAAGCGAGGCCGAGTATGTCTTTATCGGATTATCTCTCTCGCTCCGAAATCTGTGCCAACTCATGCAAAGTAATGTTAGCCTTAATATTTTTCATATCCTCCACTATGTTATATCCTTTGTTAAGTGGAGGAATAGCAACATCTGGTACTCTTTGAGCTCCTCCCTTTGGTGGAGGTGGATTATTGCTTGGAGAGGGGTCAGGAGGAATATTGTGAGAATTATCCGGAGGAGTTGATGTGGTATTAGGCTCAGGATTCCTGTTTCTCAGGTTGTAATTATCTCTTCTGTACTGCTGGAAAGCCTGTACTTCATCCATGGGCATTTCAACTACATTCTCAGATTCATCCGGGAAAGAAAAAGAATCCAAGACCATAGCTGCACTGTGTCCAGATGAACTTGGGCCCTCAGCAGTTCTTTGATTTTCAGGGGAGATCAAATCTCCTGACAAGGCTTCAAATGCATTGCAAAATTCCACACAATCTAACTCCCCATGCTGAGAAGTGGCATGAATTCTGCACCAGTTGGGCAGAGCCAAATCACAGATGTTCACATCATGAGTTTTCCCCTTGTAATCTTTATTTGGTTCATATGGGGGCCTGTTAAATCTGTTTGGTTGGTATGAATATCTGTTGGGATTGTCTCCAGTAGAAGTTTGCCTTTTAAAGCTCAAAAAATCATTGGCCAGCTTTCGAACAATCTTTGAAACTTCTTCAATCCTAGCATTGTCAGCCTCTTTTACCGGGTTCTGTACATTCTCAACAGGTGCAGCAGCCACTGGTGCTGCTGATGGTAAAGTCTGACAAACTGGCAGCATCATCTGATGTGGAATGGGATTGAACACAGGAGCAGCTTGAGTGATCAGAGGAGTTTGTTGAATATTTAAAGGCTGGGGTCCCAACTGTCTTTCCAGGATTAAAGCTTCTTTATAAGCTTCTGTCAAGTTGGTAACAGTGGCATCCCTCTTCAAGAAGACAGAGGTCATTGGGTCTAGAGAGTTCCTGAAAATCTCTAATGCCAGGTCAGCATTCGGTACATAATAGCCAGTGAGTCTACCATAAGCTTTCTGGAATCTAACATTATAGGACCTGATGGATTCATTCAATTCCCTCTTGATGCCAGAAAACTGTTGATATAAAATACTGGGGTCTATCACTTCACCGAACTGTGACACAAAGACTTTTTCTAAGTCATTCCAGCTGGTGATGGAATCATTGGTGAGGTTCAAAAACCAATCATAAGCTCCCTCCTGGAGAGTAAACGGGAAGAGTCTGCAGGCAACATCCTCATGTTGTACATTTAATAACTTCAGTGCATTCTTGAATGCAACTAAGTGTTCCTCTGCAGTTCTTGTCCCATCATGTTTATACCTAGGGAGGTATCTTTCTGGATTTCTGGGCAAGTCATGGGCTATACCCGGAATGTTCAAAGCTGTGGAGCCCAACCAATTTGCCATAGCTAATGGATTAACAGGGATATTCTGAGCTCTGGTTGGAGTAACAATCAGTGGTGATAAAACTATCTGTGACAGAGATTTGGCCCTTCTGAGGCTACTTCTTCTCGGAGTTTCTAATTCAGGGACAAGGAGCTCTCCAGCTCTGGGGTGGGACCTTGTTACCCTGTATGTAGAATCCAGCTTTCACAAGCACTTATAACTCTGCAGTTCTGAACAGGTTCTGTATTTGGCAAGTTAAAATACCGCACTGACAATTTACAAACATGCCGACAATTTCAAATTGTCCGGAGTTCATGTGGGTCCTTACAAATGTTGTTGTTATGCCCTTACAATACTTGAACTGAGTTCATGGCCCTCCTTCTAGCGCCAATTAGATGTTGGTCCGGCTTTCATACACACCCCGGGAAGGATGAGCAGGAAGCTCCGGAGACATCCACGGGACGAATCCCACTCACTTTAGGATCTAGTTGGTTATCCAAGGTGCGAGTTACAGAGTTGGGTCGAATGGCTATTCACTCTTTTCCGCTTCTGGAATAGATTTCAATATGGACTGTCTATTACCTTATAGGGGGTTCTCGAACTTGTTCAGTAGTTGTCACTTGTTTATCAGATTTAACTTGAATTCTTGATCTAGCTCTCATGGGTCAGCAGATTCAAATAAAAGACAAATAAAGAAAATAAAAATGGATCATTTCACCGAAAACAAAGAGAGGGTAGGGTAGGGCAGAAAGAGAAGTTTATCAAACATTAACTGTAAAACTTAAAACTACCAATCTTATCTATGCTATCAGCTTCACAATAGAACAAATCAAAGAAGAAAGTGTCCAATCAGTCTAAGATCACTTTCAACTAAGAGCACAAGGCAGAGTGGAACAGATCTAGAAGAAAATTATAAATCCAAGGATAGCTGGTTAAAATTGGTATCTTTCACCGATAGCCTAGCTCACACAGTGAAGACAGAGCAATTAGAACAAACTTAACCTCAAATCTGTAATTTCCCCTAGCAGAAGATAGAACAACTGAAGCCTAACAACATATTTAAACTTGATAACTCAGATTCACAGCATATATCTAACAAACTTTAATGGAACGGATAACAAAAGAAGATACACTTATCACACTCTACAAAATATTAGGCTCCTGGCCATGCTATCACAGAAAAGCTAAAGCACATCAACTCCAAGTCCAGAAACAAAGGATTTCACAAGATTTGCAAGAAATTGCTTATAAGCCTTTTATTTCTAAGTCTTCGCCTCCCGCAATTACATTGAGAAGAAGTATTTATAGACTCAGGACAGACCCTGATCTTTTCAGAAATATCTTCTTCCCCAAACTGCAAATCTTATCTTTCTAAACCCTAGGACCCGGGTTTTACAATATAAAGTCCTTTAAAATCAAGTTCTGGATAGAACTTAACCCTTCGGAAAATCGGGGAGTCAGCTGCCATAAATGGAGAAGATAGAATCAAATGCAACTTGCATTCATCCGCAGCTGCAAATAAATGCCTCCATTAATTCTTGTTGGTGAGCCGGATGAGTCACCACTTCTCCATCAATTCATCCCCGTAAGGCCATCCCTAAGTTGAAATTGTCTTCATGCTATTAATTCTGCCATAAATTTGCCATTGAATGCATTCACCGGCATCTTCTCCTCTAGCATGGCGGTCCTTGATGAAATCTGCACTTTAACTTTGACTTTATGGCCCTTCCGGTTTCTAGGTGCCGGATGGAATCTCGTATGAAAGACAAAAGATTAATTAGCACTTTAATAAACATTAAATCCAAGCTTAAAACATTAAAATCAGACTAAAAACCGCAAAATAAGCTTGCATGTCGGCCTTGAACATCACACACGCGTCTTTACACGTGTCGCTACTCCAGGATGCCCTCCGTTTATCGCTGGAATGCACTTTCAGGTCCTTTGAGGACTTTCTCTCTCCTACCGCGATTCTGCGACATGTCACGATTTCGCGACATGTCGCGAAATCGTGACGTCCCCAGCGTTGCGCTGCTTCTTCCCCTGTCGACCGTGAAAACGTGACATGTCATGATTTTTCCACATGTCACGAAATCGCGCCTCCTACCGGCCGCCGTACAATTTTTTTTCACAAGCCGTGAAACTGTGACATGTCACGATTTTGTGACATGTCATGAAATCGTGATGATTCTTGTTGATCGTACAACCTTTCTCAAGCATGTCACGATTTCGTGACATGCTTGTCTTGCTCTCTTCCTCAAAAGGTGCAGCGCATCGCTACCATTTTCACCCTTCGCCTTCGAAACGCGCAGCGCGTCGCTGCACTTTTCGAGTCCAGACTTTTCATTGAGGCAAACCTACAGTGCATCGCTGCAAGCTCAAACCCATGATTTTGAAGCATGCAGTGCGTCACTGCACCCTTTACCTCTTGACTTCGAAACATGTAGCGCATCGCTGCAAGCTCCAACCCATGATTTTGAAGCACGCAGCGCATCACTGCACCCTTTACCTCTCGACTTCGAAACATGCAGCGCATCGCTGCAAGCTCCAGCCCGCGATTTTGAAGCACGCAGCGCATCGCTGCACCCTTTACCTCTCGACTTCGAAACATGCAGCGCATCGCTGCAAGCTCCAGCCCACGATTTTGAGACATGCCCGGTAGTTGCATGCGTTGACCGCGTTGACCGTGATTTTGCGACATGTCAGCGAATCGCTGCAGCTTTCTCCCTTCGGCACTTTCTTCCGAAATCGTCGCGATTTCGTGACACCTTCCAAAAATGGAAACGTCGCGATATCGTGACACTTCCAAAAATGGAAAGTGTCACGATTTCGCTACGCATCGATTTCACGCTGATCCGTACAGCTCATCTTCTCTCTCCAAAAGCTGTCGCGATTTCGCGACATGTCACGAAATCGCACCTGTTTTCTTACTTGGCCGATTTTCATGCATTTTCTCTCTCTTGCCGCGAAAATGCGACATGTCGCGATTTCGTGACATGTCGTGATTTCGCACTGATCCGTACAACTTGCTTCTCTCTCCTCCAGCCGGTAGCGATTTCGCGACGGTTTCCATAAATGGAAACGTCGCGATATCGTGACACTTCCAAAAATGGAAAGTGTCATGATTTCGCTACGTTTTTCCAACTTAGCTGCTTTTGCCAAAATTTGTCGCGATATCGCGACATTTCTGAAAATGGAAGTGTCGCGATATCGCGACACTACCAAAAATGGAAAGTTTCGGTTTTTCAGTGAATTATGCAACTGTTTTCTGGATTTTTCTTGGTACCAGTGCAAGATTTTATTTGTGCATGAATTATCCTAGCATCTAGAAAGTTAAGCTTGGAATAACAATGCTAGAATGACTTGAAAAAAGGCACAACTTAACAAGGAGGCAAGCAAAATCTGGGATTAACACTGGAAATGACCAAGAGGGTCCCTGCTGCAAAAAGAAATTTTAAAGCTTTCAAGAGGATTAGAATGCATTTTTCAGTGGGGGTGTGTTGCTTCTCAATTGGTTGAAGATCCAAGGAAGGAGAAGTAGGTTGAAAAGGCAATAATAATATTATAATATTTCATACTATAGTATTCTGAACAAAAGGATGAGGTGAAGAAAATGAGGTCCAAGGAATTATTAAAAATAATTTATCCCTCAAAAGACACAATGAGCAGTTTGTAAAGGATTTAATTTAATTTATTTAAATTAAAATATTTTAACCTAAAGGTTAAAATTTTAATTTAAATAAATTTGTGCACCAAAGTTAAAGGTTAAAAATTAAATTTATAATTCAAATTTCTAAATTCAAATTTGGGCCAATGTCGAGCATAAAAGGAAAAGTATATATAAAGGGGAATTAATTTTTTAATTACCCCCATCCATGCATTTAATTCCAAAGTTTATGCTAAAAATTATGCACTACTTTGTTGTGATGAAGAAGAGGCTTTCATGTTTTTTAAATATTTGGAGAGAAGGCAATTGGTTAAATGCATGTGGTGTGACCCAAGTGTTTCATAACATGGGTTAGCATAGTTGGTGGCCAAGGGAGTGTTAAGACATTCATAGGGTAGAGGTTGGGGTTTCAAATCCTCACACGATCATTTTGATAGGGTAAGAGGTTTTGTTTTCGTTCATCAAAACATGCAGAGGCAATATGTAGGAGTGCGCTCATGTTAGTTCTTGTGTGGGCATGTGCCCCAATGGCTATCTAGCTTTGGCTAGAGCATAGCAGGGGTAGTTGGTCACGAGTTCAAAGTGCAGCCAAGGCATGCACTATTGATTTTGCAATGTGGCCAAGGTGTATAAGGTAAGCATTATATTTTTATTTAAGTTTTAAATTACGCCAAGGTTGGAAAGTGCATACATTAAGACCACATGGTATTTTAGATAGTGCCTTGGTAATAACTAGGGAGTCATAAGGATATTTGGATATTTTATATTATTTTGTGCTTAGAAACAATAATTAAAGGTTGGAGTAATAAGGGTTGAATAATGGTTTAATGTTTGAATATTATTTTTGGGAGTTTATAAGGTGTTATAAAGGAACTTGGTCTTCTATGCATTGAATAGTTTCAAGTTAATAAATAAAATTGATTTTAGTGTGTTGATTGATATTTAGAGAAGTTTGGAGATAATAATGTGTACTTGAGACTTGTTAATTTTTCTAATAGTAAATTAATTTTGAGGAGTACATTTGTGGAGATTTTGAGATAGGTGAAAAACAAAGCTTATACTGAGATGGGGGTGAACAATATAATACCACTTTTTACTTTTCTTTCCCAAACAATATTATGCAATATATCAATGGCAATATCAATAGTAGTAATCAAATCAATGCACAAATCACCACACACAATAGAGACACCAATTTAATGTGATTCACCCAATGTGGGCTACTCCATGGAGAAAATATTTCACTAAATTTTTCTCGACAAATATTTTGGTAAACCTTTCTTTATTAAAATATTTGTGGACCTTTGTCCAAAGGAGACACCAATATACTAATCAAGTTCATGGATCTCTATCCATTAGAGATAACAATCCCCTCTATTCTGGGTGGTGATCTTGTATAAGAACTGTTGCCTCCACTACACTGGCTTATGGATCTCTATAAGCTAAAGACTCCTAACCTCAATTAGAAGACATATCTTGACTACGCTAGCTAATGGACCTCTATCCACTAGATATTTCTATACTCTTTACTCTTTAACCTCCATATATTGCTCTCATATTTATCTCAAATTTGCACCAAACATAGTCTTCCAGTGTAGCATAAATTTGCTCAATATATTTCTTTTATCTACACTAAACATAGTCCTTCGGTCTAGCATAAATCTACTCAATATCTATATTTGATCTACACTAAACATAGACCTTGGTTCTAGCATAAATATGCTCAATATTTATCTTTGATATGCATTAAACACAGTCCTTCGGTCTAGCACAAATTTTCTCAATATCTATCTCTAGTCTAGTACAAACCTATCCTCAAATTTTTACCAAACTCTATCCTCAAATCTATCCTCAATCCTTAACACAAAGCTTGACTTAATCACAAATCAAATCTGCTAGATCTGCTCCAAAACTTAACTCAAGGTTTGAATAATTCAATAAATCAACTCTGCTCTCAAGTCTCCTCAAATACTTGTCTCAAAATTTCTCTACAAGTGCTCACTAGAAATTTTCCAATCTCCTCAACAAGTCTTCACCAATACTTATCTAATTTGCTCAATAAGTCTTCAACAACATTTGTCTTAAATCTGCATTGTAAGCTTCCATAAAATATTACACAAATTTATCCTTAAGACCACTCTAGGACTTACTCAAATCAGTTCACAAGATTTCACAAGAGATTATTCAACTCAACTCAATCTATCATAGAAAACTTCTTCACTCACACAAACAAGATTCACACAAAATATTTTTTGATTCATACAAACATATAGAGAATGGTTAGAGACTCAATATGTTACTCACTCACAACAATACTCAATAACTTTAAAAATTTATTTTAAAACCATAGAAACATATAGAGAACAGTCAATATGTTTCACTCTTGCAAAACATTAAATAACTTTCAATATTTATTCCAAATAAAATTAAAATATAGAACAATTTATTTCATTGAACTTGAACTATCACTTCAACACTTCCAAATGACTAGGCTCAATTAACTCCACTCAACCAATCACTCAATGAAATACTCCTTGCTTAAAAACACTAGTCCAAACATATGAACACTCACTCAATTATTTTAACCAATGCTTATAAAAAAATATCACATAACAATGGTACCAATGAACTTGTACAAACCCTAATCATGCATGTGAAGGTTCATTCAATATTTCCAACAATGCATATCAGACAAGGTTTTTATTATCAACTTTTACTCAGAAAAACCTTTAACAATCAAACTCAATAATACTTATCAAACAATACTTTTCACTCAAACTTAGCTTTCACAACATCCAACAGTCACTCACAAGGAATATGTGTCCATACCTTTTGTTTGATGAAGAATCAACCTCAAAACATGTCTCAATCATAATTATTCTCATTACCAATTTCAAAGGTTAGATGACACAATATTACTCTAATACTCCCTTAAAATATTTCACAATTACAAAAATAACTAAACTCAAATACACCATATTACTCCATATTACAATTAGCATTCACCAAATACACATAAAAATAAATCTCTTATTACACCTTATAACTCCACTCTAAATAACTCAATCCACCAAAAAATTAAATAAAAATAATTATTTAATTTTATCAACCTTATATCTCCCTAAGCTCAAAAATATACCACACAACCTTAGGAGAAAATACCAAATTTAATAAAAACTTTAGTACCTCTCAAAGTTCTTCTAATGGGATTTGATCCCGAGTTGAAGCACCTCTAGTGCTTTAGCTGTGACTACCTAACCATGTGAGCTAAGTGCTCGTATGGGAGGTAAAAGTGCCCATTGCACTTTGTCTCCTTCCATGGTACCAAAAGCCAAAACATCTTTGGTGTCTTTGGTACAAAAATAAACCTCACGACCTTCCCTACTATGAATTGAACGTAGCACCTTCCAAAATATCTTGTAGGGTGTTGTCAGAAAATTTGGTAGGATGTTGTGGTCAAATTTTGGGTTTTGCTTCTGGGTTTGCACTTCCAATAACCACCCTATGACCTCTCTTCCAAAAGAGATCAAGGATGCACAAGGCACAAATCAAAAGGTGTGTGTGGAAGTAAAATGGTTACACTTCATTACTCAAAATGCTTCTTCTCTGTATATCTTGTGGTGAGAAAAATCACCAATTTATAGACCTGGAGGTCTCTTGTGATTGAGCATGTAGAGGCACCACTTGGCAATCATGCCTTCCCAGGGGGGAGAAGATTCCTCCCTAATTAGGGGCTCCATGACTACCCTTGTAACTGCCTCTAACGCTCAAAAACTCTCACTCACACTCCCATGCAAGGAAGGAAGAGTTAAGTGGTATATCTGAGCTGCAATTTGTCAAGATTTGACTTTTTTCCCATCAAACCTACTATTCACCCCAACCTGGAGTGAATACTGCTAATCGTCCTTGGGTGGGGTGAATAGAAGTTTGTAATCATCTCTAGGTAGAATGAGTATGAAACAGAGTGTCTGAAGGTGCCAAATTGATTCTTGACCTTCCAAAACTACTGTGAGAGTGGTTAGGACCATTTTTTAACCTCTGGGGGCTGCCATGGGGGCTGTGTGTGTCAATGTGATTAGTGTTTGCAGTCACATAATCGGATTGGTGCTATTTTGGTGTCTATAGATGCCCATTTTTGGGATGCGCTGCACGTGGCACAGTGTTGAGCAATAATAGATAACCAAAGCACTAATGATTAGGGTTTCTTAGTAACCTAACCAAATTTTTATGCCTCAAGTATAGAAAGGGTATGCATTCTTGAATCCCTGCTTCTGATGAGCGAAGGAACTCAATTCAAGTGTTAACCTTTTTTAGTGAGGTGTTACTTGAGCTTGGACATTGATCAATCATGAATAGTCAAAGGGCACAACATTTTGTCTGTGGGAACCTTGAGTTCATGATTCATGAATGCCAAGTTTTTTATCAGCCTATGATTATTGCTTGTTTTCTTGTCAATGATTCTTTGAATGCATGTCATTTCCTTGATTGGGTGTGTATTTGTTGATTGGTGACTAAGTGTGACTACCCCCTCAAGCGACGAATCGATGAGGGAATGACCTACATGAGAAAAGCGATGAGTTGCTTGACCTAAGATTACTTGTGTGATGGTACCTTCATATGTTTATCGTTGAATGTGTGTGAGGTTTTCTGACATTTAGACCTATTTTTGGTGGGTTTTAACCCTTTTTGTGACGCATTTCAGAGCTAAATTATAAAAAATTCGTCCTCCTATGGAGTGGTCCGACTATGGTAGCCTTATTAGGGAGTAGGATAGTGAAAATTTATGACCCCAACATCTATTTTGGATGCCAATAATATCATACACAAAGGCGCCTTCGTTCAGCAATGTTATTACTATTTTTGGGTGGGTTTGGACCCTTTTTGGAACGCCGTTTGGGGATGAAATTCTCGGCAATCCGTCCTCCCATGGAGTGGTCCAGCTATGGTAGCCTTATTAGGGATTATGATAGTGAGGATTTATGACCCCGACATTGGTTTTGAATGCCCAGAATTTTGGGTGCAAAAGCATTCTCATTGGACAGTTTTATTGCTTGTTTTGGTGCATTTTTGTGTATTTTTTGTTGTTTTTTGAAATTTTTGCTCTGTATTCATTCCTGGGTGGGACGAATACCATTTTAGTAATATTACTAGGGTGGTACGAGATATAACTAGAGCGCTAGTCCTAGGGAGGAATGATTAGAGGCTTAAAATCCTATTTAATGGCCAAAACTAGGGTTTGGGCTCATTTGCATTCGATTTTTCTAGTAATTTGGATCTTTGGGGAGGAGGAGGTTGATTATGTGAAGTGAAGCACTACCAAATTCTTCCCACCACCATGAGTGCATGAACCGGATCAAGCGGTGGATCCAAAGTGAGACCAGTGAGTGCTCTTCCTCTTTATTGTTTGTTTGTGTTACAATTTGAAAACCGCAATTGGTTTTTGCTCTTTTGTATTTTGTTTTTCAAAGTAAAACAAAAACCCTAGTTAAATGTGTGTTGTGATGTGTGACTTTTAATTTTTATGGCTTCATTAAAACTTAGGTTGAAACCCTAGTGGAAACCATGTGGATTTTGCATTTGTGATAAACTAAAGAAACCCTATTCTAACAAAAAATCAAAATTTTAGCTTAAAACCTAGGTTAACCTTAGTTAAACAAAGATCAAAAGTTAGTTTAAAACTCTAGGTTAAAAACATAGCTTAGAATGAAACCTAAAAAAATTGCTTAACTCTAATTTAACAAAGATCAAAACTTAGGTTAAAAACGTAGGGTAAAACTGAGTTTTAACAACATAGCGCAACCCTAGTTATTTTTTTTGTGTTGTTTTTGTTTGTGTTTCTAATTTATCAGTTGAGAGTTAAAACCCCTAGGAACTGCAAAATCGTTTTATTATTGTTTTTGTTTTTATTTAATTTATCAGTTTAGAGTTAAAAACCCTAGAATTGAGAAATTATTTTGTTTGTTTTTAATTTATCAGTTTAGAGTTAAAAAAACCCTAGGAATTGAAAAATTATTTTTTGAATTGTTTTGTTTGTTTTTAATTTATCAGCTTAAAGTTAAAAACCTTAGAACTGAAAAAAAGGTTTTTTTTTTTAATTTTTTTGTATTTTGTGTGTAATTTATCAGTTGACCGTTAGATGGAAAAATCCTAGGAACTAAAAATTATTTTTGAAGTATTTGTTTGTTTAATTTATCAGTTTAGACTTAGAGTGAAAAACCCTAGGACTGACAAATTATTTTTGTGAATTTTTTTGTATTTTTTTGAATTTTGTCGCTCGTTATTTGTCTATTTTTAGCTGTACATTATTTTATGCATTTCTATATATTCATGTTTTTGTTGTACAATTTTTCATAAGTTTTAATTTTTTTGTTTTATTTTCTTTCGTAGGTTGTGAAGAGTCGGTATCGTGTGCTAATAGTTTTCACTGAAGCGTGGGAGGCGCTGACTTTAGCTGACTGGGAGTGGCTTGATGCCCTTGGGCTCAAGCAGGTGACTCGACTAGAGTTGGTGATTGGGGATCGGGCCTATATGATGGCCCTGATCAACTTGTGGGATCCTCAGATCAACACCTTCCATATCCAAATAGAGGAGATGATAGTGACCTTGGAGGACGTCTATTAGGTTTTGTAGATTTTGATAGATGGACTATCGATCAGGATGACACTGCGGGATCAATGGACAACAGTGCTGACATGCTTCTTTGGGCACAAGGAGGATATGGAGGTGGACATCCTAGTGGAGAGGGTAAAGGGTGATTTCCAGATTGGTGGTATTTTGGTTTGATGGTGGTTAGAGATGGGCGTTCTGGGAGTGAGGCACGCAGTACTAATTGGCCTCATTTCCAACATACTGCTACCCAACTCTTTGGGTGCGAGGTTCTCATGGAACCTACTAGAGGTGGTGTTCAGGTTTGTGGAGTGTCCTACGGATGCACCTATGATCATGAGATGGACACATAATCTACTAACATAGATCTACAATGAGCTATATGAGGTCTGCTATAGGAGGCAGAAGGGGATTGGTTGTAGCTACTTGTTGTAGTGCAGGGCTTGCCAGCACATAGTAGTGGAGAGGCTGGTGAGGTTGCCATGGACTACTTGGGAAGAGATGGTGGATAGGGATATAGGTTATGCTGCTTTGTAGTGACAGTTTGATTAGGGGCATAGTTGACGGTGGGCAGGTGTCGTAGGGCAATATGTTGATGCCTTCGCTCGGTTTACTCTCGGGGAGGTGTTTTGGCACCCATACCAGGACTATCCAGGCTGGCCTAAGGCTAGAGAGTGGCTGCGATGGGTTCGCAAGGAGAGGTGGTTGATTGGGTGGCATGGGACTGAGTAGGAGTTCTTCCTATATGGCCAGGTTACATGATAGTTTGGGGTGCGCTAGGGGTTACCCAGTGAGCCATTGATCTATCGACACCAAGAGGACGATAGGAATCTAGTCTAGCCAGCCATTGCATCATTGGGTGAGGACTCAGATGCACCGTTCTTGCATATTTATGGTGGTCGATGCCCTAGGATTGGGGGTTTTTGAGTTTTTGGTTTGTTTCAAGGTCAAAGGACCAATTCATTGTAGCCTGCGGGAATTTTTGATGAGACATATATATACAGATGACTTTCTTTGTGTTTAAACACTTGTGATTTATTTCATTTTTTGTTTATGCACATTTATTTATGATGATTTATGCATGTGGTTTTATGAATGCAATGTGTCTAATTATATGATGTATGCATATGGAATGAATGAAATTAGTTGTTGATAACTTGTCGATGGCACCATAGATTGTACAAGATTTACTCGCTTTTTGTACTTATGTGATGACTTTGTGGAATGATGGTGCATGTGATAATATTATCATATGGTGAGGTATGTAATGAAATGTACTAGTTGTTTTACAATGTAGTTAAGATTTTTTGGGATTCAGATATTTTAACTAACTAGCCAAAACTGTACATTTATCTCACAAGACTTTTGAATAAGGTATAAATAAGACTTGAGTTTGACCAAGTTATTTCACATCCCTATGTGTGCAATTGAGTTTGTTTATGTGGTATTTGTTAGGATACCACCAATGCCAGATAGGCTATCAACCAAACCTGTACTGAGGATCACCTAATTAGCTCCACTAACTCCATTGTTGTATTTAGAAAGATTAATCCATGGGACAATCTATGGTACCATAAGCTAGCTCATCCACATGCAAACATTGGTTTGCTCACATGCAATGCTAATGTGATAGACATATCATCATGCGTTTAGAATACCACCATTGCCAGGTAGGCTGTCCACCAAACCCATAATGAGGATCACCTAGATGGTTTTTTGAATTCTGAGAATTCCAAGGATTCAAGCTCAGGTTTCTTGTATTTGCTCAACATGTTAAGATACTGCTTGTATACAAAGTGATGAAAATCACTGTTTATTTTTCTTTTTTTTTGTGTTTTTATTTTTGACCAAGGATTGTGAATAGTGGTGATAACCATAGTTATGTGATTTGGCATTTTGAGCTTCATAATGTTGAGCTTATAGGTTTATGGCTTTGTGAATGCCATTGATCCTTTTGGCCTTGGGGATGACTACCCATCCTTGTCAGGGGTGTGTAGTACAAATCCTTACGACGTGGGAACCAAAGAGGATTATGGAGATTATGAAGTAAGGTCATTGATATTTTAGGCCTTGGGGATGACTACCCATCCTTTTCAAGGGTGTGTAGTATGAATCCTTATGACTTTGGAGACCAAAGGTGATTGGAGATGGTCATGATGATGGCTTTTTGGGATTTTTCTTTGGAATGGAATTGATCCTTTTAGGCCTTGGGGATGACTACCCATCCTTATTAGGGGAGTGTAGTACAAATCCTTCCAAATTTAGGGACCAACGACGATTGGGATGTTTGATAGTGGTGTAAACCACTGTTTATTAGGAGGAATTGATGGGGAAAAAAATTTCTTTTTGTCAATTCTTAGCACTCTTGAACCATTCGCACAAGAGGATGAACAGGCTAATATTTCACCTATGGTAGCCTAGACTGCTTTGTAGTTTTCATATTTTGTTCACACAACTTGGGAATTATTTTATGTGTTCTAACTTGTGTAGGGATGCTACATAACAAGGCGTGACTCAAGTAAAACTTTCCCTGATAAAATCCGTTTGAACTTTGTATAGTGTTTGGCAAGAAATTTAAAGACAGTTGAATGACGAAAACCCTACATACATTAGGAGACAACTGACTATGCTAGAAATGGGGATGGTGTGATTCTAGATGTATGTGTTTATAAAATGGGTGGAATTTGGAAAATGAAGGGATTTTCGAGCAATTACAGTCTATGGTGTTGGGGACATGTATGACCAGCAATTATGCAATGTATGGATGCAATGCCTAATGCAACTTATATTTTTGTATTTTTAATTTTTTTGAGTATGCACAAAATTGAAATGCAATTTTTTATTATTTTTGAGTTACTTGATTGTTTTTGTGTGTTTTTGAATATTTATTTTGGACCAAGCGGTTTTGGGCACCCTTGGAGCTTTTGGTTTGACCAAAGGGTTTATGGATACCTTTGGAGCTTTTAGTTTGACCAAAGGGTTTATGGATACCTTTGGGGTGTTTTAGGGTTGACCAAGCGATTGCGGGAGTCCTTGGAGCTTTTGGGTGGGCTACGGCTCTCTATAAATGTGGAATGGCCTCAAATGACTAATGTTCAAGGGTTCTAGTTCCTTGATTCCTTCAAGAGAGGTGAGTCGATATGTTCTAGGTCCTATTTTACTGTCAATCACATAAGGACCTAACAAATTTTCTATGAACTTGTCCCTTAGATGGGGTGGCAAATTAGAATTTTGTTGGTTTTCTTTTAAGACCAAATCACCAACCTAAAAGTCCTTCACGTGAACCTTCATGTTGTATGCTTTCATAAGGTTCTCTTGATAGATATGTAAATGCTCAAGAGCATTAATGCATCGTTCATCAAGCAATATAAGCTGGTCTAATTGGGCCTATAGTGTAGTGTCATCATCGATGAACTCTTGCATTGATATGCACAAGGAAGGAATTTTCAACTCAATAGACATGACTACCTCGGAGCCATACACCAATGAAAATGGAGTTTCCCCAGTGGGTGTCCAAATACTAGTGCGATAAGCCCACAAGGCAATTGGGATTTGAATGTGCCAATCCTTATGACTGTCTATGAATATCTTTTTGAGGATGGCAACTAGAATTTTGTTTGACGTCTCTGCTTGCCCATTTGCCTACGGATAATAGGGTGTCAAAAAACTATGCTAAATTTTGTACTTTGTGGTCAAAGCACACACGTATTTGTTCTTGAATGACATCATATTATCCGAGATGATCTTTGATGGAATACCAAAATGACATATGATGTTATGTAAAATGAACTCCAAAATGTGGGATTCAGTCGTAGAGGTTAGCGAAATTGCTTCCACCCACTTGGTGAAGTACTCTGTGGCCGTTATGATGAACGTGTGACGACCTGAAAATGCATAGGAGATCTTTCCAATTAGATCTAAGCCACACTACAAGAATGACCAAGTCAATTAAATCGGTTGCAAGGCTTGAGAAGGTACATGTGTCAAATTAGCATGGTGCTGACACTTCATGCACTTCTTTACATATGTGCAACAATCTCACTCTAAAGATGGCCAATAATAGCCCATGCAGAGAATGTGCTTTATGATGGCCATACCGCTGAAGTGGCCACCACACGTACCATCGTGAACTTGGGTGATCACCCAAGTGGAATCCTTCTGGTCCAAGAAACGAAGGAGGATTCCTTCATAGCTGTGACGATACAAAATGTCTCCTAACAAGACATGCTTTACCACTTTTTGTTTGAATGATCATTTTGTGGAATGCGTCAATCCAAGTGGGAGGTTACCTAACTTGAGGTAGTCCCTTATGGGTGTATACCAATCCTACTGATAAGAAACCTCGATGGTATGAATATCCAATCCCTCTTGAAATTCATCCCTAGAAATCATTGAGAAGGAAAGAACTTGTAGGAATAGCATTGTGTTGCTATTAATGGGAGTAGGGGAGAACAAGGACCCCCATTTAGAGTGATTCATACAATCATGGATTCAAGAGAACTTGTCTATGGACGGTTCAATCTGGATCAGGTGGATTCCTAGCATTAATTTAGAGCTTGCACGCTCCATCGTTGATTGTGATAATGTTTTGAATTGGATGGTTGTCATATCACCAGAAATGTCTTACAGGATTAGTGACCCCAAAGATTCCATAGTGTCTGCAAAATGATTCGATGACAAAGGGAGTGCCTTGATGTCATACCATTCAAGCTTTGCCAAGAATTTTTCCACAAGGGCTTTGTAGGCCTTCAGAACTGGGAATTTACATTGGAATACCCCTTTGACTTAGTTGACAATTAATAGCAAATCACCAAAGATGTTTAATCATTTGATATTCATGGTGATTTCTGTCTGAAGACCTATGAGCAAGGCTTCGTATTCTACATTGTTTTTGGTGCATGGGAAATTTAATTTAAATGATAGAGTCATTGGAGCCCCTTGTGGTGTGAAGAATATAATTCCCATGCCACATCCTTGCTCACATTTAGAACCATCAAAAAATAGGGTTATATTGTCCTATGACTCAGAGACATTAGAATATGGTGATTCTGAGACATGGAAGACCCCATCATCGGGTAGTTATATGATCAGAGGCTGATCGTCTTCGAGAGGAGCCTCTGCTAGTTGATCAGCTATGACTTGACCTTTTATGGATTTCTATCCAATGAAATCTATGTCAAATTCCATCAACAACATGATCCATTTCGTCATATGGCTACTATGATAAGTATGACTCATCATGTACCATAATGGATTATCCTTAGACATAACATACGTATTTTTGCTCAGCATGTAATGACATAGATTTTTTGTAGCAAACACCATTGCCAAGAAGAGCTTCTCGATGTATACATAGTTAAGTTCATAACTGGCCAAGGTGTGGCTAAGATAGTAAGTAGCCTATTCTTTGTGAAGTTCATTCTTCTGGGCTAACATGGCACCCAATGCCACCTCAGTAGCTGAGATGTATAAGTAGAATGACACTTATGGTCTAGGTGGTACCAATACTAGCGGCGAAGCCAAGTATTGTTTAATGTCATCAAAGGTTGACTAGCACTCATCATCACAGTGAAATGCTACCCCCTTGTACAATAATTTATTCATGGGTCGGCACTTGTCAGATAGTTGCACTATGAAGCACTTGATTGACGTGACCTTTCCTTGTAGGCTTCTAAGTTGCTTGATGGTAGTTGGGGGAAGCATTTCAAGGATTGCATTGACTTTGTTTGGGTCCACTTCGATGCCTCATTTTGATACTATGAAACCCAAGAGTTTTCTAGATGTGACATCAAATATGCATTTCTTGGGATTCAGTCCGACTTTATGTTCCATGAGGTGATCGAGGATCTTGCTTAGGTCATCAAGATGATCTGGGCACAAAATATATTTTGCCAAAAAATCATCCATGTAATATTCCAACGTTTTATACATGTAATCATGGAATATGTATGTAATGGCACGTTGGTAGGTGGCACCAGCATTTTTAATGCCAAAGGGCATGACCTTATAATAAAATGTCCCCCAAGGCATTGTGAATGCCATTTTTAGTTGGTCTTAGAGATTAATACAAATTTGATTGTATCTCAAGAAATCATCCATGAGGGAAAGAATTTTGTGGCCTATTGTAAAGTCTACCAATGCGTCGATGCTTGGCAAGGGAAAATCATCTTTAGGACTTGCTTTGTTTAGATCTCAAAAATCAGTGCATATGTGAATCCTCCTGTTAGGAATTTTAACGAGCACCATGTTGGACAACCATGGTGGGTAATCCATGTAGATGACAAATTGTGCATCCAACAACTTTTGTAATTTTTCTTTGACCATTAGGGCCACTGTTGGGTGTATCTTACATAGTTTTTGCTTAACTGGCTTGACTGTCGAATCAAGAATCAGATTATGCATGACTAGCTATGGATCTAGCCCTAGCATATCTTTGTAGGACCATGCAAAAACCTCCTTCTTCTCTTTGAGAAGGGCAATGTGGTTGGCTTGCTCTTCGAGGGATATAATTAACCCTAGCTTGATAATTTGTGAATTCATTGGATCAGAGCCGATGTCTACATCAGTCATCTCCTCGATCGACATGTGGGATTTGTCCACCAAATGGTGTGGAGTTGGGATCAAGTGGATATCATTGGATGAGTTTAGATCATTATTAGGAACTTGGGGTCCCTCTTCAGCATGGAAGACATCCCGAGTTGGCCCTAGTGTGAAATGAAGCATCTCACCGAAAGGCTAGTACTCTGATGGGGATGGTGGTGAATTGATGCAATCCCAGTATATGGCATCTATGTCTAGATACAATGACTATTTTGGATCATCCAGATTGTGAATGAGAGTGGTTAAATCAATGGATATCATGTTGATGAAATGATTTTGGTCTCCATTACTACGGGTGTGATGACTCGGGCATTCTGGATGTTCTTTGTGCTCTGGATTTGGCTCTAGAGGTATAGGTACAAATGGATTGACCCTATGTTTGGATAGGAAGATAGGGTCTACCATCGACACTGATGTTGTTATAGGGTCTCTGGGTGGAAGGTGTTATTTGTATGTCCAGAGTGGTGGATTCAACACTTGGTACCACTGCATTGGGTTTATGTGCCACTCATGCCCTAGCCTGATGTTTAGTTGTTTGAATAGGTCATCAATATCCAAGGGGTATTGTTGCTATCACATATGATTGATATAGGCTATATCAGTTTCATTTTCATAATTGCTATTGGAGATCCAAAGGCCTTCGTTGGCTCCAAAAATTAGTTGCGACATTAGAGGCTCGTCTTGCTCAAGCAAATTGATTTGGCCCCATTGGGGTTGTTCTGCTCTCTTTGATGGGGCCTAATTTTCTTGTGGGGGAACATGCTCGATGGGGGCCACCAAAGGGAACATTGCCAAGAGGTTTTCCTGATAATCATCCATGGGGGTCACTTATGAGTGATTGCTATCTGATTCAAAGAGGTCCCATGGTGCTACCTCATATTTTGACTCATCTTCTAAAGATCCTTCTTGACCTTGCCTATACCTCTCTTGTAGGTGAGCTCTCAAGCTTTCTCCTCTCTCAAGTGAAGGGAAAGGGTTTTTGAGGTCAACAAGGTTGGTCGTCAACAATGGGAGATAATCCCCTAGTGTATATGTAGTATTATGGTTGGCATATGTATCTAATGCCAATCCCTCCCGTTGCCTAGCCCTAGGCCTTGCATGTTCTCTACTAAGATGTCCAAGGGCAGGGGGTGGTTGAACCCTACTCCTGACTTGTCATATGGCATTTGGTATCTTGGTTGGCAAATAATATGCACTCCTTGCTCATATCTACCTAACCCATATCAATGCCAATTGCATTGGCCAAGGTATCTCAAAGAAAAATCTAGGTTGGACAAACAGTTGACATCTTCTACAAAGGGCTCTTCATATTCGTCCTCTTGCATTTCTGGTTCAATACCATGATCAAGGTCCCCATACACAAAGTTTGTTTGATTTGGTAGGTAGCCTAGAGGAACAATGGTACTGATGGGGATGCAAGGTCTCCCTATGTCTTGCATGGACTCTAGTGTGGGTGTTGCTACAATATTCTGCATGACATACTCCCCCAGGCTCGTATCGACCATTTCAACGGTGATTGTTGGCAATTTAGGGGGAGGGAACATAAGTTCTTCCTGATTCCACTCCATTTTGGGTGAACTAGGAGCCTCGAATTCCATTCTTCTAGGCATCTCCTCAGTAGAGATGGTTGATACTGATGGAAACGCTTCTTCCAGAGGTGTCTTCTCTTTGTCCTTCTGTTTGGCCACCATAGGTGGTGTCGTTGGTGAAGGGCTAGATGATGAAGATGGACCTGGATGGGGGTTTGATGGACTTGTTAATGAGGATGCCTACGGAATCGGACCCTATTTAGATGGATTCAACTGAAAATCCAAATGCATTGATGGAAGGGTTGATTACGGAATCAGCTGCACCGCATTGCATTATTTGAAGGATTCTAAGTCCATCGAGACTACATGCACCTGCCCTTCAAATGTATACGTTAAGCATTGATGAGCTATCAAAGGGACACACTTCATGTCCCTAATCGATGGACGACCCAGCAAGATGTTATAGGCCATCTCACCTTCCAATATGTGGCACAATGTAGGTATAATCTTTTGTCCCACTTGGATGGGTAAGACAATTGTGCCAACTGTCGAGCATATTGCATCATTAAATGCTCGTAATGTATATGTGGAGACCACTATATGAGATACGGGTAACTTTAGGTGCTTCAAGGAAGTATTTGTAATGATATTACTGGACAAGCCAGTGTCCACTGATACCCTCTTGTATGGAATCTTGTTGACCCACGCGATAACATGTAGGGGTGTATCTGCCATATCACCAGCCACTGATTTTAATTCATCCTCTCGAAAGGTGATGACTGGCTTAGTGCATCATTTGACATGTCCCACAAAGTTATTGAAGGAGTTTGCTTCATGGAGCTCCAACTTGATGGATTTTAGTATCTCCATGAGAGCCTCCTGATGGGGCGTTGATTGCTATATGAGCTCGTAGATGGAGATCCTAGCTGATGTGGTCCTCAAACTCTAGGTGAGTTTGGTCCAAATTGTGGCCATAGTTCTAGGTGGAGGAGGTGGTGCAAGGTTCTTTTGGGGTTGTGACATTGTTGGCACCTCTCCTGTAGCTTTCGTGAGAGCAGTTGTGCTCGGATAACTCTTATTTTGAATCACTATACTGATCATACCTACATACCCCTACATGGGGTAGTTCTGTGTGACCTCATTGACTTGTAGGGTCTTTGATTGCACATCATGGGTAGGCAAGGGGTATTTAAAGACCTCCATTTATTGATTTCTTGGTGCCACGGGATTATCTATCGCTAATGTCTTATTATCAATTAGGTCTTGCACCAGGCCATTAAACTTCCAACATGCATTAAGGTCATGTCCCTTCCATATATGGAACCTGCAGTACAAGTCTTCCTTGTAGACCTTATGTTTTTGTGCATTGGGGTCTATGGGTTGAATCTCAGGCAGGTTAATCAAGTTTATCACTGACAAACAGTCAAACAGGGAGTCTCTGGACTCTGTGTAAGGTGTGAATTTTTGCCTATGGCGATGCTGCTGACTTTGTTCTTGCCTCTAATTTTCTCTGTCATAACTGTTAAGAGGCACTGCCTGATAGTTTTCTTTTTGGGGATGTGTTGCTTATGGAGGCTTAGGGACATTTATAGCAAAATTATTGACCACAACAGGTTTCTATTGCATGGTCCCTATTTTGGTGTTCTTAGACCATTCTTTCTTCTTTGGCTTGGCTATCTCACCATCCTAAATCTTGATCCTTAATGATTCTGGCTTGTGCCAGAGATTTCTCTAAAGTGGCATATTACTACAGCTGCAATAGCATGGAGATCGATCTCAAACAATATTTTGAGAACATTTGGGTGAGGTCAGACATAGGATGGAGGTAGGGCAACTTTGAAAGCAAAGTCCTCCATCGATTCCCATAGGCCACCATGATTTCTTCCTCATACTTTCTAAGGCTAGCTAGGTCACTTAGTGATGCCTTCTTCTTGGTGTTGAAGGTGAAGCATTCGAGGAATGCATCCACTAGCTGGTCTAAGTTACTAATGTTGTGCTTTGGTAATTGATTGAACCAATCTGAGGCAGGGCCTACGAATGTGGTGATGAATGTTCTTAAAAACAAAGCATCATTGTCTTGAATACCAAAACATTGGCTTAGGAATCTAGTCACATGCTCTTGGGCATCTTCGTCCCCTCTAAATATTGCCAAATGAGTCAGTTTAAAGTGTTCAAGGTAAGGGGGTGCCGACACTGATGGATGCACATGATGGCTATGGAGTTGGCATAAAGTGGGCTTTTGGGGCCCAAAATTCTTGGTCTCCATAGACTCTAAGTGCTCTAGCAGTGCTTTATATGCATCAAAAGATTTAATTTCTTCCTCCTTAGTTTTCTCCCATTGTGGGTTGTGGGAAACTTGAGGCCTATGGAGGGGTGGCTGGATAGCGACCCCTCCATAGGCCTCAAGTTTCCCAAAACCCACAATGGGAGAAAACTAAGGTGGAAGAAATTAAATCTTTCGATGCATATAAAGCACTGCTAGAACACTTGGATTTTATGGAGACCAAGACTTCTGGGCCCCAAAAGCCCACTTTACGCCAACTTTGTAGCCATCCTATGCATCCGTCAGTGCCAGCACCCCCTTACCCTAAACATTTTAAACTGCCTCCCCTTGCCCATTGTGGGTTGTGGGAAACTTGAGGCCTATGGAGGGGTGGCCGGATAGCAACCCCTCTGCCTTGGTAGGGTGTTTCGGCATGCTCATCTTCTTGATCATACTCCTCATAGGATTCTTGAGGAGTTTCTATATGAGACCTATGACCATGGGTGGGTCCCCGTGGAGGGTGCCCATTGTTTTTCCTAGGAGTAGCCTCCCGCTTAGGTCTAGGAGGTCTCGAAGGCAGCACCTGGTAAGGTCACGGGGACCTATCTCACACCAAGGGGTTGCACCTCTCATATGGTTCTACTCTTTGGGTGTGAGGGATTGGAACCCTCTTAGGCATAGTGTTATGGAGTAGCTCATCTATTTGGCATTGAATTCACTCTTTGCTAAGGCAATATAGATGCTTTAGCTATTGTTGGTCTTGCTCAAGCTACGTAATCTATGCTTGGTGGGCGCCATGTCTGGCGACTGCCAGGTCAATTTGTTCTACCATCTTGAGTCTAGGAGGCCTAGATACCTCTCCTATGCATTTATCTCAGTCACAATGATCTGAGATCTCTATAGTTTGCTTCTCTCTGTCGATATTGGTGGCATTCACTTGAGGCTCTGGCCTTAGTATGTGATTCTGATAGATAGCAGGTGTGGAGGTGCATTGCTCCCACACTGTGTATTGCTCTTGAGGAATGTAATGGTCTTCCTCATGATCCCTTTCATATATGTGAAAGGGGTAGGTAGAGTTGGCTCACCTTGTTTGAAGCACCTTGTGCTCTGGATTTTGTCTATTGTTCTTAATAGTTATGGGGGGTAAAGTAGGGATGACACAATCATGTGGCCCCTCCTCATGGACCCTATGCTATTCTAGTGCTTCATCGTACGGTGGCCACTCATACCGAGCTTCTAAGGGAGCCTTCTCATTTATATTGAGTGCCACGTGTAAGGACTCCTCCTGAAGGAGTGCCCCATGAAGGGGTTCCCCTATAGTCCCATTCTGAAATGGCATGATGTGGGCTCTCATGGAGGCCAGGCCACCAAGGTGGAATGACAAAGTCATTGGGGCTATAGCAGAGGTGACTTGTGCCCCCTTGTAAACTCTCTGCATATTTCGCCCTTGATTTGGGCTTGGCTACGAGTGTACACCATGTGGTGTTTTCATACAAGATGCATAGATTTTGTTTCTTTTTTTTATTATTTTTTATGCTACAATAAATAGAAAATATCACACACACAAAGCAATGATTATCTCATTTAAATATTAAAGGTGTGCTCTAAACCTGGTTTAGTGTGTTTTGATTTTTGTTTTGACAACTTTTGTAAATAATGTTTACATGCAATATAATGGCTCTTATGACTCACAAAAATGGTCACCCCTTTGATATACCATTGCCAGGCCGATATACCAACCTATCTATATACCCGCCCTTACGTGAGGGAAACTGTTGGTATGTGAGAGCATATGGTACGTGGAACGTAGGCGGTACGAAAGGTGAATCACCCTATTTTTGACACCTACCATAGAAGACTTATCCTCATGCACTAAGAATCACCCCAAATACACTCGATCAGATTTCGTTAGGATTTACATATAGCAAAAGTAGCGATCAAGGTTGTGAATACAAAAATTCAAGCCAAGGTGATGATGAAATCCATCGTTGGTATTGATCAAGGGCTGGGGTTTTACGACCAGCTCCTTGGTGTTTAAATTTCCATGTGATGTGTGGGGTTATTTTTATTTTTCATAAAATAAAGCAACATGTAGTAAAATAACTTTCCATAAGCAAGCAAGTAACCAAAAAATAGAAAACTAGAAGTAGAAAAAGACAGAAAGGATTCAGGACCCCTACCTCTTCTCTGACCAAATCTTCTGGTTCTGAGTTTCTATCCTAAAACTACACAAAGAGCTATTCGTCCTTGGGTGGGATGAATAACAAAACTGTATTCGTCACAGGGTGGAAAAACTACCCATTCATCCCTAGGTAAGATGAATTCCAGCTCTGTATTCACCATAGGTTGGAACGAACAGCAGTCCAATGCTTGAAACTTGGTACCTGCAAGAAAGAATAAACAAATTTTAATCAAATTTCTGATTTAAAAAAAAAATAGATGACAAGGTACCACCGTGATCGCCACTGAAAGAACGAGGATACTGAAACAAAAAGGAAAATCCGAGATGCGATGTAAACGAAAACAAAAGACAATGCTAAATCCTATGAATTGAAAGTGCATGAAATGAAAGAGGCATAAATGAATAGAAACCAAATAGAAAGCCAATATGAAAGATAACCCTTTTTATTAATGTGCTTTAGAACTCAGTTACAATCCATCTCCTCCATTTTTAGGGGCTAGAAGCGTTAAATGTGTTCTTGTCACACCCATGGATGCGATTCCTTCTTTTGCATGCCCACATGTAAAGTGAGCAGACCAAAAGTCACTGCCACTTGCATTGATGAGTCTTGAATCCTTTCTGCTCCTCTGATGTTAATACCCTACATTCAAGGAAATATAAAATAGTCAATAGCACCTATAGATGAAATAAAACATGCAATCCCCAAGCCTACAATTAGTGAGTGTGAAAAATGAATAAAACGGTAACTAAAATAGATCCAAATGAAATAAAAGCTTGATAGGGACATGAGGACATTAACAGTCAAAAAATTTTCCACAGATCCGTATTATCTTCAAGGTGGGATGAATAGACCTGCAACAAAACGCCAAAAAGCATTGTCCCAAATGTCACATTCAAGAAGCTCCAAATCACCTAAAACATTGGGGTTAGCTAATTGGAGGTGTTTTGGGAAGATCCATAAGGTTATATTTTCCCAATTTGGCCTCTATCATTAGGAATTTTGTGATGCTACCTACATATTAGTAAAGGCGAGAAATGATAGAAACATGATCAAAATTGCTCAAAACAATGTGAAATTTAAATGACAACCTATCTAAGAAGCATAGAATCAAATGCAAAAATAATAGAAGGGAAATATTCCATAGATTTCTAATCACTCTAGGGCAGAGCAATTAGAACTATAACAGTGTGGGGGATGTCCGGGGGAAGGACGCCCGCATTTTGGGGCCCGATTTCGGCACCAATCCACTTGGGATGGGTCCAAAATCTCTTGTGGGGTGTTTTCAAAAAATTTGGTAGGATGTTGTGTCCAAATGTCAGGTTTTGGTTCTGGGTTTGTGCTTCCAATAACCACCCTATGACCTCTCTTCCAAAAGAGATCAAGGATGCAAAAGGCACAAATCAAAAGGTGTGTGTAGAAGTAAAATGGCAGCACTTCATTTCTCAAAATGCTCCTTCTCTGTATATCTTGTGGTGAGAAAACTCACCAATTTATAGACCTAGAGGTCTCTTATGATTGAGCATGTAGAGGTGCCACTTGGCAATCATGCCTTCCTAGGGGGGAGAAGATTCCTCCCTGATTAGGGGCTCCATGACTACCCTTGTAACTGCCTGTAACACTCAAAAATTCTCACTCACACTCCCATGCAAGGAAGGAAGAGTTAAGTGGTGGATCTAAGCTACAATTTGTCAAGATTTGACTTTTTGCCCATCAAACCTGCTATTCGCCCCATCTGGGAGTGAATACTGCTAATTGTCCCTGGGTGGGGTGAATATAATTTTATAATCATCTTTGGGTGGAACGAGTATGAAGTAGAGTTCCTGAAGGTGCCAAATTGACTCATGAACTTTCGATACTATTGTGAGAGTGGTTAGGACCACTATTTAACCTCTAGGGGCTGCCCTAGGGGCTGTGTGTGTCAATGCGATCAGTGTTTGTAGTCACATAATCAGATTGGTGCTATTTTGGTGTCTACACCTTCACTTCCTCCCAAATCAAAGTCAACTAAGGACTTCTTCCTCCTCAAAATCATCGAGAAATTTGTGGACACCTTAGCTTCAGAGAATAAATCTATCATAGATAATTTTGAAATGACACTTAGGCATATGGTATTTATACCAAAACCTCCAAATTCATTGATGTTGGTGGAGGGAAAAAGTGAATGACGTCAGCACATTAATTTTTCCCTTATAACCCTAATCTCAGGGTTAATTGAATTATATTACAATTTAATTAATAATAAAATTATTATAATTAACTTATAATTAATTTAATAACCATAAGTTTAATTAAATTAAATTACAAATTAATTTATAATGAAATTATTATAATTAATTTAATTACTTTAGGTCTTACCATTGGACCTTTAATATTATAATTAAATATTATAATATTATTTTTCTTGGGCCTTCTTATTTCTCCTGTAGACCTTATATGACCACCTTGAATATTATAATGGGAGATATTATAATATTATTTCCCTTAGATCTAGAAGCAATATTTATCTTGCATTGATTAATAAAATTGAATCTTGACATCCTTATTCTTGCACTGCTCACTGAAACTGACTCTTGACATCAATGACGACAAATCTTGCTCATATTTCCAACAATCTCCCCCTTTGTCATTGATGGTAACCCAATTGCCTTTTACCATTTCCTTAATATTTTTCCTTTCTACTCCCCCTAAAGAACTACTCTCCTTGATTGAATGCTCTCCCCCTAACTCAAATCTCTTTCTCTTTGTCATTAATAGTAAAGGGTCACCTCTGGGGCTTGAGGCTAAGAAGGAGTCTCTTAGCTTAGCCCCTCCTCCACTACCTCTTGAGGTGGTTAATTCTAGGGTGGGAGTATTTCTACTCTGAGCATGCACTGATCTTTATATTTTTCCACTTTCCTCCTCATCTGATCCTTCTAATTCCTCTGACTATTCTTGTTCCTACTTGTTTTTGGAATTTTTTTTACACCACTTTGCTATATGTCCATCATTATTGCACTTGTAAAAATTAATGTAGTTATTCCTTGTAGGTGTATCTTTTTTATGATTTCTCCTAGTGAAGTTATATCTATTCCTATCATGAACCCTAAAATTCACTGCCTTGTGACCAAATTGATTACAAGAGTCATAATACCCTTGAAAAAGCTACCTATTTTTGAAACTTTCATATTCCTATTTTTCATGTGTCTTGCATTGTGTAGCTTTGTACCCAAACCTATGACATGAGAAGAATAATCCATTGAAACTACCTTGCCTTGATCTCATTGGTCTCTTAGTCTCTTCTACCCTATGTTGATTCCTGTTCCATATGTTCCTTATTTGTACATTGTTCCTTTCCTTTTTAAACCTTCTATTTTCCAAATCATCCTCAAAAGTCTCACTTTCTCTTACACTCTCTTCTTCTGAAGTTTCTTCTTATTCAAAACTTGAGGTTGACTCCTCTCCTTATTTCTTTTGTACTTGTTCAAAACTAAGACCTATCTTGTTTTTTGACCATATTTGTACCTTGATAATCTTGTCTATGGTTTTTGAGCTTTTTTAAAAATTGTGTAGCTTGTCCTTAGACTCTTTTACTTACTGCATTAGTAAATCTACCTCATGCTCTAACCTTTCACATTCTACAACCTTTGCTTCTAACTTTTATTTGAATCTCCTTGTCTTAGCTATTGAGTTGGTTATATCATCTATAAGCTTTCGTTTTTATTCATCACATTCTTGAAATTTGATATTGAGTTTTAATTTTTTCTTTCTTACCTCCATTAATGCACCAAGGGCATGAATAATCTCACCCTCAAGGTAATCTTATCCTTTCTATAATTCTTCCTCTATTTGTTTGCATTTGAAAACATCTTCATTCGTTTATGACTCTTTTCTACTAGAAGCACTTCCTTATTCTTCTATTACCATAATAAGATTCTCTTCTGGTCGTTCAAGTGTATCTTATTATTTGTCATCACTAAAACTGAATCCATTCCTTGTACAACTATATTCAATATGACCAAATTTACCACATCTAAAACACTTAAATATTATTGGTGACCTTTTTAAAATCACTTATTCTTCTTTTTCCAAAAATAGAACTTCATATTTATCATTATATGATGAACTATAATCACTATCACTTGAATACTTACTTGTATTGTCTACATATAAACTCTTCTTATGTCTTTGGAAGAAATTTTTTCCTTGCTTGCCTTGTCCATCCCTACTTTTCTTTTGGTACCTATGTTTTTATGTTTCCCTATTCTTATGATCATGTTTTTCTTCATCATTTCTATTTCTACCTTCTTGAGAATTACTTGCATAGTGACCATTCTTTCCACATTTGAAACATCTAAATAATTTCATACCTTTATAATTTATTGAGTCTTTTTTCCTTCTACCCTAATTTACTTCTTCATCACTAGATAATTCATTGCTTGAATCCAGATTCTCACCCTTTGTCTTCTTAGTATATTTGAAGGCTGCTTCTTTTTGGATATTAGGTTCTTCTTTTGTTCTCATCTCAAAAGTTGTGAGAATGCCATGTAATTCATTCCTTGTCAAAATATCACTATATTTTGATTCCTCTATAGTTGAAATATTTTCACTAAACCTTTTTGAGAGTGACCTTAAAATCTTATTACAAACATCATATTATTGAACATCAAGTCTAAATCCTTGCATGCAGTTAACAACCTCGTCTACATGAATTATATAATAACTAATATTTTCCCCATCCTTCATTTTCAGGTCTTCAAATATTCCCTTGAAATTTTGTAAATTTACCTTTTTGACATTTTTATCTCCTTCATATATGCCTTGCAATTTATCCCAAATTCCCTTTGTTGATTTACAGTGTATAACCATTACAAACTCTATTTTATGCAAACCTATCAAAATTGCATTAATTGCTTTTGAATTGTAATGCTGTAGAAGCCTACCATATTTATCTATAGATGGATTAGTTGGTGGTGTGTATCCATTTTCAACTACTTCCCATATTTCATTTCTAAGTGCCATCAGGTGAATCTTTATTCTAATACTCCAAAATACATAATCACTCCTATCAAAAATTGGTGTTGAATTATCTGAGAATCCACTCTTAGAATCAATATATGTTCTTGTAAGATTTTTCTTCAACAAATTAAACTCTTCCAAAGGAACCTTATTTGATACCAATTGAATAACACAAGCTTATACTAAGAGGGGGGTGAACAATATAAGACCACTTTTTACTTTTCTTTTCCAAACAATATTATGCAATATATCAATAGAAATATCAATAGAAGTAATCAAAGCAATGCATAAATAACCACACACAATAGAGACACCAATTTAACATGGTTCACCCAATGTGGGCTACTCCACGGAGAAAATATTTCACTAAAATTTTCTCAACAAATATCTTAGAAAACCTTTCCCTATTACAACATTTATGGACATCTTTCCAAAAGAGACATCAATCCCTTAATTAATTTCATGGATATCTATCCATAGGATACACCAATATCTTGTACTTTAGATGGTGATATTCTAGAAGAATTGTTGCCTCCAATACACTGGCTTATGGATCTCTATCCATTGAAGACTCTTACCCTCACTTAGAAGACCTATATTCACTACCCTGGATAATGGAACTCTATACAATGGAGGATATTGTCCTCTATACTTTGTCACATCCAAAGCTTACTCTTATATATATCTAAAATCTATGCTAAACACAGTCCTTCAGTCTAGAATAAATCTTCTCAATTTCTATCTTTGATCTAGCATAAATTTGTTCAATATCTATCTTTGATATACACTAAATATAGTCCTTCATTCTAGTGCAAATATGCTCAATATCTATATTTGATTTACACTAAATAGATTCCTTCAGTATAGCATAGATCTACTCAATATTTGTCCATGGTCTGGCACAAACTTGTCCTCAAATATACACCAAAATTCATCCTCAAATCTATCCTAAAGACTTAACACAAATCTTGAATTAATTATAAATAAAATATGCTAGCTGCTCCAAATATTAACTCAAGGTTTGAACAAATCAATCAAACAACTTTGCTCTCAAGTCTTCTCAAAGACTTATCTTAAATATGCTCTACAAGTCCTCACTAGAACTTTTCTAATATGCTCAACAAGTGTTCACCAATACTTGTCTAATTTTCTCAACAAGTCTTCACCAAGACTTATATCAAATCTACATTGTAAGCTTCCATAAAAGCTTACACAAATTTTTCCTTAAGTCCACTCTAGGACTTAGTCAAATTAGCTCACAATATTTCACAAAAGCTTATTCAACTCAACTCAATCTATCACAGAAAACTTCTTCACTCACACAAAAGAGCTTCACACAGAATATTTTTTGACTCATAGAAACATATAGAGAATGGTTAGAGACTTAATATGTTACTAACTCACAACAATACTCAATCACTTTAAAACTCTCTTGCATAACCACAAAAATATATATAGAATTGTTAGAGACTAAATATATTTCACTCTTGCACAATATTCAATCACTTTCAATCTCTCTTCCAAATCAAATCAAGATATAAAAAAATTTATTTCACAAAACTTGAAATATCACTTCAACACTTCCAATTGACTAGGATCAATCAACTCCTCTCAACCAATCACTCGATGAAACACTCTGTGCTTAAAAACCCTAGTCCAAGTATATGAATATTCATTAAATTATTTTTAACAATGCTTATCAAGTAATATCACATAACAATGATACCCATGAACTGGTAAAACCCTAATCATGCATGTGAAGGTTCATTCAATGTTTCCAACAATTCTTATCAAACAAGGTTTTTAACATAAAATATCACTCAAAAAAATATTTAACAATCAAACTCAACAATACTTATCAAAAAACCCTTTTCACTCCAACTTAACATTCACAACATCCAACAATCACTCACAAGGAAGATGTGCCCATACCTTTTGTTTAATAAATAATTGACCTCAAAACCTATCTCAATAAAAATTACCCTCTTTTCCAATTTCAAAGGTTAGATGACACAATATCACTCTAAAACTCCCTCAAAAATTTTCACAATTACAAAAATAATTAAACTCAAATACAACTTAGTACTCCATATTAAAATTAGCATTCACCAAAAACACAAAAATAAATCTCTTATTACACCTTATAACTCCACACTATATAAATTAATCCACCAAACAATTAAATAAAAACAATTATTTAATTTAACAACCTTATATCTCCCTAAGCTTAAAACTATACCACACAACCTTAGGAGAAGAAACTAAATTTAATAAAATTTTTAGTACCTCTCAAAGTTCTCTCAGTGGGATTCGATCCTGATTCGAAGCATCTCCAGCACTTTAGCCATGTCTACCTAGCCGTGTGATCTAAGAACTCACGTGGGAGGCAAAAGCACCCATGGTTATTTATCTTCTTCTCTAGCAATAAAATCCAAAAAGGCTTTGGTGTATTTAGTGCAAAAACAAACCTCACGACCTTCCCTACTGCAAATTAAACGTAGCACCTTGTGTTCTAAAAGTGTTGCCAACTACTGCTAGCCCATATAGCTAGATGGTGATAAGGATTACAAGCTTGATCTCTTTTTACCCTTTGCTTCCTACCAAATCGATGTCAATGAAGGACTTTTCCTCATTATTACCGAGACATTTGTGCACATCTTAGCTTAGGAGAATAAATCAATCGTAGATAATTTTGAAATGGCATTTAGACATATGGTATTTATACCAATGCCTCCAAATTTGATGACGTCTATAGAGGGGAAAAGTGAATGATGTCAGCGTACTAATTTTACCCTTATAACCCTAACCTTAGGGTTAATTAAATTAGACTATAATTTAATTAATAATAAAATTATTATAATTAAATTATAATTAATTTAATTACTTTAGGTCTTACCATTAGACCTTTAATATTATAATAAAATAATATTATTATTTTTCTTGGGCCTTCTTATTTCTCCTTTAAACCTTATCTGACCACCTTGAATATTATAATAGAAGATATTATAATATTATTTTCCTTAGGTCTATAAGTAAACTTTCTCTTGCACGGATTACTAAAACTTTACTCTTGACATCCTTCTTCTTGCACTACTCAATGAAAATGACTCTTGAAATCAATGACAACAAATATTGCTCATATTTCCAATAATAAGTTGTTTGTATCTAACCTTAAATTTAGCAAAGAATATTTGATTGTGATTAAGACAGGTTTTGAATACATATCTTTATCAAAATAAAAGGTATGGGTACATATTCCTTATGAGTGAAATATTGTTGGATTGAATGTTGTGAAATCCAAATTTGGAGTGAAAAGGATTGTTTGATAAGCATTGTCAAAAATGTTGAGTGAGTTTTAATGTCCATGGTTTGTGAATGTTGAAAGACCATGAGTACCATTATTATGTTATGTTGAGAACTATCTTGAACTAGTGTTTGTGAAAGATCATGAGTATCATTGTTATGTGAAGTTGAGAACTATCTTGAACTAGGGTTTGTGAAATATCATGAGTATCATTGTTATGTGAAGTTGAGAACTATCTTGAGCTAGGGTTTGTGAAAGAACATGATGATCATTGTTATGTAAATTTGAAATCCGCTTGAGTCAAGGTTTGAGTTTCATAGTGTGAGTTATTGGAAGTATAGTGAAACACTTGGTTATGATTTGAAAGCAATTTGTGTTTCATTGAGTGAATGGTTGAGTGAAGATGAGCATTATTGATTGAAAGTATTGGGGTGATAGTTAAAGATTTGTTAAACAAGTTATACTTTATTTCTGAATTAATTTGAAAGAGAGTTTGAAAGTGATTGAGTGTTTTTTGAGTGTGAGACATATTGAGTCTCTAATCATTCTCTATATGTTTCTTATTTTAAACAAGATTCTGAGTGAAAATTTTTTATGGTATTGAAGAGGTTTTCTAAGAGAGATTAAATTGAGTTTTGTAAGTAAGTTTTTCAATTGATTTGAATAAGCTTTTGTGAAATATAGTGGATAGTTTTGACTAAGTCCTAGAGGGTACTTAAGGATAGAGTTAAGAAAGCTTTTGTGAAAGCTTATGGGAAATTTGAGTAAGTCCTAGAGGGGACTTAAGGATAGAGTTGAGTGAGCTTTTTTGAAAGCTTAAGGATAGATTTGTGTGAGATTTTGTGGAAAAATTACAGGCATATTAGAGGTAAGTCTTGGTGAAGACTTACGGATAGATTTGATACAAGTTCTAGAGAGGACTAATTGAGTAGATTTGAGGTAAGTCTTAGTGAAGACTCGAGATAAGTTTGAGAAAGTTCTTGAGAGGACTTATGGATATATTTTAGGTAAGTCTCTGAGAAGACTTGAGAGCATATTTTATTGATTGATTTGTTCAAGCTTTGAGTTAAGGCTTGGGGCAGATCAAGTAGATTTGATTTGTTATTGGATGAAGTTTTTTGTTAAGTCTTGAGAACATATTTTAGGATAAAGTTTGGTGCATATTTGAGGGCATATTTGTGCCAGACTTGAGATAAAATTATGAGTATATTTGTGCTAGCACAAAGGATAATATTTAGCGTAGATTTGAGATAGATATTAAGCAGAGCTAAGAGTAAGCTTTAAAGGTGATAGAGTAGAGGATAAGAATATCCAGTGGATAGAGATCCATTAGAAAAGGAAGTGAGGATAGAGGTCTTCTAAGTGATGATAGAGGTCTTCTATGGAGATATATCCACAAGCTAGTGCAATGGAGGTAGTAGTATTCTAGAGGATCACCAACCAGAGCAGAGGAGGAGTTATCATGTGGATAGAGATCCACAAACTAGAAAAGCTAAAATAGTTCTATTATGGATAGGTTTACACAAAAATTATTAGGGGATTGGTGTCTCCTTTGGATAGAGTTCGATAAGCATTATAATAGGGAATGATTTCCAAGAGATTTATTGAGAAAATTTTAGTGAAATATTTTCTTCATGGAGTAATCCACATTGGGTGAACTGTGTTAAATTGATGTCTATATTGTGTGTGATTATTTACGCATTGATTTTATTACTATTGTTGATACTACCATTGATATATTGAATAATATTGTTTGAGAAAGAAAAAGTAAAAATTGATCTTATACTGTTCACCCCCCCTCTTAATATAAGATTGTGTTTTTCATTTCTATTTTTACATATATTTACAAGGTTTGGGGTGTCTGAAGAGATCACAACCAATCAAGGGTCTCAATTTACTTCAAGAATAATTCAGGAACTGATGTAGCAATATAGAATCAGACACAACAAAACCATCCCCTACCATCCACAAGTGAATGGATAGGTCAAGGTTACGAACTAAGAGTTGTATAATATCCTTACAAAGACCATGTAGTATTACAAAAAGTATTTTCCTATGATATTACGAAAGATAGTATGGCCCTATAGAACTACATGGAAAACAACCATCAATTTCACTTTATTCCAATTGATATACACGAAAAATTCAATGATTTCTATTGAGTTTGAAATCAAAACTCTTAGGACTATAAAATAATTGAATCTAATTCTAGATGATGCATGTAAGGAAATTATTCAGTAGCTGAATTAGTTGGATGAATATCGATTGGATGCCCTACACATAATAGAAGTCATTCAAAGATAAAGGGAATAGTGGCATGACCATCACATTAGATTGAAGTAGTTCAAAATAGGATAATGGGTGCTATTGTATGACTATTAATTCTCTAAATGGAAGGGCAAGTTGATGCAGATATGGATGGGACCATATGAAGTGATTGAACTAATCAATAATGGTGTTGTATGTATCAAGACAATTTATGGTAGCAACACCATATTGATAGTCAATGGTCACTAACTGCGACCATACAACATATCTAAAAATATTGTGATGGAGTTTATTATAGGAATGGGGGAGATACCATACAATTAAAAACTTTTTAAAAAATTCTCAGTAAAAATAGTGAACATAGGTTATCCACTTAAAAATATTTTATTCTTTAGTTTTTCTTTTATTTCATTGTGTTTTTGTTTTGCATGAAGAATGCTCTAAATACAATATGCAGGCAACCTGGGAATCCTAGGCCTAGAAATTTTAGGCTCCACTAATTTTTTTTTTACTATTTTTTAGTTTTTCTTGAATGATTTTGTAGGTGAATTTTATTGAATGCATGAATTAGGTGGGTTGGGGAACACATGCCTAACTAGCATAAAATTCATAAGTTTGCACAATGCTTTTTAGTTTTTTAGTGAGACCTTGACCATTTGTATTTGGAGGATATAGTCACCATATGATACAAATGTGGGTGTTAATTTTAGAAAATAATAACGTAACCACATTTTTTTTTGGAAAAAACAACTTCTACCGTAGAATGTGAAGAAAAAGATGTTGGGGGGCATTATGAACTCTGTAATAATGACTACAGACACATTAAAAACTACTAACTTTTCAAAAGAAACAAGGTGCCTTGATACCATTTGTAGGAAGGAACCTTAATTCTATTATTGGAAGGTGTCTTGATCTCATTAGCATAAAGTGCCTTGATATTTTTAAGGGGAGGCATCTTGATACCATTGAAATGGGGGTGCCTTGATCTCATTGATGGGGAGTTTGCCTAACTCCTAAACATATGAAAGGCACACTTATCTAAAAAAAATGTGGGAATGCATCTTGATCCCACCTAATAAAGGTGATCTTATCTAAAAAAAATTGTAGAAAGGTGCCTTAATCGCATCTAATAAAAGTGCAATGATACCACTTGAGAAAGGTACCTTGATCTCGTAATTTCTCAAAAAATAAAAAAATAAAAAAAATAAATAATTATGGCCATGCATCAAGGTGACTTGATCCCAGTAGGAGGAAGGTGTCTTGATCTTATTGAGTAGAGGCACCTTGATCCCAATCACCTTGATTACATACATTTAAGGAACCTTGATCCCATACATTTGAGGTGCCATGATCCTAGGTACCTTGATACCATAAATTTGAGGCACCTTGATCCCATAAATTTGAGGCACCTTGATCCCATACATTTGAGGTGCCTTGATCCTATGTGCCTTGATACCATACATTTTATGCACCTTGATATCAGTCACCTTGATCCCATACACTTGAGGTGTCTTGATCCTAAGTGCCTTGATCCCATGCATTTGAGGCACCTTGATCCATTTGAACCACCTACGCAACTTAATGGAATAGAGAAGCAGATAAAACCATGACATCACCCCACATGAGAAAAAATTCAAATCACATAGGAATCTATTGATCAATCATATGGAAGGATTTCATCACATCTTAAGGCAACTAGAAAACAAATGTGCATCATCCCACGCAAGCCAATCGTATTTCCTTATTTTTAGCATGAGGTATCAAATGAATGAAAGTTGCAGTACCCAAGGATAACTATTTAAAGAAACAAATCACATGGTAAATATGCCATAAATCTGATCACATATTGTCAAATTGGCATGTTCTAACCTAAAAAATTACCAATAAGGTATGTGCATGGTTTTTTTGTTAGATATATATAACATTCATAATTAGAACTTCTCTAGGAAAATATATTGCCATCACAAATAAATTGACCAATCATTATTTGACCACTTTGTCTAGAGAAATGGGTCAATAGTAATTTAGGAAGCATATCTTCTCAACCTTGAATGCAAAAATAATACATTGAATATGTACCTACCTCCATAAATAGGCACCTTATTGCACAAGTAGGCAATATAAAAGTAATGCACCCATATCACAAGTGGAGGAGAATTGTAGATGCTAAAGGAATTGAATGAATTTAGTGTGGGGGGCAAGTCGAGGAATCATGACCATAAAAAGAATGAATCTAGTCATGTAGGATTTATTAACTAAGAAGTCTAGGTATAATTTGGGATAGTCAGGTGGATGAACTATTACTGCTTGGTGAGCCAAAACAAGGATTTACAAGTGGCAAAGGAATTTGTTGCAACTTTGGATGGAGGATTCATATACCTTTGAAGACTAGAAATTCTAGTCATGAAGGAATTTATAGTGGCTTTCACTGGCCTTCCTCTAATAGGAGAGTGATTCTACAAGGAGGGTACATTGGTTGTATGCATAGAAAAACTTCTAGGGAATGCACCCACAAACTTGGAGCACTTAAGATTACCGAAGTATAGTCTCCCAGAGCTCTAGTAGTAATTTTTTTTATAAAATGGTTAGGTTCTTTACTTGTATAGATAAGTATACCTATTTGAATGCAAATCACATGTGATTTTTGATTCATTTGTTGCATGAGAATTAAATTAATGTCTCATTCTATGTGGATTGTGCCCTAAAGGATGAAGCAAGGTGGTATTGAGTAGGAGCATCAACTTCCCTAGCTCACCACAAGAAAATTTCAGCCTTGATAAGGTTCGCTAAGGTACCTAGAGAAGTGCTAGTAGCAATTATGGATAGAGCCGAGATGTCCAATTCTTAGGTTCAATTGGCTGTAGAAGGATTAGTGGTAGTGCAAGGGCCAAATTTATAGGAGACACTGGCTTTAAAAATATTAGTAGAAGAGTAGTTGTTGGCTTCTTGCGATGATGCAGTCAAAGGGGAGGAAGACGAAAATCCTTTACCCCACTCTCCACAAGTTAATGCAAAAATCAGGTTGGATAGTCCTATCCTCAACCAAGCAATTGACCACTCTCAATAATTTAATTCATGAATCAAGATGGAAATTTCTAGACCTAATAAAGAAGCCTATCATATAAAGCCTAGAAGGGGGAGGAAATGATTGATATGCTTTATTCTTTCCAATGAAGATGAAGAAGAGGAAAATGATACTAAAGTAGGATTTATAGTCTAGGTGTTGTAGAATATGGTTAGTAGAAGTCCACAATATTAGAATAATTTGGAGGACCTACAAAGGTAGCTAGATTTGGCATTGCAACAAGTTCTTACTTGGAAAAACAAATTCCAGGAAGAATATTGCTCTTCAATAAATTTAGAGAGACCACCACAAAGAAGTAGTAGGAATTCAAAGGTACTATACTCCAGTTGCAGTAGGTGGTGTAGAAAATAATAGAGGAGAACCTACAACTTAAGGTTGATTAGGTAGAAAGAATGAATGCAAGCACCCAAATGGACTGGGTAATGGAGGTTCCCACAACTGCTTTAGACTCCTCAAAGGGATTTGTTTCATATATTTCATTCATATTAGATGCAAGGAATGCAAAGGTTGAATATGGGAATTATTCCTCTATCTCAACTAGAATAGTTGCTAAAGAATAGGGAAACTCTTTTCTATAAATAGAGCCCCATGTGATCAAAATTCTTAATGACAAGGATAGACAGTCAAACCCCATCCAAAAATAGGATGATTAATTGTAGTGGAGCATCAAAGTGGAGATTTCAATACCCCAAAAATTGGTGCATACTATAGAGGGACTAGTAGATCAATCACCGACTACAACACCAAGGGATAAACATAGGCTAGAGGAGATAGCTATAGAAAATTAGAGACTTGAGGTTTCTAATGGTAGAGAAGAAGTACCCACTATAGATAGCATCCCTTATCACTCTACTATATAAGTAGCTCCACTAAGGCCCAAAATAAAAGTAGCTAAAGCACCACATTAGAGATCTAAAAATAAGGCCAAAATTATAGATGCAAAGTCTAATGATAATTTGAAATGACAATGAGCCAAATATCTAAAATGCTTTTCCAAGTAGTAGGAGTTGTTCAAAAAGCTTAAAAAATAGTTTGCAAATGCAAAAATATATGAGGAAGGCATTCAAAAACGTGTAAAAATATCTTGGGATTAATGTTAATCCTACTTCTAAAAAGAAATTTTGGGAAATCTATGGATGGTAACCCTCCAAAATGAGAAAATATTTTAAAAGGTATGGAGAATTTAGCCAAGAAGAAGTTGTTGCAATAGCAAAATAAAATGCGAGACTTACTCATGAAGTGGGTTGGATGCACAAGGGCAGAGTGGTAAAATGAGAATAGGATGACTTAGATATCCTGCTAGTAGATCCTCAACCTCAACATGATGATCTCTAGAAGTAGGTATAGTTTGCATTCTAGAGAGGAAATCCCACCTTTGTAGTCAATTATGCGAAGGTGGTCAAAGTGAAGGTAATTTATAACACCAAACCACCTAGCATAGGTGTAGGGACCAAAAAAATAGGTAAACATAGTCAAATACAACCGAAAGCCACAATAGGGAACCAATGCCCCTCAATAAGGTTATAAGCCTAAGGACACAGTAAAAGATAAAGTCCCCACCCAAAATAGGAAATAGAAGAACAAGGCCTATTTGGAGGGGGTAAAAAAATAAGGAATTACTAATTTTAGGTGCCATGAGGACGTGGCACTCGATAGGCATGATGGGATGATGAGAACCACAATTGCTCATATTTTTGCATGGATTCTAACTTATTTGTGTGGAAAATATTGTATCAAAGTTGTAATTTTTATTCATGTTTATATATATTTAATGAAAATTATGCATATCATCTAACTTGTGTGATAAGTGTGTTTTGTGTGTATATTTGGTTATTTTTGTCATATTTTGCATGATCTCATCAAGGTCCTACTCGAACCTATAAAATTTATGTCTTAAGGAGCTAAGGTATATCAAGGTATAAGGTGCCTTGATCCCATTGAGGGAAGGTGCCTTGATCCCATTGAGGGAAGGTGCCTTGATCCTGTTTATGGGAGGCACCTTGATCCCATTGAAGGAAGGCACATTGATCCCATAGAAAGGCACCTTGATCCCATTCAACAGAAGGTGCATTGATCCCACATTTCTTGTGATGGAGGACACATTCACTACATTGAGTAGAGCTGATGGTTGAATCCATGTAAGACACTAATTCTGGGTAAATGCCAAAATGTGTTAGCTACCCTATTCTTAATGGAGTGAAATAGAATAACTATTTTCTAAAATAGAGCATGGATGATGATAAAGAAGAACCAAAATGATGTGAATCCAACTGCAAGAGGTCAAAAAAAAAACCTCCCATTACATAAAAACTATGGTAAATGAAAATAATATGTAAAACTCTCCATTTACATAAAAACTGTAATAAATGGAAATAATCAGTAAAACCCTCCATTTACATAAAAAATACAATACATGGAAATAAACCAATAAATAATTTTTTTTCTCATTCTTGGATTCACTTTCCCTTTTACAATGTAATACCAAGGGAATATATATCCTCAAATAAACCTTAAAACTTGAAGCCCTAAAAGAAAATCCTAATGCTTAAAACCCTAGAAATAAAAAAATTACTTTTTTTGGCAAATTATTTTTTCATAAAAAATTATCTTTTAGTAATTAAAATTTTTGGAATATTATATTTTGCGTCAAATAATTCCATTTTGAGTAATAAAAAAATTACTTTAAAACTTCTTTTTAAAAAAACCCTCTAAAGATAGGCTCCTGCATCATTCTCCTTCAATTTAAAAGAACGCTACTCCTACAATTTCCTCTGATCAAACTCATAATCACTCTCCGTAGAGTGTCACACATTTGCAAGTACTCCTCAAAGTACCAATCTCCTTCTAAGGATTTATGTCTCAAACCTCCTGCAAGCACTACACATAGTACCAATTTATTCCTTTGAGGTTTTAAAATAGCAAACCTCTTGCAAGAACTACACAAAGTACCAATTCTTCCCTCTAAGTTTTTTAATAAAAAAAAACTCCTGGAAGCACTACAAAAAGTGCCAATTTATTTATTTAAGTTTTTACAAACCTTCTACAAGCACTACACAAAGTGTCGATTCCTCCTTCTGAGGTTTTATATAAAAAACCTCCTGCAAGCACTTACACATAGTGCCAATTTCTTTCTCCACAAACCTTCTACAAGCAGTACACAAAGTGCCAATATCTTTCTCTAAGGCCTTTACATAAAAAAACCTCCTGCAAGTACTTACACAAAGTTCCAATTTTTGTGTCCAAGGTTTTACAAACCTTCTGCAAGCACCGCACAAAGAGCCAAATTTTTAATTTTTTTTAGCCTCTTTGCTCTCCTTTCCTTTTCTCTTTTATTATCTTCTATTTTCTTCTCCTAACAAGATCCAACTTGCTCTGATACCAAATGATGTAAATCCAGTTGCAAGAGGTCAAAATAAAATACCTCCCATTACATAAAAACTGTGGTAAATGAAAATAATATGTAAAACCCTCCATTTACATAAAAATTGCAATTAATAGAAATAATCAGTAAACCCTCCATTTACATAAAAAATACAATACACAGAAATAAACCAATAAATAATTTTTTTTCTCATTCCTAGATTCACTTCTCCTAAAACTTGAAGCCCTAAAATAAACCCTAAATGAAAACCCTAAAGCTTAAAATCTTAAAAATAAAAAATTACTATTTTCGGCAAATTATTTTTTCATAAAAATTTGTCTTTTTAGTAATTACCATTTTCGGCAAATTATATTTTGCGTCAAATAATTCCATTTTGAGTAATAAAAAAATTACTTTAAAACTTCTTTTTAAAAAAACCCTCTAAAGATAGGCTCCTGCATCACAAAAAATCTACTACTCCCAAAAAAGGATAAAATTATTGTTTGATTGTATTTGTTACTACACATGAACTGTCTTGATTTAGAATGTAGTAGATTTTCCATCATAACAACATTGTAATAGAAGCTCTATATATGTTATATAAACACACAAAATTCTCTAATAGGGATATAGATTATCATTGAAGAGAGCTAAATAATATTGTATTATAATTTTATAAATAAAAATTAATTCAAGAGTTTTCTCATATGTGTTCAGTTTATAGATTTTAGTCAGGTGGAATCTGCTAGAGACTGGGACCACTCCTAGATAGTACTACTCCTCTTCTTCTCCATTGATTTCTAGTTATATTATTTTATTTTTTATGTGTTGCATTTTATTTTTGCAAGTTCATTTATTTCCAACTTTCTTTTATTTCCGCATAGTGTGGTGTGATTTCTTTTTTGCAATTTAATTTATGCAAGTTTTATTGATATGGATGAATTAATACTATCTCAACAAAAACTCCCCCAATGATAGAACTAGTGGATTCATATCCATAGGTATTGTAATTGATATCAACTTGGTGCTTCATAATATTACAAGTTTCCCTAGGTTGATAAGTAAATGAAAGGGCTATGAAAGAAATATGAAGAAATTAACCAAATTTTTTACCCCCAAAAGACATCATCCCACATGTATCCCATGATGTCCCTCATGGTGGTATATAAATTAAAATATCCACATAGAGCTTTGCAAATCAATAATCAAGCTTTTGGGTGACATGTCCTAGTGGAAGCAGGCAAAATATGACCCAACCCCTCAAACAAGTGAATCATGGTCAAGTTGTGTGCTCCATCATCTCCTGTGTGAGCATAGCTCGATGGTGGTGGGTGTGTAATTCTCTCATATATGGTTTCCATTGGTTGAGTTCCATTGTGGATCCCATTTTATCTATAGTATCTATTTTCTCCCCTTGTACTGCCTACTCTCATAATTTCTCAAATAAAAATTCTAAAAATACCGTAAGCAATACTTCAAGAGTATTGAGGTATTATCCCAAATGTATACCATGATGACCCTCATGGTGGTATATAAAAATAAATAAAAACACAGATCTTTGCAAATTAGAAGTCAGGTGCTTTAGGTTCTACAAATTGAGAGATATAGTAGATCTCCAGCATGAGAGCTACTCCTGAAGCCCTCCTGCTCCTAGGGCCAGAAGGATGTATAACACTAAGAATTCACAAGGATAGTAGTAATCTCTAAGGGTAAGTGAATAGGGTTCTCTATCAAAATGTGTTGCCAACCCTAAATCTTTAGAAGTATGTTTCAGCCTATACCCACTCTACTATGGTGTGTGATCTGATACAATTCGTGATAGAGTTGTGCTAGAAGAGTACTCCCCCACACTAGAATGAGAGGTCACTTAATTGAACTAACTATAACATCTCTAGTACTATCTAAGAGGTTCTAGGGGAACCTCACACCTAATGAGTCAGGGAGGACTATCTGGATAATCAAGTGTATGAATACCACCTCCCACTATGAGAAGAATCTGGACTAGAACCACTTCTCAATGTGAATGCCTCAATGGTCAATGTGACCATGTGCCTTAATGCTCTGTCTACCAAAGATCAAATCAAACAAGACCTTCCTCACCATGGTAGGAGAGGAGGTGATGGGATCGCCATAAATAGGTAGGTGAAATATGTGATAGACATCATCTAGAGTAATAGTGATTTCACTCATTGATATGTGAAATGTGTTGGTCTGTGCATCCCAACGATGTGCAAAGGTAGTCATGTATGACATCCACTCTAATGGTGGGGAGTTTTAAGACGTAACCAAACCCCATGGTAGAAAACCAACCCCTCTCCATGGGAGTGAGAGTGCAGCGTAAGTTCCAAAGAAGATCAGTCTCCCTCGCTCTATTGGTCAAGGACTAAGTGAAAGCAATCAAATAAATATGAAAACAATTAAAAATAACTAAAAAATGACAAAAAAAAAATCTCATGAAAAAGAAAAAACATGCACACACATGATCAAAAATAAAAAATAAAAATAAAATAAAATAAGCACTTCAAAAATGCATTAAATAGCATTAATTGCCCAAAAAATCCAAAAAAATTAAAAATTAAAAAAAAAATTCTAAAGTTTACGCACCACGGGTCGGAACCATGATAGGCACGATGGTAAAAATGTGACTGTTGGGATTTAAATCCCACCGTAGCTGACAACCATGATCCCCAATTTGCCAATTGGGAACCATGTCTGCCACGCAAGGCTAGGGAACATGACCTTTTTGGGGTCATTTTCCTCCTAGAATAAACCCCAAAATTAAAACCCTCCCCTCTAACCTAACCTATGCTAAATCTAACTAGGGTGAGGTTCGTTACCAACAGTTTAATGTGGTTTGTTTAACCCATTATTTATTGTGGTTAATTTTTTATCCAATAATTTTTAAGTGTGGTCTCATTTTGCATGTTACCTTAGAAGCACTGGCTCCCCTGCTAGTTGAAGCTTCTAGCTGGTCAACCATCAGTGTGGATAGGAGGGAATCGGTGAAGTTTTCAATAGTGTTTCGTGTCAGAATTCACTTTTTACCTCTCAGAGCTCTTATTTTTAATGTCATTTTTAGGTAAATAATGAAATTTTTTAAAGAGAAAAAACATTTTTTATTTTTTGAATTCGATTTAGACCATGACTAACAACTGTGGTCCTTGAATTAGGGTTTTTCGCCCATAGGTTTAAGCCACATTCAAGGAATTTGACTTTCTTAATTGCTTTTGATAGGTGCGGTCAACAAAATACAATAAATGCTCTCAATTCCAACTATGGAGAGCTATAAAATAACAACTTAAAAATACCCACAAGACTAGATAACTCAAAATCTGTAAAATTAACAACAAATAAATTTAAAAGACAAATGCACCTTGTATCAAGTTATTTACCCTATACACTTGGTGGTTGCAACGACTTGCGATCCATGTAATCTGAAATGATGAGTAAGTAACCATAAGGATATTTTGGGTAAATTAGTCATCACTAAATTGTATGTTTCATTTCAATCCCTAAGAAGGCCCTAACAGCTGGATTGCTTTAGGGGAACAAGATATTCATTACAATTATCTTATGATTTTTTCATAAAATCATCAACAATATGATTCGACATAAGCCTAATTTGAATTTTCCTCATTTATATTCCCTAAGAAGGTCTTCATGGTTCGACCGCTCCATGGGATAGAAATAGGCAATTACTATTAACAGTTGCAATCATAGCTAATTAGGCCATACCAATATTCAAATGCTAAATCTTAATTTTTTCAAATCTTTCAAAGTGGTTAAGCAACCTCGTCACTTCATTTAATTATCATTACCCTCATTGAATCGTCACTTGAGGGAGTAGTCATAATATCAATGATCATAATCGATGTCAACAGAAGATCCCTTGATCTTGTCAAAATTACATTCATCTTACGAATCATTGCCAAATACTATCATAAGCTTACCTTTTTTTGGGGTAAAAAGCAAATATGACAGTTAGTTTGTAGCTCTCCTCCTTTCGATTATATAGGCCTAACTCCTATTGTAGCACCAAAGCTACCTGAATTTCTGATGACAAGTGCAAACTCTTTCAAATTTAAGCCTTCCATCTAGTTGGAAGCAATGATTCTAGGATGTACATCCTATTTGAAAGACTCGGGCATCTAATGTTGATTAGACTAATGATCATCTTGTAACCTACGTTATCATTTTAGGAGGTCTATTCTTTCTTAGCATTGTTCGATCTCACAACGCATCTCAAAAGGGTTATCTGTAGACACCTAAAACATGTCATGCCAAGGCAAATACTATTATGAGACATGCTAGAAGACCATATGGAAAAACTTGTATAGATTCCAAGTTATAACAATGGTTTTTACCACTCAATTTAGGCACCTTTGCCTAGTCAGTGCTAGCCACTATTGACACTCATGGTTAGCAGTACTGACCATGCCTATCATCCAGGATCAACACTTAAAATCATTTGGCCTTCATATGATGCAAAATCGATTGCAATTACCAATTGGTTGTGGATTGGAGTGATTTGAGCATGGAAGGTTCCGGATCCTTCCATTCAATAAACTCAACTATCCAATATTGTTCTTGGTTTTCTCTTGAAGCCACCCCTAGCCCTTGGCCAATGCTATTTAACCCCTCATAAAATTGGAGAAAGATATAAATGAATCTCAAATTGAAACATAGCAAAGCCCTATTAAATTACATACTGACCTAGATGTATTGAGAGGAACACTTTGGCTACAAAATTGGAGATCAAATGGCATTTTGAGTCAAGGAGTCTATGGAGGGCTAGTAAGAATCAAGAAAATTAATTGAGCCCATTCCATTTCCAAACTAAGCAATTCAACCACCAAATATGTTAGAAGATACAGTGGCAACTCGTGATCATCAATTCATCAAGGAGAATTGGAGATTGGACACCAAATTTGGAGGGTAAAAATAGTTCAAGCTTAGTCATCGCTATCAGCCGCGGTGGATAGTGCTCACCATGAATCATACACGCAGTTAGGTTGTCATATTTAGTTTTCTTGTTTTCTAGCCATAGGATTTGCTTATCATTACTATATTAGTTATATATCATGTTAATTAGCTTTATTAGGGACTTTGATCGATGCAATTAGGATTTTTAATCATTTACTTTCATTATTGCAATTATGTTACTAATGGATCTTTTCATGCTTCCCTTCTTTCAATTATGTAATTAGACCATTAGATAGACGCATATGCTTTTCATTTACATGTTCTATGGTGCCATTTCATGCTTAATATAGGTTTAATATGTTTATTAAACTTTCTTGATTTCATGTTAATTATGTCATCCTTTATGCAAGATTCTCCTGAAAGCCTCATCAAGAGAGGCCTCCTTTGTATTTATATATTTTTTGTTTTTTGTATGCAGGATCAATACAGTTTTGAGATGTAAGGCAAAAAATGCCTTTAATCATGGAGAAGAAGTTCATCGACACCTTGGAGTAGTTAGTGTCTTTGTGGAAAACATTTGGATTACACGTACCTTGAAAGGAAATTTATCATGTTGTAATTGTTGTATCAAAAGGGTATCCCTAAGAGGGACAGATATGTAATTTTGATTGATTCGAAATATTAATAAGAGAAGCATTTCTTTTACTTTTGTATCATTTCTTTTAGATTCATATGTGCATACCCAATTATACATAATGTTCAATGATTATAGCATTAGGTGTTATTCTTTTGCATAGTACACTAAAGTTGAATATTTTATTGTCTAAAGGAATGGGGTGGAAGTCCTGGTTTTAGCTACCACTGAATTTGGGTGGATAAAATACTCAATAAGCATGGGCCTTATTAGCCAAATAATTACATTTTTAGGTTTTTTTTATGAGGATATGGAGGATAGAATTATTTTGGTAGAAGATAGTGAAGGTGGATTCTTGGTCAAGTTGGCATACCAATTACTCGAGCCACCATTCCACTTCCACCTACTTGTTAGAAAAATTTGGATGAAGAATTTAATTCCTAAAATCAAGAATAAGATTCTTTCCATGGTTGGTGGGTGTGGTATCCCTTGTGGTCCCAACCTTCCTGTAACATATGAAATGCATTTTGTGCTCCATAATTAAAATTTCCCCGTTGATGTGTTGACCATGGATGTCTAGTTTGGCAAGTGTGAGCCCAAATTGGTTTTCATATATTATAGTCTCTTTCCTTGTTTAGGAAAGATTTAATTGAAATAGAGTGTAAACTTGCTTTTTGAGTGACCAAGGTGCTCAAAATAGAAAAAGGGTTCCCCCTTATATATTCTATCTTAGCTTCACACGAGAAGCAATGATAGTCCCCAAAAAAATGTAATCCTACATCCCAAATTTCTATAGAAGATTCAAAGCATATTTGGATAACAAAAAGTGATCCCATGGGTTGACCAATAAGTTTGAATTACAAAGAAATTATGTATGAGTACTAAATTTATTATCTCAAAAGTGTTATAAATATGCAACTTTGTTTCCTAGATTAAGTATGTTAAACATTCCATGATGTTAAGATTATAATCATAGAACATAATCACTAAATTTTTATTATCCTAATCCATGATATAAACATTATGATCTACCAAATAATACTTATGACCACAATTTAAAAATAATAAATTGATTTTCTCATAATCCTATATATACCCATATAAAGACCTCTTCAATAAATATATCAAAGTAACATCCTCAATATCAAAACCATACAACTATCACATAAATATCTTCTCTTGAATATAACCACAAATAAAGAAACTCTTCACATCCATCCAATGTACCTCCCATTTTTATCAAGAAATAATTATCCAAATAGTGTCCATCGTGGAAACTAAAGAAAATATCTTTAAGTGAAAAAATGTCTCTTTATAAGAGAAAACTTTAATAACATGGATAGCCTATGCTTTTCAATTTGAACATTTGAAATGCACTTGGTATTATCTACCTATTTGTATAAAATTTTCATCTATTTTTAGAGGAAAAAAATTATTTTCATCTAGAAATCATAGAAATTTTCATCTATGGATAGCCTATGCTTTCGTGAATTTTGGAATGCATGAAAGAGAAATTAAATTAGATACATAATACCTTATTCAAAATTATTTTGTTGAGAATTTTCTTTATAGTTAGCAATCTGCTCACATTATTGAAGAGAAAATCTGAATTATATTACCTTATGCTATTATGCTATATGATAGCCAAGTAATATAATTTGAAATCATCTTTATTATTTCACTGTTCGGACAAGATAAAATCTAAAAAGCTTTGGGATAGGCCAAGACCAAAATATACATCTGTTGGATCAACATTCTTCCTTTTTCAATTATATTTTATTTTTGATTGAGTTATAACTATTTAAATGATGCCATGGAATAGATTTAACCTATAGCACATATTTGTATGGCAGCATGTTCTTTTAAGAAAAAATATATATAGTGGTACAAGAAAATAGTTATAAAATTTCTATGGCTATGAGAGTCGCTATACGTAGGATTACAATATTATATACTATTTCTTATATTGTGTAATATGAGCTAGAGACATCATAAATATTAATTAGACTTCATATCACAACTATAGTATTAAGTCAAACTTAAATTTACTTGAATATAAAGATTGTGCCGCATAGCAAGAAAAGTGGCTATAAGTAATAACAGATGAAAGGAGATATACCAAAACCATATAGTAGATTCCTTAAACTATTATTAGGACACAATCACAAATAAAAACAGTTGGAAACTAATAAATTTAAGATTCTCTATTTTTTTAGGTTTTTTCTAGATAGGATGGTCATCTTATGACTTCTTCGATATTCGTTCTTTCATATTGGCAAGCAAATTATTAGTTATTTTAATGCTTTAATTCTTTATTTAATAGTAAAAGTTATTAATATTGTTACAATTAAAATAAATACTATTTATAGGATGTGAGATTGGTATATTATAAATAGGACCTCTTTAAGGTAATGTAAAATATAAAATGTTTAAATATTGTTATTGATATTAAATATAAGCTTTGATGACAATTGGTAAATGGTGTTGTTTTAACCTTAGTTATAAAGACAGGAGTATTTTACTCAAACCATTATTCTATACTTGAAAACCATTGCAAATAGTAACCTCTTAAATCTTAGTGAGACAATTATGAGATGGAAAAATATAAAGATTGTAGGAAGGATAATCTTGGTTTTGTAATTCAATATTGTGGGTAATACAATCTTGTTTTTAAGCCTTTACGGTATTTTAGGATAACAAATACCACACTCAGGATTAACTATACCTCTAATAGGTAGGGTCATAACAGGAGGTAACAGAGGGATGTATGGACATCACTCCTAGGTCAAATATTGATAGTAATGAATACTGAATATTTTACTTGAATAACTAAATGAATACAACCCAACATAATGGTATAGGATATTATGATGTTAAAAAGTCAATACATCGGGTAGTTACCATGGTATTGGTAATCCCTAGATGAACTCTAGGGAAGATGGTTGTTCATATAGCTCGGGTATGTATGCACTAGTTCTTACATGACATGAATTCATGATAAGATATGGATAAAATATGTGTCACACCTCTAGGTGTTATGGACCTTATAGGAAAAAAACCCCTGCCTAAACTTAGAATTGGGTATGAGAGTGAAGTTCAAAATAGGAAACAACAACGAGACTTGGCCAGTATTGATATAATGAGTTATTTCAACTACAAAAAAATGGTACTCATGAAGAACTTAACATACGTCATACTAAAACAAATTTTATATTTAATAGAGATATTTGATAAAATTTGTTTGAGTTGAGTTTTTCATTGTTGGACAACCAAGTGGGTAGGACTTGGGGTGTTACATTTGGTATTAAAGCCTAGGTTGTGAACCCCTAGGCAATACAATTTTAGAAAACTTGATGTTAAATATAAATTGTGTTATCAATTTGAACATCTAAACCTAAAATTGACAAGACTCTTTTCTATACAGGCAATGGCATCTAGAAAAAGAGCTAGTTCTTCGAAGAGACTACTGGTAGTACAGTGGGAAGGGCTGATTGAAAATCCTAGGAGTGTCATTCAAAATACTGTAAGGTTAGGAGCTACAGAGGAAGCCATGGATTCTCCCCAAGTGGATAGGAAAGAAAAAAAATCGAATCCAAAAGAAGAAAAATGGTCCAAATGATACACTTAATGAAAGAACATATGAGCCAACATAATGAGCAATTGGAACAACAAAGAACTCAAATGACTGAGCACCTGGCTCAACAGAAGGCTCAAATATTAGAACATATGGAACAACAAAAAGCTCAGCTAACTCAACAACAAGAAATGATCTCACAATAGTAGAAAATAATAGAGAATTTATCCAAGGGAAAGGAACCAGTGATAATTGAGGAAGAAACATCAATTGATCCTGAAAGAAAACAAGTGGGTTCTGAGTTGGATAAAGATATGCAAAGAATTGATATCACAAAATTTGATGGTATAGGTGATGGAGAAGAAGCTGAGATATGGCTAATATATTTTACTATTAGAAATCTCTCCTCTAAATCAAAAACCTCATGGGTAATTTTTTGTCTGATCAAATAAGTTGCAAATTTGTGGGAAACCTATAGAAAAAATCATAATGTGGAAGTTTTTGATGTGCCTTGGGAAGCTTTTGTGAAGTTGTTTAAGGATAGGTTCTTAACACCATAATTTTACCTTGAAAATACTGTAGAATTCTCAAGGTTGACTCAAGGTAATATGACTGTTATTGAATATTATCAGTGATTTGTGCAACTACTTAAATATATGTCTGAGTATGAATAGAGAACTAAAATTAAGGTCCATAAATTTATTTTGGGACTTCACCCAAATATTGGTCACTTGATTCTCATGTTGAAGCTTGCAACCCTTACTATTGCCTGTGATCCGGGATGGTAAGAAGAGGATAATTATAAGGTCAAGAAGGCCTATTATAAAAAATCCTCTGATAGGGAAGAATCATAGAAAAAGAAAAATATTGTCACAGACAAGAATTGGAGTAAAAAGGGCTGGAATGAAAACCAAAGCAGGTTTGACAAGAATAAAAATAAGTATCAAGGAAATAGAGGAAATCAAAATAATCAAGGTGGCCAAGACAAAAGAAATTTCTAGGATAGGTTTGATCCAAGAGCTAATGCACTAGGAAATGGTACTCAGGAGCTCAATTATGGAAATAAGAGAGAAAGGGCACTTCAAATTGGATGATGGATCTATCAAGAACCTCATTATATTGATAAGTGTCCTTTGAGAGTTGACAAGAGAAAATAACCTGTAGAGCCAGCTCATAAGATTTATGCAGCAATAGGTAATCCTAAACTTAATGGACAAGCAATACCTTTTTTGTTGAAGGGTAAAATTTACAGTAGAGATGTACGTATTTTAATTGATTCTAGAGAAACTAATAGTTTTATTTCTTCAACAACTTTTAGGGACATATCGGAAAAACCTGGGTTTATATAAAATGGATGGAAGTTTGAGTATGGATATAGGCAAACCTATACCGTTAATCAATGTTCATTTAACCCTATGATAGAATTACCTCAAGGAAAAACAAGTTGGAATTTATATGTGGCTCCATTGCATGCTTTCAACATAATATTAGGTGTTGATTGGCTTAAGGTACATAAAGCATTGCTAAAATTTGAAGGAATATGGATGGATTTCACTGATGATACCAAGCATAGGATTTGAATTTATTATGGATGTGAATCAGTGGAACCACATAATATAACAACCATGCAAGTCAAGAGAGCTATAAGGAAGGGTATCAGATTCCATGTAGTTAAACTTAATAAAATGAGAAAACTAAGTCTTGGGCATGTCTATTTTAGACTTATCTGGTACTAAATGATTTTTGTGATATTTTTCCTAAATATTTACCAAGTATTAAACCCCAAAGATAGTTTGATTTATCTATAGAACTTCTTCTAGGAGCAACCCCTATAGCCAGATGGTCTTACAAGATGAGTAAAATTGAATTGCAAGACCTCAAGACTCAACTTCAATATCTATTAGAAAAAGGTCACATTAAACCTAGTGTCTCTCTATGGGGTGCACCATTTCTATTTGTTAAAAATAAGGATGGTACACTAAGTGTAGATACCAAAACAGCAACAATATGATTATGTGACTGCAAACACCGATTGCTTTGACACACACAGCCCCAAGGGCAGCCCCCAGAGGTTAAACAATGGTCCTAACCACTCTCACAGTAGTTTTGGAAGGTTAGAGATCAATTTTGCACCTTCAGGCACTTTGCTCAATATCCATTCCACCATGGAATGAATTCAAATTGCGATTCACCCCACCTAGGGATGAATTCTGGATTTGCTCCAGGGTGGGGCGAATTGTAGGTTTGACGGGCAAAAAGTCAAATCTTGACAAATGGTAGCTAAGATCCGCCACTCAACGCTTCCTTCATCGCATGGGAGTATGGATGAGCATTTTTGAGCATTAGAGGCATTTTTAAGGTCAGTCATGAAGTCCCTATTCAAGGAGGAATCTCCTTCCCCCTAGGAAGGCATGATTGCCAAGTGGTGCCTCTGGATGCCCATTTTAAGAGACCCCCAAGTCTATAAATTGGTGAGTTTTTTCACTCAAAAATATATAGATAAGGAGCATTTTAAAGAAACAAAGTGCTGTCATTTTATTGTCATACCTCATAACTTTTGGATTTGCACCTTTCACATCCTTAATCTCCTTTAGAGGGGAGGTCATTGGGTGACTATTGGGTGGACAAATCTTAAGCTCAAAACCTGACATTTGGCCACAATACCCCACCAAATTTGTTGACAATACCACACAAGAGGTTTTGGACCCATCCCAAGTGTATTTGTGCCAAAATCATGTCTCAAACGATGGGCGGCCTACCCCATGGGCGCCCCCTCCCACACTGCCATAGTCCTAATCGCCCCCCTTCAAAGTGATGGGAATTCCATGGTATACTTGCTTTCTTTCATTTTCAAATTCAATTCTATGATGCTTATATAGGTTTTCATTTAAATTTCATCTCATTTTGAACAATTTTGATCATATTTCTACCTTTGCTCGCTTCTACTAATCTACGGGTAGCATCATTAAATTCTAATTTATGGAGGAAAAATTGGGAAAATCTAACCATCTGGGTCTTCCCAAAATTCCCAAAATTAGCTAACTACAAGTGTGTAGGTCTTTTGGATCTTCCTAGGTAGGACATTTGGGACAATACCTTTTTGGCATTTTGTTGTAGGTGAATTCATCCCACCCCAGATCGATTTCAAATCGGTGAGGAATTTCCCAAATAATATTTTTGCAGGGCCTTCCTGGTGGTGTCTTTATGCCCCTGTAAAATTTTTGGAGCCTTTGGATCCATTTTAGTCATAGTTTAATTCATTTTTCTCATTCACTTATCGTAGGCTTGGGGATTGCATGCTTTGTTTTATCCGCAGGTGCTACTGACCATTTCTTGTTCCCTTGAAAGTAGGGTTTGGACATTGGAGGAGCATCTAGGAGTCAAGACTCATCATAGAAAGTTGCGACGATGTTTGTTCTGCCCATATTTCATGTGGGCACACGAAAGAAGGAAAGGCACCCATGGATGTAACAAGAACACACACTTAAATGCTCCTAGCCCTTGGAATGGGAGGATGCGCATTATCACTGAGTTGTGAAACATATCAGTAAAAAGGGCTGTCTTATTTATTTGTATTTGTTTCATTTTGATTCCATCATGATTTTCTCTCTTTTCATGTGCTTTAAAAGTCCTAGGATTTAGCGCTAAGTTCGGTTCTGTTTGCATCGCATATTCACTTTCCTTTTTGCTTCCGTATCCTTGTACTTTTAGTGGGAATCAGGGTGGATTGGCATCATATCCTTATGCCAACCCAAACACAATGTATACATTTTGGGATTACCTCCCATGGTCAACAACCACCCTTGTTAACCTCAATAACCTTTCTCCTTTGCTAGAGAGGTGAAAGTTTGGGGACTGAATTTTAAGGTATAAATAGTGTCAAGAGGGATCTTCGGAGGATGAATCAGAATATGAACCAGCATCATATGATCCCTTCGAATATGATAGTGATCACTCACAAGTGATTCCCATGAATGACTATCAAGAGAGCCTCTTGACAATGTTCCCTCTAGAGGCTCCAAGCGAGCCAGTGCCACGTCAAGAGAATCAGGTCCCCCCATGGGGAGTGGAACAACCACAATGGGTCTAGATTAATTTGCTCGAGTAGGATGATCCTGTAATGCCTCAAACAGTTGTCAAAGCCAATGAGGGCTTTTGGATCTCTGATAGTGATTACGAAGATGAAACATAAATGACATATCTTAATCACATGCGACAGATGCCGCAACCATACCCCTTGGAGATTAATGACATATTTGAATAGATGGGCATAGTGCATGGGCACAAGTGGTATGTAGACCCAGCGGGGTGGGAACAAGTGTTGTATCCACTGCTTTAGGTATACGAAGAGCACCTTCCACCCCAAGACCCTAGGGTGATATCAGTGCTGAGGGCAGACCCTATCCTCCTATCAGCACATAGGGTCGATCCATTCGTGCTAATACCTCTAGATCTAGATATGGAGCACAAAGAACATCCAGAGTGTTTGATTCATCACACCCATGGTAATGGAGACCAAAATCATTTCATCAACATGACTTCCATTGACTTAATCGCCCCCATCCGCAATTTAGCTGATCCAGCATGATCCTTGCATCTAGACATAGATGCCATTGACTGGGATCACGTTAATTCACCTCCATCCCCATAAAAGTACTGGCCTTTAGATAATATGCTGCATTTTACCCTAGGGACAACTCAAGATATCCTTCATGTCGAAGAGGAACCTGAGGTTCCCAATGTAGATTTAAATTCAGCAAATGATATCCATTTGATACCAACTCCACATCAGTTGGAGGATGGATCCCACATGTCGGTCGAGGAGACGACTGACATAGAAATCGGCTTGGATCCAATGAATCCATAAATTATCAAGCTATGGGTAAGCTTATCCCCTAAAGATAAATCCGACTACATTACCCTTCTCAAAGATAAGAAGGAGGTTTTTGCATGGTCATACAGAGACATGTCGGGGCTAGATCCATAGCTAGTCATGCATAATCTAATGCTTGATCTGACAGTAAAGCCAGTTAAGCAAAAACTATGTAAGATGCACCCAACAGTGACCTTGATGGTCAAAGACAAATTGCAAAAGTTGTTGGATGCATAGTTTGTCATCTGCATGGATTATCTGCCATGGCTGTCCAACATGGTGCCCATCAAAAATCTTGATAGCAGGATTCACATATGCACTGATTTTTGAGATCTAAACAAAGTGAGCCCTAAGGATTATTTCCCCTTGCCAAGCATTGATGCATTGGTAGACACTACAGCAGGTCACAAAATGCTATCCCTCATGGATGGTTTCTCGGGATACAATCAAATTCATATCAATCTTGAGGACCAACTAAAAATGGCATTCACAATGCCTTGGGGGACATTTTGTTATAAGGTCATGCCCTTTGGCCTTAAAATGGCCAGTGCCACCTACAAACATGCCATGACGCACATCTTCCATGATTACATGCATAAAAATTTGGAAGATTATATGGATGATTTGTTGGCCAAGTCTCTTTTGTGCCCAGATCATCTCGATGACTTAAGCAAGATCCTTGATCGCCTCATGGAACATAAAGTTAGACTGAATACCAAGAAGTGCGTATTTGGCGTCACATCTAGAAAACTCTTGGGTTTCATAGTCTCAAAGCGAGGCATCGAGGTGGACCCAAAAAAAGTCAAGGCAATCCTTGAAATGCTCCCCCCAACTACCATCAAGCAGCTCAGAAGCCTACAAGGAAAGGTCACATCAATCAAGCACTTCATAGCACAGCTATCTGACAAGTGCCAACCCATAAACAAATTATTGCACAAGCGGGTAGAATTTCACTGGGAGGATGAGTGTTAGTCAGCCTTTGATGACATTAAATGATACTTGGCTTCGTTGCTAGTATTGGCACCATCGAGACCAGGAGTGTCATTCTGCTTATACATCTCATCTACTGAGGTGGCACTAGGTGCCATGCTAGCCTAGAATAATGAACTTCACAAAGAATAGGCTACTTACTATCTTAGCCGCACCCTAGTCAGTTATGAACTTAACTATGCATACATCGAGAAACTCTGCTTGGCAGTGGTGTTTGGTACAAAAAAGCTACACCACTACATGCTGAGCAACACTACGTATGTTGTGTCTAAGGAGAATCCATTGCGATACATGATGATTCATACTTATCATAGTAGTCGCATGGCAAAATGGATCATGTTGTTGAAAAAATTTGACATAGAGTTTATTGGATAGAAATCCATCAAAGGACAGGTCATAGCCGATCAACTAGCAGAGGCTCCTCTCAAAGATGATCAACCTCTAGTCATAGAACTACCCAATGATGGGGTCTTCCATGTCTCAGAATCACTAGATTCTAATGAGCCTAAGTCACAGGCCGACATAACCCTATTTTTTGATGGTTCTAAATGTGAGCAATGTGGTGGCACAGGAATTGTATTCTTCACATCGCAAGGGGCTCCAGTGCCCTTGTCCTTTCAATTAGACTTCCCATGCACCAACAATAATGCAGAGTATGAATCCTTGCTCATAGGTCTTCAGACAACAATCACCATGAACATCAAATGACTGAACATATTTGGTGATTCGCTGTTAATTGTCAACCAAGTCAAAGGGGTAGTCCAATGTATATGCCCAGTTCTACAGGCCTACAAAGCCCTTGTGGACAAATTCCTAGTGAAGCTTGAGTGGTATGACATCAAGGCACTCCCTCGGTCATCAAATTGTTTTGTGGACACTATGGCATCCTTGGGGTCACTAATCCCACAAGACCTTTTTGGTGATATGACAACCATTCAAGTCAAAACACTATCACAATCCACGATGGAGTGTGCAAGCTCTGACTTGATGCCAGGAATCCACATGATCTAGATTGAACCATCCTCGGATAAGTTCTCTCAAATCCATGATCGTTTGAAACATGTCAAATGGGGGTCCTTGTTGGTTGTTCATACTATCGAGGCTTCCGATCAGCAGGATTGGTATTCACCCATAAGGGACTACCTCAAGTTAGGTAATCTCCCGCTTGGATTGACACATGCCACAAAACAAGCATTCAAGCAGAAAGTGGCTAAGTATGTCTTGTTAGGATACATTTTGTATCGTCGTAGCTACGAAGGAATCCTCCTTCATTGCTTGGACTAGCAAGAGTCCACTTGGGCAATCACCCAAGCGCACGATGGTACGTGCGGTGGCCACTTTAGTGGTATGGCCATCGCAAAGCACATTATTTGCATGGGCTATTATTGGCCATATTTAGAGTGAGATTGTTGTGCATATGTAAGGAAGTGCATGAAGTGTCAACACCATGCTAATTTGACACATGTACCTTCCTAGGCCTTGTAGTAGATCCAGTTGGCTTGGCCATTTTTGTAGTGGGGCTTAGATCTAATCGAAAATATCTCCCCTGCATCGTCAGTTCATCACATGTTTATCATAATGGCCACATAGTATTTCACCAAGTGGGTGGAAGTAGTTCCGCTTACCTCTATGACTAGAACCCACATTGTGGAGTTCATTTTGCATAACATCATATGTCGTTTTGGTATTCCATCCAAAATAATCTTGGATAATGGGATGTCATTCAAGAACAAAGATGTGCGTACTTTGACCACAAAGTACAAAATTCAGCACAGTTTTTTGACACCCTATTATCCGTAGGCAAATGGGCAAACAGAGGCATCAAACAAAATGCTAGTTACTATCCTCAAAATGACAGTCGCAGATAGTCATAAGGATTGGCACATCCAAATCCCACTTGCCTTGTGGGATTATCGCACTAGCATTCGAACACACACTAGGGCAACTCCATTTTTGTTCGTGTATGGCTTTGAGGCAGTCATGCCTCTCGAGTTGGAAATTCCTTCCCTACACATATCAATGCAAGAGTTCATTGATGATGACACTACATGGTAGGCCCGGTTAGACCAACTTACATTGCTTGACAAATGACATGTTAATGCTCTCGAACATTTATGTATCTCTCAAGAGCAACTTCATAAAGCATACAACATGAAAGTTCACCCAAGGGATTTTCAGGTTGGTGACTTGGTCTTAAAAGAGAACCAATAGAACTCTAGTTTGCTTTCCCATCTAAGGGATAATTTCACAGTAAATTGGTTAGGTCCATATGTAATTGATAGAAAAATAGGACCCAGGACATACCGACTAGCCTCTCTTGATGGAATCAAGGAACTAGAACCCTTGAATATCAGTCATTTGTGACCATTCCATATCTAAGAGAGCCATATCCCAAAAAAAATGCTCCAAGGATTCCTACAATAACTTGGTCAATCCCAAAATTCTCCAAGGATTCTTACAATTGCTTGGTCAATCCCAAAATGCTCCAAGGATTCCTACAATCGCTTGGTCAATCTCAAAATGCCCCAAAGGTACCCGTTACCGCTTGGTCAACCAAAAAGCTCCAAGGATTGCCACAATCACTTGGTCAAAATAAGAGAATTCAAAAATAGTAAAATCATAAAAAATAACAAAAATTTGTATCTCATTTCCAAGCATACTCCAACTCATCACAACAATAAAGAGCTCTTTTCACATCTCATCTTCATATTCACAAAAAAATCAATCCATAAAAAACACAAAAATATGTAGCTGCATTAAGCATCATACCCACACATTGCACATTTGTGGTCATACAGGTCAAAGGCACCATAGACTGTAATTACTCCGCCAACCCATATTGTTCCACATTTCTCCATTTTATAAGAAGTCCATAAAACATAAATGCCATTCACTTCCTTTTACCATACCAGAGTCAGTGGTCTTCTAATGTATCAATATTTTTCATCCTTCAGTCATTATATAGCTTTCTAGCCACGTACTATACCAAGTCAGATAGATTTTACAAAGGTAGAGTTCTACTGAGATCACACCTTGTTACGTAGCATCCCAACACAAATTAAAACACAAAAATTCCCAAGTTGTGTGAATACAAGATGAAACCTCCATAGTAATCCAGGTCACCATAAGCGACATGGTTATCTTGCTCATCCCCCTATGTGAATGACCCCAAGAATGCTGAGAGTTAGCAAAAGGACAAGCATGTTCCCTACCTAATTCCCCAAAAATCCCAAGTTCTCAAAAGTTGCAAACATCAAAATTTTGCAAAAAAAGTCAAAAATCCAAAAATTTGACATTACCCCCAGAGTGCATACATCAAAAGACACATACAATAGTGATTCTAATCACTCAAAATTCAAATCCCTTGCTCAAAAGAAAAATATATAAAAATAAACAGTGATTTTTATCACTACAAAAGAGCAAGTATCCCATACAATTGAAGAAAAGAAGGGAGTCAAACTTGAATCCCTGGAATTCTCAGAATTCCAACAGGTCATGAGGCAAACCTCACTCCTGATTTGGTGGATAGCCTATCGGTCACTGGTGGTAAACCTCCTGCATGATGATATATCTTTCACATTAACTCGTGTACATATCAATGTTTGCATGTGGATGAGATAGCTTATGGTATCCTAGATAGCACCACAGATTAATCTGGCTAAATACAACAAAGGAGTTAGTGGAGCTAATTAGGTGATCCTCAGTATAGATTTGGTTGATAGCCTATTTGGAACTGGTGGTATCCTAACAAATACCACATAAACAAACTCAATTGCACACACAAGGATGTGAAATAACTTGGTCAAAGACAAGTCCGATTCATACCTTGTACAAAATTCTTGTAAGATAAAGTACAATCATGGCTAGTTAGTTAAAACCGTCTGAGTCTCAAGAAACCTTAGCTACATTCTAAACCAACTATGCTATCATTCATCATCGCATTGCCATCAGCAATCGTCAAAACACAAAGGTCTAAATAGTCTATGGTGCTCTCGCCAAACAACACAAATTCAATTCATCCATTACCTTTGCATATCCTAAAATTTAGAAACATTTGCATTTATCATAACATATGCATCCATAAAAATAAATTAACATGCATACATCCATACTCATCACTCATCATGCATAACATCAAATCATCATTCGCATAAATAAAATAAAGTCATCTATATATATCATCAAAAATGCCCGTAGGCTACAATGAACTGGTCCTGTGACCCCACAACAAAATACAAAAGCTCAAAAACCCCCAAGCCTAGGGCATCGACCACCATGATCATGCAGTATCAATGCAACGGGAACTACCCCCCATGGTGTGGGTCCTATGAGACCCCTCAGGGCGGCTGCTGCTAGCCCCCGCATCACGCCTACTCACCCCCCCTCATCTAGTCACCTACACCGAGAGGATGCTAACTGCTTAGTCTCACTCCCTCTCAAGCGACATGACAATCTGCCTCCACTAAACATAGGTACCCGCCCACCAAGGCAGCTAATCTCTGCCTCCAGTTCCAACTGCTGCTGCATCGAGTCCATCTCCCACTAGCGATACATTGCCAAGTTCTCCTCACATCGCACCAAAGCCCTATCCCTATCTACCAAATACATCTGTAGGAGATCCTTCTCCTATGCAGCATCAGTACCCCCATCCTACCAGTGGTAGGCAACTAATGCATTCTCTCACTATGCTAGCTGCATGCATAGGATATCCCTCTCCTGCAGTGCATCCCCCAGCTCTTCATTGTGCCTCCGTAGCAACCCCTCAAAGCATGCATTCTCAGTGCATAGCGCAGGCTCCATGTCCTCCACATCTGCATGAGGTGTATGCATCTCTATAACAACAACCTACTTTGGATCCCATTACTTCGTGATGTCTTACATCTTTGGATGATCCGAAACCCCCAAATCCACATCCTCATCCTCCACCTCCACGATGTATGCATCCTATCGAGGAGCTCCCCAATCATCTCTTGGTGCCTTGACACCTTACCTGCCCATTGATACTACCTTCATGCCTCCTAGTGGCCCCTCTCCTTGCCATCGCTATAGTACCCAACATTGGTCATACTCTACGGTAGTCCCAATGTCATCCATGTCTAGGACATCGATCACTGTGTCTAAATCCTTTCCTAGAGCCATGATGACCGGTCAATGCAGAGTCCTCTCGTCCCCTTGATGCCGATATACCATAGGCTCACCAGGAAACCCATGGTGCACCCCAAACTATCATGTCACCCAATTATAACAGAAGAACTCATGCTTGGTCCCATGCCACCCAATCAACCACCTCTCCCTACATACCCGTCGAAGCCACTCTCTAGCCTCCGTCCAGGCTGGACAGTCCCAAAAAGGGTGCCATAACACCTCCCCTGGAGTAAGCCAAGTGAGGGCATCAACATAGTTCCCTACGACACCTGCCCACCGTCGACTCTGTCCCTGCTCCTCAGACTGCCACCATAGAACCGCATAGCCTATATCCTTATTCTCCATCTTCGTCCAAGTCATCCTAGGGAATCCCTAGCTCACCCCAACTGTCATGTCACCCAGATGTAAGGGAAGAACTCATGCTTGGTCCCATGTCACCCAATTAGCCACCACTCCCTGCATATCCATCAGAGCCACTCTCTAGCCTTCGACGAGGCTAGACAGTCCCGATAAGGGCATCAGAACACCTCCCCTAGAGTAAGCCAAGCGAGGGCATCAACATAGTGCCCTACGACACCTACACATCGTCGAATCTATCCCTACTCCTTAGACCACCTCCATAGAACCGCATAGCCTATATCCTTATCCTCCATCTCCATATGAGTCATTCACGATAACCCTGCTGGCCTCTCCACCATTATGTTTTGCTAAGCCCAGCTTTGCAATAGATAGCTACAACTAATCCCATTTCACCTTCGATAGCGGACCTCGTACAACTCACCATAGAGCTATGCCAACAGTGTCTGCCCCAACCTCATGATCAGAGGTGTCTCCTTTTGTCACCCTACTAGCTGCTAGACCACATCCAATAGGTTCCATAAGAACCTCGCACCTAACGAGTCAGGCAGCAACATGTTGGAAATGAGGCCCATGAGTATTGCATGCCTCACTCCCAACACCCCTATCTCAAGCCACCATCGGACCAGAATCTCACCAATCTAGCAGTCACCCTCTGATCTCTCCACTGGACTCTCCACACCCATATCCTCCCCATGCCCGAAGCATCATATCAGTATAGCTGTCCGTTGATCACATGGTGACGTTATGATCCAAGGTCACTATCATCTCCCCTATTGGAATATGGAAGGTGTTGGTCCGGGGATACCATAGATTTATGAGGGCCATAATATAGGCCCTATCCTCGACCATAGGCTCTAGTAGATACACCTACTTGAGCCCAAGGGCATCAAGCCACTCCCAGTCAGCCATAGTTAGCGCCCCCCATGCTTCAGCAAAAGTAGTAGGTACACGATATCGACTCTTCACAACCTGCAAAAGAAAACAACACAAAAACATTAAAATCATAAAAAACTATACAAACAATAACATGAATATACAGTATTGCCTACCAACGTACAGCTCAAAAATAACAAAATTAACAAAAATTCAAAAAAGATAAAAAAAAAAAAAACAATTCAACAGATACCGTTTGTCAGTCTTAGGGTTTCTGTAATCTAAGTTTAAAACTGACATCATAAAAACAAAAAATTATTTTTTTTTAGAAAATACAGTCTGTCAGTCTTAGGTTTTTTGTACTCTACGTTTAAAAATGACAACAGCATAAAAACACAAAATCTTTTTTAACTATAGTTGTCAGTCTTAAGGTGTATATATTCTAAGTTTCAAATTGATAAAGTCCGCCCAAACAAAACAAAATAAAAATAACAGTTTTTTTTTTTAACCTAGGGTTTTCACCTACATTTTAAAACTAACAAGCTCAACCTAAAAAACTAGGGTTTTACGTTCCGTTTATCCTAGGGTTCTAGTTTAGCAAAAATCAAAATTTTTCCTAGGGTTTACTTTAGTGTAAAGCGGATGTCTGTTCCATTTTAAAAAGAAAAATAAAATTTCCACCTAGGTTTAAACTACATTTTTCGTTCAGTTTTCAGTTAAAATCTTGGTTTGTGTTTAGCTCAGTTTTAGGGTTTCAATTTTAATTTTGAAAAGCAACATAACAAAGAAAAACAAACAAATAACTTGCAGTTTTAAAACATATAACAAACAAAAGCAATAACGCTAAGGAGCACTTACTGGTCTCACTTCAGCTTCATCGCTCAATCCAGTTTGTGCACTCATGATGTCGAGAGAAATTTTGCAGTGCTTCACTTCGCAAAATTAACCTCCTCCTCCCCAGAGCTCCAAATCGCAAGAAAATTCGACTACAAATGAGCCCAAACCCTAGTTTTGGCATTTAAATAGGCTTTTTTGAGCTTATATTCATTTCTCCCTAGGATGAGTGCTCCGGTTAGAGCTCATCCCACCCTGGGATGAATACTAAACTAGTATTCATCCCAACCCATAATGAATTCAGGGCAAAGATTTTAAAAACAACAAAAAATTAAACAAAAATGCACCAAAATAGCTAAATAAACCTGTCTAATGAGAGTGCTTTTGCACTTGAAATTATGGACATTCAAAACTAATTTCGGGGTCACAAATACTCACTATCCTATTCCCTAAGAAGGCTACCATATCCAGACCACTCCACGGGAAGATGGATTTTCAAGAATTTCCACCCTAAATGACGTCAACAAAAGGGTCAAAACCCAACCAACAATAAGCAATAACATTGCCGAACGAAGGCGCCTTTGCGCCTGACATTCTTGGCATCCAAAAATAGACATGGGGGCTAAAAATTGTCACCATCCTACTCCCTAAGAAGGCTACCATAGCCAGACTATTCCACGGGAGGACGGATTTTTGCCAATTTTAGCTCCAAAAAGCATCACCAAAAGGGTTAACACCCACCAAAAATAGGTCTAAATGTCGGAAAACTGCACACACTTAATGATAAACATTTAAAGGCACCCTCAGACAAGTCATATTGGGTCAAGCGACTCATCACTTTTCTCATGAAGGTCATTCCCTTATCGATTCATCGTTGGAGGGAGTAGTCACACTTAGTCACCAACCAACAAGTACACACCCAATTAAAGAAAATGGTATGCATTCAAAGAATCATTGACAAAGACAATCACGCTCCTACTTGGGGTAGTAAACAAGCAATAATTAGAACCTGATCAAATCACTTGGCATTTCGTGAATCATGAACTCAAGGTTCTCACAGACAAAAGGTTGAGCCCTATTCATGACTGATCAATGTCCAAGATCAAGTAACACCTCACCAAAAAAGCTTAAATACTTGAATTAAGTTCCTTCACTCGTCAGAAGTAAGGATTCAAGAATGCATGCCCTTTCCATACTTGGGGCATCAAAATTTGGTTAGGTTACTAAGAAACCCTAATCATTAGTGCTTTGGCTATCTATTTTTTCTCGATGTTGCACCATGCATAGCGCATCCCAAAAAGGGGCATCTGTAGACACCAAAACAACACAAATCTAATTATGTGACTACAAACACTGATCGCTTTGACACACACAACCCCAAGGGTAGCCCCCAGAGGTTAAACAATGGTCCTAACCACTCTCATAGTAGTTTTGGAAGGTCAGAGATCAATTTGGCACCTTTAGGCACTTTGCTCAATATCCGTTCCACCCTAGAATGAATTCAAATTGGGATTCACCCCACCTAGGGATGAATTCTAGATTTGCTCCAGGGTGGGGCGAATTGCAGGTTTGATGGGCAAAAAGTCAAATCTTGACAAATGGCAGCTCAGATCTGCCACTCAATGCTTCCTTCATCACATGGGAGTATGGGTGAGCATTTTTGAGCGTTAGAGGCATTTACAAGGTCAGTCATGAAGTCCCTATTCAGGGAGGAATCTCCTTCCCCTTGGGAAGGCATGATTGCCAAGTCGTGCCTCTGCATGCCCATTTGAAGAGACCTCCAGGTCTATAAATTGGTGAGTTTTCTCACCCCAAAATATATAGAGAAGGAGAATTTTAGAGCAACCAAGTGTTGTCGTTTTATTGTCATACCTCACACCTTTTGGATTTGCACCTTTCACATCCTTGATCTCCTTTAGAGGGGAGGTCATTGGGTGACTATTGGGAGGATTAATATTGAGCCCAAAACCTATAATTTGGCCACAATACCCCACAAAATTTGTTGACAATACCACACAAGAGGTTTTGGACCCATCCCAAGTGGATTGGCATCGAAATCAGGTCTCAAACGGTGGGCGGCCTGCCCCATGAGCGCCCCCTCCCACACTACCACAGTCCTAATCGCCCCCCTTCGGAGTGATAGGAATTCTATGGTAGACTTTCTTTCTTTCATTTTTGCATTCAATTCTATGATGCTTAGATAGGTTGTCATTTAAATTTCGTCTCGTTTTGAACATTTTTGATCATATTTCTACCTTTGCTTGCTTCTACTAATCTACGGGTAGCATCATTAAATTATCATTGATGGAGGCCAAATTGGGAAAATCTTACCATCTGGGTCTTCCCAAAATGCCACCAATTAGCAAACCCCAAGTGTGCAAGTATTTTTGAGCTTCCTAAGAAGGACATTTGGGACAGTACCTTTTCAGAATTTTATTGCAGGTGAATTCGTCCCACCCTAGAGCGAATTCAAATCGGTGAGGAATTTCCCAACTATTATTTTTACAGGGACTTTCTGGTGGTGTCTTGATACCCCTATCAAATTTTTAGAGCATTTGGATCTGTTTTAGTCATAGTTTAATTCATTTTTCTCATTCACTTATCGTAGTCTTGGGGATTACATGCTTTGTTTTATCCGCAGGTGCTACTGACCGTTTCTTGTTCCTTTGAACATAGGGTTTGGACATCGGAGGAGCAGCGAGGAGTCAATACTCATCAACACAAGCGGTGGTGACGTTTGGTCCGACCATATTTCATGTGGGCATGCGAAAGAAGGTAAGACACCCATGGATGTAACAAGAACGCACACTTAATCGCTCCTAGACCTTGGAAGGGGAGGATGCGCATTGTAACCGAGTTGTGAAACATATCAATAAAAAGGGCTGTATTATTTATTCATATTTGTTTCATTTCGATTCGCTCATGATTTTCCCTCTTTTCATGCACTTTCAAATTCCTAGGATTTAGCGCTGATTCCGATTCTGTTTGCATTGCATATTCACTTTCCTTTTTGCTTTCGTAACCTCGTGCTTTCACTAATACTATGTATTGACTACAAAATGCTAAATAAGATGATAGTTAAAAATAAGTACTCTCTACCCAGAATAGATGATTTGTTCGATCAATTGAAAGGAGCTTCCATATTCACAAAAATTGATCTTAGATCTGGTTATCATCAGTTGAGAATCCAAGAAGAAGATACCCATAAAACTACCTTTCAGACTAGATATGGCCACTATGAATTTACAATGTTACCTTTTGGATTAACTAATGCACCAACAACCTTTATGAATTTAATGAATAATGTATTTTGGGAATAGTTAGATCAGTTTGTACTTGTATTTTTAGATGATATTCTGATCTACTCCAAAAATAAGGAGGAGCATGATCACCATATGAGGATTGTTCTTGAGATACTTAGAAAGAATCAATTGTACAGGAAGTTGTCCAAGTGCGAGTTCTATACAACTAAAGTACAATACTTGGGACATGTGATTTCTACTAAAGGAGTGTCTGTTGAACCAAAGAAAATAGAAGCCATTATTGATTGGCCTACTCCAACAAATATTTTTGAAGTGCGGAGTTTTATGGGACTGGTAGGATACTATCGTCGCTTTGTCAAGAATTTTTCTAAATTGACCTATCCGATAACAAATCTTCAGAAGAAAGGAAAAATTTTTAAATGGACTACACGGTGTGAAGAAGCTTTCAAAATGCTCAAAGAAAAATTAACAACTGCTCCTATTCTTAGAATACCAGATTCCAAACTTTCATTTATGGTATGTACAAATGCTTCTATTGAAGGATTAGGTGGCATTCTTATGCAAGAAGAGGGAGTTATAGCTTATGAGTCATGAAATCTTAAGAAATATGAATTGAATTACGCCACACATGATTTAGAATTGGCTGCAGTGGTGCACGCTCTTAAAATATGGTGACATTACTTACTTGGTAAACCTTTTGAGCTCAAAACTGATCATCAAAGTCTAAGATACATCTTTACCCAGCCAATGCTCAATGCTAGGCAAAGGCGCTGGATGGAATTTTTGGCTGAATATGATTTCAACATTGAGTATATAAAGGGAAAAGAAAACAAGATAGTAGATGATTTGAGCAGAAGAAGGCATATCGCTGCTATGTCGCAATGTCAATCTGATATTTTTGAACAAATAAGAAAACTTCAATTTCAAGATGAATTCTCTCAAAAATATTGGGAATTGGTTCGACAGTGTTCTGAAAAAGCAAAGGAATTTAAGATTCAAGAGGATATCCTGTGCTTTCGAAATAGGGTAGTAGTGCCAAATGATTTGAATCTAAGAAACATAATTCTTCAGGAGGCACATTGTACTCCTTATTCAGCACATCCGGGTTATGTTAAGATGCATGAAAATATGAGGAAATATTATTATTGGCTTGGGATGAAAAAGGATATTGCTGAATTTGTAGCAAAATGCTTAGAATATCAAAAGGTAAAGGCAGAGCATTTACATCCAGCTGGATGCTTGTATTCACATGAAATTCCAAAATATAAATGGCAGGTTGTGTCTATGGATTTCATAGTTGGTTTACCTAAAAATCGATTTCAACATGATGCCATTCTAGTGGTGGTTGATAAATTAACTAAAGTGGCACATTTTTTGCCTAGAAATATTAAATATGGAGCTCCTACTGTAGCTCATAAATTTTCTAGGGAAGTGGTACGGTTGCATGGTTTTCCTGAAATAATCATATCAGATAGAGATTCTAGATTCACTTCTGAATTTTGGTAGACATTGCATCAAGCATGGGGAACAAAACTTAATATTAGTACTACTTATCACCCAAAAATTGATGGACAAATTGAGAGGGTAAATCAAGTCTTAGAGGATATGCTAAGAATGTATTGCATGGATCATCAAAAAAAGTGGGAAGACTATATTTTTCTAGTAGAATTTTCTTATAATAATAGTTACCATACTTCCCTAGGTATGGCTCCATTTGAGGCTCTATATGGGAGAAGGTGTAGAATGCCATTGTCATGGAGTAATCCGGAGGATCGAGTGATGATCAAGCCGGATATGGTTAAAGAAATGGAAGATCAACTCAATGAAATTTGTCGGAGGCTCAAGGAAGCTTCAGACCGACAAAAGAGTTATGCGGATCTTAAAAGAATACCAAGGGAATTCACTGTGGGAGACAGAGTATTCCTAAGGGTTAAACCAACCAAAAGCTCAATCAAATCCTCTAAGCTTAGTCCAATATTTGTAGGACCTTTCACAATTACTGATAAAATAAACCCAATAGCCTACAAGCTAGCCTTACCACCCAACTTGTCAAAAATCCATGATACATTCCATGTGTCCCTTCTCAAGAAATATGTTTCTAACCCCTCGCATGTTTGGAATGTTGAACATTTACAGATGATCGATCCCCTGCGCATTGAGGTACGACCAGTTAAGATCCTTGGTTTCAGAACTAAACAATTAAGAAAATAAAAAATTGAGCAATGTAAGGTCCAATGGGACCAATATTCTGAGAATAGTGCCACGTGGGAGGATGTGGCTATCATGAAAAGACAATTTCCATTTTTGTTTGAATAGTGATATACTCATGTTTTTGGCTTGGAAAATATAATAATATTTCTATTGTATGTGAATACATAATGTTTCTGCTATAGATGATGATTAAGTTTTTGATCTTGAAATTTTGATGCTATATTATATTGACTTCATGTTATTCATGGCAATATCATCTATGTATAATGGGTAATGAAAACACAGGGACTATGTTTAATATTAGAGGGGGAGTATGTAACAACCCTCCAAGATCTAATTTCTTGTATACCTAATTTATCTACAAGGATGAGATACTGCTAATGAGTCTGTGGACGCAGGGATAGGTACTATTACTGGTGGGAGCAATTCAAAGGATAGATGTTTCCTCGATTGGCAAAAAGGGTTGACCGAAGATAGGTAAGTCAAGGGAAATGATGAGCGGTGGTGTATTCATAGTTGATAGGGGTAAAGAACCCTACTAGCAATGCATCCGCCAATGGTCCATATAGATGCATATCATGTAGTTGCATTAATAGGTATGCTTGTGAATGTTTTCTTTTGGAATTTATTTTTAAAAAAATGTGTGTAAATAATTTTTTTTATATATATATATATATATATATATATATATATAAAAGAGATAATAATAATAATATTAATAATACTTATAATAATAAAGAAAGTAAATAATAAAAGAAATAAAATAAAATAGAAAATATTAATAACAAAATATAATAAAAAGAAAATTAAAAAGAACCTTATTACTTATTATACAAGACAATTGAGAATATTAGGCATTAAAATTATTATGATGCTTTGGTTGTTGAACGTGGAAACAATGTGGATTCCACATGGCGAGCCTCAGGATGGAGGACTCATGAACAATCAATAGTTGTTAAGCATAATTATAGCACTCTTCTTCTAAAAAATGGGAAGTGGGGAAAAAATGGAAGCATTGTGATTGTCATTGTTAATGTTGTTTTCTTGGCGGGGAAGAAGGAGAACGGAAACAAGAGGAAGGAAGAGGGATTTTCTGAAATAGGAAGAAGGAACAAGCGCTCACGGGTAAGATTGAATATCTTTTAGCAAAATTCAATTGACAAGTTTAAGTCTATAACTGTAGTAAACTGAATATTATATATGTTGAAGACTTTGTTGAGTGATTGTAACATAAGTGAATGAAATTGAACTAGAGTAGAACACATCTGGGTGCATGAGATGTTTTCTTGGATTGCTTTTATGTTGGATGTGAAAATAATGTATGCATGTATAATATTAGTTGCATATCATCTTAGTTTGGCCGCTCTGACCCTTGGAATAACTCCGGCAAACCTTGGAGTGAAATATGAAGAACTCCTGAAGATGAAAGCTATTTTCTCTTCCCAACAATTTATATGAGAAATATCTGAGTTCGGTTGCATGATACAACATTTCCATATGGAAGATGAAATTGTTATTCTACTTGAGGCCATTGTAAAATAATGAAATTGAGAAATTAGAACCCAGATGATATATATATAGAGTACCCAAATTTATCATTGAACATATCAATACATGTATTCTGGTATTTGAAACTTAGAATGAATTGCATGGCATGCTTTTGAACGTCTTCCTGGTTATTATGATGAATATACCTATTGAAAGGATGGACGGTTCTATTATGTGTTTTAGATATGGATGAACAAGATTTCTTGAGGGATTTTATATGATGTCTGAGGATTATACTGTGTTTAGACATAAAGAATATATTTTGTTCTACGTTTTGCCTGTTAAGAGGATATTATTTTGAATGAACTATTGCATTAAGTTCTTTAAGCCATTGTGAAAGATGTCCAATCCATCAACATTGCTAAACTTGCACTTATCTGTAACATGCATCCAATAAAATTGGCTATGGACCTATTTCCGAAAGATGCACTCTAGTTTAGAAATCTCCAAGCAAATTTTGGAATGCATGAAAGAGAAATTAAATTAGATACTTAATACCTTATTTAAAATTATGTTGTTGATAATTGTCTTTATAGTTACCACTCTGCTCACGTTCTTGAAGAGTAAATCTGAATTCTGTTACCTTATGCTATTATGCTATACGATAGCCAAGTTATATACTTCGAAATCATCTTTATTATTTCACTGTCTGGACAAGATCAAATCTGAAAATCTCGATGATAGACCAGGACCAAAATATACGTCTGTTGGATCAACAATCTCTCTTTTTCAATTATATTTTCTTTTTTATTGAGTTATAAATATTTAAATGATGCCATGGAATAGATTGGAACCTATAGCGTGTATTTGTATGGCAGTGTGTTCTTTTAAGAAAGAAAATATGTAGTGGCACAAGAAAATAGTTTTAAACTTTCTATGGCTATGAGAGCCGCTATACGTAGGATGACAATATTATATCTTCTTTCTTAGATTGTGTAATATGAACCAGAGACTCCATAAAGCTTATTTAGACTTCATATCACAACTACAGTATTAAGTCAGACTTATCTTTGCTTGAATATAAAGAGTCTACCGCATAGCAACACGAAAGTGGCTATAAGTAATATTGGGTAATAATTAACAGAGGGAAGGAGATATACCAAAACCGTAGAGTAGATTCCTTAAACTATTATAGGACTCAATCAGAAATCAAAATAGTTGGAAAACAAATTAATTTAAGATTCTCTATTTTTTTGGTTTTTCCAGATATGATGGTCATCTTATGACTTCTTCGGTATCCGTTCTTTCATATTGGCAAGCAAATGATTAGTTATTTGAATGCTTTAATTCTTTCTTTAATAGTAAAAGTTATTAATATTGTTACAATTAAAATAAATAATATTTATAGGATGTGAGATTGGTATATTATAAATAGGATCTCTTTAAGGTAATGTGAAATATAAAATGTTTAAATATTGTTGTTGATATTAAATATAAGCTTTGATGACAATTGGTAAATGGTGTAGTTTTAACCTTAGTTATAAAGATAGGAGTATTTTACTCAAACCATTATTCTATACCTGAAAACCATTGCAAATAGTAACCTCTTAAACCTTAGTGAGACAATTATGAGATGGAAAAATATCAAGATTGTAGGAAGGACAATCTTGATTTTGTAATTCAAGATTGTGGGCAAGACAATCTTGGTTTTAAGCCTTTATGGTATTTGTAGGAGGACAAATACCACACTCAGGATTAACCGTACTTTTGATAGGTAGGGTCAGAATGGGAGGTAATGGAGGGATGTATGGGCATCACTCCTAGGTCAGATCCTGATAGTACTGAGTGGTGAATCTTGTACTTGAATCATTGAATGAATACAACCCAACATAATGGTATGGGACATTATGTTGTTAACAAGTCAAGACATCGGGTAGTTACCAGGGTATTGGTAAACCCTAGATGAACTCCAGGGAAGATGGTTGTTCATCTAGCTCGGGCATGTATGCGCTAGTTCTTACATGACATGAATTCATGATAAGATATGGGGAAAATATGCATCACACCTCTAGGTGTTATGGGCCCTAGAGGAAAAGAAACCCCTGCCTGAACTTGGAATCGGGTATGAGAGTGAAGTTCAAAATAGGCAACAACAACGAGATTTGGCCAGTCTCGATCTCATGAGTTATTTCGACTACAACGAAATGGCACTCATGAAGAAGTTAACATGCCTCGTACTAAAACAAATTTGATATTTAATAAAGATATTTAATGAAATTTTTTTGAGTTGAGTTTTTCATTGTTGGACAACCAAGTGGGTAGGACTTGGGGTGTTCTAGAATAATAAACACTATAATAATCATTACACAATGAATTAATATTTATTGCACTAAAAAAATCTCTTGTTTGCTCATAAGTTTATTTCATTTTACTTTATTTTGCACATAGTATATTTTTATTCTTCTACTCAAAGCTTTCTTAAGTATGATGATCTACCGTCACAAGATGCTTTTGAGGTTATTTTTTCAACTTAGATTTTATTTCTCTACTTACTATCAATATTGCATGTCAATCATTCCTTATAAACTCTTATTCTACTCATTGTATGTCAATCATTATTGATAAAATTGATGATATTATTTAAATATTATTTTAAATTTAATTATCCCAAGGGGATCAAGAAATGGTTTTAATATAATACCAATTATTTTTTTTTGAAAATATAAAAAAATATATTGATAGAACAAGAATCAAATTATAGTCATAGGTCTACCACATTTTACAAGACCCAAAATCTGAATAAAACTCAGGTTAACATCTCAAAAATAACAAAAAATTGAGTACCATCCAAAAAGTAGATACTTTTTGTAGACACCAAAATAGCACCAATCCGATTATTTGACAACATGCACCGATCACATTGACACACACAGCCCCTAGAGGTTAAATAGTGGTCCTAACCACTCCCAACAGTAGTTTGGAAGGTCAAGAGTCAATTTGTCACCTTTTTGCACTTTACTCCCTACTCGTCCCACCTTGGGACGATTACAAACCGGTATTTATCCCACCCAGGGATGATTAGCAACATTCACCCCAGGGTGAGGTGAATAGCAGGTTTGACTGGCAAAAATTCAAACCTCGATATGTCCGCCAGTTAACTTCAACTTTAGGACATGCAATTGTGAGGAACGATTTCAAATCAAGGAGAGAGACTTTAGTCATGCATGTATTTATTTTAGAGGCCTCATGCAAGGAGACTCTAAATCAAGGAATAATATTTTCTCTCAAAATAGGACAAGCATCACACCTCTAAGTGTTATGTGCCCTAGAGGAAAAGAAACCCCTGCCTAAACATGGAATCGGGTATGAGAGTGAAGTTAAAATTAGACAACAACAACGAGATTTAGCCAATATCAATCTCATGATGTATTCCAACTACAACGAAATGACACTAATGAAGAAGTTAACATGCCTCATACTAAAAAAAAAATTATATTTAATGGAGATATTTGATGAAATTTTTCTGAGTTGAGTTTTTCATTGTTGGACAACGAAGTGGGTAGGACTTGGGGTGTTATAGAATAATAAACACTATATTAATCATTACACAATGAATTAATATTTATTGCACTAAAAAAATATCTCTTGTTTGCTCATAAGTTTATTTCATTTTACTTTATTTTGCACATAGTATATTTTTATTCTTCTGCTCAAAGGTTTCTTAAGTATGATGATCTACCGTCACAAGATGCTTTTGAGGTTATTTTTTCAACGTAGATTTTCTTTCTCTACTTACTATCAATATTGCATGTCAATCATTCCTTATAAACTCTTATTCTACTCATTCTATGTCAATCATTATTGATAAAATTGATGATATTAATTAAATAATATTTTAAATTTAATTATCCCAAGGGGATCAAGAAATGGTTTTAATATAATACCAATTATTTTTTTTTTGAAAATATAAAAAAATATATTAATAGAACAAGAATCAAATTATAGTCATAGTCTACCACATTTTACAAGCCCCAAAATCTGAATAAAACTCAGGTTAACATCTCAAAAATAACAAAAAGTTGAGTACCATCCAAAGAGTAGATACTTTTTGTAGACACCAAAATAGCACCAATCTGATTATGTGACAACATGCACCGATCGCATTGACACACACAGCCCCTAGGCAGCCCCTAGAGGTTAAATAGTGGTCCTAACCACTCCCAAAAGCATTTTGGAAGGTCAAGAGTCAATTTGTCACCTTTTTGCACTTTACTCCCTACTCGTCCCACCTTGGGATGATTACAAACTGGTATTCATCCCACCCAGGGACAATTAGCAGCATTCACCCCAGGGTGAGGCGAATAGCAGGTTTGATTGGCAAAAATTCAAACCTCGATATGTCTTCAAGTTAACTTCAACTTTAGGACATGCAATTGTGAGGAACGGCTTCAAATAAAGGAGAGATACTTCAGTCATGCATGTATTTATTTTAGAGGCCTCATGCAAGGAGACTCTAAATCAAGGAATAATATTTTCTCTCAAAATAGGACAAGCAACTCAAGTGGCGCCCTCGCATGCGCATTCAAACAAAGAGACCCTAGGTCTATAAATTGGTGAGTCTTCTCACCCAAAATTAAGGATAGAGAGGAGTGTTTGGAGCAACGAAGTGCTGCAAAATTATATCCTCACCCATCATTGTGCTTTTACATCCTTGATATCTCTTTTGGAGGGAGGTTATTGGGTGAATATTGGAAGTGCAATCTAGACCGAAACCTGAACATTTAGCTACAATATTGTACCAAATTTGCTGAAAACACATCATAAGAGGTTTTGAACCTATCCCAAGTGGATTGGTGCCAAAATAGAGTCCCAAATGGTGGGCGTCCTGCCCCCGGGCACCCCCTAAACTGTCGCAGTTCTAAACGCCCCACCTCAGAGCAAATAGAAATCTATGGAAAATTTTCTTTTTGTTATTTTTGCATCTGATTCTATACTTATTAGATAGATTTTCATTCAAATTTCACATCGTGTTGAGTATTTTTTATCATGTTTTTATCATTTCCTCCATTTACTAACTTGCAGGTAGCATCATCAAATTCCCGATGATAGAGGCCAAATTGGGAAAATCTGACCTTCTGGATCTTCCCAAAATACCCCCAATTAGCTAACCCTAACTTTGCAAGTGATTTGGAGCTTCCTGGATGTGACATTTGGGACTGTGCTTTTTGACACTTTGTTGTAGGTTTATTCGTCCCGCCCCGGAGCGAATACAAATCTGTGGCTAATTTTTTGATTGTTTCAATTGTAGTGCCCTCCTATTGATGTATCCATGCCCCTGTCAAGTTTTCAATTCATTTGGACCTATTTCAATTACCATTTTATTCATTTTTCACATTCACTAATCATAGGCATGGGGATTGCATGTTTCATTTTATCTATAGGTGCTAATGACTATTTCTTGTTTCCTTGAACATAGGATCTTGACCTTATAGGAGTAGTAAGGATTCAAGACTCATAAATATGAGCAATGGCGATGTTTGGTCCACCCATTCTACATGTGGGCACACGAAAGAAGGAATACCATCTGTGAATGTGATAAGAACATATTTAACGCTCCTAGCCCCTTAAAAATGGAGGAGGCATATTGTAACCAAGTTCTAAAGAATATCAATAAAAAGGGATATCTTCCATATTGGATTTCTATTAGGTTTCGATTCATTTATGCTTCTCTCCTTTGATGCACTTTCAATTCATAGGATTTGGTGTTATCTTTTGTTTCGTTTTGCATTGCATCTTGGCTTCTCATTTTTTTTTTCCGTATCCTCGTGATTTCAATGGAAATCATAGTGGGACCTCTATCCCTTGATTTTAATATTAAATTTTTGACCAGAAGTTTCTTATTTTTTCTTATAGGTACCAAGATTTCAAATGCTAGACTATTGTTCATTTCAGTCTATGACAAGTACAGAGCTGGAATTCGTCTTACCTAGGGATGAATGGGCATTTGCCCCACCCTATTATGAATACAATTATGTTATTTGTTTCACCCAGGGATGAATATATCTCTATGCAGTTTTAGGGTAGAAATTCAGAGACATCCGATTTGGGCAGAGAAGAGGTAGGGGTCCTAAACACCTTCTGTCATTTTTTGCTTTTTTTTCTCTAGTTATTTTCTTACATAGGAGAGTTTGAATGCTTGTTTCCTTAATTTATGTAACTTAAAAATAACCCTACACACCACGTGGTAATTTAAAACAACAAGGAGTTGGTCATAAAATTCCAACCCTTGAGCAAGACCAACAGTGGATTTCATCACCATGTTGGCTTGAGATACTGCATACATAACCCTGATCGCAACTGTTGCTAGACGTAAATCCTGATGAAAGCTGACCAAGTGTATATGGGCTGATTCCCAGTGCATGAGGATAATTATTCTATGGTAGGTGTCATAAATAGAGTGATTCCCCTTTCGTATCGCCTACGTTCCATGTACCATCTGCTCTCACATACCAATAGTTTCCCTCACATAAGGGTGGGTATATAGAGAGGTTGGTATATCAGCCTAGAAATGGTATATCGAAGGGGTAACCATTTTTGGGAGTCATAAGAGCCATCATATTGCATTTAAACATTCTTTACAAAAGCTTTCAAAACAAAATTAAAACACACTAAACCAAATTTAGGGCACACTTTTAATCTATAAACAAGATAACCATTTCTTTGATTGTGTGTTTCCCGTCTGTTTAGTTTAAGCATAAGAAATCATAAAAAAATATAAAAACGTACACATATTTAGGTCAAAATAACCATGGTGTACACCCATAGCTGAGCCCAATCATGATCAAGAGCTGCAGAGAGTGCACAAAAGGGGACAAGTCACCTTCGATATAGTCCTGAGGACTTGGTAATCCTGCCTTGGTGGCGTAACACACAAGATAGTCAACATCATGCCATTACAGAACAAGACTATAGAGGAACCTCTTTGAGGGACACCCCCACTCAGCATAGATCATTTCAAGAGGAGAACCTACATGTGGCACTCAACATAGACAGGAGGCCTCCCTTAGATGCTCGTTATGAGTGGCCTAGTGATCAAGCACTTGAGAAACATAAGGTCCATAAGGAGGGGCCACATGATTTCGTCATCCCTCCTCTACCCCTTATTACTATTAGAAACACTATACCAAATCTAGAGCATGAGGCTCTCCAGAAAGGTCATGTCAATTCTGCCTGCACCTTTCACACATATGAAAGGGAGTACGAGAAATACCATTACATTCCTCAAGAGTAGTACATATCATAGGAGCGATGCACCTCCGCACCTGCTATGTATCAGGATCACCCATTGAGGCCAGAGCCTTGGGTGAATACTACTAACCTTGATAGAGGAAAGCAACCCATAGGGGTCTCGAATCACCACGATAAAGATAAACATATAGGATAGGCATATAGGTTTCATAAACATGAGATGATAGAACAAATTGGCTTAGCATTTTCCACACATGCCACCCACCAAGCACAAATCACATAGCTCAGGCAAGATCAACAATAGTTAGAGCATCTATATCACCTTATCAAAGAACACATTCAGTGTCAAACGACTGAATTGCTTCATAACACTATGCCTGAGAAGGTCCCAACCCCTCGTGCACATAAATTAGAAGTGTATGAGAGGTGCAACCCCTTGGTGTGAGACAGGTCCTTGTGACCTTACCAAGTGCTACCTATGAGACCTCCTAGACCTACGTGGGAGGCCACTCCTAAGAACAACGATGGGCACCCTTCGTAGGCACCCACCCATGTTTATAGGTCTCTCCCAGGAACTCCTCAAGAAGCCTATGAGGAGTATGAACAAGAAGAAGAGTGGGCTGAAATGCCCTACCAAGGTAGAGGGGGTGCTATCCAGCCACCCCTCCATAGGCCTCAAGTTCCCCGCAACCCACAACGGGAGAAAACTAAGGAGGAAGAAATTAAATCCTCCGATGCATATAAAGCACTGTTAGAGCACTTAGAATTTGTGGAAACCAAGACTTTTGGGCCCCAAAATCCCACTTTATGCCAACTCAGCAGTCATCCTGTGCATTCGTTAGTGCCGAAACCCCCATGCCCTAAACACTTTAAACTACCCAAGTTGGCACTCTTTATATGGGATGAGGATTCCCAAGAGCACATGATTAGATTCTTGAGCCAATGCTTTGGCATTCTGGATAATTATTCTTTGTTTGCTAAGAACATTTATAACCACATTTGTAGGCCCTACCTCGGATTGGTTCACTCAGTTGCTAAAACATAGCATAAGTAACTTGGATCAGCTAGTGGATGCATTCCTTGAATGCTTTGCCTTCAACACCAAGAATATGGCATCACTAAGAGACCTAGCTAGCCTTAGGAAGTATGAGGAAGAAACCATGGAGGCATATGGGAACTGGTGGAGGATGCTGCTTTCAAAGCTGCCCTACCTCCCTCCATGTTTGACCTGACCCAAATGTTATCAAAGAGCTATTTGAGATCAATATCTGTGCTATTGCAGCTACAACAATATGCCACTCTTGAGGAATCTCTAGCGCAATCCAGAATCATTGAGGAGATCAAGATATAGGATGGTGAGATTGCCAATCCAAAGAATAAAGAATGGTCTAAGAACACCAAAATAGAGAGCACACAACAGAAACCCACTGCGGTCAATCAGGTTTATATAAATGTCCCTAAGCGTACACAAGCAACACAACCCAAAAAGGCTAACTATCAGGTGGTGCCTCTTAATAGTTATGACAGAGAAAACTAGAGGCAAGAACAAAATCAGTAGCATCACCCTACGCGACAATTCACACCTTACATAGAGTCCAGGGACTCCCTGTTTGATCACTTGTCAGCAAAAAAATTTATCAACCTGCTAGATATTCAAACCATAGACCCCAATGTGCCAAAGCCTAAGGGGTATCAGGAGGACTTGTATTGTAGGATCCATAGGCGGAAGGGGCATGACCTTAATGCATGTTGGAAGTTTAATGTCTTGGTGCAAGACCTAATTAGCAACAAGACATTGGTGGTGGACAACCCCGTAGCACCAAACAACCAGTAGATGGGAGTATTAAGAGATCCCTTGCCTGTCGATGATGTGTAGGCAAAACCCCTTCAAGTCAATGAGGTGCAATATAATTACCCCATGCAGGGGTATGTAGGGATGATAAGCATGGTGACTAGGAACAGGAGGTACACTGGAGCTACCCCCGCGATGGCCATCGGAGAAGTTCCATCGACATCACAACCTCAATAGCACCCTACGCAACCTCCCCCACCTAGACCAGTGGCCACAATTTGGACTAGACTTACCCAAAGTCTAAGGACCACGTCGGATAGGCTCTCCATATATGAGCTCATTCAAAAATCAAGTGCCCCATCGAGAGGCTCTAATGGAGATATTAAAATCCATCGAGCTACAACCCCACAAAGTAAAATATTTCAACAACTTTGTGGGACATGTAAAGCAATGTACAAAACCAGTCATCACCTTTAGAGAAGATGAATTGAAATCGATGACTAGTGATGTGGCGGATCCACCCCTACACGTCATTACACGGGTCAACGGGATTTTGTATAAGAGGGTGTTGGTGGACACTGGATCATCCAGTAACATCATTACAACAACAACATTGAAACATCTAAAGTTGTCAATATCTCACATTGTGGCATCCACCTATGCCCTTCGAGCATTCAATGATGTAATATGCTTGATGGTTGGCACAATTGTCCTACCCATCCAAGTGGGACAAAAGACTATTCATACTTTGTGCCACATCTTGGAAGGTGATATGGCCTATAATATATTGTTGGGCCAGCCTTGGATCAGGGACATGAAGTGTGTCCCTTCAATAGCTCATCAGTGCCTAAAGTATACATTTGAAGGACAGGTGCATGTAGTCCCGAAAAAATTAGAGCCATTCAAGAACTATAATATGGTGCAACTAATTTCGCAGTCGACCCTTCCATCAACGCTTTTGGATTTTTATATGAATCCATATAAACAGGGTCTGATTCCATAGGCATCCCCATTGAAAAGTCTATCAAATCCCCAATCGGGTCCATCTTCCTCATCTGGTCCTTCAACAAAGATGCCACCTACGATGGCCACACCAAAGGACAATGGAAAGAAACCCCTAGATGAGGAAAAACCCCTAGTCTCCACCATCCCTACCAAAGAGATGCCTAGTTCACCCTACATGGAGTGGACTCCAAAATAAATCCCATTTGCTCCCCCTCAACCACCAACGATCACCATTGAGATGGCCAACACGGGCCTATGGGAGTATCTAGTGCGAAACATCGTAGCAACACCCACACTTGAGTCCATGCAGGACATGGGCAGACCTCGATTCCCCATTGGCTCTATGGTTCCTTTAGGCTACCCACCCAATCAAACAAACATTGTTTATGGGGGCCTTGATAATGGCATTGAACCTTACATGCAAGAATACGAATATGAGGAGCCCTTTGTTGAAGACGTCAACTATTTGTCCAACCCATATTTCTCTTTGAGATATCTTGGCCAATGTAATTGGCATGGATATGGGTTGGGCCGGTATGAACAAGGAGTGTGTGTTCTATGCCAACCGAGATATCAAATTCCGTATGACAAGTCAGGAGTAGGGTTCAACCACCCCCTGCACCTGGACATATTGGTAGATAATATGCAAGTCCTAGGGATAGGCAACAAGGATGGGTTGGCATTAGATCCATATGCCAATCCTAACACAACATATACATTGGGAGATTATCTCCCATTGCTAACAACCAACCTTGTTGACCTTAAAAAACCTTTCCCTTCGATAAAAAAAGGTGAAAGTTCAAGGTCTCACCTATAATAGGGATATGGAAAAGACCAATAAGGGTCTTCAGAAGATGAGTAAAAATACGAGGTAGTGCCTTGGGATCCTTTCGAGTCTAATAGCAATCATTCACAAGTGACTCCCATGGATGATTATCAGGAGAGATTCCTGACAATGTTCCCTTTCGATGCTCCAATTGAGCATATGCTACCTCAAGAGAATCAGGTCCCCTCGTAGAGAGCGAACCAACCTCGATGGGACCACATTAATTTGCTCGAGCAGGATGAGCCTCATATGTCACAAACAGTTATCAGAGCCAACAAAGGCATTTGGATCTTCGATAGTAATTATGAAGATGAAACTAAGATGGCTTATCTCAATCATATGCAACAACATCAATATCCCTTGGACATAGACGATATGTTTGAACAGTTACACATCGTGCCGAGACATAGGTGGCACCTCAACTCGACATAGTTGGACCAATTACTACACCTGCCACTCCAGGTATACAAAGAGCACCTTCCTCCTGGAGACCTGATAGAGCCGTCAGTGTCTAGGGCATATCATATCCTCTTGTCTACACATAGGGCCGATCCATTTGTGCCAGTACCCACAGAGCCAGATTCGGAGCACAAATATCACCTAGGATGTCCGAGTAACCACACCCATGGTAATGGAGACCAAAATCATTTCATTAACATGATATCCCTTGAATTAATTGCCCCCATCCATAATCTAGCCGACCCGACAAGGTCATTGCATCTAGACCTAGATGCTATAGACTGGGATCATACTGATGCACCACCATCCTCATCAGAGTACTGGCCTTGTGGTGGGATGTTCCATTTAACCCTAGGATAGACTCAGGATGTCTTCCATGTTGAAGAGGAACCTGATGTTCCGAATGATGATCTAAATTCATCAAATATCCACCTGATCCCAACTCCACACCAATTGGAGGATGGGTCCCACATGTTAGTCGAGGATACAACTGACGTAGACATCAGCTCAGATCTAGTGAATTTGCAAATCATTAAGCTGGGGGTAATTTCATCCCCCAAAGATCAAGCCGACTACATTGCCCTTCTCAAAGAGAAGAAGGAGGTTTTTGCATGGTCCTACAAAGACATGCCAGAGCTAGCCCCACAGCTAGTCACGCATAATCTTACGCTTGATCTGACAGTCAATCCAGTAAATCAAAAACTATGTAATATGCAACCAACAGTAGCCTTAATGGTCAAAGACAAGCTACAAAAGCTGTTGGATGCATAGTTTGTCATCTGTGTGGATTACCCACCATGGTTGTCTAACATGGTGCCCATAAAAAATCTTTATGGAAGGATTCGCATATGCACCAATTTTTGAGAACTAAACAAAGTGATTCCTAAGGATGATTTCCCCTTGCTTAGCATCGATGCATTGGTAGACGCCACAACAGGCCATGAAATGCTTTCCCTCATGGATGTTTTCTCGGGATACAATCAAATTCATATCAATCTTGAGGACCAACTAAAAATGGTGTTCACAACGCCTTGGGGGAAATTTTGTTATAATATCATGCCCTTTGGCCTTAAAAACGTTGGTGCCACCTACCAACGTGCCATGACATACATCTTCCATGATCACATGCATAAAAATTTGGAAGATTACATGGATGATTTGTTGGCCAAATCTCTTTGGTGCCTAGATCATCTCGATGACTTGAGCAAGATCCTCAATTGCCTCATTGAACATAAAGTCAGACTAAACCCAAAGAAGTGTGTATTTTGCATCACATCTGGAAAGCTCTTGGGTTACATAGTCTCCAAACAAGGAATTGAGGTAGACCCACACAAAGTCAAGGCAATCCTTGAAATGCTTCCTCCAAATACCATCAAGCAGCTCAAAAGTCTATAGGAAAAGGTCACATCAATCAAGTGCTTCATAGCACAACTATTTTACAAGTGCTAACCCATGAATAAATTATTTCACAAGGGGGTAGCATTTCACTGGGATGACGAGTGCCAGTTAGCCTTTGATGACATTAAACAATACTTGGCTTTGCTACCAGTATTGGCACCACCTATACTAGGAGTGTCATTCTACTTATACATCTCAGCTACTGAGGTGGCACTGGGTGCCATGTTGTTCCAAAAAAATGAACTACACAAAGAACAACCTAATTACTATCTTAGCCACAATCTGGTCAGTTATGAACTTAAATATGCATACGTTGAGAAGCCTTGCTTGGAAGTGGTGTTTTCTACCAAAAAGCTATGCCACTACATGCTCAGCAATATGACATATGTTGTGTCTAAGGAGAATCCATTGTGATACATGATGAGTCATACTTATCATAGTAGTCGCATGGCAAAATGGATCATGTTGTTGATAGAGTTTGACATAGAATTTATTGGACAAAAATCCATAAAAGGTCAAGTCATCACCGATCAACTAGCAAAGGATCCTCTTGAAGAAAATCAGCCTCTGACCATAGAACTACCAGATGATGGGGTCTTCCATGTTTTAGAATCGCCAGATTCTGAAGAGCCTGAGTCACAGGTTGACATGACCCTATTCTTTGATGGTTCTAAATGTGAGCAAGGATGTGGCACAAGAATTGTATTCTTCACTACACAAGGGGCTCCAATGCCTCTGTCATTTAAATTAGACTTTTCGTGCACCAACAACAATGCAAAATATGAACCCTTGCTCATAGGTCTTCAAACAGCAGTCACCATGAACATCAAACGTTTAAACATCTTTGATGATTCGCTGTTAATTGTAAATCAATTCAAAGGGGTATTCTAATGTAAATGCCTAGTTTTGCAGGCATACAAAGCCCTTGTGGATAAATTCCTGGCACAATTTGAATGGTACGACATCAAGGCACTCCCTCGATCATCGAATAGTTTTGCAAAAACTATGGCCTCCTTGGGGTCACTAATCCCGCAAGACCCTTTCGATGAGATGACAACCATTCAGGTCAAAACATTATCACAATCCATGATGGAACGTGCAAGATTTGACCTAACACAAGGAATCCACCTGATCTATATTGAACCATCTCATGATAGGTTCTCTTGAATCCACAATTGTTTGACTCAAGCCAACTGGGGGTCCTTGTTCTCCCCGACTCCCCTTAATAGCAACACAATGCTATTTTTACAAGTTCTTTCCCGCTCAGATTTTTCTAGGGATGAAATTCAAGAGGGATTGGTCATTCATACCATCCAGGTTTCTGATCAGTAGGATTGGTACACACCCATCAGGGATTACCTTAAGTTAGGTAATCTCTCACTTGGATTGACACAAGCAGTGAAAAGATCATTTAAATAGAAAGCAACAAAACATGTCTTTTTAGGAGACATTTTGTATCTTCGAAGCTATGAAGGAGTCCTACTCCATTGCTTAGACTAGTAGGAGTCTGCTTAGGTGATCACCCAAGCCCACAATGGTACATGCGGTGGCCACTTTAGCGGTATGGCCATCGCAAAGCACATTCTTCACATGGGTTATTATTTGCCATATTTAGAGCGATATTGTTGTGCATATGTAAATAAGTGCGTAAAGTGTCAACACCATGCTAATTTGACACATGTACCTTCTCAGGCCTTGCAAATGATCCAATCAGCTTGGCATTTTTTGCAGTGGGGCTTTGATCTGATTGGAAATATATCCCCCATGTCATCAGGTCATCACACATTCATCCTAACGGCCATAAATTACTTCACCAAGTGGGTGGAAGCAATTATGCTAACCTCTACGACTGGAACTCGCATTGTAGAGTTTATTTTGCATAACATCATATGTCATTTTGGTATTCCATCCAAGATCATATCGGATAATGGGACGTCATTCAAGAACAAAGATGTGCGTGCTTTGACAACAAAGTACAAAATTTAGCATAGTTTTTCAACACCCTATTATCTATAGGCAAGTGGGCAAGCTGAGGTTTCAAACAAAATGCTAGTCATCATCCTCAAAAATATCGTCACAAACAATCATAAGGATTGGTACATTCAAATCCTGCTTGCCCTGTGGGCTTATCGCACTAGTATTCAGATTCCCATGGGGTCAACTCCATTTTTGCTGGTGTATGGATCTGAGGCAGTCATGCCTTTTGAGTTAGAAATCCCTTCACTATGCATATCAATGCAAGGGTTCATCGATGATGACACTGTGTGGCAGGCACGATTAGATCAAATTACATTGTTCGACGAATGACGCTTCAATACTCTTGAGAATTTGCGTATCTATCAAGAGAGACTTAAGAAAGCATACAACATGAAGGTTCACCTAAGGGACTTTCGAGTTGGTGACTTGGTCTTAAAAGAGAACCAACAAAATTCTAATTTGTCATCCCATCTAAGGGACAATTTCATGACAAACTGGTTAGGTCCTTATATGATTGATAGTAAAATAGGACCTGGAACATACCGACTTACCTCTCTTGAAGGAATCAAGGAGCTAGAACCCTTGAACATCAGTCATTTGAGGCCATTCCACATTTACACAGCCATAGCCCACCTAGAAGCTCCAAGGATTCCCACGATCACTTGGTCAACCCCCTATAAACCCTGTGGTCAACCCAAAAGCTCCAAGGATTCCCATAATCGCTTGGTCAACCCCCCAAAAAAAATGCTCCAATGGTATCCATAAACCCTTTGGTCAAAACAAACGCTCCAAGGGTACCCATAACCACTTGGTCAAACCCAAAAGCTCCAAGGATTCTCAAAATCACTTGGTCAACCCAAAATGCCCCAAAGGTATCTATAAACCCTTTGGACAACCAAAAATCTCCAAGGATTCCCACAATCGCTTGGTCAACCCCAAAATGCCCCAAAGGTATCCATAAACCCTTTGGTCACACCAAAAGCTCCAACGGTTACCATAACCATTTGGTCAAAACAATAAATATTCAAAAACAAACAAAAACAATCAAATATTCAAAAACAAACAAAAACAATAAAATCATCCAAAATAATAAAAAAAAATTGCATCTCCATTCCATGCATACTCGTAAAAAAATCAAAATACAAAAATATAAGTTACATTACGCATTGCATCCATACATTGCATATTTGCTGGTCATACATGTCACAAGAACCATATACTATACTTTCTTGGAAATTCCATCATTTTCCACATCAAATCCATTTTATAAACACATACATCCCGAATAACACCATTCCCATTTTTAGGAAAGTCAGTTGTCTCCTCATGTATGTAGGGTTTTTTGTTATTCAGTTGTCTTTAAATTGCTAGCCAAAAACTATACAAAGTTAAACAAATTTTACAAGGGAAAGTTTTACTTGGGTCACGCCTCGTTATGTAACATCCCTACACAAATTAAAACACATAAAATAATTCCTAAGTTGTGTGAATTCAAGCGAAACTACAAAGCAGTCTAGGGTACCAGAGGTGAAAGATTAGTCTGCTCAGCCCCCTGTGCGAATGGTTCAAGAGTTCTAAGAATTGACAAAAGGACAAGCTCTTCCCTATAAATTCCCCCTAATAAACAATGGTTTTCACCACCAGCAAAAATCACAATCACCGTTGGTCCCCAAAGTTGTAAGGATTTGTACTACACATCCTTGAACAGGATGGGTAGTCATCCCCAAGGCCTAAAAGGATCAATGCCATTCCAAAGCAAAATCCCAACAAGCCATCATCACAATCACCTTTGGTCTCCAAAGTCATAAGGATTCATACTACATGTCCCTGAATAGGATGGGTAGTCATCCCCAAGGCCTAAAAGATCAATGCCCTTACTTCATCGTATCCCTAATCCCCTTTGGTTCCCAAAGTCGTAAGGATTCATACTACACATCCCTGAATAGGATGGGTAGTCATCCCCAAGGCCAAAAGGATCAATGTCATTCACAAGCCACAAACCTACAAGCTCAACCTTACCAAGCTCAAAATCCAAAATCAAATGACAGTGGTTATCACCACTATTCAAAATCCTTGCTCAAAAGAAAAACAAAAGATAAAAATAAATAGTGATTTTCATCACTATGTATACGAGCAAGTATCCTAACACATTGAGAAAATAAAAAGCTTGAACTTGAATCCTTGGAATTTTCAGCATTCAAAAACCATCCAGGTGATCCTCATTACGGGTTTGGTGGACAGCCTACCTGGAAATGGCGGTATCCTAAATGCATGACGATATGTCTATCATAATAGCTTTGCATGTGAGTAGAACAATGTTTGCATGTGGATGAGCTAGCTTATGGTACCTTAGATTGTCCCGTGGATTAATATTATTGAATACAACACCAGATTTAGTGGAGCTAATTAGGTGATCCTCAGTATAGGTTTGGTTGACATCCTATCTGGAACTGGCGGTATCCTGACAAATACCATATCAATGAAACTCAATTGCACACACAGGGATGTGAAATAACTTGGTCAAACTCAAGTCGGATTTATACCTTGTTCAAAATTCTTGTGAGATAAATGTACAGTCTTGGCTAGCTAGTTAAACTATCTAAATCTCAGAAAAATCTTAACTACATTTTAAAAACAACTAGTACATTCCATTATGTACATCACCATCAAAAAATATGCAAAATACAAAAACAAAGTTATCACATGCACAGTCATTCCATAAAGCCACCCCATAAGTACAAAAATCCAGCAAAATCTTGTATAGTCTATGGTGCCATCGATAAGTTATCAACAACTCATTTCATTCATTCCATATGCATACATCCTCTAATTCGACACATCGCATTCATAATACCACATGCATACATCAGCATAAATAACTATGCATAAATAGAAAACAAACCATGAAAAGTGCATAAAAACAAAGAAAGTCATATGTATATATATCATCAAAAATGCCCACAAGCTACAATTACTGGTCCTCTGACCTTGCACAAACAAAACAAAAACTCAAAAACCCCCAAGCCTAGGGCATCGGCCACCATGATCACATAGGATCGATGCGACGAGAACTACCCCCCATGGTATGGGTACTATGGGACCCCTCAGGGTAGCTGTTGCTAGCCCTCGCATCACACCTACTAGCGCCTCCCTCATCTAGTCAATTGCATCAAGAGGATGCTTACTACTCAATATCGGTCCCTCTCATGCAACGCGATGATCAGCCTACACTAGCCATAAGAATCTGCCCCTCAAGGTGGATAATCTTTGCCTCCATCTCAAATCGATGTCGAATCAAGTCCATCTCCTGTTGATGAACTATGGACAAGTTATTGTCACATTGCGCCATTGCCTTATCTCTCTCTGCCATCTATGTTCGTAGGAGATCAATCTCGCATGTAGCATCGGTATCCCCATCCTATCGGTGGTATGCAGCCAATGCGTTCTCCCACTCTGCCATCTATGTTTGTAGGAGATCCCTATCCCACAGCGCATCCTAGAGCTCCTCATCCTGCATCCAAAGTAGCCCCTCAAATTGTGCATTATCAACGTGCAACCATTCCTCAATATCCCCCAAGACTGCCCAAGGCATCGACATCTCTGAAAGGTAGGATGCTCCAGCTCCCACTACTCTGGGACGTCTTGCATCTCCGACTGATTGGGCACCCCAAAATGCTCCCCCATGTCATCCACCTCTACCATGTTTGCATCCTCCAATGGAGCTCCCCGATCATCTCCTAGTGCCTCTCCACCCTCCCTACCAACTACTACTGCCTCTACGCCTCCTAGTGGTCCCTCTCCCTACCATCATCGCAGTATCCACCATTGCTCATACTTATCCATTACCCCGACATCTTCCACGTCAGGTGCATCAATAACTATATCTTAATCCTCACCCAATGGCACAATGACTGGCCAGACCAGAGTCCTCTCATCCCCCCGACACCGATAGATTAAGGGCTCACCAGGTAACCCCTAGTGCACCCCAAACTATCATGTAACCTGAACATACGATAAGAACTCCTGCTCAGTCCCATGTTGCCCAATCAACCACCTCCCCCTACGAACCTGTCGCAACCACTCTCCAGCCTCAGGCTAGGTTGGAAATTCTCGATAGGGGCACCAAAAAACTTCCCCTAGAGCAAGTCGAGCGAAGGTATCGACATAGTGCCCTATGACACCTACCCATCATCGACTCTGTCCCTGCTCCTCAGACCTTCACCATAATACCTGTATCTGATATCTCAGTACACCATCTCTGCTCGAGTCATCCAAGGTAACCCCATAGGCCTATCCACTGCTATGTGATGCCAAGCCCAGCACTGCAACAAGTAGCTACAACAAATCCCCTTCTGCCTCTGGTAGCAGACCTCGTACAACTCATCGTAGAGCTGTGTTAGCAGAGTTTGTCCTCATCTCATGATCATAGGTGCATTCGTAGGACACTCCACCATCCTAAAAACCACCTCTAGAAGGTTCCACGGGAACCTCACACTTGAAGAGTTGGGTAGCAACATGTTGGAAACGAGGCCCATCAGTATGGTGTGCCTCACTCCCAACATGCCCATCTCTAACCACCATCGAACCAAAATACCACCAATATGGTAGTCACCCTCTACCCTCTCCACTATGCTGTCCACACCCAACTCTTCCCCATGCCTGAAGCAGCGTGTCAACATGGTTGTCCTCTGATCCTGCAACGTCATCCTGATCGGTAATCTATCTATTAGAATCCATAGAATCTTATAGACACCCTCCAAGGTCACCTTCATCTCTCCTGTTGGGAGATGGAAGGTGTTGGTCTGGGGATCCCACAGGTTGATCAAGGCCATCAGATAGGCCTGATACCCAACCACAGGCTCTAGCCGAGTCAGTTTCTTGATCCCAAGGGAATCAAGCCACTCCCAGTCATCCAAATTCAGCGCCTCACGTGCTTCAATGGAAATCGTGGGCACACGGTACTAGCTCTTCACAACCTGCACAAGAAAACAACACAAAAACATTAAAACCATGAAAAAATATACAACAATGCATAAAAAAATGTACAACTAAAAATAGACAAATAACGAGCAACCAAATTCACAAAAATACAAAAACATTTAAAAATAATTTTTTAGTTCCTAGGGTTTTTAACTCTACACTGATAAATTAAACAAACAAAACACATTCAAAAAACTTCAAAAAAAAAAAATTAGTTCCTAAGGTATCTAACTCTAAACTGATAAATTAAAAACATACAAAAAAATTCAAAAAATAAAAATAATAATTTGTCAGTCCTAGGGTTTTTCACTCTAAGTCTAAACTGATAAATTAAACAAACAAATACTTCAAAAATAATTTTTAGTTCCTAGGATTTTTCAATCTAATGGTCAACTGATAAATTAAACAAAGACAAAAACATTAAATATATATATATATATATATATATATATATGTGTATAATTTGTCAGTCCTAGGGTTTTTTAACTCTAAGTTTAACTGATAAATTAAAAACATACAAACAAATTCAAAAAATAATTTCTCAGTCCTAGGGTTTTTAACTTTAAACTGATAAATTAAAAACAAACAAAACAATTCAAAAAATAATTTTTCAGTTCCTAAGGTTTTTAACTCTAAACTAATAAATTAAAAACAAAAAAAATAATTTCTCAATTCTAGGGTTTTTAACTCTAAACTGATAAATTAAACAAAAACAAAAAAAATAATAAAAAAATATTTTTCAGTTCCTAGGGTTTTTAACTCTAAACTAATAAATTAAAAACACAAACAAAAACAACAAAATAAAACTAGGGTTGAGCTACATTGTTAAAACTTAGTTTTACCCTACATTTCTAACCTAAGTTTTGATCTTTGTTAAATTAGGGTTAAGTGAAGTTTTAAGTTACGTTCTAAACTAAGTTTTTCAGCTAAGTTTTAAACTAGCTTTTGATCTTTGTTTAACTAGCGTTAAACTAAGTTTTAAGCTAAGTTTTAATTTTTGATAGATTAGGGTTTCTTTTAGTTTACACCAAATACAAAAACAACATGGTATCCACTAAGGTTTCAACCTAAGTTTTAAGGAATAATATTTTCTCTCAAAATAGGATTGGTGCCAAAACAGAGTCCCAAACGGTGGGCGTTCTGCCCTCGGGTGCCCCCAAACTATCGCACTTCTAAGCGTCCCACCCCTGAGTGAATAGAAATCTGTGGTAGATTTCCTTTATGTTATTTTTGCATCTAATTCTATACTTCTTAGATAGATTGTCATTCAAATTTCACATCTTTTTGAGCATTTTTTATCATGTTTTTATCATTTCTCGCCTTTACTAACTTGCAGGTAGCATCATCAAATTCCCGGTGATAGAGGCAAAATTGGGAAAATCTGACCTTCTGGGTCTTCCCAAAATACCTCCAATTAGCTAACCCAACTTTGTAGGTGATTTGGAGCTTCCTGGATGTGACATTTGGGACTATTCTTTTTGAAACTTTGTTACAAGTTTATTCGTCCCACCCCAGAGCGAATACGAATCTATGGCTAATTTTTTAACCGTTCCAATTGCAGTGCCCTCTTGGTGATGTCCTCATGCCCTTGTCAAGTTTTTAGTTCATTTGGACCTATTTTAGTTACTGTTTTATTCATTTTTTGCATTCACTAATCATAGGCATGGGGATTGCATGTTTCATTTTATCTACAGGTGCTACTAACTATTTCCTATTTCCTTGAATGTAGGATCTTGAACTTAGAGGAGCAACAAGGATTCAAGACTCATCAACGCAAGCAACGACGACATTTGGTCCACCCATTCTACATGTGGGCACGCAAAAGAAGGAATACCATCTGTGGATGTGACAAGAACATATTGAACACTCCTAGCCCCTTAAAAATAGAGGAGGTAGATTGTAACCAAGTTCTAAAGCATATCAATAAAATGGGTTATCTTCCATATTGTATTTCTATTGGGTTTCAATTTGTTTATGCTTCTCTCCTTTCATGCACTTTCAATTCATAGGATTTGGCATTATCTTTTGTTTCGTTTCGCATCGCATCTTGGCTTCTCCTTTTTGTTTTTGTATCCTCGTGCTTTCAGTGGTGATCACAGTGGGACCTTTGTCCCTTGATTTTAAGATTAACTTTCTAATCAAAATTTGCTTATTTTTGCTTACAGGTACCAAGTTTTCAAATGTTGGACTGCTATTTGTTTCAATCTATGACAAGTACAAATATGGAATTCATCTTACCCAAGGACGAATGGGCATTCACCCCACCCTGTGACAAATACAGTTTTGTTATTCGTTTCACCCAGGGACGAATAAATTTCTATGTAGTTTCAGGGAAAAAATTCAAAGACATCCGATTTGGGCAGAGAAGAGGTAGGGGTCCTAAAAACCTTTTGTCATTTTTTGCTTTCTGTTCTCTAGTTATTTTCTTGCATAGGAGAGTTTGAATGCTTGTTTCCTTCATTTATGCAACTTAAAAAAAACCCCACACACCACGTGGTAATTTAAAACAACAAGGAGTTGGTTGTAAAACCCCAACCCTTGAGCAATACCAATGGTGGATTTCATCACCACCTTAGCTTTAGATACTACATACATAACCCCAATCATGACTGTTGCTAGACGTAAATCTTGATGAAATCTGACCAAGTGTAGCTAGGGTGATTCCCAGCACATGAGGATAAGTCTTCTATGGTAGGTGTCATAAAAAAATTGATTCCCCTTCCATATCGCCTATGTTCCACGTACCATCTGCTCTCACGTACCAATGAAAGATATTTCCCTTGAAATCTCTTCTAAAAAAACCAATGCCTACAACCCCTGGGTTATCCTTAACTACACCATGAGAATTAATCTTTTTACAACATTAGAGCGGGGGTTGTCATGGTACCAACTTCTATGACTTGGAAGTCCCCTCATTCACTAGAGTTTTATTATCTGTAAAATGAGTTCTAAAAGTTTTAGAAATCTTGGTAACTCATATGTCAAACCAACTCCATTGGACTGAACTCCTCTCAAAAAAAATTGAATTTTTTTCCATCTAAATGTGCCACCAGATGAAACTCGAGCCTAAGGACCAGCCTAGATGAATGGAGGTATTCTTGAAATTTCTATATTTCCAAATATCCTAGATATTAGAAAGAGTCACCTAAAATTTTAAGTGATCCTTAAAGAGGTCTATCCACATTTTCCACAACTCTCTTGCAAATGCACACTAGAAAAATATATGGTCATGTTACACATGGTGTAGTTGGAAGGGCTATAAAAACCTCTCTTCATAAGGTTATCATAGGTGAGACAGATTCTATGCATCATTTTACAAGCAAAAATAATAATTTTAGGCCAACCCTTAACCAGTAAAACTGTATCCCACGGGGCATCTTATAGGATAAATAGAGGAGGGAGCAAAGCATTATAACCATTACAAATAGTGAAGATGCCTAGAGTACCAAGGCCCAGATGATCCTATCATCTACCTCTTTCCCTATAAGTTAACTTTGCTTGAGTATCTTATCAATAAGAAGCCTTTGATGAAAAGGGATAGGAATATGTCATTCTTCTAACATCTTCCACTAAAAGAAAGAAAAATATTCAATTTTCCTAGAAGTAATGTATGAAGTCATATTTATATATCCTCTATTGTCAAGGCTTTGTTGCAAGGATTGCAACTCTGGAAACACATATGTTAAAAGAGGGATGCTGGTCCCAAGAATCACTCCAAAAGTTAGCTTTGTCTCCTATACCTACTTTCTAGAAAAGTCTAGATCTTACCAATTGTTTTAAAGAGAGGATGAGAAGTGTGAATATCCCAAGGATGGTATATTATATTTGAACTATTCTAAAGAGAGGATGAGAAGTGTGAATATCCAAGAATGACCGTAAATTAGGTCATGGAAAAGACATGAAGAGGGGATAGTTCAAAACGCAATGGTTGTGAAGGGATATTAGAATGGAGATGTTCCTTCACGTAATTTTTTTTTTTTTTTTTAATTCTATTATAGTATTAACAAAAGTAAAGGTATTATTTATGTATTGTAGGTGAGTTGAAGAGGGTAGGGCAATCCGGAGGTCTTGGTTGGAATTTCTGCCCTACGTATACAAATCGGGTGCCCAAAATCTTGTTGATAAGGTTGGTGTGGTCGAGCCAGACATGATTCCTAAGTTATTTTGATGATGTAAAACAAACCAACACTATTCTTACATTATAAAATAAAAAAAATATATATTCACAAAATTATATTATTTATGAATGTTATATATAGATATAATAGTAGAGATGTAGTATGGTGAAAGTAGAATTAAAATATATAATTTATTTATGTTTTATCATTTCATGGTAAATATGTTATTGGAAAATGTATTGAAAAATGCTTCGAAAACTGATTCTTCCTCTTTTTGGAAAAATAGAATTTCCATTGAACTCTTTCACAAAAAAATTAAGGATCTTTAAGCGGAGGAGAGGAACGGATGGACTAATATTCTGTGAAATTTTCCACTAGGTATAGCTTCTAAGCTCTGTTTGAATGCAGTGAAATGTGTAAGTAATAAGAAACGATCTATTAATTAATTGAACTCTACATTTTGAATGAATGGATGAATTAATGTTAACACGGTATTATATTTTTTATTTTTTAACAATAGTAAATTAGTATTATAATTTAATAAATTATTAATATTAAAATTATAAATATATTTTTATTAGTTTAATATTTTAAAATAATTAATTTTTTTTATTTTTAATAAAAATAAATTAATAATTTAAAATAAATATATATTTTTTATAAAATAATAAATATTGATAAATTTTTAGTTTTAAGAAAAGCTTAGTTAATTCAGATTTTTTAAAAATATAAAAATAAAATGTATTTTTATTTGTGTTTATTTTTTTAACAAATTTTCATTTATTAAATGAATAGTAAAACAATAAAATTGTTTTAAAATTATAAAATATAACACATTAATATTAATGATATTAATTACATATATTAATATTTTATATAAAATTAAAAGTTAGTCTTTTATAATAAATATAATAAATAAGATTTAAATATTTTATAATATTTAATTTAACGACAATAAAATACATTAATATATATATATTTTAAGTAAAATAAACTAAATCTTTATTAATTTTTTATTATAATATAAAAATTGTTTGAAATGAAACATCACACCATATATTCCAATATATCCTTTGCCTGAAATAAAAACACTTCAAAAAAAATTATTATTAATCATCTTCAAGAAATATTCCTCTATTCTAAGAGGTTCTCACAACACAAAAAAACGCAATATGTATCTTAAATATGACATATACCCAACATAAACTTATTCATGTTCGAACAAATTTAGATATTTTAATTACAGGAGAACAACATAATTCTTTTTTATAAATTTTAGTGCTGTATTATAAGTGAGTTATCTATTAATTAAGTTTTGCAATATTTAACATGGCAATATGAGTATATGTCTCTAATATATTTGTAGATTTATTATTACAGAAGAACGAGATCTCCTTAATGGAATGCCAGTTTGAGTTGTGATTTTTTTTATTAATTTAAAGAGAGTTTTGAAAGGGTCCCCACAATTTTTTATATACAGTCAAACTCTCAACCATAATAACAATCTCCAAAATATTATATTTATTAGGAATAATCGAGAGAGTTCAATTCCTAATAACCATAATGATTCTGGAGAAAACTTAGAAAAACACAACGCTTTGAAAGCAAAATAAACTCTAACAAACTCCGGTCAAAGGGGAAAGCGACAAAAACACCCATTGCAACAAGAGCCAAAGGGATGGCAATATGAATATATGTCTCTAGTATATCTGTAGATCTATTATTATATAAAAACGAGATCTCCTTAATCGAATGCAAGTTTGAGTTGTGAATTTTTTTTATTAATTTAAAGAGAGGGTTTTGAAAGGGTCCTCACAACTTTATACATACAATCAAACTCTCAACCATAATAATAATATCCAAAATATTATACTTATTGGAAATAATGGAGAGATTTCAATTCCTAATAACCATAATGATTCTGGAGAGAACTTAGAAAAGCACAACGCTTTGAAAGCAAAACAAACTCTAACAAACTCCGGTGAAAGGGAAAGCGACACAAAAACCCCTTGCAACAAGAGCCAAAGGGATGTTCGACTTCTCCTTACAAAAACAAAGCATCATGAGCCTCTTTCTTAGCAAGGGATACTACGTCATTTTTGGGACATCATTTTTCCACATCAAAAAAGCAGCATAGTGGACACCACGGTTGCCCAGCATATCGGTCAGTGCATTCCCTTCACGAAACACATTGCGAATGTTCACCTGTTCAAAATCATGCAACAGTCTCCTAGCTTCGACAATAATATTGAGAACATTCCAACTAGGTGTACACTCCCATTTGAGCATCTTGATTATGTTAAAAGAGTCGCCTTTGATTTCCACATTCTGACAGCCAACATCCGCTAACAATTTCACCTCATATAAGTTGCGAAAGCCTCCGCGAAGTGTGAACATTTGGAATCAAGGGGTTCAGAAAATGCCATGAGGATGTTGACATTCTCGTTTCGCACAATGCTGTCTGCTCCAACCTTGCCGGGGTTACCCTTTGAGACCCCATCGAATATGAGTTTGAGCCAGCCAATTGGGAACCGGATGGGCCCACTTAATTCCTGCTCTAGGATCAGGTTCGGGGGTGGACCGAGGAAGAGGGCTCTAACCTAATTTAAATTCCAAATCAACTTCGTCGGAGGATGCCTTGGGCCGTTTACCCACAAAGGCAGCCAAGACATTCTCCCACTCTATTAATGATATTAGTACCCACCCTTAGTACCCACCTAACAGCATCCATCTCAACATCATTAAAAGCACGGATATTCCGTTCTTTCCACACCTCCCACCACGCATTGGGAAGCATAATTTTCCACAACGATATCCACGAACACCAAATGATGCTGTCGAAACATCCACTAAATGTTAAACCAATTCTTTGTGAACTTTTTGGTGAGTTGCCCTCCCACCAATTCTTCGTGAGTTACTGGTATGGGCCTTGTCAAACTTTCTGTATCTCTGGCGTTCTCATGACACATTGCTGGTGACCGCGTTCCTTGAAAGGTTGACGAGGCCGTACTGTATTGCTATTGCTCCATTTACAGAATTATTAGACATCCGTCTTTCACCAACCTCCGTTTTTTAATGGACCAAGCTGTGTATGAAGCTCAAGCTGAATAACATACAATTCTGGACCTACAATCGTTCATTGTGCCTCACGAATTTTGTAAAAGAAGGGATATTCTCTACAAACCTCTCTCCATAAAGATGTAGGTCGCAATATGAAAGATCTGAAATTTGCAAAGGCCAGGTTCAACCGAGAATTTCTTCGTGGCACACGAAGAAGTTTCTTTTGAGACAAATGTTTATGAATGAAGTCTCTCTTCTGAGGATGTTCATTTACCTATTTTGTTGTATTTTTGTACGGACGAAGAAACCTTTCAATTTAGTTTGAATTTAGTTTGTTTTCTTAATATTTAGGTATGTAAAACAGTGGTTGAAAAGCTGAAGCCAGAACGTCTGTCGGTTAGGGTCCGCGTTCGACCCCTTTCGCTAAGGACGGATCTTCAGATTCCTCGTCCTTGGGATCTAACAGTTTATTTTGTCATGGTCATCCTCATTGGCTTCACATGGTTTGAAATGTTCCTAGGGAACACATTGGCCTACACTCTCTTTTCTAGTGATAATCTCGTTGTGTCCCCCAGCCTTCCCGTAAATATATGAAATGCATTTTGAGCTCCATAATGTAAGTATCCCCGTCGATGTGCTGACCAGATGTCCAGTTTGGCCACTGTGAGCCAAAATTGGTGTTCATCTATTACAGTCTCTTCCCCTGGTGAGGAAATATTTAAGCGAAACAGAGCTTAAAACTGCTTCTCGAGTGATCAAGGTGCTCAAAATTGGAAAAAAGGTTCCCTCTTATGTCTTCTATCTTATCTTCACACCAGAAGCAATGATAGTCCCAACAAAATTGTAATCCAGCATCCAAAAAGTCTCTAGAAGATTCAAAGCATATTGGGATAACAAAAAGTGATCCTGTGGGGTGACTAATAAATTTGAATTCCAAAGAAATTATGTAAGAGTACTAAATTTATTATCTCAAAAGTGTTATAAAGCTGCAATTTTGTTTCCTAGACTAAGCATGTTAAACATTCCATTACGGTAAGATTATAAGCATAGAACACAATCACTAAATTTTGATTATCCTAATACATGATATAAACATTATGATCTTCCAGATAATACTTATAACCAAAATTTAAAAATATAATTAATTTATTTTCTCCTAATCCTATATATACCCATATAAAAACCTCTTCAATAAATGTATCAAAGAAGTAACATTATCAATATTAAAACCATACGACTATCACATATAGATATTTTTTTTGAATAAAGAAACTTTTCACATCCATCCAATGCACCTCTCATTTTTATCAAGAAATAATCATCCAAATATTGTTCATCTTGGCAACCAAAGAAAAAGTATTTAAGTGATAAAATATCTCCTAAGAGATAACTTTAATAACATGGATATCGTGATTTTCAATTTGAACATTTGAAATGTACTTGTATTATCTACCTATTTGTAGCTAATAATGTTCATCCATTTTTAGAGGACAAATAAGCTTCCATGTTAGATAGTTACCAAATCTAACATAACATCTTTCCACATTGAATATCCCATGGATTGGAAATAGATGAGAGGTATAAATAATTATGAAACCTAAATATTAAGGATTGAGAGGACTCTTTTCAATGGATTTTCTAAGAAAAATAGGCTAATATTCCATGGGGAAGACAAATCCATTTGTACAACATGCACATTTTTAAAAATTGAAGCATATGATATGAAGAAGTATCATTAAAAAATTATGTTAAAATATTCAGTGAAACTCATCATTAACATCATCATCCATCTTTGTCAATAAGGTGTACAAGGATCAAGCTTAGATATTATAGAATATAAAATTATATGTGATAAAGAAGAATCCATGAAAGGAGGAATCAAACCAAAGGGTCCAACTAAATATATTTAACAACTAAAATAGTGGCAATGAGAAGTTGTAACAGAGCAACAAAAATTACAAGAGAACTTTAATTCCTCTTTAATAGAGAAGTATGAAAGAGGCTTGTCTTCGGATGGTGAAGATTGTCCTCTTTAACAAATAAAATATGAGTCCCGACAAGAAGGCCTGATGAGGTACTCATGTACAATATAGTGAGAGGTGGAAGACCTCTTTGTCAATGCAGTTGTAACACTCCAAGTTTTTCTCGCAACTGAAGGTAATGCGGAGAAGGAAATGACTTGGTGAAGATGTCTGCAAGTTGATTCTCTATCGAAATATATTCCAAGTGTATATCCCCATTTTGAATATGTTGCCTGATGAAGTGCATGTGGATCTCAATGTGTTTGGTGTGCTGATGCTCAACTGGATTGCATGCAATATGAATTGTGCTTTGATTGTCACACCAAAGAGTTATAGGCCCCTTATGGAAGAAACCAAATTCTTTGAGAATTTGATGAAGCCAAAGGGCTTCCTGATTGGCTAAAACTATTGCTCTATATTCTGCCTCTGTAGAAGATAATGCTAATGTTTGTTGTTTCTTGCATAACCAGGCTATTGGTGAAGAACCAAGGCAGAAAACATATCCAGAGGTAGAACATCTATCATCTACTGATCCTGCCCAATATGAATCTGTATAGCCAATGATATCCATGGAGTCTCCCTTATAGATGAGCCCAAAGTGTGTAGTACCCTACAAATAATGAAGAATTCTTTTAGCTACTTGCCAATGACTAAAATGAGGGTTATGAGAGAACCTGGATATGAGCCCAACAACATAGGAGATATCTGGTCGAGTATGAGTAAGGTATAACAGACTACCTACAAGTTGACGGTATAGAGTAGCATCACAAGGAGGGGATGAGCAAGAAGTACTGAGATGAATGCCAGATTGAAAGGGGGTAGGAGAAGGTTTGCAATCTATCATTTTAAAATTTTGAAGGAGATCTTGAGTGTACTTTTGTTGACATAAGGTGATTCCTATTTTTATTTTGTTTTATTTGAATTCCAAGGAAGAAATGAGCTAGACCTAGATCAGTAAACATAAATAATATCATCAACATAAAGAACAAGAATGATGATATTTCCTTTACTTCTCTAAATGTAAACTGTATTGTCAGACTCACAATGAGAAAAACTTGTCGAAAGAAGGAAGGAGTCCATATTTTCATACCAAGCTCTAGGGGCTTGTTTGAGGCCATATAGAGATTTTTTAAGCCGACAAACAAGAGAGGAGTCTTGAGTAAAACCAGCGGGTTGTTCCATGAATATTTCTTCTTTTAAATTTCCATGTAAAAAGGCACTTTTTACATCCATTTGATAGATTGGCCATTTATGGGAAGCGGCCAGAGCAAGAACCAATCTAACAGAATCCATTTTAGCAACAGGAGCAAAGGTTTATGTATAATCAATACCCTCTATTTGAGAAAAACCTTTGGCTACAAGATGAGCCTTGTGTTTATCTATTTCTCCATTAGGCCCATATTTGGTTTTGAAGATCCATTTACAACGAACTAATTTTCTTCCCTTAGGTAAGGGAACTAAATCCCAAGTATCATTTTTGATCAAGGAAGAAAATTCGTTATCCATGGCATCTTCCCATTCTTTTATACCTGAGGCTTCTTTGAAGGATTGAGGATCAGAGGAAATGGATTGACATACAAGACTAGTACCTATGGGGTTGGATGATCTGTTTGAAGGAAGATTTTGAATGTAGGGAGTAGCTTCTTTAACAATGGTGCGGGCCCATTTTGGCATAGAAGAAGGAGTTGAAGGAGTTGAAAGACATTGAGAAGGAGTTACAGGTTCTTCATCTTGATTATCAATAACCAAATTAACTTCAAGGGTTGGCTCTTCATAATATTGAGGTTCTACTATAGGAGAAGGCTCAATGGAGGAAGAGGCCTTTGGAGGATCTTTTTGAGGGAATGTTTCATCAAATTGGACATTCCTATGAAAGAATACCTCATGAGTTGAGGGATCAAGAAGCTTGTATGCTTTCAATTCTTCACAATAACCGATAAAGATGAGCTTTTTGCTTTTCTTATCAAGAGCCTTCCTTTTCTTCTTTGGGATGTGAGCCCAAGTAGTACATCCAAAAATCTTGAAATTGGAAACATCTGGTTTTAAGCCAGACCATGCTTCTTCAGGGGTTATTTGGTCAAGAGCTTTATGAGGTGTGCGATTTTGAATATAATTTGCACAGTTAATAGCCTCTGCCCAAAAAACTTTTGGAAGATCTCTTGAATGGAGCATACAATTAGCCATCTCTTTTAAAGTCCGGTTTTTCCTTTCTGCAATACCATTTTGTTGAGGATTATGGGAGATAGAATGTTGATGTATTATACCATGATTAGAAAGAAATATGGAGAACTCATTACTGTAGTATTCCCCCCATTATCAGTATGAATCTTCTTGATTTTGCAAGAAGCCTAATTTTCAACTAAGGCTTTAAAGACTTTAAAGTGGGATAACACATCACTTTTATATTTGAGGAAGTAGACCCAGGACCTTCTAGAAAAATCATCAATAAAGGTAAGAGCATACTTTTCTCCTTTGAAATATGTTTCAGGAAAGGTCATTAAGTCACTATGGATTAAATCTAGAGGAGATGAGGTTTTTAGAGAACTACTTGGGTGGAAAGGATCTTGATGCTACTTTCCAAGAGCACATCCAGGACAAACCCCATCACTGGAAGAGACTTGGGGTAATCCTTTAACCATATTATGGGTGCACAAATCCTTTAGGTAGTTATAATTAAGATGACCAAACCTTTCATGCCAAATTTGACTTTCAAGATTACTATGAGCCACAAAACAGGAGGCTCCTTCTAGATTTTGAAAGCCTTTGAAGTGGAAAAGATGAGATTTATGATCAATATTCCCTTTAGCTACAAGAGAATGAGGGAGTTGAAAATCTCTTATCTCAACTCCTGTTGGGGAGAAGAGAACAATTTTCCCATTTCCAGAAGTACAAATTTGATAAATGGATAGGAGATTGGTGGCAATGTCTGGAACATAGAGAACATTGTTTATAGAGCCACCATCAATGGTTATATCCCCTTTCCCTTTGACAGGGATGAAGGAAGAGTCCCCTACTTCTATGCTATGAGTAGATCTAGAGGAGATAGAAGAGAAAGACTTGTCTGAAGCAGACATGTGATGAGTTGCTCCAGAATCTAGGACCCAGTAATTAGAGGAAGCATTGGAGGTTTTTCCTTGAACATTAAGGGCTTTTCCTATTTGCTTATTATTTTCTATCTTTTGATCCTTTATAGCTGCCTCTAGTTGTTGTAATATTTTCCAGCATTTGTTAGCAGAGTGACCATTCTTTTTATAGTGAGTACAGGTAATGGGAGTCTTTTCCTTCTTTTTGAATTTTTCTTTAGAGGAGGTGGAGGCTACTAAGGCTTTTGAAGAAGAAGAAGAGATTTCATATCTAGCAAGTTTGGTTTCTTCCCTAGTTAATCTATCACAAAATTCTTCTAAAGAGGGCATTTTAAAGGTTGCACCAAGAGCATATTTAGTAGATATGAAGGTGGTTGCAAAAATTTGAAAAACACCATTTAGCTTAGAAAGGATTAGATAAATGCATTCTTCTTCTGTCTTAGTCTTCCCACTACCTTTGTATTGAGTGAGGACTTCTTTGAACTTAGTGAGGAAGTCAACAATACTACTAAAATCTTCAGGAGATAGAGATGTGAGTTCAGCTTCTAATTGCATTGATCTCATCTGATCTACTTTCCCAAACAGAGTCTTCAATTTCTCCCAACTTTCATAAGGAGTTTTGCAATCTGTAATATGAAACCACAAACTTTCATGAACATTAGAGCTAATAATACCCATAGTTTCATGCATTTTTCCTTTATGAACAAAGATTTCATATTCTTTATCAAATTTTGGTTGCTTTTCTTCTAACAAATGAGTAAGACCTTTTTGAGAGATAAGATTTAAAATTTTAGGTTTCCAAGTGTGAAAGTTATGAGGGGTGAGAGGTTCAATTGAATTCATATTTTTAAAAGGATTGAAGTTTTATAATTAACCAATATATCCCCCTTAGAACTTCAATTAATTGATTAATGCAAATGGAAGAAAGAAAATATATGAAGCTTTTCAATATATATTACTCAAAATACCCACCCTAACGAGAGGGAAACTATAAGTATAATGAGTTTTTAATATTGTTTGCTTTGAGAGAGCCAAATCCTTTTTTTATTCTTCACAATACCCACCCTTACTTGAGGGAGACTATAAGTAGAGAGAAGAATTTGGAAGGGTGTTGGCTTGATATGCAGGGAAACAATCAGTTTATTTGGTGTTTTCTCAAAAACTTGCCCTTACGAGAGGGAAACTATAAGTTAGAGAGATACCCAAAGAAACGGATTATAGAAAAATATTTGCCAGGCCTTTATACCAATTGCCTCAAAAAACTCGCCCTTACGAGAGGGAAACTATAAGTTTTTATAGGTACTGATACATGGAACGTAGGCAAAAGATATTTGAAAAAAGAAGGAATTATTTTGAAATCTTGTAAATTTAAATTAATGATTTTTTTAAAAAACACTTAAAAGGAAATGATGGGAGAAACAAAATTTTCTTTTAAAAAATAATCTTATCTATGAAATAAACAAGGTTATAATGAACAAATATAATTTATAATTGCCAAAGAGAAAATTGTTTGTATAAAATAGATGGGCCTCTTAAATGTTTTGAATTTAATAGTAAACTTGAGAAATTTTAAAGTTTATATTAAATCAAATAAAAGACAAAGATAGCAATAATTTAAAGATAGGCCCCCCTTTTTGTATAAAGCAATTTTAAGGATTTAATGTGATTTTCTCTATGAAATTTAAATTAACATTTAAAAAATATAACCTCATAAATTTACTTGAAATAAATAAAAGGCATAGATGAAGATAGACAAAAGAAAGCACACCCCCCTTAAATGATGGACCAATTGAGTGCAAAAAATGCACTCACCCCCTTCCCAAAAAAAACTTTTATTAAAAAAAAGTACAATTGTGTCTCACGATAAGAGCCTATTGAGAATAGATGAAAGGCCCAGAGACAAAGCAGGGATAACCTATTTTTAAAAAAATAATATAGGGAACACTAAAGAAATTATACAATGCGGTGATAGAAGACAACGAATGAAAGAAAATACAGAGACACTCGGGTCTAAAATCTGCAAAACAAATTATATAATTTCTAGAAAACCGATGAAGGTGCTGCTCTTCAATGACCAAAAGGAGAAGATGCTTTAGAAACTCGGTGAGTCGACCATCTGTGCTCTGAAGAGATGTTTTGAGAATGGGGGCAGAAAAGGAATGCAGTTACCCAAAATTACTCTGGATCGACGAGGGCAAAAGACTTATATCGAGCTGAAAGAAACTCGATCTTCTGCTCCTTTAACCTTCAGAAGAGGGAACCTGCAAAAAACATGTTAGACGCCCCTACAAAAGCATTGTATATAAAATATAAATAATGTTCCTCAAAGGAACGTTAAACTGCATCGAGCTGAGGTGAACTCGACCCTTTCTCCTTTAACCTGCAAAAACACTTTATCATGCCCCTACAAAAAAGACTTTATAAAAATAACCAGTGTTTATATTGCACAGACGTAACCAGAGGGTAATATGCAAAATACACGTTAACCAGAGGGTGCCAACCAGATTGAGCTACAAAAACTTTAACCTGATATACTCTATAAATGATGGCGATCCTGCAAAAAATGTTATATAAAAAAAACTATAACAGATTAATGTTTTGAAAGAACTTGAATGGCAGGATTGATTTAGAGATTTACAACAGGCAATGCAGGTTATAAGGACCGACTGATAGAGCACCGGAGAAGAGAAATAAATCTTAGAGAGATTCATTTTGAGTTCGCCACGGAGCCAGCTGGAAAAGAAATGATCGTCCGAGCTATCGCAGGTGCCAGAAGGAATCGAACGCCAAGGGACAACTGGAGAGAGGATCACAAATAGAGCGTCAACGGGAATAAATGATACTCTAATATTTTGAGCACCAAGCTGCGAGGATACACGATTCTCTTTTAAGATCGAAGTCTCCCACGATATTAAAAGAAACACCACACTAAGTTCTAATGGGTGTGGATTAAATACGTAGCCCGAGAAAGATGAAAAAAACTTGAACCTAATAAAAGATCTTATTTACTTTTAAGATAAAAGGAGTTTTTTTCAACTTATTTAAAAAAGGGCTAAAAGATGAATCGAAGAGAGGGAGTATTAAAAAATAAAAAATAAGATCCTTCCTTTTTAAATGGGCTAAAAATAGCCCATAGCACAGGTAAACCTGATTCGAAGCAAAGGAAGAGCTTTAATATTTTGAATACCCTCAAAAGATGACTCAGAACAAATATATTAAAAAATATTGCATCAAATATTTTCAACAATAAAGATTTTGCTGAAAAAAAAATTAAACAATGGATAACGAAAAATGACTACTGAAATAATTTCAAGAAGATAGCCAAAAAAAATTATCCAAAGTAAATGAACCAGATCCTAGAACCTTCAAGAGAGAATGCTAGCAAAATCTATCCTGCTCTGGTACCATGTTAGAATTTCATAATAGATATGCAAAGCATTACAAGAGATGAAGAGAAGAGTAGAACTGATTGATTTATCTCTAGGATCAACTCTGTATAAATAGCAGAGTTGATCATTGAGAGTCGTTGGATTACAACAACTCATCAAACCTGATGAAGACACCACTGAGAGTTCTCCTGACACATGGAGGAGTGGAAACTCAAGTGTGTATCCTAGTGAAACTTAAGAGAATATTCACTTATTCACTTATTGAGAACCTTCGTTTTCTTCTTTGGGATGTGAGCCCAAGCAATACATCCAAAAATATTGAAATTGGAAACATATGTTTTTAATCCAGACCATGCTTCTTCAGGGGTTATTTGGTCGAGAGTTTTATGAGGTGTGATATTTTGAATATAATTTGCATAGTTAAGAGCCTCTACCCGAAAATTTTTTGGAAGATCTCTTGAATGGAGCATACAATTAGCCATCTCTTTTAAAGTCTGGGTTTTTCTTTTTGCAATACCATTTTTTGAGGATTATGCGAGACAAAATGTTGATGTATTATACCATGATTGGAAAGAAATATGGAGAACTCATTATTGCAGTATTCCCCCCCATTATCAGTACGAATCTTCTTGATTTTTCAAGAAGCCTGATTTTTAACTAAGGCTTTAAATACTTTAACGCCTAAGTTAAAAATCAGGCTACTTTAAAGTGGGATAACAGATCATTTTTATATTTGAGGAAGTAGACCCAAGACATTCTATAAAAATCATCAATAAAGGTAAGATCATACGTTGCTCCTTTGAAAGATGTTTCATGAAAGGTCATTAAGTCACTATGGATTAAATCTAGAGGAGACGAGGTTTTTAGAGAACTACTTGGGTGGAAAGGATCTTGATGTTGCTTTCCAATAGCACACCCACGACAAACCCAATAATTGGAAAATACTTGGGGTAATATTTTAACCATATTATGGGTGTACAAATCCTTTAGGTAGTTATAATTAATATGACCAAACATTTCATGCCAAATTTGACTCTCAAGATTACTATGAGCCACAAAACATGAGGCTCCTTCTGGATTTTGAAAACCTTTGAAGTGGAAAATATGAGAATTATGATCAATATTCCCTTTAGCTACAGGAGAATGAGGGAGTTGAAAATATCTTATCTCAACTCATGATGGGAAGAAGAGAACAGTTTTCCCATTTCCATAAGTACAAATTTATTAAATGGATAGGAGATTGGTGGCAATGTCTAGAACATAGATAACATTTTTTAAAGAGCCGTCATCAATTGTTATATCCCCTTTCCCTTTGACAGGGATGAAGGAAGAGTCCCCTACTTCTATGCTATGAGTAGAGCTAGAGGAGATAGAAGAGAAATACTTGTCTAAAGCAGACATGTGATGAGTTGCTCCAAAATCTAGGACCTAGTAATTAGAGGAAGCATTGGAGGATTTTCCTTGAACATTAAGGTATTTTCCTATTTTATTATCATTTTCTATATTTTGATTGTTTATAGCTGCCTCTAGTTGCTGTAATATTTTCTAGTATTTGTTAGCAGAGTGACCATTATTTTTACAGTGAGTACAGGTAATGGGAGTCTTTTCTTTATTTTTGAAATTTTCTTTAGAGGAGGTGGAGGCTACTAAGGCTTTTGAATAAGAAGAAGATATTTCATATCTAGAAAGTTTGGTTTCTTCCCTAGTTAATCTATCAAAAAATTCTTCTAAAGAGAGCATTTTAAAGAATGCACCAAGAGCATATTTAGTAGATATAAAGGTGGCTGCAAAAATTTGAAAAACACCATTTAGCTTAGAAAAGATTAGATAAATGCATTCTTATTCTGTATTAGTCTTCCCACTTCCTTTGTATTGAGTAAGGAGTTCTTTGAACATAGTGAGGAAGTCAACAATACTACTAAAATCTTTAGGAGATAGAGATGTGAGTTCGACTTCTATTTGCATTGATCTCATATGATCTACTTTCCCAAACAGAGTCTTCAATTTATCCCAACTTTCATAGGAAGTTTTGTAATCTGTAATATGAAAACACAAAATTTCATGAACATTAGAGATAATAATATCCATAGTTTCATGCATTTTTCCTTTATTAAAAAATATTTCATATTCTTTATAAAATTTTAAAAAATGAGTAAGACCTTTTTGAGAGAAGATTTAAAATTTTAGGTTTCCAAGTGTGAAAGTTATGAGGGGTGAGAGGTTCAATTGAATTCATATTTTTAAAAGGATTGAAGTTTTATAATTAACCAATATATCCCCCCTTAGAACTTCAATTAATTGATTAATGCAAATGGAAGAAATAAAATATATGAAGCTTTGCAATATATATTACTAAAAATACCCACCCTAATGAGAGGGAAAATATAAGTATAATGATTTTTTAATATTTTTTTCTTTGAGAGAGCAAAATCATTTTTTTATTCTTCACAATACGCACTTGGAAGGGTGTTGGCTTGATATGTAGGGAAACAGTCATTTTATTTGGTGTTTTCTCAAAAACTTACCCTTACGAGAGGGAAACTATAAGTTAGAGAGATACCCAAAGAAACGAATTATAGAAAAATATATTGCTAGGCCTTTATCCAATTGTCTAAAAAAACTCACCCTTATGAGAGGGAAACTATAAGTTTTTATAGGTACTGATACATGGAACGTAGACAAAAGATATTTGAAGAAAGAAGGAATTATTTTGAAATCTTGTAAATTTAAATTAATTACTTTTTAAAAAACACTTAAAAGGAAAGGATGGGAGAAACAAAATTTTCTTTTAAAAATTAATCTTATCTATGAAATAAACAAGGTTATAATGAACAAATATAATTTATAATTGCCAAAGAGAAAATTGTTTGTATAAAATACATGGGCCTCTTAAATGTTTTGAATTTAATAGTAAACTTGAGAAATTTTAAAGTTTATATTAAATCAAATAAAATACAAAGATAGCAATAATTTTAAGATAGGCCCCCCCTTTTTGTATAAAGTAATTTTAAGGATTTAATGTGATTTTCTCTATGAAATTTAAATTAACATATAAAAAATATAACCTCATAAATTTACTTGAAATAAATAAAATGCATAGATGAAGATAGAAAAAATAAAGCACATCCCCCCTTAAATGATGGACCAATTGAGTGCAAAAAATGCACTCACCCCCTTCCAAAAAAAAAAAAAAGAATTATTAAGAAAAATAGTACAATTGTGTCTCATGATAAGATCCTATTGAGAATAGATGAAAGGCCTGGAGACAAAGCAGGAATAATATATATATTTTTTAAATAATATAGGGAACACTAAATAAATTATACAATGAGGCTATATAAGACAACGAATGAAAGAAAATACAGAGACACTTGGGTCTAAAATATGCAAAATAACTATATAATTTATAGAAAAATTATGAAGGTGTTGCTCTTCAATGACTGAAAGGAGAAGATGCTTTAGAAACTTGGTGAGTTGACCATCCGTGCTCTGAAGAGATGTTTTGAGAACGGGGGCAGAAAAGAAATGCAATTATTCGAAATTACTCTATATTGATGAGGGCAAAAGACTTATATCGAGCTGAAAGAAACTCGATCTTCTGCTCCTTTAACCTTCAGAAGAGGGAAACTACAAAAAACATGTTAGACACCCCTACAAAAGAATTGTATATAAAATATAAACAATTCTCCTCAAAGGAACGTTAAACTGCATCGAGCTGAGGTGAACTCGACCCTTTCTCCTTTAACCTTCAAAAACACTTTATCATGCCCCTGCAAAAAATACTTTATAAAAATAACTATTGTTTATATTGCACAGACGTAACCATAGGGTAATATGCAAAGTAAAAATTAACCAAAGGGCGCCAACCAGATTGAGCTATAAAAATTTTATCCTGATATACTCTATAAATGATGGCGATCCTGCAAAAAACATTATATAAAATAATAAAGGGAACACCAAAGAAATTATGCAATGAGGCGATATAAGACAACGAATGAAATAAAATACAGAGACACTTGGGTCTAAAATATGCAAAACAATTATATAATTTCTAGAAAATTGATGAAGGTGCTACTTTTCAATGACCAGAAGGAGAAGATGCTTTAGAAACTCGATGAGTCGACCATCTGTGCTCTGAAGATATGTTTTAAGAACGGGGGTAGAAAAGGAACATAGTTAATCGAAATTACTCTATATCGACGAGGGCAAAAGACTTATATCGAGCTGAAAGAAACTCGATCTTATGCTCCTTTAACCTTTAGAAGAAGGAACCCTACAAAAAATATGTTAGATGCCCTTGAAAAAGCATTGTATATAAAATATAAACAATGTTCCTCAAAGTAATGTTAAACTGCATCAAGCTGAGGTGAATTCGACCCTTTCTCCTTTAACCTACAAAAACACTTTATCATGCCCCTGCAAAAAATACTTTATAATAATAACTAGTGTTTATATTGCATAGACGTAACCAAAGGGTAATATACAAAATACATGTTAACCAGAGGGCACCAACCAGATTGAGCTATAAAAAATTTAACCTGATATACTCTATAAATGATGGCGATCCTACAAAAAACATTATATAAAAAAACTATAATAGATTAATATTTTGAAATAACTTGAATGGCATGACCTATTTAGAGATTTACAACAGGAAATGCAGGTTATAAGGATCGACTAATAGAGCACCAAAGAAGAAAAATAAATCTTAGAGAGATTCATTTTGAGTTTGCCACTAAGCCAGACGGAAAAGAAACGATCATCTGAGCTATCGTGAGCACCAGAAGGAATCGAACACCAAGGGACAACTGGAGAGAGGATCACAAATAGAGTGTCAACAAGAATAAATGATACTTCAATATTTCAAGCACCAAGTTGTGAGGATACACAATTATATTTTAAGATTGAAGTCTCCCACGATATTAAAAGAAACACCACACTAAGTTCTAATGGGTGTGAATTAAATATGTAGCCCAAGAAAGATGAAAAAACTTGGACCTAATAAAAGATTTTATTTACTTTTTGAGATAAAAGGAGATTTTTTCAACTTATTTAAAAAAGGGTTAAAAGATGAATCTAAGAGAGGGAGTATTAAAAAATAAAAAATAAGATCCTTCCTTTTTAAAAGGGTTAAAAATAACCCATAGCACAGGGTAAACCTGATTTGAAGCAAAAGAAGAGCTTTAACATTTTGAATACCCTCAAAAGACGACTCAGAACACATATATTAAAAAATATTTCATCAAATATTTTCAAAAATAAATATTTTGTTGAAAAAAATTAAACAATGGATAACATAAAATAACTACAAAATAATTTCAAGAAGATAGCAAAAAAAAATTATCCAAATTAAATGAACCAGATCCTAGAACCTTCAAGAGATAATGCTAGCAAAATATGGTACCATATATATTCAAAGCATTACAAGAGATGAAGACAAGAGTAGAACTGATTGATTTATCTCTAGGATCAACATTGTATAAATAGCAGAGTTGATTACTGAGAGCCGTTGGATTACAACAACTCATCAAACCCGATGAAGACACCACTGAGAGTTCTCCTCACACATGGAGGAGTTGAAACTCAAGTGTGTATCCTAGTGAAACTTAATAGAATATTCGTTTAAGTTTCACTAGGATATCATAGTGAAACTTAAGAGAATATTCACTTATTCACTTATTGAGAGCCTTCCTTTTCTTCTTTGGGATGTGAGCTCAAGCAATAAATCTAAAAATATTAAAATTGGAAACATCTGGTTTTAAGCCAGACCATGCTTCTTCAAGGGTTATTTGGTCAAGAATTTTATGAGACATGTGATTTTGAGTATAATTTGCACAGTTAATAGCCTCTGCCCAAATTTTTTTTGGAAGATCTCTTGAATGGAGCATAAAATTAGCTATATCTTTTAAAGTCTAGGTTTTCTTTTTTGCAATACCATTTTGTTGAGGATTATGGGAGACAAAATGTTGATGTATTATACCATGATTAGAAAGAAATATGGATAACTCATTACTGCAGTATTCCCTCCCATTATCAGTACAAATCTTCTTGATTTTGCAAGAGGCCTGATTTTCAACTAAGGCTTTAAATACTTTAACCACTAGGTGGAAAGGATCTTGATGCTACTTTCAAAGAGCACATCCACGAAAAACCCAATCACTGGAAGAGACTTGGGCTAATATTTTAACCATATTATGGGTGCACAAATCCTTAAGGTAGTTATAATTAAGATGACCAAACCTTTCATGCCAAATTTGACTCTCAAGATTACTATGAGCCACAAAACAGGTGGCTCCTTCTGGATTTTGAAAACCTTTGAAGTGGAAAATATGAGATTTATGATCAATATTCCCTTTAGCTATAAGAGAATGAGGGAGTTGAAAATATTTTATCTCAACTCCTATTGTGGAGAAGCAAATAGTTTTCCCATTTCCAGAAGTACAAATTTGTTAAATGGATAGGATATTGGTGGCAATTTTTCGAACATAGAGAACATTGTTTATAGAGCCACCATCAATGGTTATATTCCCTTTCCCTTTTATAGGGATAAAGGAAGAGTCCCATACTTCTATGCTATGAGTAGAGTTGGAGGAGATAGAAGAGAAAGACTTGTCTAAAGCAGACATGTGATGAGTTGCTCTAGAATCTAAGACCTAGTAATTAGAGGAAGCATTGGAGGTTTTTCCTTGAACATTAAGGGTTTTTCCTATTTTATTATCATTTTCTATATTTTTATCCTTTATAGCTACCTCTAGTTTTTGTAATCATTTCCTATATTTGTTAGCAGAGTGACCATTATTTTTACAGTGAGTACAGGTAATGAGAGTATTTTCCTTCTTTTTGAAATTTTCTTTAGAGGAGGTGGAGGCTACTAAGGCTTTTGAAGAAGAAGAAGAGATTTCATATATAGAAATTTTGGTTTCTTCCCTAGTAAATCTATTACAAAATTCTTCTTAAGAGGGCATTTTAAAGGTTTCACCAAGAGCATATTTTGTACATATGAATGTGGTTGCAAAAATTTGAAAAATACCATTTAGCTTAGAAAGGATTAGATAAATGAATTATTCTTTTGTCTTAGTCTTCCCACTGCCTTTGTATTGAGTGAGGAGTTCTTTGAACTTAGTGAGGAATTAAAAAATACTACTAAAATATTCAGGAGATAGAGATGTGTTTTCGGTTTCCAATTGCATTGATCTCATCTGATCTACTTTCCCAAATAGAGTATTCAATTTATCCCAATTTTCATAGGGAGTTTTACAATCTGCAATATGAAACCACAAACTTTCATGGACATTAGAGCTAATAATAACCATAGTTTCATGCATTTTTCCTTTATGAAAAAATATTTCAAATTCTTTATCAAATTCTGGTTGCTTTTCTTCTAACAAATGAGTAAGACCTTTTTCAGAGATAAGATTTAAAATTTTAGGTTTCCAAGTGTGAAAGTTATAAGGGATGAGAGGTTCAATTGAATTCATTTTTTTAAAAGGATTGAAATTTGATAATTAACCAATATATCCCCCCTTATAACTTCAATTAATTGATTAATGCAAATGGAAAAATGAAAATATATGAAGCTTTGCAATATATTACTCAAAATACCCGCCGTAAGAAGAGGGAAACTATAAGTATAATGAGTTTTTAATATTGTTTTCTTTGAGAGATCCAAATCATTTTATTATTATTCACAATACCCTCCCTTACTTGAGGGAGACTGTAAGTAGACATAAGAACTTGGAAGGGTGTTGGCTTGATATGCAGGGAACCAATCAGGTTATTTGGTGTTTTCTCAAAAACTTGCCCTTACGAGAGGGAAACTATAAGTTAGAGATATATCCAAAGAAACTAATTATAGAAAAATATTTTCTAGACCTTTATACAAATTGCCTAAAAAAACTCACCCTTAAGAGAGGAAAACTATAAGTTTTTATAGGTATTGATACATGGAACATAGACCCAAGTGTTGTAGGTGAGTTGGTGAAAGCACGAGGATACGAAAGCAAACAAAAAGGAAATGTAACACTAAGTCCTACGAATGAGAATGCATGAAAGGAGGGAAAACAAACGAACTGAAACAAGGTTTAAAGAAAATTTAAAAGTGCAGCCCTTTATTTTATTAATTTTCTCGAGATCGGGTTACAATACATCTCCTCCCTTTTCAAGGGCTAGGAGTGTTAAACATGGTTTTTTTTCACCACAAATGATACATTCCCCTTGGGGATCTTCCGCGTGCCCACATTGAAAATGGGTGGACCAAACATTGCCACTGCTTGCGTGAATGTGTCAATAGTTCCTTGCTTCCCCTCTGGTGTCGATATCCTGCATTCATAGAAATAATAAATTGTTAGTAGCACCTGCGGATGGAGGGAAACATGTGATTCCCAAGGCCTATGGTCAATGCATGCATAAAATAATTAAAATTATAACTAAAACATATCAAAATAAGCTAAAAATTTGACAAAAGCAAGAAAACATTACCAGGAACATACTACAAAAGGAACAATCAAGAAATCTGCCACAAATTTCTAATCACTCCGGGGTGGGACGATTAGGACTATCATAAACCGTTAGAAGGTGACCTCCTAAATGTCCCATCTAGGGGCCTCCAAAAAACCTACAAGGTTGGGGTTAGGCAAAATGTGTCATTTTGGAATGACCCAAAAGTTTGGATTTTGCAAATTTGGGCTCGATCACCTTGTATCTGATGATGCTCCTTGTATGTTAGCAAAAGCAAGAAATAATAAAATCATAGCCAAAACTCATCATAATCACCTGAAACTTGAATGGAAGCATATGTAAATGACGTAGAATCAAATACAAAAATAACAATATGGAAATCTGCCACATATTTCTAATCACTCTAGGGTGGGGAGATTAGGACTGTAGCAGTGCAGGGGGCGCCTAGGGGCAAGATGCCCACTGTTTGGGGATCGTTTTTGGCACCAATCCACTGGGGATGGGTCCAAAACATCTTATGGGGTTGTGTCGGCAAATTGGGTGGGGTATTATGGCAAAATGTTTGGGTTTTGGGTCTGAATTGTACTTCCAATAATCACCCAATAACCTCCCTTCCAAAAGAGAGATCAAGGATGTAAGAAGCACAAACGATGGGTGAGTACGTAATTTGGCAGCACTCCATTGCTCCAAATGCTCCTACTCTATCCTTTTTTGGGGTGAGAAGAATCACCATTTTATGGACCTGAGGGTCTCTATGAATGAGCATGTAGAGTTGCCACTTGGCCATCATGCCTTGCTAGGGGGAAGAAGATTCCTCCCTGATTAAGGGCTCCATGACTACCTCTATGACTACCTCTTTGAGCTCAAAAAAGCTCACTCACACTCTCATGCATTGAAGGTGGAGTTGAGTAGCGGATCTAAGCTACCATTTGTCAAGGTTTGACATTTTTCCTATCAAACTTGCTATTTGCCCCACCTTGGAGCGAATGCTGCTAATCGTCCGGGGGTGGTGTTAATACCAGTTTGTAATCGTCTCAGGGTGGAACGAGTAGGGAGCAGAGTGCTTGAAAGGTGCCAAATTGACCTCTAACCTTCCAAAACTATTGTGAGAGTGGTTATGACCACTATTTAATCTCTAGGGTCTGCCCTAGGGGTTGTGTATGCCAATTCGGTTAGTGTTTGTAGCCACATAATTAAATTCGTGTTGTTTTGGTGTCTACAGATGCCCCTTTTTGGGATGCGTTATGCGTGGCACAATGCTGAGCAAAAATAGATAACCAAAACACTAATGATTAGGGTTTCTTAGTAACCTAACCAAATTTTTATGCCCCAAGTATGGAAAGGGCATGCATTCTTGAAACCTTGCTTCTGACGAGCTAAGGATCTTAATTCAAGTGTTAACCTTTTTTTGTGAGGTGTTACTTGATCTTGGACATTGTTCAGTCATGAATAGGCAAAGGGCACAACCTTTTATCTATGGGAATATTGAGTTCATGATTCACGAATGTCAAGTGTTTGATTAGCTTGTGATAATTGCTTTTTTGCTACCCCAAGTAGGAGTGTGATTGTCTTTATCAATGATCCTTTGAATGCATGCCATTTCCTTGATTGGGTGTGTATTTGTTGATTGGTGACTAAGTGTGACTACCCCCTCAAGTGACGAATTGATGAGGGAATGACCAACATGAGAAAAGCAACAAGTCTCTTGACCCAAGATGACTTTTTTAAGGGTGCATTCAGTTGTTTTCCATTGAATGCTTATGCAGTTTCCTAACAATTTGACCTATTTTTTGTGGGTGTAACCCTTTTTGTGATGTCATTTGGGGATGAAATTCTCAAAAATTCGTCGTCCCGTGGAGCAGTTCGGCTATGGTAGCCTTCTTAGGGAGGAGGATAGTTAGGATTTATGACCTTGATGTCTTTTTTTTATGCCAATAATGCGCAGGTGCAAAGGCGCCTTGTTCGGAAATGTTATTGCTATTTTTGGGTAGGTTTGGACCCTTTTTGTGATGTCGTTTTGGGATGAAATTCTCAAAAATCTGTCCTCCCGTAGAGAGTTCCGGATATGGTAGCATTCTTAGGGAGTAGGATAGTGAGGATTTGTGACCCCAACATCTATTTTGTATGCCAAGAATGTCAAGTGCAAAAGCACTCTGATTTGGCAATTTTATTGCTATTTATTGTGCATTTTAGTGCAATTTTTGTTGTTTTTGATTTTCTTGCTCTGTAATCATCCTAGGGTGGGACAAATACCAGTTTTGTAATCATACCAGGGTGGTGCGAGTGTAAACTAGAGTTCTAATACTAGGGTGGAACGATTACAGGCCTAAAAGCCTATTTAAGGGCCAAAACTAGGTTTTGGGCTCATTTGCACTTTGTTTTTATGGCAATTTGGAGTTGTGAGGAGGAGGAGGTCGAGTTTGCGTAGTAGAGCGCTATCGAATTTCTTGGACACTATGATTTCATGGACCGAATCATCAAGGGGCAGAGCCGAGGTAAGACCGATAAGTGCCCCTTCTCTTTATTTTGCTTGTTTTATTTTATTGTTTAAAATCGCAATTTGTTTTTCTTTGTATTTCATTTTTTTTATTTAAACTAAAATAAAAACCCTAGTTTAATGTTTGTTGTTTGTTTGAATTTGTGCTTTGTATTGCTTTGTTAGAACTATGATTGAAACCCTAGTTGAAACCATGTTTATTTATTTTTGGTGTAAACTAAAAAGAAAACCCTAGTTTAAACTAAGATCAAAAACTTAGCTTTAAAAAAAATGTTTTTATGTTGTTTTCTATTTTTTATCAGTTTAGACTAAGGTTAAACCCTAGGTAACTGAAAACTATTTGTGTGTGTTTTTTATTGGTTTTTATGTTTTAAACTTAAGGTTCAAACCCTAGGTAACTGAAAACTTTTGTTATTGTGTTTTGTATTTTCTAGTTTGACACGAGAATGAAAACCCTAGGTTAAAGTGTTTTACTTTGTTTTTTGTATTTTGTTCATTTAGACTAGGATGAAAACCCTAGGTTAAATTGTTTTACTTTGTTTTTGTATTTTTATTTATCAGTTTGAACTAAAGTTAAAAACCCTAGGTAACTGACAAATGTTTATTTTGAATTTGTTTTTTGGTTTTTTGGTTTTTTATTTATCAGTTTGAACTACAGTTAAAAACCCTAGGTAACTGACAAATGTGTTTTTTTGTTTTTTATTTATCAGTTGTAACTAAATTTTAAAACCTTAGGTAACTTCAAAAAAAATTATTTTGAATTTGTTTTTTGGTTTTTTTGGAATATGTTTTTTTTGTACCTGTATTAAATGTTTTTGTTGTACAGTTTTTTTTCTCTTTCATGTTTTTAATGTTTTTGTGTTGTTTTTGTTTTGCAGGTGGTGAAGAGCCGGTACCATGTGCCGACGATGTTTTTGAATGTGCGGGAGGCTCTAACTATGGCAGACTAGTATTGGCTTGACACCCTTGGTCTCAAGCATGTGACTCGGTTAGAACTTGTGGTGGGAGATCGGGCATATCTGACTGCCCTGATCAGCTTATGGGATCCCCGCACCAATACATTTCATCTCCCAATAGGGGATATGGTGGTGACTCTTGAGGATGTCTATCAAATTTTATGGATTTTGATAGATGGGCTTCCTATTCGGACTACTCCACCTGATCAGAAGATGGTGGTGCTGACACGGTGCTTCGGACATGGGGTGGAAATGGGGGTGGATAGTCTGGTGGAGAGGGTAGAGGGGGATTGCCTAATTGGTAGTATTTTGGTGTGGTGGTGGTTCAAGAAGGGCATGTTGGGGGTGAGGCATGCATTACTGATGACCCTCATCTCCAACATGCTGTTATCTAACTCATCAGGTGTGAGGTTCCTTTGGAACCTGTTGGAGGTAGTTTTTAGAATTATGGAGTGTCTGACATCAGATCCATTGATTATGAGGTGGGGTCAAAAACTACTGGCATAGCTCTATGATGAGTTATACGAGGTCCACTATCGAAGGCGAAAGGGGATTGGATGCAAATACCTATTGCAGTGTTGGTGATGGCAGCACATGGCTATGAAGCGATCACAGGGTTTTTCATGGACCACTTAGGAAGATATGGTGGACAGGGAGATTGGGTATGCAGCTCTGTGGTGGAGGTCAGAGGATTAGGGTCAGATTCGGTGATGGGCAGGTGTCGTGGGGCACTATGATGATGCCTTCTTGTGCCTTGCTCTAAGGGAGGTGTTTTGGCATACATACCAAGGACTTTCCAGCCTAGCCTAAGGCTAGAAAGTGGCTCTAATGGGTGCATAGGGGGATATGGTTGATTGAGTGGCATGGTACTGAGCAGGAGTACTTCTCGTACATCCGGGTGATGTGACAGTTTGGGGTGCGTCATGGGTTGCCTGGTGAGCCCTTGATCTATCAACATTGTAGCACCCTAAAATTGGCACAGTAAACCTTAGCAAATAATTAAAATTACCTTAGTAATAATTCAAATTCAAATTTTAACCCCGAACCGCCCGTTAATCGCCTGTTAAACCGCTTTCCCCATTTTTCGTGCCATTTTTAGAGTTTGTTTTGACCGTTGGACGATATCATCGCCGATCAGACGATATCACCTCAGATCGGACGAATTCGTCTAGAGAAGAACGTCCAGACGATTTCATCCCAAAATTGATTTTTCATATTTAGCTTCTGTTTCAACGACGTCTCTAACCTGGGCAAAAGCGTGTCTACGTTGTTAGAGACCTCCCCCGTTGGAGATCTTCCAGATTAGGATGATCTCCAACCTCCTAACCTCCCTCCTAAGCCTATTTAATCTTAGGCCCTCCCCTTGACATTCCCTTGGCTGAAATTTTTTGTACTTCGAGTTTTACATGCCTTAGAATGTCTTAGACTACTATTTGCCTTTGTCCCTTTTCGAGTTTTCTTGTAGGAACTCTGTTATTCTTCATCCGAGCAAGCTCAGATCATCGTAGATGATCTTGTACAATCTCGGATGATCACGCCACAATTCGAGATGATTTCATCTTCTCTAGATGATTTTGACTGCAGCCGACATTGGGGGCAATCAGTGCCCAGAGTTTGCGCTTTTCCTATACCTTTCTGCTATTTTATTCTGCATCTAGTTAGTTTTATTATTATTTCTTGCTATTCTACATTTTGGAGTTCACCCATATAGCTTAAGTGCATGATAAGATCATAATTTGTCATTAGAATACTATGATTTACTTGAATTTCTATTCGTAATTATCGTTTTAGTATCTATATTGTCATTTTACACCATTTTCCTCTGTTAGTATTGCTACATTTTCTGTGTTCTGTGTCTATTTCTCTGATTGCAGGTCTCTGACGAATTTGTCTGACGAATTCGTCAGATCTCAGATGATCCTGTCTGATTTCAGACGATCCTGTCAAATTCGAGGCGATCTTGACTGCTTCAAAAATCAGAACCTCCATCAGACATCCGGATCAGGTATGACCTTTTTCTAATCTAGTATATTTCCTGTATTCTCTATTTAATTCTATTTTTGTATTCATTTAAACCTGCATTTCATGTAGAACAGTTTAGATTCATTTGGCCAAACCTAGGATTTGAATGATTAAAGGTAAAACTGAACACATCAAACACATTCCCAACCTAGGCATGGAGACTGCCATTCAAAAGTTTCTTGGTGAACCCACCATCCATCAAAAATTCACCCTTATACACCTCCCCCGAGAGGCGGGACCTTCAAAGGGCCTCTCAGTCCGAGGTATTGTCCCATCCTTTTCACATCCCCCTTCCGGGCACGGATCCTATAGCCTAAAGGTAAGGGTGCAAAAAATTTGGAGCGATACATTTTGGTGAACCCGACGTGAAACTAAAACCTTTTGAAAACAAAAAAAAACATAGATGCATTTAAAATCATTAGAAAACTACTAAGTTGCATATCATGTTTAGATGGTAGCTCCTAAGAAAAGACTAGCTGTCACCATTAATGTTGAAAATCAAATAATAGCCATAGAGTTTAATTCTTTGCTTAGACTATCTCAAACATATAGAGTTCCACCTTTGTGGGACGAACTTAATAGGAGATTGGGTATTATTTCATCTAGATCAACCGAACTTAGGCAAATTAAGAGGTTTGCCCTAGATAGAATCTTGGATCCTCATCAACTCATTTTTTATCATGAACTTCAGAGAGCTTGCCATAGGTGGTTAGCTTATAGGAGAGCTCTTGTGTCTTCAGAATTGTTCACCTTCGAGGAATACCTCGAGAACGCAACTGTTATACACCAATTCCTAGGTCGTGTAGAAGACCAAGAGGTCATTCTTATGGATAGGGAAAGGTGGAGGAGAGTTCCTAGAGCTGTGTTATATCGAGAGTATTGCCACAAACTTTATTTCTACCAACCAGAGTCTGAGACAGATAATATCACTATAGCACTTTTTGTCAAATTCTTGAAAGAAAATTTTCAATTTGAAGAAGAACATTTCATGACTCCTGAAGAACTTGAGCCCGTTAATGATATTTATAAATTGTTCATAGAAAACTAGATCATTGCTTTCATTATTATTATTTCTTGCATTTAGTGTGTTGTTTGTTATCTTTATAATATTGTTACAAAAAAAAAAAAAACAAGAAAAACCAAAAACATAACCAAAACATTTTATTTTAAATACTATAGTAGGTATATAATTAAAATATATACCTCTTAAGCTTGTTGCATATATATATATATATATATATATATATATATATATATATTTTTTTTTTTTATAAGTATATATATATTTGCTGAAATCTAAGCTTAAGCACAATGACTAGACTTAGGAATGGTAAACAAACTGAAGAAGAAGAAGAAGAAGATTGGTTAGGAAAGAAAACAAAAAAATCAAATGCCCTTCCTGAGGATCCAATTCTAGAAGGAGAAACTCTAGAACAGCCAGAAGATGAGCTGGTTGTAGATGAACAAGAAGAAAATGTTAAAGAGGAAGGATCCTCATCCCCTAGAATGGCTCCAGATGGAACTGTTACTTTTGATAACATAGATCATTTCTGGAAATTCTTCAATAATAATATTGGTGCTCTTAATATGGCAGTTCGTATTGATAGAGGACAAATTAGTGACACTCAAGCAGCCATGGAAGATATGTTTAACATACACACTAATCCCTTGTCCTTTGTTGATCAAGAAAGTGATAAAGCTGGACCATCCAATAGAGATATGGTCACTATGATTCAGAACATGCAACAACAATAGGTTACCCAACCCCCTAAGGAACCTGTTATTGAGCCTAAAATCATTCCCACACAAAAGAGACCTTCATTCACTGCTTTATTTCACCAAACTATTGATCAATATGCTTCAAATCGACAAAAACCTAAAATGAAGCCAAACACCAATTTTCAACAATCTGGGATACAACATAATACAACTTCAAGACTTCTTCATAACACCCTTCCTACCAACAATTTACACAATAGCAATATAGCATCTAATCTTCATGTCCCTCCATCATATGCTCACAAATCCCATATTAATGCCCTATCGAACCAATATGGTGGGCAAACCAGTAATCTGGAAGCCATGGTGAAATAGTTAGCTTCCCGCATGGACCAGATAGATCCCTACCGTCCCTCGTATAATTATCGAGAGATGTGTAGTCAGCCTTTGGATCCCATAGTTGTAGCACAGCCATACCCTAAGCACTTTCCCATGCCCGTCCTGCCTATATATAAAGGAACTGAAGATCCCATAGAGCATCTTCGCATGTTTAGGATAGCATGTCATGATATATCACATGATGACTTGCTATTACTAAAAATGTTCCCGAAAAGTTTAGGAGGAATGGCATTAGAGTGGTACTATCAATTGCCCACTCATTCTTTGAGGAATTTTGAAGAAACAACTGAATCTTTTGTCCATCAATTTAGTGCCTACATCGAGAGACACGTGACCATTAAAGATTTATACAACTTAAAACAAGACAAAGATGAATGTTTTGCTGATTTCTTAGCTAGATGGAGGCAGTTGACAGGAAAACTGCACTTTGTGCTACCTTATAGGGAAATGTTGGACATTTTTATTAATAATTTGCAAGAACAAATATCCTATGAATTATCAACTGCTACCTTAACCACCTTCGATCAAGCTATAGACTTAGCTCGAAGGGTGGAAGATGCTCTCATTAGAAGAGGTCAGCTCAAAAAGAAAGATGATGAGAAAACATCCAGAAATCAATATAAAAACAAACAAGTTGTAGGTGATGGAGTCACTGATAGTAGAAACATTGCTAATGTTAATACTACGAAAACAACGGAGAAGTTTATATTAAAACCTCCTGATAAACCACCTCGAGAGTTTACTAGATTGAATCAACCATTATCAACTATTCTACCCCAATTACTCGAAAGAGGTTTGATTCAATTACCAGCTATCCGGGAACCTCGATCCAACTATACCCGGATACAGAGCTGATTTACATTGTGATTTTCATAGAGGACCTGGACATGCTACAAACTCTTGCAAAATATTAAAACATAAAATACAAGACTTGATTGATAATAATGAAATGGAGGTGCAAGCCTTTCAACCTAAACAAAATCCTCCTAGTAATACTCAAAAGAACATTCCCCAGAATCAGAATCAAAATGCTAATCAATCATTAGATATATTTCAACATCCTTTACCAAAACATGGTAAAGAGGTGGCCAATCAAATTGAACATCATAATGTTCCCCCTCCTACCCGATATGTAGGGACTATTAGCGGACAATTATCTATTCAGGATCCTCAAATATTTGGCACAAATTTCTCCATGGTTACGTCCAGACCCCTATATAATACTCAAACACCGGATCCTAGTGATGTAGAATCGGATACTGAAAGTGAAATAGACATCACCTCAAACCAATCGAATAGTTCTAAAAATGAATCAGATCCGATTCAACCTATCATAGATGCTATGGTTTCGAAAGAACCATTTCCTAGAAGAGTTACTACTCGACCCTCTTCTAATCAGTTCCTTCCTAATGAACAAGCCATAAATGCTAGATCGAGACCAATTCAGCATCTTCAATATAACATTGTAGGTACCATCGGAGTTGTTACCAGACAACAGGCTCAAAACTCTCAAAAGGATCAAACTCAGAATGATGGATCAGCTCCATTTATTTTGAAAAATCCCAATAAAGGGAATCATATGTCTAATGTTCAACCTAAGCCTCCTTACAATATTAATGAACAATTATCCAATACTACAGCCTAGAATTTCCCTGTTGGACTTGTTAAGATCTTCTCCTACCCATAGGGATGAATTAATGCTCACATTAAGCCAAATGATGGTACCTCAAAATATTCAACCTGGAAGCCATGTCCAATACTATCATCACTCGAGAAGTCGATTGTATTGACTTTCGAGATAAAGATATCCCACAACATAGTTTACATAAGGATAACCCCTTATATATTACTGCCCTAATAGGAGATGTAGCAGTCAAAAGGGTCTTGATTGATAATGGTTCATCTCTAAACATTTGCACTTTTGACTTCTACCAAATATTTGGGTTTAGAAGTGATGAAATGAAGAAAACCGACATGATCATAAAAGCTTTCAATGACGAAACACAAGAAACGTGTGGAGTTATCACCATCCCATTGCAAGTTGGTCCGAGAACCTTAGACACGACCGTGTTTATTGTACATTGCCCCGCATCATACAATATACTCTTGGGTCATCCTTGGATCAATGCAATGCGGGCTGTCCCATCAACTTTACACCAATGTGTTAAATTCAAATTTAAAAATCAGTTGGTCACTATCCATGGTGATCCTAGACCCTTTGATATGTGTGCTTTGGCAGAACCTGTTGGAGTTCAATTTTGCCCTGCTCTATCATCCACACATCCTAATTCTTATTTTTCATCTAAACGTGTGAAACACACACCCATAACTTCATCTATTTCTCCTCCATTAATTTCACCCTCATATATAGCTCAACAATCTTCTAAACAAACCACACTAGAACCTCAAAAAGATCTTAAATCCACAACCAATCCTTCGTGTTCCATCCCTATAATTTCAAAACCTATAGACCCATTTATTAACACCTCCACATTATCTACATCTATCATACCTTCCACATCTATAGATATAGGGAATGATCCTTCTACCTCTTATGCTCTTTCTGATGAACTCTTACCCGATTTATCTAAAATTCTTATATCAGAAAAAACAAATGCTTCTATGCAAGATTCCATTATCTTAAGTAATTTGCCACCTTCTCCTCATACCTTGGGCCTCCCACAACCTATGGGAAGTATCTACCAAGTCGGGAGTTGTGCTTTTATTTATAAAGGATATGATTGGGGAAGAATACCCCGAAACATCAAGACGCATTGTGATGGATATGCTCGATGCTATTTTGCTAATGAATATATTAAAGCTAAACCCATAATGCTTAAATTGGGATATAAAGGGAAAGGCTTGGGACCTCTCCAAGATGGTATGAAAGAACCTTTTGAGGTAGAACCATGGCCCGCATGATGTGGTGTGGGCCTATTTCCTAGTAAGGATCAACCCTTCCCTTTTGAAGATGATGATCAACTCATATGTTATCAAGATTATCTAGATAAACAAGATTCTTTGTATCCCAAGAATAATTCTTCTACCTACAATATGCTATCCATAGCCTATCCTGAAATGATTGCTGAATCCGACGATGAGTTGGAAGGAGATATTTTCCATGATGTCTCCGTGGAAGAGATGTTACACAATGAATTTTATTTTGATGGCTCTATACCTAGTATAGCCCAGCTTGAGGCCACGACTCCTCAAGATGAATTATCCAAGTTAACCTTAAAGGAATTACAAGAATTGGGCGTTTCACCTGCCCCACCTAATTTTGAAAGAGATCTACACATGGAAGTAGAAAACGTCATTAAGGTTAACATTGGAACTGAGGATAATCCTCACATCATCAGTATTGGATCAGAATTAAGTCAAGAAAAACAAAAGCAATACATTGCATTCCTTAAAGAATATGAAGATGTCTTCGCTTGGACATATGAAGATATGCCAGGTTTAGACCCTTCTGTAGTCATGCATCACCTAGTAGTCCATCCGGATGCTAAACCTGTTAAACAAAAACTTAGAAAAATGCATCCCAAAGTGGCCTTGCTAGTCAAAGGGGAGTTAGAAAAACTCCTGAATGTTATTTTTATACAAGCTATTGATTATGCTGAATGGATCTCGAATGTAGTTCCAATCACCAAGAAAGAAGCTACCAAAGTTAGGGTTTGCACAGACTTTAGAGATATTAACGCTGCATGCCCTAAAGATGATTTTCCTCTTCCCAACATGGATCAAATCATTGATTTTACTGTAGGGAGTGGAATGATGTCCCTAATGGATGGATTTTCTGGTTATAATCAGATCAGGATAGCTCCTAAAGATCAGGCTAAAACAACCTTTATTACCCCCTGGGGTACCTTTTGTTGGAAAGTGATGCCATTCGGTTTAAAGAATGTTGGTGCAACCTATCAACGAGCTATGACTTATATTTTTCATGACATGATGCATGATATCCTACATGATTATGTAGATGATATTATAGCTCGCTCTATTAATGAAGATGATCATTTAGATGATTTGAGAAAAGTATTTAATCGGTTAAGAGAATATCTTATTCGATTAAATCCAGCTAAATGCATATTCGGAGTTAAGTCCGGTAAACTATTAGGGGTTTTAGTTTCTTTACGTGGTATCAAAATTGACCCTCTCAAGATTATGGCTATCATTGATATGCCCGCACCTACCAATATATCTGAGTTACGAAGTTTACAAGGTAAGCTTCAAGCTATCCGTCGCTTCATCGATAAGCTGGTGGACAAAACCAGTCCCTTTCTTAAGCTTCTTAAGAAGGATGTCCCTTTTAATTGGGATGACGAATGTAAGGAAGCTTTTGAACTTCTCAAACAATACCTCCTTAACCCACCTATGCTTTCACCACCTAGATCTGATCGTCCTTTTATCTTGTACATTTTTGCTTCTGATTCTGCCTTAGGAGCTATGTTAGCTCAGCTTGATGATGAGAAGAAAGAACGTGCTAATTATTACATTAGCAGAACCTTAATCAGTTATGAAACTCGTTATACCATATTAGAGAAATTATGTCTAGCAGTCATATTTTCTACATAGAAACTATGACATTATATGCTCAGTCAAAAAACCTATGTTATTGCCAAATATGATCCCTTGCGGTATCTCATGAGTCGACCTTATTTATCGGGTCGTACAACAAAGTGGGTTCTTGCTCTAAGCGAGTTTGAACTCACCTTCATAGGACAAAAGTCTGTTAAAGGTCAAATCATAGCTGATCAATTAGTTGTTGCACCCTTAGAATCTACTCATCCCCTCCTCATTGAGTTTCCTGATGAATGCCTTAAACTAGAGGCAGACCATTTAGAGCAATGGTCCTTATACTTTGATGGAGCCCGATGCATGAGTGGGGCTAGTGTGGGTATTATTTTAATATCTCCACAAAAACATCTTATACCTCTGTCCTTCAAATTAACATTTGCTTGCACCAATAACACTACCAAATATGAAGCTCTTATCCTTGGATTACGAGCTGCTTTGGCATTGAAAATCAAAAGTTTATTGGTTTTCGGTGACTCACAACTTGTCATAAATCAAATCAATGAAGTTTATCAAACCAGAGATGATAAATTACACCCATATAAAGCATATGTTTTACAATTAATATCTCTATTTGATCAAGTTACCTTGGAAGCTATTCCTCGAACTAGCAACCGTGCGGTTGACGCTATGGCCGTAGCTGCATCTCTTCTGCCCTTGGAGTTAGATGACGAATATGCCACCATCATTATTCATCGACTCCAGGAACCCACTTCAAATAAGTCATGCTTAGAACCTTTGGATGTGTTTCTAATCAATGAAACTACTCCTGAACCTTGGTATACGGATATATTTGATTTTCTTCACAATGGGACTTTCCCTGCCAGTTCTAATAGAAACCAAGCATCGGTTATTACGTAGACGAGCAAGTCGATTTGTAATAATTGGCAATACTTTATATAGGAGATCTTTTGAAGGTATCCTATTGAGATGTTTGAATCTAGAAGAATCCAAATCAGCTTTGAGTGAAGCCCACGATGGATCTTGTGGAGGACACTTCAGTGGTAGTGTCATTGCTAAAAAGCTCCTTAGGATAGGCTACTTTTGGCCTACCATGGAAACTGATGCACATGATTATGTGTGCCATTGCGACAAGTGCCAGAAACATGCTGACCTTTTCCATGCCCCTACACAAGAACTGCAGGCTATTTCATCTCCTTGGCCCTCTTCCAAATGGGGCTTAGACGTTATTGGCAAAATTAATCTTGTGTCATCTGATGGACACAAATTCATCATAACTGCCACTGAGTATTTTACGAAGTGGGTTGAAGCTATGCCTTTAGCTTCCTACACTGGAACACAAGTCTCTAAATTTATTTTTAATCAAATCATTTGTAGGTTCGGAATTCCTGCCAATCTCATTTTAGACAATGGAACTTGTTTCAAAAATAAAGATGTTAAGAAATTATGCCAAAAATATAAGATTCAACATCGCTGGTCCACTCCCTATTATCCTCAGGGTAATGGCCAAGAAGAAGCATCCAATAAAACATTAATTAAAATCCTTAAAATATTGGTCAATAAATCTGGCCACGACTGGCACATTCAATTATATCCAGCTTTGTGGGCATATCGCACTAGTGTGCGTACTCCCACAGGTACTTCACCTTTTGTTTTGGTTTATGGTGTTGAAGTTGTTTTTCCCTTTGAATTAGAAGTTCCTTCTTTGGCTCTACTACTTCAAGATACCAAATTAGGAGATGAATATCGAGCTGGTAGACTCTAGTCAGCGCATCAATGCTTTGGAGCATCTTCGTGCCTACCAAAACAAGCTTAAAATATCATATGCTAAGAAATTTCGTCATCGATCCTTTGAGGTCGGCGACCTTGTTTTAAAAGAAAATAAAAAAAATACTAATGCAACTAAAGACCTTAAAGGTAAATTTGAACCCAATTGGCTTGGACCATATATTATCACTGCTAAATTTGAATTGGGAGCATACAAATTAGCTACCTTAGATGGTAAAGATTTAAAAGAACCTATGAATATTATGCATCTTAAATGTTACTATGCATAAAAATTTGGTCATTTCATCATTTGTATATATTTTGCATGTTGTGTCATATTAAAAATGTATATAAAACTGTTTCAACAAAAATAAAAGTAAAAACAACAATATTATTGACTCTTTTGAAACCAAAAAAATAAAAAATAAAGAGAAGAAAGCGATAGTCAAAATTATCAAGCTCCTCAAAAATATTTTTTATATATATTTCTTCTTAAAGTATTGTAGTTAAATTTTCAAATTATTTTGGATAAATTAGCATTTATTTGGAATCTCTCACTTTTGCAAATACAAAAATAAATATCTTGATTTTATCTAGCATGATTACTAATCTCTCTTATATCAAAGTCCACAAAATTCAATTAAATAAAGTTTGAGCATAGAGAATTGATCTTGTTATTTACTTAAACCAAGCATATCATTTCACAATAAAATGATTATATTTGTAATGTCCATGCTATGCTACATAGTAGAAGTGGTTTCTTGAGCGAAAAGTTTCCCCTGCTATCCTATCATGCACATGGTCTAGAATCTTTGAGAATTGACAAAAGGAAAAGCTCACCCCTACCCGGAATAAAAATCCCTTGCTCTACAGCTAATCCGAGCAAGTATCCCTAGAATAGGAAGCAAAAGAAAAAGAAAAATCAAGAAAAATCATGAGAACAAGAAGCATTATTTCAGAATTATTTTGTACTCTCTTAGCACTATTTCAGCATTATCTCAAATATCAAAGAAAAAAATACAAAAAAAAAGAAGCAAAAGAAACAAGCAAAAGCAAAAGCAATAAAATCCCTTTCCCTACCCATTGAAAATAAAAGAAGGGTTGATGAGCTTGAATCCTTGGAATTCTCAATTATTCAAAAACTATGAGGTAAGCCCCATAACAGGTGGTTTGTGCCCAACCCGCTTGGCCTTGGGTAACTCCTAGCGTGGTGATATGTTTGTTACATTAGCGACCTTCTTTTGTACAAACCTATGTCTGCTTATGGATTAGCTAGCTCTTGATAACCCGACTTACATAGTAGTCTAGTACGGTTATATGCATCTAAATCATGGTTAATGAACACTTATTTGGTTAATTCAAATCACTTGTATCAAATTATCTTGCTCAAAACTGGTAAATGTACAAAGCAATTGCACACACATTTGTATTTGAGAGATTTTGTGTATCATTATGATAAATCAAGATCGGAAATGAACTCACATACGCACATGGGATTCCTTATAAATCTAACTTTTGTATTTAAGATGCTTGAAATATTTTTGCAAATTGTCTGGAATAATTTCATTTTCTTATCTGAGAACCATTGTTTAGTATAAAGACAACTACATGCATTATCAAAAAAATCAAAATTATTTTCAAAAAACATGCAATAAAGTTACATTTATATATAACTTTTTGACTTTCGTGATGATGGTATAGTTCCAAAACCAAAATTGGAATTTTATGCCTAGCGCAAGTCCTCATCTTTATATTTTCTGTTTATTTTCAAAAATTAAAAATCAACCATACAATAAAACTATTATTTTCTTCTTTGGATTTCATGATGATGGTATAAGTTTATACCTAAATATTCTATGCCTAGCGCAAACCATTGTACTAATTTTATTTCCCATTTATTTAAAATCATAAAAATATATGACTTAAAGCATTATGTTACACAATTATGCTTTAAAACAACGCACATTGTTACTATTTCATGTCCTTATGTCAAAACTTCAATTTTGCAATGATGGTATAATTCCTAGGGAATTATTCAACAATTTTATCACACTTAGGAATTTATGCCTAGCAAAAATCATTTTCTAATATGTTTTCATCAATAATATTTTCATGGAAATCTGAAAACAAATCACCATTATCATCATCATTTGCATCATCACAATAAAGTCTTAAGACAGTCTCTTAAGCACTCTTTTAATTTTAGCAATATTTCTATACCAGGATTAGCTTGACGACCTAGCAAGCGACGACTCCATGAAATGGTCTATAATAGTGACAATGTCTTTTGAAATTATTGTTAGAAGTCTTTTTTTATTTTTATCAAATTATCCCACAAACAACCAATTTGTTTACATTAGATTATTTCATTTAAATTTTAAAAGCATGACATTCAAACCATAATATTTCCAAATGACATAATTACATGAATCATCAAATCAATCACATCAAAACATTAAAGCATCATACAAACACATAAGACAATTCATATGATCAAAAATATCTCATCTATATATATCAACAATATATACATCATCTCAAAATTGGATCGGTATGCCACAATCTATACCTCGACATACTCAATCCCCTATCAAAAATAATAAACACTATGTATCAATCTATGCAGTGCAGTCTGTCACAGCTAGCCTCGAGAACCCCTTGAGCTCTCAGCCTCATCTCCTCCCTCGCCCTAAGGTGGACGAGGTGGCCTCATTGTAGTCCGTGTGGTGCTATGAGTTCTGGACTCTGATTGTGATGATGTCCTTGATGACCTCATCATGACAGGCTCTACAATGGGGTCTAGTAGTGGTAACCTCTACCCCTCTGGCACCATATGGTGGTATAGCATCTGATAGAATGTGATTTGGGAAATATCTCGTGATAGGTCCCGAATGCTCACCCCTTCGCTGCATGCTCTGAGGTGTGCGACCTCATCTCTGATTTGTGTGGCATCCTCTCGGTTTCGTGCAGCCTCATCCTACAAGGACTACACCTAAGCCTAGATATGAACAGTCTCCGCCGCCTCCCCATCCAATGCACAACTACATGAATCGAACCCTGATCCCTCATCATCCAAGGAGGGTGGATACCCGCATACCAGGCATCATAGCCGTTAGCAACCCCTGTGTTGTCCCCATCCACTAGCTGAATGGGGGCATCATCTGTGTCCTCACTCCAGAAGCACTGCATATCTAGAGCCCCGTTGACTTTAGTGTTATCTTGGACAATCCGAGAAAACTTGTAGTCTTTGAGAGATGGGATCCCCTGTTGTAGACCGAACTGCCTCAAAACTTGGTCATAGCGGTGGAGCTCCACCTCTCTCCTCTCCATCCTTAGCCAGCAGGTTCATCTAACGCGAGCTAGCTCCTAACCGTCCTCGGCCCACCCTAGATGATCTCTCCAAGGCCTCCAGGTGATCCGGTCAGAGGCAAGGTTGTCAAGTAGTCTCCAAGACAGTGGCAGATCTATCCGCTGTTGTGACCCTCTTCGGAGCCACCAGTAGAAAACTTGGGGCCTCTCCCCATAAATCCCTATTATTGGGAGCCCTATCAGCCTCCGCATCATAATGTTCTCCCAGCACCAAACCTATAGTAGTGATGTCATGACTAGACATCGGTCGCCCTTGTATATGACCCCATGCAGGATCCTATACAATCGGCATAGTACAAAGCTTCCCTAAGCAAACCTGTACCCATGGTATCTCATGTCATAGAACACATATGTCAGTAGCCATGGTAGTCTACATCCACTCTGATGGCATAGCAGCAGACCACCTACTACCCCAGCCAAAACCTATGTCAGTCTAGATGCCCCAGGCATCTGGTGTAGTGACTCGATGTTCACTCTACCCTTCTCTAGGGCGAAGCTCGGATCTCCACATAGTCGCATCATCACGTGGCCCTGATTTGCCATGGGAGTTATTAGCCATCCTTGTATGGGGATCCTCAAAATCCTCCATACATCCTCCAATGTGGGAGTCATCTCCCCTGTCAATAACCAAAAATAAGACAAACCTGGATACCACCTCTCTTCTAGGGCTGTCAATAGCCCCATATCTGTAGAAACATGTGCCATATCTACCATATGCTGCAAGCCGACTTGAGCCAACTGATCTCACTCTACCTGAGATAGAGTGGCCAAGTCATCCCTTAGCCTACCGTATTTCCATTCTTGGCTCTTTAGTAATCCTCTCTACAACATAAACAACAAAACAATAAAAATCATTAATAAAACAGTGATTAAAAATGCAAGTAAAATAAGTTCAATTTCATACAAATGATGATGTCGTCCACTATTGGATGATATCGTTCAAAATTTGACCAAATTCGTCTCTGATTTCGCAAGAGGGAATCGTACCTTATTGTACAAAATCGTCTCCATATCGTTGATTTCGCCCTTGGACAAAATCGACGATATCGAGATGATTTCGATGAAATTGAGACGATTTCGTCCCGACAACGTCGATGGCCCAAAAATGGCCACGATGTTCAAAAATCATTCAAAATTAATCTAAAAAGCATGAAATTCAAAATTAAAGCATTCTAAATTAAGTTTGGACCCTTACCCATAGCTTGCACTAGACCTCTGTAGATCTGTGCGCTCTCTTGACCATCTTGTTTGCAGAGCTCTAGAAACTAGGAAAATGAACAGTAACAATGAATTAGGTTTTTACCCTATTTTTCTTAATTTTATTCAAAAACACTTAACAACATTTTAAAATTTTGCTTTTTTGCGTTTTTACCTCAAATGTTCGATTTGGGTAAAAACATGGAGGGGGCACCATAGTAAGCTGTCGTACGATTTGACCTAGAATCGTCGCCTAAAAATGGGAATAATTTTTTTTCTCGTAGATCAAGAAGAACTCATCTTTAATGCATTTTCTTCAAAAAATTTGCTAAAGAGGGGGCAAAATGTAGCACCCTAAAATTGGCACAGTAAACCTTAGCAAATAATTAAAATTACCTTAGTAATAATTCAAATTCAAATTTTAACCCCGAACCGCCCGTTAACCGCTTGTTAAACTGCTTTCCCCATTTTTTGCACCATTTTTAGAGTTTGTTTTGACCGTTGGACGATATTGTCGCTGATCAGACGATATCACCTCATATCGGACGAATTCATCTGGACAAGAACGTCTAGATGATTTTGTCCCAAAACTGATTTTTCATATTTAGCTTATGTTTCAACGACATCTCTAACCTGGGCAAAAGTGTGTCTGCGTCATTAGAGACCTCCCCCATTGGATATCTTCCAAATTAGGATGATCTCCAACCTCCCAACCTCCTTCCTATGCCTATTTAATCTTAGGCCCTCCCCTTGACATTCCCCTAGCTGAATTTTACTGCACTTCAAGTTTTACATGCATTAGAATGTCTTAGACTACTGTTTGCCTTTGTCCCTTTTCGAGTTTTCTTACAGGAACTCTGTTATTCTTCAGCTGGAGCAAGCTCAGATCATCACAGATGATCTTGTATAATATCAGAAAATCATGCCACAATTCGAGATGATTTCACCTTCTCTAGACGATTTCGACTGTAGCCGACATTGGGGGCAATCAGTGCCCAGAGTTTGCGCTTTTCCTATACCTTTCTGCCATTTTATTCTGCATCTATTTAGTTTTATTATTATTTCTTTCTATTCTACATTTTGGAGTTCACCCATATAGCTTAAGTGCATGATAAGATCATAATTTTTCATTATAATACTATGATTTACTTGAATTTCTATTTGTAATTATCGTTTTAGTATCTATATTGTCATTTTACATCGTTTTCCTCTGTTAGTATTGTTGCATTTTATGTGTTCTGTGTCTATTTATTTGATTGTAGGTATTTGAAAAATTCGTCTGATGAATTCATCAGATCTCAAATGATCCTGTCTGATTGCAGATGATCCTGTCAAATTCCAGATGATCTAGACTGCTTCAAAAATTAGAACCTCCATCAGACATCCGGATTAGGTTGACCTTTTTCCAATCTAGTATATTTTCTATATTATCTATTTAATTCTATTTATGTATTCATTTAAACTTGCATTTCAGGTAGAAAAGTTTAGATTCATTTGCCAAACCTAGGAATTGAATGATCAAGCATAAAAATAAACACATCAAACACATTCCAAACCTAGGCATGGAAACTGCCATTCAAAAGTTTCCTGGTGAACCCACCATCCATCATAAAATCACCTTAATACCCCTCCCCCGAGAGGTGGGACATTCAAAGGGCTTCTCAGTCTGAGGTATTGTCCCATCCTTCTCACATCCCCCTATTTGGCATGGATCCTATAGCCTGAAGGTAAGGGTGTGAAAAATTTGGAGCGATACAGGCGTCGGGGTGACAAGAGGACTCTGGCCTGGCCGATCATCATTTTGTTGGGTGAAGAGGTGGATACAGTGATTGAAATACCTAACATGGAAAATGTCGATGTGACTATTGAGTATGACCAGTGGTGGATGATGCAGCGATGGTAGGGTGAGGGACCGCTAGGAGGTCCGAACGTAGCAGTAGCAGGTGGGGAGGATGCAGAGGCATCAGGGGAGGGTTGGGGGGATCCACTAGAGGATGAGGACATGGTGGAGATTGACAATTTTGTAGGGTATTATTTTGGAGTTTTGGAGCAATCAGACATGTAGGACATCCTGAAGTGGTGGGTGCTGGAGTAGCCCATCGTCCTAGAGATGTCCATGCCTTAGGCAGTCTTGGGAGATGTGGAGGCTAGGTATCATGTTGAGATAGCACGATTGGAGGATCTTCTTTAGAGATAGGATGAGGAGCTTGGGGATGCGTTGTAGGAGAGGGATCTCCTAAGGACTTATTTGGTGAAGCAGGAGAACGCATTGGCTGCATACCATCAATGGGATGGGGACACTGATGCGTCATAGGAGAGGGATCTCCTACAGATGTAGTTGGCATAGTGTGATGACGCATTGACTACGTACCATCGATGGGAGATGGATTTGGTATGACATTGGATGGAGTTGGAGGTAGATATTATCTACCTTGATGGGCGGTTACATGAGCTCCCTGGAGGTGGATCTTCGCATCGAACGAGAGACAGTGAGATTGAGCAGTCTGCTTACTCTCATTGTAGGCAGTTGGATAAGGGGGGAACTAGTGGGCATGATGTAGGGGCTAGCAACAGCTGCCCTGAGAGGTCCCATAGGACCCACACCACTGGGGGTAGTTCCCATCACATCGATCCTACATGTTCCTGGTGGCCGATGCCCTAGGCTTGGAGGTTTTTGAGTTTTTGATTTTGTTTGTGAGGTCAGAGGGCCATTTATTATAGCCTGCGAGCATTTTGATGATAAATATACATGATGTTCTTTTTGGTTATACACTTTTCATGATTTATTGTTTATTTTTATGCACATTTATTTATGTTGATGGATGAATGTGTTATTATGAATGCGATGTTTCTAATTATATGATGTATGCATATGGAATGGGTGAAATGATTTGTTGATAACTTGTCGATGGAACCATAGAATGTACAAGATTTTTTAGCTTTTTGTACTATGTGATTGCTTTGCGTGTGTAATATTTTTTGTTTATGTTGTATTTTTCGATGGTGATGCAATAATGGACATGTACAACATTTGTTTTAGAATGTAGTCAAGGTTTTTCTGAGATTCAGATATTTTAACTAACTAGCCAAGACTGTACATTTATCTCCCAAGACTTTTGAACAAGGTATGAATTAGACTTGAGTTTGACCAAGTTATTTCACATCCCTGTGTGTGTAATTGAGTTCATTTATGTGGTATTTGTCAGGATACTGCCAGTGCCAGATAGGCTGTCAACCAAACCTGTACTGAGGATCACCTACTTAGCTCCACTAACTTTGTTGTTGTATTTAGTAAGATTAATACATAGTTCAATCTAAGGTACCATAAGCTAGCTCATCCGCATGCAAACATTGATCTACTCACACACAAAGCTAATGTGATATACATATCGTCATGTGTTTAGGATACCGCCATTTCCAGGTAGGTTGTCCACCAAACCCATAATGAGGATCACCTAAATGGTTTTTTGAATGCTGAGAATTCTAGGGATTCAAGTTTAGGCGTCTTTTGGTTGCTCAACTTGTTGGGATACTTGCTCGCATACATAGTGATAAAAATCACTATTTATTTTTCTCTTTTGTTTTTCTTTTTGAGCCCTAAGGAGATTGAATAGTGGTGATAACCACTGTTATTTGATTTTGCATTTTAGATTTCAAATTTGATCTTGTAGGTTTTTGGATTGTGAATGGCATTGATCCTTTTGGCCTTGGGGATGACCACCCATCCTATTCAAGGACGTATATTATGAATCCTTACAACTTTGGGGATCAAAGGTGATTGGGTATATGATTATGTAATGGCATTGATCTTTTAGGCCTTGGGGATGACTACCCATCCTTGTTAGGGGCGTGTAGTATGAATCCTTATGAATTTGGAGACCAAAGGTGATTGGGGATATGATTATGTAATAGCATTGATCTTTTAGGCATTGGGGATGACTACCCATCCTTTTCAAGGGTGTGTAGTATGAATCCTTATCACTTTGGAGACCAAAGGTGATTGGGGATATGCTAGTGGTGAAAACCACTATTTATTAGGGGGAATTGGATGGGGAAAAGCTTGTCCTTTTGTCAATTCTTAGCATTCTTGACCCATTCACATAGGGGGATGAACAAGCTAACCTTTCACCGATGGTACCCTAGACTACTTTACAGGTTTCTCTTGTGTTCACACAACTAGGGAATTTTTTTATGTGTTGTAACTTGTGTAGGGATGTTACGTAACGAGGTGTGATCCAAGTAAAACTCTACCTTTGTAAAATCTGGCTGACTGTGTACAATTTTGACTAGAATTCTAAAGAAAGCTGAATGAAAAAAAACCCTAAATACATTAGGAGACAACTCACTATGATAAAAATGTGGACGGTTTTATTCTGGATGGATGTGTTTATAAAATGGGAAAATATGGAAATTGATGGAATTGCCTAGTAATTACAGTCTATGGTGCTTATGACGTGTATGACCAACAAATATTCCATGTATGGATGCGATGTCTAATGCAGTTTATTATGTTTTTGTGTTTTGATTTTTAAGAGTATGCATGGAAGTGAGATGCATTTTTTTGTTATTTTTTATTTATCTTGTGTTTTTGTTTGTTTTTGAATATTTTTTTATGACCAAGCAATTTCAGGAATCCTTGGAGGTTTTGGTTTGACCAAAGGGTTTACAGATACCTTTGGGACATTTTAGGGTGACCAAGCGATTGTGGGAATCCTTGGAGCTTTTGGTTTGACCAAAGGGATTATGGATACATTTGGGGGAATTCTAGGTTTGACCAAGCGATTGTGAGAATCCTTGGAGCTTTTTGGTTTGACCAAGGTAAGAATCCTTGGAGCTTTTTGGTTTGACCAAGCGATTTTGAGAATCCTTGGAGCTTTTTAGGTTTGACCAAAGGGATTATTGTGACCTTTGGGGCATTTTTAGGTCGACCAAGCGATTGTTGGAATCCTTGGAGCTTTTGGTTTGACCAAGCGATTGTGAGAATCCTTGGAGCTTTTTGGTTTGACCAAGTGATTGTGAGAATCCTTGGAGCTTTTTAGGTTTGACCAAAGGGATTATTGTGACCTTTGGGGCATTTTTAGGTTGACCAAGCGATTGCTGGAATCCTTGGAGATTTTGGGGTGGGCTATGGCTCTCTAAATGTGGAATGGCCTCAAATGACTAATGTTCAAGGGTTCTAGTTCCTTGATTCCTTTAAGAGAGGCAAGACGGTATGTTCCAGGTCCTATTTTACTATCGATGACATAAGGACCTAACCAGTTTGCCATGAACTTGTCCCTTAGATGGGGCAAAAAGTTAGAATTTTGTTGGTTCTCTTTTAAGACCAAGTCACCAACCTGAAAGTCCCTCAGGTGAACCTTCATGTTGTATGCTTTCTTAAGTCGCTCTTGATAGATACATAAATGCTCAAGAGCAATGTAAGCTAGTCTAACTGGGCCTACCGCGTAGTTTCATTATCGATGAACTCTTGCATTGATATGCATAGGGAAGGTATTTCCAACTCGAGAGGCATGACTACCTCAGAGCCATACACCAGGGAAAATAGAGTTGCCCCAGTGGGCATCCCAATGCTAGTGCGATAAGCCCACAGAGAAAATGGTGTTTGAATATGCCAATCCTTATGACTATCTGTGACTATCTTTTTGAGGATGGCAACTAGCATTTTGTTTGATGCCTCTGCTTGCCTATTTGCCTATGGATAATAAGGTGTCAAAAAGTTGTGCTAAATTTTGTACTTTGTGGTCAAAGCATGCACATATTTTTTCTTGAATGACATCCCATTATCCAAGATGATCTTGGATGGAATACCAAAATGCCATATGATGTTATGTAGAATAAACTCTACAATGCAGGTTCTAGTCGTAGAGGTAAGCGAAATTACTTCCACCCACTTGGTGAAGTACTTTATGGCCATTATGATAAACATGTGATGACCCGACAATGCAGGGGAGATCTTTTTGATTAGATCTAAGCCCCACTATGAAAATTGCCAAGCTGATTGAATTGACTGCAAGGCCTAAGAAGGTACATGTGTCAAGTTAGAACGGTGTTGAAACTTCATGCACTTCCTTACATAGGCACAACAATCTCACTCTAAATATGGCCAATAATATCCCATGCAAAGAATGCACTTTGCGATGGCCATACCACTGAAGTGGCCATCACATGTACCATCATGAACTTGGGTGATCATCTAAGTGGAATCTTGTTGGTCCAAGCAATGAAGTAGGATCCCTTCGTAGCTCTAATGGTACAAAATTTCTCCTAGCAAGACATGTTTTTCCTCTTTCTATTTGAATGATATTTTCATGGTGTGAGTCAATCCAAGTGGGAGGTTACCTAGCTTGAGGTAGTCTCTTATGGGTGTGTACTAATTATGCCGATCAGAAGCCTCGATGGTATGAACAACCAATCCCTCTTGAAGTTCATCCCTAGCAAAATCTAAACATGAAAGAACCTACAAGAATAGCGTTGTGTTGCTATTAATGGGAATAAGGGAGAAAATGGATCCCCAGTTGGCTTGATTCATACAATCATGGATTTGAGATAACCTATCCTAAGATGGTTCAATCTAGATCAAGTGGATTCCTGGCGTTAGGTCAGAGCTTGCATGCTCCATCATGGATTACAATAGTGTTTTGACTTGAATGGTTGTCATCTCACCAGAAATGTCTTGCGAGATTAGTGACCCCAAGGAGGCCATAGTGTCCACAAAATTATTTGATGATTGAGGGAGTGCCTCGATGTCATACCATTCAATATTTTCCAAGAATTTTTCCACAAGGGCTTTGTAGGCCTATAGAACTGGGCATTTACATTGGAATACCCCTTTTACTTGGTTGACAATTAATAGCGAATCACCAAAGATGTTCAAGCATTTGATGTTCATGGTGATTGTTGTCTGAAGACCTATGAGCAAAGCTTCATATTCTACATTGTTATTAGTGCATGAGAAATCAAGTTTAAATTATAGAGGCATTGGAGCCCCTTGCGGTATGAAGAATATGATTCATGTGCCACCCCCTTGCTCACATTTAGAACCATAAAAGAATAAGGTTATGTCGGCCTATGATTCAGGCTCATCAGAATCTAGTGATTTTGAGACATGGAAGACCCCATCATTGGGTAGCTCTATGGTCAGAGGTTGAGTATCTTTGAGAGGAGCCTCTACTAGTTGATCGGTGATGACTTGACCTTTGATGGATTTATGTCCAATGAATTCGATGTCAAACTCCATCAACAACATGATCCATTTTGTTGTGTGGCTACTATGATAAGTATGACTCATCATGTACCGCAATGGATTCTCCTTAGACACAACATACGTCGTATTGCTCAGCATGTAATGGCATAGCTTTTTGGTAGCAAACACCACCGCCAAGCATAGCTTCTTGACGTATGCATAGTTAAGGTCATAACTGACCAGGGTGCGGCTAAGATAGTAAGTAGCATGTTCTTTGTGTAGTTCATTTTTTGGGCTAGCATGGTGCCCAATGCCACATCAGTACCTAATATGTATAAATAAAATGACACTCCTAGTCTAGGTGGTGCGAATACTGGTGGCAAAGCCAAGTATTGTTTAATGTCATCGAAGCCTGACTGGCACTCATCATCCTAGTGAAATGCTACCCCTTGTGTAATAATTTATTCATGGGTCGACACTTGTTAGATAGCTATGCTATGAAACACTTGATTGACATTGTAGACACCAAAACAACACCAATCCGATTATGTGGCTACAAACGCTGATCGCATTGACACACACAGCCCCCAGGGCAGCCCCCAGAGGTTAAAAAGTGGTCCTAACCACTCTCACAGTAGTTTTGGAAGGTCAGAGGTCAATTTGGCACCTTTCAGGCACTCTGCTCCTTACTCGTTCCACCCAGGGATGATTACAAACTGGTATTCATTCCACCCAGGGACGATTAGCAGTATTCGCTCCAGGGTGGGGCGAATAGCAGGTTTGATGGGAAAAAGGTCAAATCTCGACAAATGGCAGCCCAGATCCACCACTTAACTCCTCCTTCATTGCATGGGAGTGCGAGTGAGCATTTTGGAGTGCTAGAGGCAGTTATAGAGGCAGTCATGGAGCCCTTAATCAGGGAGGAATCTTCTCCCCCCTGGAAAGGCATGATTGCCAAGTGGCGCCTCTGCATGCTCATACACAGAGACCGTCAGGTCTATAAAATGGTGAGTCTTCTCACCCCAAAAATATATAGAGAAGGAGCATTTTGAGCAATGAAGTGCTGCCATTTTGCATACTCACTTTTGATTGTGCCTTTCACATCCTTGATCTCTCTTTTGGAAGGGAGGTCATTGGGTGGTTATTGGAAGCGCAATCCGGACCCCAAACCTGACATTTGGCCATAGTATCCCACCCAAATTTTCTGAAAACACCCCACAAGAGGTTTTGGACCCATCCCAAGTGGATTGGTGCCAAAATCGGGCCCCAAACGGTGGGCGTCCTGCCCCTGGGTGCCCCCCACACTACTGCAGTCCTAATCGCCCCACCCCGGAGCGATTAGAAATCTGTAGTAGATTTTAGTTCTATTATTTTTGCATTTTATTCTAGGTTTCTTAGATAGGCTTGCATTCAAATTTCATGTAATTCTGAGCAGTTTTGATCATGTTTTTGTTATTTCTCGCTTTCGCTAACATGTAGGTAGCATCATCAAATTCCTGGTGATAGAGGCCGAATTGGCAAAATATGACCTTCTGGGTCTTTCCAAAATACCCCATTTTACCTAACCCCCAACTTTGTAGGTGATTTGGAGCCTCTCGGATGGGACATTTGGGATAGTGCTTTCTGACATTTTGTTGTAGGTCTAATCGTCCCACCCCGAAGCGATTAGAAATCCATGGTGAATTTTTTGACTGTTCTTTTTGTAGTGCCTTCCCGATGATGTTTTCATGCCTCTGTCAAGTTTTTAGCTCATTTTGATCTATTCTAGTTGTCATTTTATTTATTTTTTGCATGCACTAATCTTAGGCTTGGGGATTGCATGTTTCATTTCATCCGTAGGTGCTACTGATTGTTTTCTATTTCCTTGAATGTAGGATCTCGACACCGGAGGAGCAGCAAAGAATCAAAGACCCTTTCACGCAAGCGGCAACAATGTTTGGTCCACCCATTTTACATGTGGGCACGCGGAAGAAGGCATACCACCCATGGTGTAACGAAACCTTATTTAATGCTCCTAGCCCCTAAAAAGGGAGGAGACATGTTGTAACCAAGATTTAAAGAAAATTAATAAAAAGGGTTGTATTCCATATTTGCTTTCTATCTAGTTTCGATTCGTTTATGTTTCTCTCCTTTCATGCATTTTCAATTCATAGGATTTAGCGTTATCTTTGGCTTCGCTTGCATCGCACTTGGTGTTTCCTTTTTGCTTCCGTATCCTCATGCTTTCAGTGGCGATCATGGTGGGACCCTATCCTCTATTTTTGAGATCAAACTTCTGATCAAAAATTGCTTGTTTTTGCTTGTAGGTACCAAGTTTTCAAATGCTGGACTATTGTTCGTTCCAGTCTGTGACGAGTACAGAGCTAGAATTCATCTTACCCAGGGATGAATGGGCATTCACCCCACCCTGTGATGAATACAGTTCTGTTATTCATCCCACCCAGGGATGAATAGCTCTCTATGCAGTTTCAGGGTAGAAACTCAGAGCCATCCAATTTGGGCAGAGAAGAGGTAGGGGTCCTAAACACCTTCTGTCATTTTCTGCTTTCTGTTTTCTATTTTCTGGTTATTTGCTTGCATAGGAGAGTTTTTAATGCTTGTTTTCTTCATTTATGCAAATTAAAAAGAACCCCACACACCACGTGGTAATTTAAACAACAAGGAGTTGGTCATAAAACCCCAACCCTTGATCAAGACCAATGGTGGATTTCATCACCACCTTGGCTTGAATTTTTGCATCCATAACCCCGATCGCTACTATTGCTAGACGTAAATCTTGATGAAAGTTGACCGAGTGTAGTTGGGGTGATTCCTAATGCATGAGGATAAGTCTTCTATGGTAGGTGTCAAAAATAGGGTGATCCCCCTTCCGTACCGCCTATGTTCCACGTACCATTATGCTCTCGCGTACCAATAGTTTCCCTCACGTAAGGGCGGGTATATTGAGAGGTTTGGTATAATGGCCTGGCAGTGGTATATCGAAGGGGCGACCATTTTGGGAGATATAAGAGACATCATATTGCATATACAACAACACGTTCTTTACAAAGATTTCAAAACAGAAATCAAAACACACTAAACCAGATTTAGGGCACACTTTTAATCTATAAACGAGATAATCACTTCTTTGATTGTGTGGCTCCTGTTTGTTTAGTGTAGCATAAAAAAAATCATAAAAAAAATATAAAACCCTACGTAGATTGTAGAGAGACACCACCATGGTGTACACCCATAGCCAAGCCCAATCATGGGCAGGAGCTACGAAGAGTGTACAAGGGGGGACAAGTCACCTCCGCTATAGCCCCAAGGACTTGGTCATACCACCTTGGCGGCCCGACCCACAAGATAGTCCACATCATGCCATTTTAGAATGGGACTATAGAGGCACCCCTTCGAGGGGCACTCCCATCCAACATAGACCCTTTCAGGAGGAGTCCCTACATGTGGCACTCAATATAAATGGGAAGGCTCCCTTAGATGCTCAGTATGAGTGGCCACCATGCAATGAAGTGCTAGAACAGCATAGGGTCCATAAGGAGAGGCCACATGATTATGTCATCCCTCCTCTACCCCTCATCACTATTAGGAATAATAAGCCAAATCCAGAGCACAAGGCTCTTTAGACAGGGTGAGCCAACTCTGCCCGCCCCTTTCACATATACGAAAGGGAGCATGAGGAAGACTATCACATTCCTCAAGAGCAATACACAACATGGGAGCAATGCGCCTCCGCACCTGCTATCTACTAGAATCACCTACTGAGGCTAGAACCTCGGGTGAATGCCACCAACCTCGATAGAGGAAAGTGACCTATAGAGATCTCGGATCATCATGACCAAGATAAATACGTAGGAGAGGCATCTAGGCCCCCTAGACCTAAGACGATGGAACAAATTGACTTGGAATTTTCCAAACATGCCACCCACCAAGCACAAATCATGCAGCTTGAGCAAGACCAACAATAGTTGGAGCACCTATATCACCTTAGCAAAGAGCACATTCGACGTCAAACAGATGAGCTGCTCCATAACACTGTGCCTGAGAGGGTTCCAACCCCTCGCACCCAAAGAGCAGAACTATATGAGAGGCGCAACCCCTTGGTGCGAGATAGGTCCCCATGACCTTACCAAGTGTTGCCTCCGAGACCTCCTAGACCTGAGCGGGAGGCCACTCCCAGGAACAATGATGGGCACCCTCCATAGGGACCCACCCATGTTTATAGGTCTCACCCAAAAACTCCTCAAGAAGCCTATGAGGAGTATGAGCAAGAAGAAGAGCGGGCCGAAATGCCCTACCAAGGTAGAGGGGGTGCTATCCGGCCACCCCTCCATAGGCCTCAAGTTTCCCACAACCCACAATGGGAACTAACCAAGGAGGAAGAGATCAAATCTTTCGATGCATATAAAGCACTGCTAGAGCGCTTAGAGTCTATGGAGACCAAGACTTCTGGGCCCCAAAATCCCACTTTACGCCAACTCCATAGTCACCCAGTGCATCCATCAGTGCCAGCACCCCCATACCCTGAACACTTTAAGCTACCCCAGTTGGCAATATTTAGAGGTGAGGAGGATGCCCAAGAGCACGTGACTAGATTCTTGAGCCAATGCTTTGGAATTCAAGACAATGATGCTTTGTTGTTAAGAACATTTATAACCACGTTCGTAGGCCCTACCTCGGATTGGTTCACTCAATTGCCAAAACATAGCATCAGTAACTTAGATCAGCTAGTGGACGCATTCCTCGAATGCTTCACCTTCAACACCAAGAAGAAGGTATCACTAAGTGACCTAGCTAGCCTCAGGTAGTATGAGGAAGAAACCATGGCAGCCTATGGGAATCGATGGAGGACATTGCTTTCAAAGCTGCCCTACCTCCCTCCTATGGCCGACCTTACCCAAATGTTCTCAAAGAGCTATTTGAGATCGATCTCCATGCTATTGCAGCTACAACAATATGCCACTTTAGAGGAAGCTCTAGCGCAAGCCAGAATCATTGAGGAGATCAAGATTCAGGATGGTGAGATTGCCAAGCCAAAGAAGAAAGAATGGTCTAAAAATGCCAAGATAGGGACCACGCAACCGAAACCCATCATGGTCAATCAGGTTGCTATAAATGTACCTAAGCCTACACAAGCAACACAACCCCAAAAGGCTAACTATCAGGTGGTCCCTCTTGACAGTTATGAAAGGGAAAACCATCGACAAGATCAAAATCAGCAGCATCACCCTAGGCGACAATTTACACCCTTTATAGAGTCTAAAGACTCCTTGTTTGACCGCTTGTTAGTGGCAAACTTGATGAACTTTCTAGAGAGTCGACCTGTAGACCCCAATGCACCAAAACCCAAAGGTTATAGGGAAGACTTGTACTGTAAGTTTCATCGATAGAAGGGACATGACCTCTATGCATGTTGGAAGTTTAAAAGCTTCGTGCAAGACCTAATCGACAACAAGATGCTAGTGGTGGATAATCTAGTAGCACCAAACAACCAACATATGGAGGTCTTCAAAGACCCCCTGCCTGCCCATGATGCATAGGCAAAGACCCTACAAGTCAATGAGGTGACACAGAACTACCCCATGCAGGGGTATGTAGGGATGATCAGTATAGTGACTCAAAACAAAAGGTACCCAAGCATAGCTGCCCCTGCGATAGCTACAGGAGAGGTGCCAACAATGTCACAACCACAATAACACCCTACACAACCTCCTCCGCCTAGACCAATGGCCACAATTTGGACCAAACTCACCCAGAGTTTGAGGACCACGTCGGCTAGGCTCTCCATTTATGAGCTCATACAACAATCATCGCCCCATCGGGAGGCTCTAATGGAGATATTAAAAGCCATCGAGTTGCAGCCCCATGAAGCAAACTCTTTCAACAACTTTGTAGGACATGTCAAAAGATGCACCGAGCCAGTCATCACCTTTAGAGAGGATGAATTGAAATCAGTGACTGGTGACATGGCGGATCCACCCCTGCACGTCATTGCATGGGTCAACGGGATTCCGTATAAGAGGGTGTTGGTGGACACTGGCTCGTCTAGTAATATCATTACAACAGTGGCATTGAAACATCTGAAGTTGCCAGCATCTCACATCGTGGCCTCCACCTACACTCTGCGAGCATTCAATGATGCGATATGCTCGATAGTTGGCACAATTGTCCTACCCATCCAAGTGGGACAAAAGACTATTCCTACATTGTGCCACATCTTGGAGGGTGAGATGGCTTATAACATTTTGTTGGGCCGACCATGGATCAGGGACATGAAGTGTGTCCCTTCGATAGCCCACCAATGCTTAAAGTATACATTTGAAGGGCAGGTGCATGTAGTCCCGATGGACTTAGAACCCTTCAAATATTGCAATACGGTGCAACTGATGCCGCAATCGACCCTTCCATCAACACATTTGGATTTTTAGTTGAATCCATCTAAATAGGGTCCGATTCCACATACATCCCCATTGTTAAGTCCATCAAATCCCTATCCGGGTCCATCTTCGTCATCTGGTCCTTCACCGACGATGCCACCTACGGTGGCCACACTGAAGGACAATGGGAAGAAACCCCTGGAAGAGGCACCGCCATCAGTCTCAACCATCTCTATCGAAGAGATGCCTAGCCGAATGGAAGTCGAGATGCCTAGTTCACCTAACATGGAGTGGACTCAGGAAGAACTCCCATTCCCTCCCCCTCAACCGCCAACAATCACTGTTGAGATGGCCAACACGGGCCTGGGGGAGTATCTGGTGTGGAACATTGTAGCAACACCCACACTTGAGTCCATGCAGGACATGGGGAGACCTCGCCTCCCCATAGGCACTATTGTTCCTCTAGGCTACCCACCAAACCAGACAAACTTTGTATATGGGGGCCTTGATAATGGCATTGAACCTTACATGCAAGAAGACGAAGATGAAGAGCCCTTTGTTGAAGACGTCAACTATTTGTCCAACCCAGATTTCACTTTGAGATATCTTGGCCAATGCAATTGGCATGGATATGGGTTAGGCAGATATGAGCAAGGAGTGCACGTTCTTTGCCAACCAAGATATCAGATGCCATACGACAAGTCAGAGTAGGGTTCAACCACCCCCTGCCCCTGGACATCTTGGTAGAGAACATGCAAGGCCTAGGGATAGGCAACAAGGATGGGTTGGCATTAGATCCATATGCCAATCCTAACACAACATATACATTGGGGGATTATCTCCCATTGTCGACAACCAACCTTGTTGACCTTCACAACCCCTTCCCTTTGATCGAGAAAGGAGAAAGTTCGAGAACTCACCTACAAGGGGGATATAGACAAGGTCAGGAAGGATCTTCAGAAGATGAGTCAGAATATGAGGTAGCACCATGGGACCCCTTCGAATCGGATAGCAATCACTCACAAGTGACCCCCATGGATGATTATCAAGAAAGCCTCTTGGCAATGTTCCCTTTGGATGCTCCAATCGAGCAAGTGCCACCTCAAGAAAATTAGGTCCCCCCGTAGAGAGCGAAACAACCCCGATGGGGCCAGATCAATTTGCTCGAGCAGGATGAGCCTCACATATCGCAAATAGTTGTTGGAACCAACGAAGGCCTTTGGATCTCTGATAGTGATTATGAAGATGAAACTGAGATGGCATATCTCAATCACATGCGGTAGATGTAGCAACAATACCCCCTGGATATTGATGACATGTTCGAATAGCTAAACATAGGGCCAAGGCATAGGTGGCACCTAAACCCAACACAATTGGACCAAGTGTTGCATCCGCCACTTTGGGCATACAGAGAGCACCTTCCGCCCAGAGACCCTATAGCGAGATCAGTGTCGAGGGTAGACCCTATCATCCTCTCCGCACATAGGGCCGATCCATTCATGCCAATACCTCCAGAGCCCGATCCAGAGCACAAATATCATCCAGGATGTCCGAGTCACCACACCCACGGTAATGGAGACCAAAATCATTTCATCAACATGATCTCCATTGACTTAACCGCCCCCATCCACAATCCAACCGATCCAGCAAAGTCATTATATCTAGACATAGATGCCATAGACTGGGATCACGTCAATTCACCACCATCCCCATCAGAGTACTGGCCTTGCGGTGAGATGCTTCATTTCACCCCAGGACCAACTCAGGATATCTTCCATGCTGAAGAGGAACCCGAAGTTCCTAACGTAGATCTGAATTCAACGAATGATATCCACTTGATCCCAACTCCACACTAGTTGGAGGATGGGTCCCACATGTCAGTCGAGGAGATGACTGACGTAGACATCGGCTCTGATCCAATGAATCCATAGATAATCAAGTTGGGGGTAAGCCTATCCCCTGAAGAGCAAGCCGACTACATTGCCCTTCTCAAAGAGAAGAAGGAGGTTTTTGCATGGTCCTACAAAGACATGTCGGGGCTAGATCCATAGCTAGTCATGCATAATCTAACGCTTGATCCGACAGTCAAGCCAGTTAAGCAAAAACTATGTAAGATGCACCCAATAGTGGCCTTAATGGTCAAAGATGAATTGCAAAAGTTGTTGGATGCACAGTTTGTCATCTACATGGATTACCCACCATGGTTGTCCAACATGGTGCCCATCAAAAAGCTTGATGGGAGGATTCACATATGCACTGATTTTTGAGATCTAAACAAAGCGAGTCCTAAGGATGATTTCCCCTTGCCTAGCATCGATGCATTGGTAGATGCTACAACGGGCCATGAAATGCTTTCCCTCATGGATGGTTTCTCGGGATACAATCAAATTCGTATCAATCTCGAGGACCAACTAAAAATGGCATTCACAATGCCTTGGGGGACATTTTGTTATAAGGTCATGCCCTTTGGCCTTAAAAATGCTGGTGCCACCTACCAACGTGCCATGACATACATCTTCCATGATCACATGCATAAAACTTTGGAAGATTATATGGATGATTTGTTGGCCAAATCTCTTTTGCACCTAGATCATCTCGATGACTTAAGCAAGATCCTCGATCACCTCATCGAACACAAAGTCAGACTGAACCCCAAGAAGTGCGTATTTGGCATCACATCTAGAAATCTCTTGGGTTTCATAGTCTCAAAGTGAGGCATCGAGGTGGACCCAAACAAATTCAAGGCAATCCTTGAAATGCTTCCCCCAACTACCATCAAGCAGCTCAAAAGCCTATAGGGAAAGGTCACATCAATCAAGCACTTCATAGCATAGCTATCTGACAAGTGTCGACCCATGAATAAATTATTGCACAAGGGGGTAGCATTTCACTGGGATGACGAGTGCCAGTCAGCCTTCGATGATATTAAACAATACTTGGCTTCGCCACCAGTATTGGCACCACCTAGACCAGGAGTGTCATTCTACTTATACATCTCAGCTACTGAGGTGGCACTGGGTGCCATGCTAGCCCAAAAAAATGAACTACACAAAGAATAGGCTACTTACTATCTTAGCCGCACCCTGGTCAGTTATGAACTTAACTATGCATACGTTGAGAAGCTCTTCTTGGCAGTGGTGTTTGCTACCAAAAAGCTATGCCATTACATGTTGAGCAACATGACGTATGTTGTGTCTAAGGAGAATCCATTGCGGTACATGATGAGTCATACTTATCATAGTAGCCGCACGATAAAATGGATCATGTTGTTGATGAGAGTTTGACATCGAGTTCATTGGACAAAAATCCATCAAAGGTCAAGTCATCGCCGATCAACTAGCAGAGGCTCCTCTCGAAGATGATCAACCTCTGACCATAGAACTACCCGATGATGGGGTCTTCCATGTCTCAGAATCACTAGATTCTGATGAGCCTGAGTCACAGGCCGACATAACCCTATTTTTTGATGGTTCTAAATGTGAGCAAGGGGGTGGCACGAGAATTGTATTCTTCACACCGCAAGGGGCTCCAATGCCTCTATCATTTAAATTAGATTTCCCATGCACCAACAACAATGCAGAATATGAAGCCTTGCTCATAGGTCTTCAGACAACCATCACCATGAACATCAAATGCTTGAACATCTTTGGTGATTCACTGTTAATTTTCAACCAAGTCAAAGGGGTATTCCAATGTAAATGCCCAGTTCTATAGGCCTACAAAGCCCTTGTGGATAAATTCCTGGAAAATCTTGAATGGTACGACATCGAGGCACTCCCTCGATCATCGAATCATTTTGTGGACACTATGGCCTCCTTGGGGTCACTAATCCCGCAAGACATTTCTGGTGATATGACAACCATTCAAGTCAAAACACTATCACAACCTGTGATGGAGCGTGCAAGCTCTGACTTAATGCCAGGAATCCACCTGATCCAGATTGAACCATCCCCGAACAAGTTCTCTCGAATCCATGATTGTCTGAATCATGCCAACTAGGGGTCCTTGTTCTCCCCTACTCCCCTTAATAGCAACACAATACTATTCTTACAAGTTCTTTCCCGCTCAACTTTTGCTAGGGATGAACTTCAAGAGGGATTGGTTGTTCATACTGTCGAGGTTTTCGATCAGCAGGATTGGTATACACCCATACGAGATTACCTCAAGCTAGGTAACCTCCCACTTGGATTGACGCATGCCACGAAATGATCATTCAAGCAGAAAGTGGCTAAACATGTCTTGTTAGGAGACATTTTGTACCATCGCAGCTATGAAGGAATCCTCCTCCGTTGCTTGGACCAGCAGGAGTCCACTTGGGTGATCACCCAAGCGCACGATGGTACATGCGGTGGCCACTTCAACGGTATGGCCATCGCAAAGTGCATTCTTCGCATGGGCTATTATTGGCCATATTTAGAGCAAGATTGTTGCGCATATGTAAAGAAGTGCATGAAGTGTCAACACCATGCTAATTTGACACACGTACCTTCTTAGGCCTTGCAACCGATCCAATCGGCTTGGCCATTCTCATAGTGGGGCTTAGATCTAATCGAAAAGATCTCCCCTATGTCATCAAGTCATCACACGTTCATCATAACGGCCATAGAGTACTTCACCAAGTGGGTGGAAGCAATTCCGCTTACCTCTACGACTGGACCCCGCATTTCGGAGTTCATTTTACATAACATCATATGTCATTTTGGTATTCCATCCAAGATAATCTCGGATAATGGGACGTCATTCAAGAACAAAGACGTGCATGCTTTGACCACAAAGTACAAAATTCAGCATAATTTTTTGACACCCTATTATCCGTAGGCAAATGGGCAAGCAGAGGCATCAAACAAAATGCTAGTCACTATCCTCAAAAATATGGTCATAGATAGTCATAAGGATTGGCACATTCAAATCCCACTTGCTCTATGGGCTTATCACACTAGCATTCGGATGCCCACTAGGGCAACTCCATTTTTGTTGGTGTATGGCTCTAAGGCAGTCATGCCTCTAGAGTTGGAAATACCTTCCTTGCGCATATCAATGCAAGAGTTCATCGATGATGACACTATGTGGTAGGCCCGATTAGACCAACTTACGTTGCTCGATGAATGACGCATCAATGCTCTCGAGCATTTGCGTATCTATCAAGAGCGACTTAAGAAAGCATACAACATGAAGGTTCACCTAAGGGACTTTCAGGTTGGTGACTTGGTCTTAAAAGAGAACCAATAGAACTCTAACTTGCCGCCCCATCTAAGGGACAAGTTCATGGAAAATTGGTTAGGTCCTTATGTAATTGATAGTAAAATAGGACCTGGAACATACCGACTCGCTTCTCTTGATGGAATCAAGGAACTAGAACCCTTGAACATCAGTCATTTGCGGCCATTCCATATTTAAAAGAGCCATAGCCCAAACCAAAAGCTCCAAGGATTCCCACAATCGCTTGGTCAAACCCCCCAAAATGCCCCAAAGGTGTCCATAAACCCTTTGGTCAAACCAAAATGCCCCAAAGGTACCCATAATCCCTTTGGTCAAACCAAAAGCTCCAAGGATTCTCACAATCACTTGGTCAACCCCTAAATGCCCCAAAGGTACCCATAATCCCTTTGGTCAAACCAAAAGCTCCAAGGATTCTCACAATCGCTTGGTCAACCCCTAAACACCCCAAAGGTACCCATAATCCCTTTGGTCAAACCAAAAGCTCCAAGGATTCTCACAATCGCTTGGTCACCCATAAATGCCCCAAAGGTGCCCACAAACCCTTTGGTCAAACCAAACGCCCCAAAGGTACCCATCATCCCTTTGGTCAAACCAAAAGCTCCAAGGGTTCCCACAATCACTTGGTCAAAAATAAGAAAATTCAAAAACAATAAAATCATCAAAAATAACAAAAATTTGCATCTCATTTCCATGCATACTCAAAATCATCACAACAATAAAGAACTCTTTTGCATCTCATTTTCATACTCACAAAAATCAATCAATCAAAAACACAAAAATATAAGTTGCATAGGCATCACAACCATACATTGCATATTTGTTGATCATACAAGTCAAATGCACCATAGACTGTAATTACTCAGCAAATCCATCATTTTCCACATTTCTCCACTCTATAAATAGTCCATCAAAAATAAACGCCATTCACATATTTTTGCCATATCATAGTCAGTTGTCTTCTAATGTATCTAGAGTTTTCGTCATTCAAGCTATCGTTAGCTTTCTAGCCAAATACTGTACAAAGTCAGACAGATTTTACAAAGGTAGAGTTCTACTTGGATCACACCTTGTTACGTAGCATCCCAACACAAGTTAAAACACATAAAAATTCCCAAGTTGTGTGAACGAAAGATGAAACCTGCAAAGCAATCCAGGATACCATCTAGTGAAAAGGTTATCTTGCTCATCCCCCTGTGCGAATGACCCCAAGAATGCTGAGAGTTGGCAAAAGGACAAGCATCTTCCCTACCCAATTCCCCAAGAATCCCAAGTTCTCAAAAAGTTGCAAAACATCAAAAATTTGCAAAATTCAATACTCCAAAATTTGACATCACAACCAAAGTGCATACATCAAAAGGCACATGCAATAGTGATTCTCATCACTCAAAATTCAAATCCCTTGCTCAAAAGAAAAAAACAAAAATAAATAGTGATTTTTATCACTATATAAGAGCAAGTATCCCAATACAATTGAAGAAAAGAAGGGAGTCAAACTTGAATCCTTGGAACTCTCAGCATTCAGAAGGTCATGAGGTGCACCTCAGTACCGGTTTGGTGGATAGCCTATCGGTCACTGGTGGCAAACCTCCCACATGATGATATATCTATCACATTAACTTGTGTGCAGATCAATGTTTGCATGTGGATGAGCTAGCTTATGGTATCCTAGATAGCACCGTAGATTAATCTGACTAAATACAACAAAGGAGTTAGTGGAGCTAATTAGGTGATCCTCAGTATAGGTTTGGTTGACAACCTATCTAGCACTGGTGGTATCCTGACAAATACCACATAAACAAAGCTCAATTGCACACACAGGGATGTGAAATAACTTGGTCAAAGACAAGTCGGATTCATACCTTGTTCAAAAGTCTTGTAAGATAAAAGTATAGTCTTGGCTAGTTAGTTAAAACATCTGAGTCTCAGAAAACCTTAACTACATTCTAAACCAACTGTGATATCTTTCATCCTTCCATCACCATCAAAAAATACAAAAAACATGTATACATGAAAAGTCATTTACCACAGCAATCGCCTAGGACAAAAAGCCATAAGTTCTAAATAGTCTATGGTGCCACCACCAAAAATCACAAATTCAATTCATCCATTCCATTTGCATATCATATAAATTAGAAACATTAGCATTCATCACAACATATCCATACATAATATAAATTAACATGCATCCATCAAACATCAATCATTATGCATAAAATCAAATCACAACACGTGTATAAACAAAAGAAAGTCATATGTATATATATATCATCAAAAATGCCCGTAAGCTACAATAAACCGGTCCTCTGACCTCGCAAAAAGGCAAAAGCTCAAAAACCCCCAAGCCTAGGGCATCGGCCACCATGATCATGCAGGATCGGTGCGATGGGAACTACCCCTCATGGTGTGGGTCCTATGGGACCCCTTAGGGTGGCTATTGCTAGCCCCCGCATCACGCCTACTAGCACCTCCCTCATCTAGTCACCTACATTGAGAGGATGCTGACTACTCAGTATCACTCCCTCTCATGCGATGCGATGATCCACCTCCACTAACCGTAGGGATCCACCCATCGAGGTGGATAATCTCTGCCTCCAGCTCAAATCGATGCCGAATCAAGTCCATCTCCCACTGATGAAACATCACCAAGTTATCATCGCGTTGTGCCAACTATGTCCATAGGAGATCCATCTCCCATGCAACATCTGTATCCCCATCCCATCGGTGGTACGTAGCAAATGCATTCTCCCTCTCCACCAGCTACGTCCATAGGAGATCCCTCTCCTGCAGTGCATCCTCGAGCTCCTCATCCTATCTCTAGAGTAGCCCCTCCAATCATGCTATCTCAGTGCGCAACCCTACCTTCGTATCCTCCAGGACTTCCTGAGGCATCGACATCTCTAAAATGGTAGCCTGCTCCGGCTCCCACTACTCCGGGACGTCCTGCATCTCCGGCTGCTCTGGAACCCCAAAATCCTCACCCACCTCATCAACCTCCACCATGTTTGCATCATCCAATGGAGCCCCCCAACCCTCTCCTGGTGCCTCTGCACCCTCCTGCCTACTGTTGCCACCTCTGGACCCCTTAGAGGCCCCTCACCTTGCCACCATCACAATGTCCACCACTGCTCATACTCAGTAGTAACCCCGATGTTATCCATGTCTGGGATGTCAATCATGGTATCTGAATCCTCACCTAGCAGTGCTATGATAAGCTAGGCCAAAGTCCTCTCATCGCCCTGATGACGATAGATCAAGGGCTCACCAAGAAACCCCTGGACACCCCAAACTGTCATGTCACTCGATGTATGAGAAGTACTCCTGCTCGGTCTCGTGCTGCCCGATCAACCACCTCCCCCTGTGAACCCGTCGGAGCCACTCCCCAGCCTCAGGCCAAGCTGGACAATCTAGGTATGGCCGCCAGACTACCTCCCTAGGAGCAAGCCATGAGAAGGCATCAGCGTAGTGCCCCACGACACCTACCCATCGCTAACTGTGCCCTCGCTCCTCCGACCTATGCCATAGTGCCGCATACCCTATTTCTATGTCAACCATCTCCACTTGAGTCATCCATGACAACCCCATCGGCCTCTCCATAGCTATGTGCTGCCAAGCCCAACACTACAATAGGTAATTGCATCCAATACCCTTTCACCTTCGATAGTGGACCTCGTACAACTCATCATAGAGCTATGCTAGTAGTGTCTACCCCCACCTCATAATCAGGGGTGCCTCCGTCGGACACTCCACCAACCTGAAGACCACCTCCAGCAGGTTCCATGGGAACCTCACCCGAAGAGTCAGGAAGCAGCATGTTGGAAATGAGGCTCATCAGTAATGCATGCCTCACTCCCAACATGCCCCTCTCTAGCCACCATCATACCAAAATGCCACCAATCTGGTAGTCACCCTCTGCCCTCTCCATTGGGTTGTCCACACCCAACTCCTCCCCATGCCCGAAGCATCATGTCAGCATAGTTGTTCACGATCACGGGTGTCATCCTGATCGGTAGCCCGTCTATCGAAATCCATAGAATCTGATAGACATCCTCCAGAGTCACTGTCATCTCCCCTGTTGGGAGATGGAAGGTATTGGTGCGGGGATCCCATAGGTTGATCAGCATGGTCAGGTATGCCCGATCCCCCACCATCGGCTCTAGCTGCGTCACATGCTTGAGCCCAAGGGCATCAAGCCATTCCCAATCCACCAAAGTCAATGCCCCTCGGGCGTCAGAGAACACCGTCGATCGACGGTACCGGCTCTTCACCACCTAAAAACAAAAACAACAAAAAAATTAAAACATGATAAATTGTACAACAATAACATGAATATACAACAATGCATAAAAAAATGTACAACTAAAAATAGACAAATAATAAGAAAAAAATTAAAAAAAAAAAGTTCTAGGGTTTTTAATTTATTAGTAAAAAAATTAAACAAACAAAAATTTAAAAAAAAATCAAGTTTGTCAGTACCTAAAGTTTTTTGACTTTAAGTTTAAAATGATAGATAAACAAATAAACAAAAAACAAAAACAAATTCAAAATCAAAAAATAGTTTGTCAGTACCTAGGGTTTTCATTAAACTAGGGTTTCTAAATGTAGTTTAAACTGACAAATGCAAAATAACAGCAATTTAAAAAAAAACTAGGGTTTTGCTCTCAGTTTACCCTAGGATTTTAGTTTAAAAACAAAATTTAGATTAAAACAATTTTTCTAAGCTAGGGTTTTTTCGTTTAGTTTAACCTAGGGTTTTAGTTTAACAAAAAAAAAAAAAAAAAAACAAGAAATGAAAAAACCTAGGGTTTCATTTTAACCTAGGGTTATAGTTTTAGTTTTTGTCAATTCTTTTAGCCTAGAGTCTTACCTTATTTTAAAAAGGAAAAACAAATTGCAATATAAATTACGGTTCTTTAACTGTAAAATAAAACACAAGCTAACTAAAATGAGAAGGAGCACTTACCGGTCTCGCTTCAGCTCCGCCACTCGATCCAGTTCATGAACTCATGGCGTCGAGAAAATTTGATAGCGCTTCGCTTCGCAGACTCGACCTCCTCCTCCTCACAGCTCCAAATCGCTAGAAAAATCGAATGCAAATGAGCCCAAACCCTAGTTTTGGCCCTTAAATAGGCTTTTAGGCTTGTAATCATTCCACCCTGGGATGAGCACTCTAGTTAGCGCTCGTCCCACCCTAGGATGATTACAAAATAGTATTCGTCCCACCCAGGGACGATTACAGAGCAAAAATTTCAAAAACAGCAAAAACTGCACAAAATGCACAAAAACAAGCAATAAAATTGTCCAATAAGAGTGCTTTTGCACTTGACATTTCGGGCATGCAAAATAGATGTCGGGGTCACAAATCCTCACTATCCTACTCCCTAAGAAGGCTACCATAGCTGGACCGCTCCACGGGAGGATGGATTGTCGAGAATTTCATCCCCAAATGACGTCCCAAAAAGGGTCCAAACCCACCCAAAAATAGCAATAACATTGTCGAACAAGGCGCCTTTGTGCCTCTGCTTCTTGGCATGCAAAATAGATGTTGGGGTCACAAATCCTCACTATCCTACTCCCTAAGAAGGCTACCATAGCCGGACCGCTCCACGGGAGGACGGATTGTCGAGAATTTCAACCCCAAACGACGTCACCAAAAGGGTTAACACCCACCAAAAATAGGTCTAAATGTTGGGAAACTGCACACACATCCAAAGATAAACAACTGAAAGGCACCCTTACACAAGTCATCTTGGGTCAAGCGACTCGTCGCTTTTCTCATGTAGGTCATTCCCTCATCGATTCGTCGCTTGAGGGGGTAGTCACACTTAGTCACCAATCAACAAATACACACCCAATTAAGGAAATGGCATGCATTCGAAGAATCATTGACAAAGACAATCACGCCCCTGCTTGGGGCAGCAAACAAGCAATAATCACAAGCTGATCAAACACTTGGCATTCATGAATCATGAACTCAAGGTTCCCATAGACAAAAGGTTGCGCCCTTTGCCTATTCATGACTGATCAATGTCCAAGATCAAGTAACACCTCACCGAAAAAGGTTAACACTTGAATTGAGTTCCTTAGCTCGTCAAAAGCAAGGATTCAAGAATGCATGCCCTTTCCATACTTGGGGCATCAAAATTTGGTTAGGTTACTGAGAAACCCTAATCATTAGTGCTTTGGTTATCTATTTTTTCTTAGCACTGTGCCATGCATAGCGCATCCCAAAAAGGGGCATCTGTAGACACCAAAATAACACCAATCCGATTATGTGGCTACAAACACTGATCGCATTGACACACACAACCCCCAGGGCAGCCCCTAGAGGTTAAACAATGGTCCTAACCACTCTCACAATAGTTTTTGAAGGTCAAAGATCAATTTGGCACCTTTCAGGCACTCTGCTCCTTATTCGTTCCACCCAAGGATGATTACAAACTGGTATTCGTTCCACCCAGGGACGATTAGCAGTATTCACTCCAAGGTGGGGCGAATAGCAGGTTTGATAGGCAAAAGGTCAAATCTCAACAAATGGCAGCCCAGATCCACCACTTAACTCCTCCTTCATTGCATGGGAGTGCGAGTGAGCATTTTGGAGCGCTAGAGGCAGTTATAGAGGCAGTCATGGAGCCCTTAATCATGGAGGAATCTTCTCCCCCCTGGAAGGCATGATTGCCAAGTGGTGCCTCTGCATGCCAAAAAAAAAAAAAAAAAAAAAAAAAAAAGTCACAAAACAAAAAAAAAAAAAAAAAGAGGGGGGGGGGGGGGGGGGGGGAGGTGTTTTTTTTTTTTAAATTTTTTTTTTTGTTTTTTATATTTTTTTTGTAATTTGGTAGGTAGGTTGGGGGGTTGGGAGGCAATCCGGACCCAACATTTGGCCATAGTATCCCACCCAAATTTGTTGACAACACCCCACAAGAGGTTTTGGACCCATCCCAAGTGGATTGGTGCCAAAATCGGGCCCCAAACGGTGGGCGTCCTGCCCCCGGGTGCCCCCCGCACTACTATAGTCCTAATCGCCCCACCCCGGAGCGATTAGAAATCTATAGTAGATTTCAGTTCTGTTATTTTTGCATTTTATTCTAGGTTGCTTAGATAGGCTTGCATTCAAATTTCATGTAATTCTGAGCAGTTTTGATCATGTTTTTGTTATTTCTCGCTTTCGCTAACATGCAGGTAGCATCATCAAATTCCCAATGATAGAGGCCGAATTGGCAAAATCTGACCTTCTAGGTCTTTCCAAAATACCCCATTTTACCTAACCCCCAACTTTGCAGGTGATTTGGAGCCTCCTGGATGGGACATTTGGGACAGTTCTTTCTGACGTTTTGTTGCAGGTCTAATCGTCCCACCCCGGAGCGATTAGAAATCCGTGGCAAATTTTTTGACTGTTCTTTTTGCAGTGCCTTCCCGGTGATGTTTTCATGCCTCTGTCAAGTTTTTAGCTCATTTTGATCTATTCTAGTTGTCGTTTTATTTATTTTTTGCATGCACTAATCTTAGGCTTGGGGATTGCATGTTTCATTTCATCCATAGGTGCTACTGATTGTTTTCTGTTTCCTTGAACGTAGGATCTCGACATCGGAGGAGCAACAAAGAATCAAAGACCCTTTCACGCAAGCGGCGGCAATGTTTGGTCCGCCCATTTTACATGTGGGCACGCGGAAGAAGGCATACCACCCATGGTGTAACGAAACCTTATTTAACGCTCCTAGCCCCTGAAAAGGGAGGAGACGTGTTGTAACCGAGATTTAAAGCAAATTAATAAAAAGGGTTGTATTCCATATTTGCTTTCTATCTGGTTTCGATTCGTTTATGTTTCTCTCCTTTCATGCATTTTCAATTCATAGGATTTAGCGTCATCTTTGGCTTTGCTTGCATCGCACTTGGTGTTTCCTTTTTGCTTTCGTATCCTCGTGCTTTCAGACGCGACCTTTCCCTATAGGCTTCTGAGTTGCTTGATGGTAGTTGGGGGAGCATTTCAAGGATCACCTTGACTTTATGTGGATCCACCTCGATGCCTCATTTTGATACCATGAAACCCAATATTTTTCGAGATGTGATGCCAAATACGCACTTCTTGGGGTTTAGTCTAACTTTGTGTTCGAGGAGGCGATCGAGGATCTTGCTTAAGTCATCGAGATGATCTGGGCACAAAAGGGATTTGGACAATAAATCATCCATGTAATCTTCCAAAGTTTTATGCATGTGATCGTGGAAGATGTATGTCATGGCACGTTGGTAGGTGGCGCCAACATTTTTAAGGCCAAAGGGCATGATCTTATAACAAAATGTCCCCCAAGGCATTGTGAACACCATTTTTAGTTGGTCCTTAGGATTGATATGAATCTGATTGTATCTCAAGAAACCATCCATGAGGGATAATATTTCGTGGCTCACTGTAGCATCTACCAATGCGTCGATGCTAGGCAAGGGGAAATCATCCTTAGGACTCGCTTTGTTTAGATCTTGAAAATTAGTGCATATGTGAATCCTCCCATAAGTATTCTTGATGGGCACCATGTTGGACAACCATGGTGGGTAACCTATGCAGATGACAAACTATGCATCCAACAAATTTTGTAGTTCATATTTGACCATTAAGGCCATTGTTGGGTGCATCTTACATAGTTTTTTATTAACTGGCTTGATTGTCGGATCAAGCGTTAGATTATGCGTGACTAGCTATGGGTCTAGCCCTGGCATGTATTTATAGGACCATGCAAAAACCTCTTTCTTCTATTTGGGAATGGCAATGTAGTCGGCTTGCTCTTTAGGAGATAGAATTACCCCCAGGTTGATGATCTATGGATTCATTGGATCAGAGCCGATGTCTACATTAGTCGTCTCCTTGACTGACATGTGCGACCCGTCCTCCAACTAGTGTGGAGTTGGGATCAAGTGGATATAATTTTTTGAATTCAGATCTGCATTAGGAACTTCGGGTCCCTCTTCAGCATGGAAGATATCTTGAGTTGGTCTTGGGGTGAAATGAAGCATCTCACCGCAAGGCCAATACTCTGATGGGGATGGTGGTGAATTAAAGCGAACCTAGTCTATGCAATCTAGGTCTAGATACAATGACCGTGCTGGATCGGCTAGATTGTGGATGGGGGAGGTTAAGTCAATGGAGATCATTTTGATGAAATTATTTTGGTCTCCATTACCGCGGGGGTGGTGACTCGGATATCCTTGATGATTTTTGTGCTCCGAATCTGGCTCTAGGGGTATTGGCACAAATGGATCGGCTCTATGTGCGGATAGAAGGATAGGGTCTGCCCTTGGCACTGATAACTCTATCGGGTCTCCAGGTGGAAGGTGCTCTCTATATACTTGGTCCAACTATGCTGGGTTTAGGTGCCACCTATGCCTTGGCCCCATGTTTAGTTGTTCAAACATGTCATCAAGATACATGGGGTATTGTTGCTACCACATATTATTAAGATATGCCATCTTAGTTTTATCTTCATAATCACTGTCATAGATCCACAAGCCTTCATTGGATTTGATGACTATTTGCGGCACGTGATGCTCGTCCTACTCAAGCAAATTGATCTAGTCCCATCGAGGTTGTTCTACTCTCTGTGGGAGGACCTAATTCTCTTGAGGTGGCATTTGATCGATTAGAGCATTCAAGGGGAACATTGTCATGAATCTCTCCTAATAATCATCTATGGGCGTCACTTGCGAGTGATTTCTATCAGACTAGAAAGGGTCCCAAGGCACTACGTCATACTCTGACTCAGCTTTTGAAGATACTTCTTGTCCTTGTCTATATCCCTCTTGTAGGTGAGTCCTCGAACTTTCTCCTTTCTTGATCGAAGGGAAAGGGTTGTTTAAGTCAATAAGGTTGGTTGTCAACAATGGGAGATAATCCCCCAATGTATATGCTATGTTAGGATTGGCATATGGATCTAATGCCAACCTATCCTTGTTGTCTATCCCTAGGCCTTGCATGTTCTTTACCAATATGTCAAGGGGCAGGGGGTGGTTGAACCCCACTCCTGACTTGTCGTATGGCATCTGATATCTTGGTTAGCAAAGAATGTGCACTCCTTGCTCATATCTGCCCAACCCATATCCATGCCAATTGCATTAGCCAAGATATCTCAAAGTGAAGTCTGGGTTGGACAAATAGTTGACGTCCTCAGCAAAGGGTTATTCATCTTCTTCTTCTTGCATGTAAGGTTAAATTCCATTATCGAGGCACCCATATACAAAGTTTGTCTAATTTGGTGGGTAGCCTAGAGGAACAATAGTGTCGATGGGGAGGCGAGGTCTCCCCATGTCCTGCATGAACTCAAGTGTGGGTGTTGCTACAATGTTCTACACCAAGTAATCCCCCAGGACCGTATCGGCCATCTCAATGGTGATCATTGGAATTGGAGGGGGAGGGAATGGGAGTTCTTCTAGAGTCCACTCCATGTCGAGTGAACTAGGCATCTCAACTTCCATTTGGCTAGGCATATCCTCAATAGATATGGTTGAGACTGATGGCGGTGCCTCTTCCAAGGGTTTCTTCCCTTTGTCCTTTGGTGTGGCCATCGTAGGTGGCATCGTTGGTGAAGGACCAGATAATGAATATGGGCCTGACTGGGGATTTGATGGACTTAACAGCAGGGATGCATGTAGAACCAAACCCTATTTAGATGGATTCAACTAAAAATCCAAATGTGTTTATGGAAGGGTTGATTGCGACATCAGTTGCACCGCATTGCAATACTTGAAGGTCTCTAAGTCCACCGGGACTACATGCACTTGCCCTTCAAATGTGTACTTTAGGCATTGGTGGGATATCGAAGGGACACACTTCATTTCCCTGATCCAATGTCGGCCCAACAAGATATTATGGGCCATCTCACCTTCCAATATGTGGCACAATGTAGGAATAGTCTTTTGTACCACCTAGATGGGCAGGACGATTGTGCCAACCATCGAGCATATCGCATCATTGAATGCTCGTAGAGTATAGGTGGAGGCCACGATGTGAGATGCTGGCAACTTTAGGTGTTTCAATGCCACTGTTGTAATTATATTACTAGACGAGCCAATGTCCACCAACACCCTCTTATACATAATCCCATTGACCCATGCAATGATGTGCAGGGGTGGATCCGCCATGTCACTAGTCACTGATTTCAGCTTGTCCTCTCTAAAGGTGATGACTGGCTTGGTGCATCATTTGACATGTCCCACGAAGTTTTTGAAGGATTTTTCTTCATGGGGCTGCAACTTGATGGCTTTTAGTATCTCCATTAGAGTCTCCCGATGGGGTGATGATTGTTGAATGAGCTCGTATATGTATAGCCTAGCTGACATGGTCCTTAAAATTTGGGTAAGTCTAGTCCAAATCATGGCCACTGGTCTAGGCAGGGGAGGTCACATAGGGTGTTGTTAAGGTTGTAACATTGATGGAACTTTTCCTGTAGCCATCGCAGGGGCAGCTCCTAGGTACCTCTTGTTTCGAGTCACTATGCTTATCATACCTACATACCCCTGCATGGGGCAATTCTATGTCACCTCATTGTCTTGAAGGGTTTTTTCCTACGTATCATGGGTAGGCAAGGGGTCTTTGAAGACCCCCATCTATTGGTTGTTTGGTGCTATAGGATTATCCACCACTAGTGTCTTGTTGTTGATTAGGTCTTGTACGAAGCTTTTGAACTTCCAACATGCATAAAGTTCATGTCACTTCTATCGATGAAACCTATAGTACAAGTCTTCCCTATAACCTTTGGGTTTTGGCACATTGGGGTCTACAGGTCGACTCTATGGTAGGTTTATCAAGTTTGTCACTGAAAAATGGTCAAACAAGGAGTCTTTAGACTATGTAAAGGGTGTGAATTGTTGCCTAGGGTGATGCTATTGATTTTCCTCTTGTTGATGATTTTCTCTTTCATAACTGTCAAGAGGGACCATCTAATAGTTAGCTTTTGGGGGTTGTGTTGCTTATGCAGGCTTTTGTGCGTTGATAACAACCTGATTGACCACAATGGGTTTTGGTTGCATGGTCCCTATTTTGGCATTTTTAGGCCACTCTTTCTTTCATAGCTTGGCAATCTCGCCATTCTATATCTTGATATCCTCAATGATTCTGGCTTGTGTCAGGGATTCCTCAAGAGTGGCATATTGTTGTAGCTACAATAGCACAGAGATCAACCATAGATAGCTCTTTGAGAACATTTGGGTTAGGTTGGCCATGGATGGGAGGTAGGGCAGCTTTGAAAGCAACATCCTCCATTGATTTCCATAGGCCACCATGGTTTCTTCCTCATAATTACTGAGGCTAGATAGGTCACTTAGTGACGCCTTCTTCTTGGTGTTGAATGCGAAGCGTTCAAGGAATGCGTCTACTAGCTAATCCAAGTTACTGATTCTATGCTTTGGCAATTGAGTGAACCAATCCGAGGTAGGGCCTATGAACATGGTTATAAATTTTCTTAGCAGTAAAGCATCATTTTCCTGAATGCCAAAGCATTGGCTCAAGAATCTAGTCACGTGCTCTTGGGTATCCTCCTCCCCTCTAAAGATTGCAAATTGGGGTAGTTTAAAGTGTTCAGGGTATGGGGGTGATAGTAATTATAGATGCACAGGGTGACTGTAGATCTGGTGTAAAGTGGGATTTTAGGTCCCAAAATTCTTGGTCTCCATAGACTCTAAGTGCTCTAGCAGTGCTTTATATGCATTGAAAGATTTAATCTCTTCCTTTTTGGTTTTCTCCTACTGCGGGTTGTGGGGAACTTGAAGCCGATGGAGGGGTGGCCAGATGGTACCACCTCTACCTTGGTAGGGAATTTTAGTCTGCTCTTCTTCTTGCTCATACTCCTCATAGGCTTCTTGAGGAGTTCTTGGGTGAGAACTTTAAACATGGGTGGGTGCCCATAATTATTTTTGGGAGTGGCCTCCCGCTCAGGTCTAGGAGGCATCCGAGGCAACATTTGGTAATGTCATGGAGACCTGTCTCCTACCAAGGGGTTGTGCCTCTCATACAAATCTGCCCTCTATGTGCAGGGGGTTGGAACCCTCTCAGGCATAATGTTATGGAGAAACTCATTTGTTTGACGTTGAATGTGCTCTTTGCTAAGGCGATACAATTGCTCCAACTATTGTTGGTCTTGCTAAAGCTATGTGATTTGCACTTGGTGGGTGGAATGTCTGGAAAATGCCAAGTCAATTTATTCTGTCGTCTTGAGTCTACGAGGCCTAGATGGCTCTCCTACATATTTATCTCAGTCACGATGATCCGAGATCTCTATAGGTCTCTTCCCTCTATCGAGGTTGGCGACATTCACCTGAGGCTCTGGCCTCAGTAGGTGATCCTAATAAATAATAGGTGTGGAAGCGCATTGTTCCCGCACTGTGTATTGCTCTTGAGGAATGTAGTGGTATTCCTCATGCTCTCTTTCATATATGTGAAAGGGGCAGGCATAGTTGGCTCACCTTATCTGAAGAGCCTTACACTCTGGATTTTGCCTATTGTTTTTGACAGTAATAAGGGGCGGAGGAGGGATGATGTAATCATGTGGCCCCTCCTTATGGACCCTATGCTTTTCTAGCCCTTCATTGCACGGTGGCCACTCATATCGAGCGTCTAAGGGAGCCTTCCCATTTATGTTGAGTGCCACGTGTAAGGATTCTTCCTCAAAGGGTCTATGTTGAATGGGAGTATCCCTCGAAGGGGTACCTCCATAGTCCCATTCCGTTATGGTATGATGTGGACTATTTTGTGGGTTAGGCCACCAAGGTGGTATGACCAAGTCCTTGGGGCTAGAGCAAAGGTGACTTGTGCCTCCTTGTACACTTTCCATAGCCTCTACCTATGATTGGGCTTGGCTATAGATGTACACCATGGTGATGTCTCTCTACAAGCTATGTAGGTTTTTATCTTCTTTATTATTTTTATTCTACACTAAACAAAAGGAACAACACAATCAAAGAAGTGATTATCTCATTTATAGATTAAAGGTGTGCCTTAAATCTGGTTTAGTGTGTTTTGATTTTTATTTTGAAAGCTTTGTGAAGAACGTGTTGTTGTACATGCAATATGATGGCTCTTATGTCTCCCAAAATGGTCACCCCTTCAATATATCACTACTAGGCCATTATACCAAACCTCTCAATATACCCATCCTTACGTGAGGGAAACTATTGGTACACAAGAGCATAATGGTACATGGAACATAGGTGGTACAGAAGGGTAATTGCCCTATTTTTCACACCTACCATATAAGACTTATCCTCATGCATTGGGAATCAACCCAGCTACAATTGGTTAGCTTTCGTCAGGATTTACATCTAGCAATAGTAGTGATCAATGTTATGTATGAAAAAAATTCAAGCCAAGGTGGTGATGAAATCCAATGTTGGTCTTGATCAAGGGTTGGGGTTTTACGACCAACTCTTTGGTTTTTAAATTACCACATGGTGTGTGGGGTTCTTTTTATTTGCACAAAAAAAATAAAAACATGCAGTAAAACTCTCCTATGAAAGCAAAGAAACAGGAAATGATAGAGACAGAAAACATAAAATGACAAATGATGCTCGAAACCCCTACCTCTTCTCTAAAAAATTGATTGCCTCCGAGTTTCTATTCTAAAACTACACAAAGAGCTAATAATCTCAGGGTGGGATGAATAACAGATCTGTATTTTTCACAGGGTGGGACAAATGCCCATTCATCCCTGGGTGACACGAATTCCAGCTCTGTATTCGTCACAAGGTGGAACAAGCAGCAGTCTAGTGCTTGAAATATTGATACCTGCAAGCAAAAACACACAAATTTTGATCAAAAATTTGATCTCAAAATCAAGGGATAGGGTCCCACCATGATTGCCACTGAAAGCACGAGGATACGAAGCAAACAAAATGGAAATGTAATGCTAAGTCCTATGAACGAGAATGCATGAAAGGAGGGAAAACAAATGAAATGAAATGAGATTTAAAGCAAATGTAAAAGTGCAGTGCTTTATTTTATTAATTTTCTTGATATCGGGTTACAATACATCTCCTCCATTTTCAAGGGCTAGGAGTGTTAAACATGGTTTTGTTCTACCACAAATGCTACATTCCCCTTGGGGATCTTCTGCGTGCCCACATTGAAAATGGGTAGACCAAACGTTGCCACCGCTTGCATGAATGCATCTATAGTTCCTTTCTTCCCCTCTAGTGTTGAGATCTTGCATTCAAAGAAATAGTAAATGGTTAGTAGCACCTGTGGATGGAGGGAAACATGCGATTCCCAAGGCCTACGGTCAATGCCTGCATAAAATAATTAAAATGATAACTAAAACATATCAGAATAAGCTGAAAATTTGATAGAAGAAATAAAACATTACCAAGAACATACTACAAAAAGAACAGTCAAGAAGTATGCCACATATTTCTAATCGCTCTGGGGTGGGACTATTAGGACTGTCATAAAATTTCAGAAGGTGACATCCTAAATGTCCCATCCAGGGGCCTCTAAAATACCTACAAAGTTGGGGTTAGGAAAAAAGGGGCATTTTGGAACTACCCAGAAGGTTGGATTTTGCAAATTCAGCCTCGATCACCCTGTATCCGATGATTCTCCCTGTATGTTAGCGAAAGCGAGAAATAATAAAATCATAGCCAAAAATCATCAGAATCACCTGAAACTTGAATGGAAGCATATGTAAATGACATAGAATAAAATGCAAAAATAACAATATGGAAATCTTCCATAGATTTCTAATCACTCTAGGGTAGGGCGATTAGGACTGCAGCAATGCAGGGGGCACCCGTTTGGGGCTCGATTTCGGCACCAATCCACTTGGGATGGGTCCAAACCTCTTATGGGATTGTATCAAAAAATTGGGTGGGGTATTGTGGCCAAATGTTCAGGTTTTGGGTCTAGATGTAAGAAGCACAAACGATGGGTGAGGATGTAATTCGATAGAACTCTATTGCTCCAAATGCTCCTACTCTATCCTTTTTTGGGGTGAGAAGACTCATCATTTTATATACCTGAGGGTCTCTATGAATGATCATGCAGAGGTGCCACTTGGCCATCGTACCTTGCCAGGGGGAAGAAGATTCCTTCCTGATTAAGGGCTCCATGACTACCTCTATGACTACCTATTTGAGCTCAAAAATACTCACTCACACTCCCATGCATTTAAGGTGGAGTTGAGTGGTGGATTTGAGTTGCCATTTGTCAAGGTTTGACCTTTTGCCCATCAAACCTACTAATCGTCCTGGGGTGGGAAGAATACTAGTTTGTAATCATCTTAGGGTGGAACGAGTAAGGAGCAGAGTGCCTAAAAGGTGCCAAATTGACCTCTGACCTTCCAAAACTATTGTGAGAGTGGTTAGGACCACTATTTAACCTCTAGGGGCTGTCCTAGGGGCTGTGTATGCCAATTAGATCAGTTTTTATAGCCATATAATCATATTGGTGTTGTTTTGGTGTCTATAGTTGGAGAGGAGAGGGCAATCCTCCAAAGGTGGTCCCAGGTTTGAATCTCCACTCTACCAAAAAGCTAAATTGGGTACCCAAAATCCAATTGATAAGGTTGGTGCGGGCAGGGCTGGGTGCGACTCTGGGGTGACTTTGATGGTGTGGAACCCCCTGTTTGTGGTCTCTTAGACAAAGGTGGCACCACAAGGATTTTTTCACTTAAAAAAAATACATGGAACGTAGCCAAAAGATATTTGAATAAATAAGGAATTATTTTGAAATCTCGTAAATTTAAATTAATGATTTTTTAAAAAAATCTTAAAAGGAAATGAGGGGAGAAACTAAATTTTCTTTTAAAAATTAATCTTATCTATGAAATAAAAAGTTATAATGATCAAATATAATTTATAATTGCCAAAGAGAAAATTATTTGTATAAAAAAGATGGGCCTCTTAAATGTTTTGAATTTAATAGAAAACTTGAGAAATTTTAAATGTTATATTAAATCAAATAAAAGATAAATATAGCAATAATTTAAATATAGGCCCCCATTTTTGTATAAAGCAATTTTAAGGATTTAATGTGATTTTCTCTATGAAATTTAAATTAACATATAAAAAATATAACCTCATAAATTTACTTGAAATAAATAAAAGGCATAGATGAATATAGACAAAAGAAAGCACACCCCCCCTTAAATTATGGACCAATTGAGTGCAAAAAATGCACTCACCCCCTTCCAAAAAAAAACTTTTATTAAGAAAAATAGTACAATTGTGTCTCACGATAAGAGCCTATTGAGAATAGATGAAAGGCCTGGAGACAAAGCAAGGATAAGATATATTTAAAAAAAATATATATAGGGAACACTAAAGAAATTATAGAATGAGGCGAAATAAGACAACGAATGAAAAAAAATACAGAGACACTAGGGTCTAAAATATGCAAAATAATTATATAATTTCTAGCAAACTGATGAATTGCTGCTCTTCAATGACCAGAAGGAGAAGATGCTTTAGAGACTCGATGAGTCGACCATTTATGCTTTGAAGAGACATTTTGAGAATGGGGGTAGAAAAGTAATGCAGTTACCAAAAATTACTCTAGATCGGTGAGGGAAAAAGACTTATATCAAGCTGAAATAAACTCAACCTTCTGCTCCTTTAACCTTTAGAATAGAGAAACTGTAAAAAATATGTTAGATGCCCCTGCAAAAGCACTGTATATAAAATATAAATAGTGTTCCTCAAAGGAACGTTTAACTGCATCAAGTTGAGGTGAACTCGACCCTTTCTCCTTTAACCTACAAAAACACTTTATCATGCCCCTGCAAAAAAAACTTTATAAAAATAACCAGTGTTTATATTGCACATATGTAACCAGAGGGTAATCTGCAAAATACACGTTAACCAGAGGGTGCCAACTAGATTGAGCTACAAAAACTTTAACTTGATATACTCTATAAATGATGGTGATCCTACAAAAAATCTTATATAAAAAAACTATAACAGATTAATATTTTGAAATAACATGAATGGTAAGATTGATTTAGATATTTGCATCAGGCAATGCAGGTTATAAGGATCGAATGATAGAGTGTTGGAGAAGAGAAATAAATCGTAGAGACATTCATTTTGAGTTTGCCATGGAGCCAGATGGAAAAGAAACAATCGTTTGAGCTATCACGAGTACCAGAATGAATCGAAAACCAAGAGACATCTGGAGAGAGGATCACAAATAGAGCATCAATAGGAATAAATGATACTCTTATCTTTCAAGCGTCGAGATGCAAGAATATGCAATTCTCTTTTAAGATCAAAGTCTCCCATGATATTAAAATAAACACCGCACTATGTTCTAATGGGTGTGGATTAAATACGTATCCTGAGATAGATGAAAAAACTTGAACCTAATAAAATATTTTATTTACTTTTAAAATAAAAGGAGTTTTTTTCAACTTATTTAAAAAAGGGCTAAAAGATGAATCGAAGAGAGGGAGTATTAAAAAAAAAAAAATAAGATCCTTCCTTTTTAAATGGGCTAAAAATATCCCATAGCACAGGGTAAACCTGATCCGAAGCAAAGGAAGAGCTTTAATATTTTGAATACCCTAAAAAGATGACTCAAAACACATATATTAAAAAATATTGCATCAAATATTTTCAACAATAAAGATTTTGCTAAAAAATAAAATAAAATAATGGATAACAAAAAATGACTACTGAAATAATTTCAATAAGATAGCCAAAATATAATTATCCAAAGTAAATGAACTAGTTCCTAGAACCCTCAAGAGAGAATGCTAGAAAAATATATCCTACTCTGGTACCATGTTAAAATTTCATAATAGATATGCAAAGCATTACAAGAGATGAATATAAGAGTAGAACTGATTGATTTATATCTAGGATCAACTCTGTATAAATAATAGAGTTGATCATTGAGAGTCATTGGATTATAGCAACTCATAAAACCTGATGAAGACACCACTGAGACTTCTCTTGACACGTGGAGGAGTGGAAACTCAAGTGTGTATCCTAGTGAAACTTAAGAGAATTTTCACTTATTCTAACACCCACCCCCCTTAAGTGATACTAGGGGAGATTCTACAAATGAGTCCCGACAACGAGGCCTGATTAGGTACTCATGTACAACATAGATAGTTGGTTGAAAAAACCCCTATGGGAAAAACCCAACTATTACCCCTTTGTTTTGAAATAATGGTAAAAACCCAGTGGGGAAAGCCATCAATCAAAAGAAAATAAGTATGAAAGTGACTTGTCTTAGGATGGTGAATATTGTCCTATTTAAAAAATAAAATATGAGTCTCGGTAAGAAGGCATGATGAGGTACTCATGTACAATACAGTGAGAGGTGGAGGACCTATTTGTCAATGCATTTGTAACACTCCAAGTTTTTCTCACACATAAAGGTAAAACAAAGAAGTAAATGACTTGGTGAAGATGTATGCAATCTAATTCTCTGTCAAAATATATTCCAAATGTATATCCCCAATTTGAATATGTTTCTTAATGAAGTGCATGTGGATATCAATGTGTTTGGTGCGTTGATGGTCAATTGGATTGCATGCAATATGAATTGTGCTTTGATTGTCACACCAAAGAGCTATAGGCCCCTTATGGAAGAAACCAAATTCTTTGAGAATTTGATGAAGCTAAAGGGCTTCCTGACTAGTTGAAACTACTGCTCTGTATTCTACCTATGTAGAAGATAATTCTATTGTTTGTTATTTATTGTATAACCAGACTATTGGTGAATAACCAAGGCAAAAAACATATCCAGAGGTAGAAAATCTATCATCTAATGATCTTGCCCAATATGAATCTGTATAGCCAATTATATCCATGGAGTATCCCTTATATATGATCCTAAAGTGTGTATTACCCTATAAATAACGAAGAATTATTTTAGCTACTTGCCAATGACTGAAATGAGGGTTATGAGAGAACCACTTGGGTGGAAAGGATCTTAATGCTTCTTTCCAAGAGCACATCCAAGACAAACCCCATCACTGGAAGATACTTGGGGTAATCCTTTAACCATATTATGGGTGCACAAATCCTTTAGGTAGTTATAATTAAGATGACCAAACCTTTCATGACAAATTTGACATTCAAGATTACTATGAGCCACAAAACAGGAGGCTCCTTCTAGATTTTGAAAGCCTTTGATGCATAAAAGATGAGATTTATGATCAATATTCCCTTTAGCTACAATACAACGAGGGAATTGAAAATCTCTTATCTCAACTCCTGTTGGGGAGAAGAGAATAGTTTTTCTATTTCTAGAAGTACAAATTTGATAAATGGATAGGAGATTGATGGAAATATATGGAACATAGAGAACATTGTTTATAGAGCCACCATTAATGGTTATATCCCCTTTCCCTTTGACAAGGATGAAGGAATATTCCCCTACTTCTATGCTATGAGTAGAGCTAGAGGATATAGAAGAGAAAGACTTGTCTGAAGCAGACATTTGATGAGTTGCTACTGAATCTATGACCTAGTAATTAGGGGAGGTGGAGGTTACTAAGCCTTTTGAATAAGAAGAAGAGATTTCATATCTAGCAACTTTGGTTTCTTCCCTAGTTAATCTATCACAAAATTCTTCTAAATAGGGCATTTTAAAGGTTGCACCAAGAGCATATTTAGTAGATATGAAGGTGGTTGCAAAATTTTGAAAAACACCATTTAGCTTAGAAAGGATTAGATAAATGCATTCTTCTTATGTCTTAGTCTTCCCACTGCCTTTGTATTGAGTGAGAACTTCTTTTAACATAGTGATGAAGTCAAAAATACTACTAAAATATTCAAGAGATAGAGATGTGAGTTTGTCTTCTAATTGCATTTATCTCATCTGATCTACTTTCCCAAATAGAGTATTCAATTTCCCCCAACATTCATAAGGAGTTTTGCAATTTGTAATATGAAAGAACAGAATTTCATGAACATTAGAGATAATAATACCCATAGTTTCATGTATTTTTCCTTTATGAACAAATATTTCATATTCTCTATCAAATTATGGTTGCTTTTCTTCTAATAAATGAGTAAGACCTTTTTGAGAGATAAGATTTAAGATTTTATGTTTCCAAGTGTGAAATTTATGAGGGGTGAAAGGTTAAATTGAATTCATATTTTTAAAAGGATAGAAGTTTTATAATTAACCAATATATCCCCCCTTAGAACTTCAATTAATTGATTAATGCAAATGGAAGAAAGAAAATATATGAAGCTTTGCAATATATATTACTAAAAATACCCGCCCTAACGAGAGGGAAACTATAAGTATAATGAGTTTTTAATATTGTTTGCTTTGAGAGACCCAAATCATTTTTTTATTCTTCACAATATGTGCCCTTATTTGAGGTAGACTGTAAGTAGAGAGACGAACTTGGAAGGGTGTTGGCCTAATATGTAGGGAAAAAATCAGTTTATTTGGTGTTTTGTCAAAAACTTACCCTTACGAGAGGGAAACTATAAGTTAGAGAGATACCCAAAGAAAAGAATTATAGAAAAATATATTGTCAGAACTTTATACACATTACCTAGAAAAACTCACCCTTATAAGAGGGAAACTATAAGTTTTTATAGGTACTGATACATGGAACGTAGACAAAAGATATTTGAAGAAATAAGGAATTATTTTAAAATATTGTAAATTTAAATTAATTACTTTTTAAAAAACACTTAAAAGGAAAGGATGGGAGAAACAAAATTTTCTTTTAAAAATTAATCTTATCTATGAAATAAACAAGGTTGTAATGAACAAATATAATTTATAATTGCTAAGGAGAAAATTGTTTATATAAAATAGATGGGCCTCTTAAATGTTTTGAATTTAATAGTAAACTTGAGAAATTTTAAAGTTTATATTAAATCAAATAAAATACAAAGATAGTAATAATTTAAAGATAGGCCCCCCTTTTTGTATAAAGCAATTTTAATGATTTAATGTGATTTTAGTTATGAAATTTAAATTAAATTTTAAAAAATTAAACCTCATAAATTTATTTAAAATAAAGAAAATACATAGATGAATATAGACAAAAGAAAGCACACCCCCCATTAAATGATGGACCAATTGAGAGCAAAGAATGCACTCACCCCCTTCCAATAAAAACTTTTATTAAAAAAAAAGTATAATTGTGTCTCATGATAAGAGCCTATTGAGAATAGATAAAAGGCCCACAAAAAAAGTAGGGATAACCTATTTATTTTTAAATAATATAGGGAACACTAAATAAATTATACAATGCAGCGATAGAAGACAACAAATTAAAGAAAATACAAATACACTTGGGTCCAAAATCTACAAAACAAATTATATAATTTCTAGAAAATCGATGAAGATGCTGCTCTCCAATCACCGGAAGGAGAATATACTTTAGAAACTCGGTGAGTCAACCATCTGTGCTCTAAAGAGACATTTTGACAATGAGGGCAAAAAAGGAATGCAGTTACCCAAAATTACTCTAGATCAGCGAGGAAAAAGACTTATATCGAGCTGAAAGAAACTTGATCTTCTGCTACATTAACCCTCAGAAGAGGGAACCTGCAAAAAAAATGTTAGACGCCCCTACAAAAGCATTGTATATAAAATATAAACAATGTTATCAAAGGAATGTTAAACTGCATCAACCTGAGGTGAAATCGACTCTTTCTCCTTTAACCTGCAAAAACACTTTATCATACCCCTAAAAAAAATACTTTATAAAAATAACCAGTGTTTATATTGCACATACGTAACCAGAGGGTAATATAAAAAATACATGTTAACCAAAGGGTGCCAACCAGATTGAGCTGCACAAACTTTAACCTGATATACTCTTTAAATTATGGCGATCCTGCAAAAATGTTGTATAAAAAAACTATAACAGATTAATATTTTGAAAGAACGTGAATGGGAGGATTTATTTAGAGATTTACAACAGACAATGCATGTTATAAGGACCGACTGATAGAGCATCGAAGAAGAGAAATAAATATTAGAGAGATTAATTTTGAGTTTTCCATAGAGCCAGCTAGAAAAGAAACGATCATCCAAGCTATTGCAGGTGCTAGAAGGAATTGAATGCCATGGGACATCTGGAGAGAGGATCACAAATAGAGTGTCAATGAGAATAAATGATACTCTAATATTTCAAGCACGATGCTGTGAGGTTATGCAATTCTCTTTTAAGGTCGAATTCTCCCACGATATTAAAAGAAACACCACACTAAGTTCTAATGGGTGTGGATTAAATACGTAGCCAGATAGAGATGAAAAAAACTTGAACCTAATAAAATATCTTATTTACTTCTAAGATAAAATAATTTTTTTTCAACTTATTTAAAAAAGGGCTAAAATATGAATCAAAGAGAGGGAGTATTAAAAAATAAAAAATAAGATCCTTCTTTTGTAAATGGGTTAAAAATAGGCCATAAAATAGGGTAAACATGATTCAAAGCAAAGGAAGAGCTTTAATATTTTGAATACCCTCAAAACATGACTGAGAAGAAATATATTAAAAAATATTGCATCAAATATTTTCAACAATAAAAATTTTGCTGAAAAAAAAAATTAAATAATGGATAATGAAAAAATGATTTCTAAAATAATTTCAAGAAGATAGCCAAAAATTTATCCAAAGTAAATGAACCAGATCCTAGAACCTTCAAGAGAGAATGCTAGCAAAATCTATTCTGCTTTGGTATAAGAGATCCTAGAACCTTCAAGTTAAAATTTCATAATAGATATGCAAAGCATTACAAGAGATGAAGAGAAGAGTAGAAATGATTGATTTATATCTAGACTCAACTCTGTATAAATAGCAGATTTGATCATTGCGAGTTGTTGGATTACAACAACTCATCAAACCTGATGAAGACACCACTGAAAGTTCTCCCGACACATGGAGTGGAAACTCAAGTGTGTATCCTAGTGAAACTTAAGAGAATATTAACCAATTAAATATATTAAATAACTAAAATAGTGGCAATGAGAAGTTCTAACAAAGCCACAAAAATTACAAGAGAACTTTAAACAAATGATTTTTTAATGAAAAAAATAATATTGCCAAAAGTGGTAGCTCAATGTACCTCATGAGAGTTCATGTCTCTTTTAATGATGATATATGGATTGTTATGATTACATAACCATTAAGCCTTAGAGATGTTAAAGTTCTCCATGAAAGTTACAATGACAACTCTTTACATCCACTTTCTTATATTTTGTAAGGAATATGGTCCCACATGTGGTTCCAAAAATTTGGAAGTGATAAGTATTAGGAGTATTATTAGTATGCTAAGATGATTCACACTCTATATGGCTAGAGTCAAATTCCAGTTAGTAATATGTGTTGCACATGTCACTACATAGCCCTAGATATAGGGTGTGATCTGCTTAGCATAAAATATACATCTACTCAAAACTATAATTATTATGTTTTTTCACTTACTAATAATATTCTGATCAAGTATTTAGTGAAATATCCTCCTAAAAAATACCATGTATTGTTAAAATATTAGCAAATACATGAATTACTTACTAAATTCCTCCATATGTACTAAATTATTTGTTATTTCTCATGAACTAAACCTACACAAGAGCCTTGAAGACCTCGAGATTCCTAAAAGATTCATATTTTGTAGCAATGGTATACACCAAATATACCTGAAAAGATCATAAATGAAGGTAATAAGGTATTTATTCCTAAAATAATATGGCTTCCCCATGGATACCTAAATATCACTATGAATGAGGTAAAATATTTGTCTAGCATACCTATAGTCCCTTTTGGAAAATAATTCTGATGATTCTTATCCAAAGTACATCCCTTATAAATATCATTAGGAGAAGAGATAGGAGACAAATTTTAAGTGACTCAAAATCATATTTTCATACAATCTTATAGATATTATCAATACACTTAACTAGACATTGATTTAGCCAAAATAAAAAGTTTCTTATTTGTATGAGTGATATAATATATAGAAAAAATATGATATCCCACATTAAGAATATAAATAAATTTATTTTTAAAGTTGAAATAAATATTACATCAATGCATGTAGCCACTCATAAAAAAGAATCAAATCTAATGACAATAAATACTTTTGAATATTATGTGTTATCCAATATATGGTAACATAGTCATGTGCAAAGTTCCCCATGACTCTCTAATCCACTTTTTATAGAATTTTCTGTCTAATATGTTGAATAAATAATTTATATATGCATGTTAGGTCTTTCCACCATGATCATTGTTATGCTGAGGAAAGAAGAGAGTAATAGTAGTAGTAGTAGCTCCCTTTTGATCACACCTTTAATATTATTAATCTATAATCCATAAAATCTATAATCTATTCTTAATGTTTACAAAAATTAGAAATACTAGTAATTTATATTATAACAACTTCCTTTTCATTAACCTAAATAGCAATAAAACAACTCTTATATCTCTATCATCAAGCATGATGGTGTAAGAAGGTAAAAGGTACTTGAAAATATATTCTAGAGGAATAGTATACATTGGAATGTACTCTTAAATCATCAAAATTATAATGGAATACTCTCATATATTTTAGAAATATTATTGAATGTAATATTGAGAATATTAATAGTCTTGTTTCCACTACCACATCGTTTGACAATACAAATATCTTCCAATTTTTTGAACTAATTGGTGTACTCATCTATGATATAACAATTATCCATGCAAAAGTAGCAAGGTCTATATCTAATGTAATAAAATGTGTAGAGTTAATATCATCACACATGATATTGAACTTCTTTAATGGCTCCTTGGGATATAAGGTTCTATGTATTTGTTTATCATAGATCTTTTCAACATGGAAAGTAATGACACCAAGAGCATCCTCATTATTATTGAATAATTAATTTCACTAATGAAAATCAACTGCTAGACAAAATTATTAACATACTTTGAAGCAATGCTTCCATATTAATTTTCTAGGTGATATGGTTAGGTCAATTATGAAATAACACATGTTTATCCATGGAAACCATACCAAAATATAACTTCCTCTAGGTAGTTACAAATATAAGTAATAATTACACTAAAAATATCTCATAAAAACTTATGATATGGAATAAAATGGAATCAAAACATTTTGGAATGCAACATTAATGCCCCTAAAAGCTAGGCTCAAAGATATTAGTATCCACTAAATCAATTCAATAAATAAAAAAATTAACTATACCTTGACTAAATTAGATATTATCATGTTTATTTAACTAAGTGGATGAGGGGATGCAAACAATGCACTAAGTGGTTTATCACTAAGATAGTACAATAACAAATAAACTTCTACCAACTGTCATTGACATATGAGAGGGGTGTTAATAATATGTTGGTTATGTAAACCAATCAACATGGTATTAAAAAACTCTACATAATTATTTGTTGGTTTTAATGGCCAAGGGAGAGCAGATACATTCCATGACTATTTTTTCCTATATGGGTACAAGTAAAAGTATAATGATGAGATGTTATATTACAATTAATAAATCTATTTTCTATAGAAAAAAATACATTATGTATAAATTTTGTTACCATATTAGCCATTTCTACATTGGTCAATGCCATACCATTCATGTGTATCATATTATTCATGTTTGCCATATCATGCATCTTTGATATGTCATCCATGCTCAAGAAATTTTCAATAATACAATGGACAAGAAAGTTAAATATTAATCTTCTTATGTACCAAGCCTTAGCATCCATTCATTATATAAAAATTAAAGAATGGATGTGTATGTGACAAGATAAGGGATGCACCCATTCACCCAAGTCATAGACTATTATTCAAAATATTTGCACTTCAATACAATATGAAGGGGTTGAACCAGTGCCATATAGGGAGAACTATATTGATGTGAGTTGAGATAGGCACTAATGCATGTCTTCTAATGTCTTCCAATATGCATCATTTAATGATGATATACCTTGAAAAAAGGATTATCCATTTTATGCACTTTAAACACATCATTCTATCTCTAAGGGGGGTAAATCTTGGAATCATGTGCCTCTTGTGTCTTTACTAAGGAATTAACAACCAATGTGACAATACCTCACATATATTAAAATAGAATTTAAAATACCTTTAAAAATATTCACCATGCATTTTTACTAACCTCTATAGAATATTTATAGGAATATTCCTTTTCTTAATTTTAAATTTACAAAATATATAAGAGAAAGTAAATAATTTTGTTTTATGGAAAAAATACTTAAAGGTAAAGTAGTGAAATGGATTACATTGAGAACCCCATTAAAATATTATAAATACTCCAAGAATATAAATGACTCATCCATGTGTATTATATTTTACCATATGCAACATTCTCCTCAATAGCAATCAATCATGTCCTCTCTGAACAATGTAATACAAATTTGTCAAACCATTTTAATAACTTTGTCAAGCAACTTGGAGGTCTTTACAATGGATATAATTCTCCCAAATGGATCAAAATATCTTAGGTGTATATTTCAAGGATCATATAATCACATGCATAAAATCTCATTCAATAACAATACACCAATATTGCACAATCAAATTTCTCCCAATAATCTATTTCACCTTATAAATCCTTAAATTGAAACTCAACAAATATTAATCTCCCCAAATAATACAATCCCTCTTAACTTCACTAAACACAAAGTCATAAGTATTATCTTAATGTGATACATGAATATTGACAAACCAATAAGTCAAGTGCTAAATTCTCTCTATGTTCACTGTAACATAGGTTCCAAATTCTCTACATGTTTTATATAAAAAAAGTATGAATAATAAAAACTATATTAATCATTACACAATGAATTAATATTGATTGCACTTGAGCATTATCTCTTGTTTTCTCATAAGGTTATTTCATTTTACTTTCTTTTGCACATAGTCTAGTTTTATTCTTCTCCTCAAAGGTTACTTAAGTTTGATGATATACCCTCACAAGATGCTTTTGAGGTTCTTTCTTTGAATTAGGTTCTCTTTCTCTACTTATTCTCAATACTTCATGTCAATCATTCCTTAGGAACGCTTCTTCTACTCACTACATGTCAATCATTATTTATGATATTTTTTAAATAATATTTTAAATTTAATTATCCTAAGGGGATCAAGAAATGGTTTTAATATGATACCAATTGTTTTTTTTTAGAAATGTAAAAAAATATATTGATAGAATAAAAATCAAATTATAGTCATAGGTCTACCACTTTTGACAAACCCTAAAATCTAAATAAAACTTAGGTTAAAATATCCAAAAATAATAAAAACTTTAGTACCATCTAAAGAGTAGATAATTTTAACCTCATCTCATTTCTACTTTACACTGATCCTAAATAGCCTAGCAAGTTTGATAATCCTACTAACACTACTAGTGCTATTCCAAAAGGGTCAAAGAGTGTTATAAGAGGTAGCAAAAAACCTAAAAAATAATTATTCATCCTCCATCGATCTACAAAGCTCAGTGGACTTTGGACCTATCCTTATCCTTACCTAAGTCTTTGCTATCCAAATTAAGAACCATTTGGTTCACCTCCAACCATTTAGAAGTATCCCTATCCTAATTGGAATTTAGGATGTATCCAACCAGACTTTCATTTCCATTTTTAGCAAAAAATTTAGTTGCTATATTACTTTATTTTCCAACATAGATCAGGATGACATCCTTGAACTACTATCAAATAGACTGAATTTGGCTCACAATGTATCTTACCATCCAAAGCTTTGGTCTAATAATCTAATAGCATCTACAAGTCCCATCATAGTTTGTGAGTCAGACTCAACTATGATCTTTCTAACCTCATTATCCTAAGTGATGTGTAGTCGTTATACCATCATTAATTCTCAATGAATCTATGAATCCAGGGCAGTGTACAAGGCTATCTGCGGGAGAAGAAGTGAAACAACTATAACTTAGGCCAATCTAGGGCAACAAGTCTTATTGGTGGAACCAGTTTTGTGGGGGTTTTGGAACATTCCTATCTCTAAATTGCATGAATTAAATCTTAATCTAAGTTGCAGAATTGGAAACTAATCACTAACTGTAGAAATGAAGTCCTAATTACAATTATAGAATGAGACCTAATTATATTGCAGAATTAACAGTTGCAGAATTGAAAGTCTGATCCTAATTGCAGAAAGGAAATCTAATTACTTTTGCAGTAATGAAAGTCTAGATCTAATGTGGAAATAAAAACTATCAAAATTATGTAACAGAAGGTTGTCAATCTTCTATTCAGATTTTGACAGCAAAACATAAAAATGCAGGAAATTGCTGAAAAACAGTAAATTTTGGAAATAACAACCTGAAAATAAAGTGGAAACTTTTCTGAAAGTAAGATTGCAACTAAAAGCTTTAAGCACAAGATTAAACTTAGCATAAATAAACTAATACTGCAAATATTGTCAACTATTTACAATTAATTGACATAACAAGTTCTACAACTCATTCTGCTGCAGCAAAATCAGAATAAAAACCTGCTTTGTTAGTCCTCCTCCTAGGTCTGGAAGTGGCCAGCCTCTTTTTCTAGAAGAAGGTGTAAGTCTCTCTATTTTTATAAATCTTAATCACACTCATTTACAAGTAGTTTGAAATAGAACTGGTGCACTTTATTGATCAAAAGACATGATTACAAGAATTCTGCTGAAAAACTGTTACAGGACTGTAACAAATCAATTTCTAGTTATACTCTATATTTTTTGCTAGCTTCCTTACTCTATTTTCTACTTTCTCCTACTTACTACTAAGCTCAACCTGAATGGGAGCAATATTTATAGCTATCCTCTGATCTGATTACAAACAAAGAATATCTCAAAAGATCTAATCCTACAATGCTGCAACAAATTCTGGTTTTATCCTAGAAGAGGACTAAAACCTGATATTTCCATTAATGATGGATTTGGTCGAAAATGACGGCAAAGACAGATGGAAGATATTTCTCTTTACTTTTTCCAACCTTTATTTCCCTTTTTTTGGCTTCAAAAATCGGTCAAAAGGTCAAAAACACATTCTGTTCTTCATTCCGAAGATAAGTGGCTTCATTCCGAAGACAATGCAGTTTCATTCCGAAGATACTACATTCTCATTCTGAAGATCGCTCATTCCGAAGATACTGCATGTTTCATTCCGAAGATCCGCTCATTCCGAAGACGCTGCATTCTTCATTCCGAAGATCCGTTCATTCCGAAGATGCTATGTTTCTTCATTTCGAAGATATCTGTTCATTCCGAAGATACTTCGGAATGAACAAATGTATGCTTTTCCATTGATTTCTTCTACATCTCTCAGGTGGGTTATCTCCTAAGATCAAATTATAATGGTCTTCATCCCTTTCCTCATGTGAATTCCATGCCTTGCTATTTATGGACAGCTGGCTGGAATTTACATGGGAAAGACCAATTTTTGCTACACAGCAACAATTTGCTTGCACTGTTGCCAGATTTAGGTGAAGTAAATGCTTGAAACAAATCAAAATATGATTAGTGAAATGTTGCTATTATTCTAAGCATATCCCATTGTAGCAAATCATAGCAAAAAGAACACAAAACTATGCAAAAAGTTGTAAAATCAGCATATAATATTTCAAATACATTGATCATGCAAAATGGTTAACATACAAACATATTAAATCAACTTAAATAACATATCAGATAAAACATAAGAGTTTATAGGCATTTTTAGTGTACAAAACATGTTATGATTGAGGCATTTCTAGGCCTCATCATTTTCCCCCCAACTTATATTAATGCATGCCCTCATGCATTCTGTTGGGCTATGGAATCACATATGTCCATGTTTAGATTCCATGACCTGTAGAATAACTTCTTGCCTATGTAATACCCCTTGTTTTCCTGAATGTTTCTGAGCCAATCTTCAAATTGTTCATCAGGCTGGGCATCTTCCTCAAAGTAGAATGGAACTGGAGTAATGATGGTTGGAGGCTCGAACCTGAGACCTATCCAGCTTATGTTGCATGATCTGGATCAGTTAGACTACACCTTATGCTCTTCTTCTGGACCACTCTAGATTGATGGGGGAGATAGGTTCTCTTTTCCTCAAAGACATGGAAAGTTCATTCCATCTGTCTCTGCATACTAACAATGCTAGGAAGAAATTATGATCACAAAAATTGTTAAATCTGGTCACACAGTCCCTCAAATTGTTCAAGTACATTCTCTTAATATCATCCCTGTTCATCATTGAGAAGTGTTGCTGAGTGATATTTAGGTGATTTGGTTGGATTGCTCTGACTAACAATTCAGCCCTTGTTTCAATCACTTTATTCTGCCTTTTCTCATGATCCCAATAAATCTGATTTTGCAAAGTAGACATAAATGCTCTCAACTGAACATCTCCAATGTAGATTTGAGGATGAGAGTCAACTTCCTCTGGAATGAAGAAACTGTGCAAAAATAGTTCACACAAGAGATTTTTCTACTCAAAAGGACTGTCAAAATATGCCTCTAGAAAATCTTCAATAGTGTCCAATTTGTATGGAAGGTTTGAAGTAATCCTCATGACCTACCATCTAAGGTATTTTTCCTTCAAAATAAGGCTGTAAAATCTGGCTGGCCATCTAAATTGGACTAAAAACTCAGCAATTTGGCACAAGTCAGATACATTTTCTTTCAATGCCTGAATTTATGTGTCCTTGGCTTCTAGCTATTTTTCTTCCAGTTTGAATTTTTTAGTTTTATTGGCAAGTTGTTCATATCTAATCATCCAGCTAGCTATGTCTGCATTGTACTGTTCTAGGGACACAGTATTAGGTGGTCTTACTACAGGGGGATCCTAGGCAACAGATTTATCTCGTACTCCTTTTCTCGCCACTTCCACTCGGATGTTCATCTCGTCAATAACTCTACTTGCACCCCCTTATTTGCTATTTCTATGGGGTTGTCATCAGATAGTATTTCTACTTGTACCCCCTTATCTGCTGTTTCTACTGGAAGTGTAACAAGTTGAAATGTAGGGACCTATGTAGGAGTACTTACTTGAGCATTTTATTGCTGTTGGGACTGTTCCTGTGTTGGTGGTTCATTTTCAACATCTTCTGTAATATTTCTCACCATTTCTGAAGCATCTTCAGAACAAGAAGGCACTACTTCAGAATGAACAGGCACTTATTTAGAATGAAGGAGTGATGTTTCAGGATGAACTTCTATGTCTGCCTCAACGGAGTCATCTCGCTCTTGATAAACCCGTAAGCAATTGAGCCAAATTATCTTCATCATGGGATATAGTCAGTCGTTTTTTAGATTGTGACAACAACTTTTTTAGTTCTGCTACTTCTTGCTGAAGTTCTACAATTTTTCTTTCTTGCATCTCAATGATGCTTTCTTTATTTGTGATCCATTTGGTCTGTGTTTTGAAAACACTTATTGCTACCCTCAGCTGCTCAGTGATGTCTTCTATTTCTATTTCTTCTTCAGAAGCTGATGCAGACAAATCAGTTGCAGTTGGCTGTTCAACCAAATTTTCTTCTATAAGGGTATCTACCATATCTGTAGCCTGTTGAACTGTAGCCTCCTCCAAACCAACCTACTCATTTTCTACCTCAGCTATCTGTTTAGGGAATTCTGGAAAGTTATCAGATGCTGGTTGTATTTTCGTGACATCTGGGCTACTTGGTCTATCTTCTTCCTCCATGACCTGTTCTACAATTTCTTTCAAATGGATTCTTGTAGACCTCCTAGTTCCAAATGCAAACTTCTTCTTTTTTCTCTATTTTTTGGTGACAGCAGGGGTCATGGGGTCAGTTTTTGATGCCTCTGTTTCCCTTGTTTCACTTCTCTGCTCTGATAAGTCAGTTGCAGCTTCAGCAAACTAAACTTTCTTTTGTTTTTCTGCTCTGCAGCTAGTTCCAGATCCTCTTCTCTTTTGTCTCTTAGCCCTTGAAGTTGAAGGTTCAGGAGCAAGGTTTTCTGCTGCTGCTGTGGGGTGTAGTTCTATAACAGCTTCAGGGGCATCTTCTACAGCATCCTATGCAACATTTTTTGTAGCAAATTCTGTAATATTTTCTGCAGCAGTTGTTTCCTCTTCTGCAGAAACATCAACAGTATTTGGTTCTTCTTCTTCCTCACTTTCATCTCCAAAAATGACATCATTTAGGTTAGAGTAAAACCTGTCAAAACTCCTAGGGTTTCCTCTAAAATGATGTTGGCAAATTAATTTGATAAGGCCATGATGGCGAAGGCTTCCTTTACCCTCCTGATATCTTTTTGCCATGTTCTTTAATTCTTGATACAGATACAGGGGAAGATTTACCCTAACTTCTGGTTGTTGTCTACCATGTCTGAGATGGTTCAAAATTCGTAGATGATGCCCTGACAACAACACATACTGCCCTTCATAGGTCAAAAACTTAATCACCCAGGTGGCTACTTCATCCCAGGGTTCCTACAGGCTGGCCCTTTTTAACCCTTTGCATGTGTTTTTATGGGTTAAGTATTTAGGTTCTCTATCATTTTCTTCTACAAACTGATTAACTACATTTGCCAATGTGTTCTTGCCAGATCTAGTAATTGAAATTCCCTCTAATGGTAGCTCTGTAATCTGACTTAAAATTTTAGGGCTTACCTCAATAGACATGTCGTTGACATGTGCTTGGTTGTTTCTGAATGTATGGGCAAACATGCCAGCTAAATCTTCAGAAGACCCATTGAATTTATCCAAAAATTTCATAAACCCTCCGTCTTCAAAAATTTGCACAACTGCCAGATTTTCTTGGAGGTAATTGGTATCTGCAGGTTCTATTCTTATCTTTCGCCCCATTTTTCTCTGTTAAAAAATCATACACTACGGCTACTATTCTACTGCAGGATTTCTGGCTATTTTCTATTGCAAATTTGCAGAGTTCTAAGTTGAAACCCTCGTTGCCCTGTTTCTCATATTCTTCTTCGGAATGAACCGTATTCTGTGCACTGTACCTCGCAACACGTCTTCGGAAAGAAATATGGCACACATATCTACTTCTGCACTGTACACCTGTTCGTTGATAATTGCATGGATGTCCTTGCCGTCAGATCCACCTCATTAGTTTTGCAGATTCTCATGTGCATGTTAATTGACATTAAAAACTGGTGGCATATGGTTGGTCACGTTCTCCGTATTTCCAATGAGTGCAAAAATAGACCATGTGCTAATTGACACGTGTCCCTTCTTCGCATGCAACTAAGAAAAAATCTTGATTTTGTCGTACCTTATTTTCTTGGATGCCACGTGGAAATGCTCTTTCCGAAAATGCAAACAAAATTTCATTTTGAATATTATGACCTCATTCCGAAGACAAGTCTTCATTCTAAAGACAAATCCTCATTCCGAAGATTATGACCTCATTTCGAAGATAGGTCTTCATTCCGAAGACAAATCCTCTTTGCAGAATTTTCATTCCGAAGATAGATCTTCATTCCGAAGATCAATCCTCATTCCGAAGATTAATCCTCATTCCGAAGATCAAGCTGTATTGTGAAAGTAAATCGTCATTCCGAAGACAGACCCTTATTTCGAAGACAGATCTTCATTCCGAAGATAGATCTTCATTCCGAAGACAGATCTTCATTCCGAAGATGATGCAGCAAATCGTTATTCTGAAGACAAAGTTTCTTTCTGAAGACAAATTGTCATTTCGAAGATAAAGTTTCTTTCTGAAGACAAAGTGCAACATCCATTTTGCTGTCATTCTGAAGACAATTTTATTTTTGAAGATAATACAGCAGGCACTATTTTTGGCATTCTTGTTCCGAAGATTAGGCAGAAATCAATATTGTCATTCTTAAAACATGTTTTTAAGTATGCCAACTCTTATGAATACCTTTTATGCTAATGGTTAATTGTCACATACTATATACCAATCATTTTACAATGAAGAAATGTAAGAAATATATACCTGATAAAAATAGTTAATGCCAGTTTTGAAGAATGACTGCTTTTGTTGATATTCTGCCGAGATTTTCTGCAACATTTCAAAACAAGTGCACTAGGTGAATTTGTACAATGATGGTTCAAAAATTTCTCAAGGTTATGCATGCCATAAAACTGGTTTTCATGCACACCAACTCAATAGTGCCTTAAGAAAAGGTTTTCACTGCTGAGTTATTCATTTTTCTCTCCTTTTTTTTTCTTGATTTTCCCCTTTTTTTTTTTTTTACCTCTCCTTTTCTCTCTTTTTTCTCTTTTTTTTTTTTTTTTTGATCCTGACTATGCCCATGAAGGAATTTCATGATTTCCCCTAAAACCATGCCCATGAAGGAATTCATACTCAAAATTTATTCATCTTTTTGTTTTCTATTTTTTTGTATTTTCTATTTTTTCTTGAAATCCACTGATCATGTTGATTGTTTTGAAGTGGAAGAAGGAATCTCTTCCACCTGTTGTGTATCCAAACTATCAAGTTGCCGCAAGAATTCTTCTTTAGTCGAGGTGTATGGTATACCCCGAGGCGATGTCCATTCACTACCAACTTTCTTCGTGACCCATCAATGGGGGATAAACGAGCTGCTCCGTTGTTAAATACCTCTTCAATCCAAGAAGGTCCCAACCATCTAGTTCTCAGCTTTCTAGGGAAGTCTTCATATTGAGAATCAAACAAGAAAGCCCAATCTCCTTGTTGAAGTTTCCTCTCGTCGAATGTGACTCGTCATGCCACAGCCTTCCTCTACTCTTGAATTACCTCGCTTTGATGCAAAGCATCCAATCTAAGTTCATCCAATGCATTTAGCTATAGAATCCTGTCTGTCTATGCCTGCGACAATTCAATTCCAATTTCCAGTGCTGTGCACAATGTTAGTAGCTCAAATTCAATAGGTAAAAGAGGCTTTTTACCAAAGACTAGTTCATAAGGTGTGAATCTAGTAGTGGACTTCCAAGTAGTATTTTAGGCCCAAACCGCTTCGTGTAATTTGTCTAGCCAATTTCTCCTATGAAAAGCTACTATTTTTGTCAAGATGCGTTCTAGTTCCCTCGTTTGTTACTTCAACCTCGGCCATTTGCTTGTGGGTGGTAAGGTGATGATTTCCTATGTTTGATTTCATACAATTCTGTAAATGCTTTTATGACTTTGGATGCAAATTGGGGTCCTTGGTCCGTGGTGATAGACCGTGGAGCTCCAAATCTCTGAAAAATCTGAGTATACAAGAAATCAGCGACCTTCTCTTCACGAGCATGTTTGAAAGCACGCACCTCTACCCACTTTGTCGTGTAATCGTGCATACTAGAATATGCACCTTTCCTTGAGAAGGTGGATCAATAGGTCCTACAAAATCAAGCCCACACTTCTCAAATGGTTCTAAAACCATTTGAGGCTCGTAGTGGCATCTCATTTGTATGAGTGGGTTTCCCCATTCTTTGGCATGCATCACAATGCCTGATGTACTTTTTCACATCCTTGTGAAGAGATGGCCAATAATATCCTATCCCCAAGATTTTTCTAACTGTGCTTTTTATGGAATAGTGTCCACCTCGAGGGTTCATCATGACAAGCTCTAAGGATATCATACACTTCATCCTTTCGGATGCACCTACGTAACACATGGTCAGGACTGCACTTAAAAAGCATACCCTTAATCCATTCAAAAGAAGAACTCTGTTTGATCAATTGTTTTTTCTGTTTTGAAGTAAAATGTGGAGGAAATTTCCCTGTGACCAAATAATTGGCTATATCTACAAACCAAGGTGATTGAACTGATATAGCAAATAGTTTTTCATCAAGAAAAGTGTCATCAACTAATTCCCCTTCATCTGTGTTCTGCAACCTAGACAAGAAATCTGCCACAACATTAGCTTTTCCTGGTTTGTTGATTATGGTGATATCAAATTCTTGTAGCAACAACAACCAACGAATAATTCTTGCACTTACCATAGGTTTATTCATCAAATAATTTTGTGTGAATAAATATTTGATAACCTGTGATATAATGCCTGAATTTGTTGATGGCATAAATTACTGCTAGGAATTCTTTCTCGCTTGTTGTATAATTTTTCTCTACTCCTGTCAAGTTCTTGCTAATGTTGTAGATGGTATAATGTTCACCATTATCAATTTGTCCTAATGCTACTCCAATTGCTGTATTGGAGGCATCAGTCTGAATGTGAAATGGTAATGTCCAATTAGGTCCTCTGAGCACGGTGGAGTTATCAATTTTTCTTTCGGAGCTTCAAATGCTTCCCGACACTTTGCGACCTAGGAGAATTCAGAATCTTTAGTCAATAAGGCAAACATAGGACTGGCTATTGTACTAAAGTTGGGAATAAACCTGTAGTAAAAACCAATGTGTCCTAGGAAACTTCTGACATTAGTCTGAGTTTTAGGAGGAAGGAGATTCTTGATAATTTCAACTTTCTTTGGATCAACTTGGATCCCTTCAGGAGAGATGTGATGACCAAGAACTATCCCTTCCTTCATCATCATGAAGCATTTATCCTGGATTTAAGGATAAGTGGTATGTTTCACAGCGTGTTAAGACTTTATCAAGATTTTCCAATGTAAAATCAAAAGTTTGTCCACATACCGTGAAATCATCCATGTAAATTTCAACACTTTTGGTGGTCAGATCAGCAAAAATTGCTAGGACTGCTCACTGAAAAGTTGTTGGGGCATTACACAAACCAAAAGGTAAAACCCTATAGGCAAATGTTCCCCATGGACATGTAAAAGTTGTCTTTTCTTGATCTTTAGGTGCAATCTGAATTTGATTATATCCACTAAATCCATCAAGAAAACAAAAGTATCTTTTTCCAACAAGAGTATCTAACACTTGATCTATGAAAGGTAATGGAAAATGGTCTTTGTATGTCACCTTATTCAACTCTCTATAGTCTACACATACTCTCATTTTTCCATTTTTCTTAGGAACTATTACCAATGGAGAAACCCATTGGCTATCATAAATTGGGTAAATGAATCCTACTTCCAGGAGTTTTTCAATTTCTTCTTTCACAATATCTCTTAAGGCAGGATTCAATCTTCTTTGAAATTGTCTGACTGGCTTGACTTCTTCAGTATAGATTCTATGGGTACATATATCATGATGAACTCCTGACATATCTTTGTAGTTCCAAGCAAAAGCATGAACATGCTTCCGCAAAACAACTATCAATTTTTCTTCCTCTTCCCTAGTAAGCTGGCCGTAGATGTTCAAAAATTTTCCTGGTCGGACTTCTATTTGTTTTGTATTTAGAAGGACTGAATTCACTCCTTCATACTTGGTGTTTAAGGGATTAAGAGGACATTGCTGAGATGGGAGAAACGAAGTAGTTTCTATTTTATTGCTACTTGAGGGAAGCATATCTTGTATGGAACAGTGAGAAGAAAAATCAGATGATAGTGCCATCCATGTGGTAGTGAAACAGAGTTTCCCTGTGATAGCACAGATGATACATCTTCAGATTTTTGATTCTCCTCATTACTTATCAATTGTTGGATATTTGTTGCTTCCCCTTCTAAACCTTGTTCATGCAGAACATTCATCAGGATTGTTTCATTTTCTAAGTTTTCTGTGTCACTGAGGTCTTCTGTGTGTTCTCTTACTACTAAGGTAGCTAGTGTAGAAATGACCTCTTCTGGTTCCTCATCTGAGTCAGAAAACCATAACTGACCTAAAAATTTGCTAGATGGTTTTGTAGGAGGATATAAAGAAATTTGTTTCAGCTCAATACCATTTGAAATAGTCATATTTCCAGATCTGGAGCCTATGAAGGTCAGTCTAGCTTGCAAGCCAAGGTCTTCCCAAAATAATGGGATATCCATGTGCTAAATTTCTTGGTCGTAAAACCAGAAAATCTGTAGGGAATTCCCAAGAAGAAACTTCTATAGGGACATCTTCAATGATTCCTTCAGGTTTTGCAACTGACCTATCAGCCATTTCTAAAACCGTAAATGTGGGGCTGAGATGTTTGAGCTGTAATTGTTCCATTGTATCTTTAGTCATGACATTTATTGCAGCCTCCTAGATCCACTAACACATTTGATATTGGTACTGAACCTATGGTGACTGTGATAATTGGGCTTCCTGGATCACTATACTTTGGAGGTAGTAGTTTTCTAGATAAGAGATCAGCTATCTTCCCTTCAACCTGCATAGTCTTGGGGAATGCTTTCTTCTTTCTTCCTGCTCTTTTAATGCACAAATTTTGGACAGTACTGTTAATTTCTGGTATTTCCTTAATGGCTTGCAATAAGGGTAATGAGATAGTCAACTTTTTGAGTTCTTTGACCAATTCTGACTCAGAAATTTTTGGTATTGCATTAAGTCTTTCAGGATATGGAACTATCCTTGGTAATTGTTCTGCTTGTGTCTCTTTTTCTATTGTTGGATCCAATTTTTCTGTTTCTTTTGTTGGTTGGATTCTCTCTGGTTCTGATGATTCTTGCTCTTCATTATCTTTGGTTTCCATTAAAACTGGTTTAGGTACAACTTTTCCTGAACGGAGTTGAATGTCACTACAATCAAGAACATTAATTTCAATATTTTCTTCAGCTTCAGCCACATAGACAGGAGGTGTTTGTCTTACACTGTTTGGATTAGTGATCGGCTGAGCTGGCAATTGAGGTTGCTTCACTTGATGTGTTTGTTGTTGTTTTTCTTGAAAATTCTGATTAGGTGCAGGTAACAAATGCTAAGTTTGACCTTGATTCCTTTGTTGCCTTGGATAGGACTGGCATTGCTGATTCCACTGTGGTTGGTTTTGCACCCAATGTGGATTAGTCTGATTCCAAGCTGGATTGTTTTGATTCCATGAGGGGTTGTTTTGATTCTGATTCCAGGCTAAGTTACTCCAATTTGATTGTGGCCATTCTTGGGAATTTGTCCATTGAGGATAATTCCAAGGACGTTGGGGTGGTTCTGATTGTCCCCAAGGCATAGTACCCGGATTATGCCCCCAATTTGTAGGAAAACGAGGGGGATTTTGATATTGAGAAAAATTCCCCCCTTGTTTTGGTCCAATATAGTTGAGTTCCTCGATCTGGTTTTCTAACACAGCTTTGAGTTGTGGTAGCAGGTGGCATTGATCACTTGAATGCCTTTTTGAACAGATACTACAAATGGCCGAGATAGATGTTTTATTCAAAGGACATTCCCACAAAGCATGTTTACTTCTACATCTTGGGCAATAAATTGCCAAAGGTTCTGTGTTTTTAGCTTTTGCAGAGATTTCCCCTAAAGTAGTGTTTAGATGCACTAGGATATCAGTTTTGAAATTTGCAAGTTCCTCTATCAGGTCCTTTACATCAGTACCATTTGTGCGGCTTTTTCTTCTTCTATGCTTAGTGCGAGAGTAATTCCTGCAGAGATCCATAATTTCCTCATTACTGAGAGTGGTTACATCCCCTTTTCCCATAAAATCCAGGACTTCTCTGGATTCATCTTGCAATCCTCTCAAAAAGATGGTTTTACATAATTCTGGTTCTACTAGTCCACATCTCCTTTGAACAAAGGAGAACCTATCAAGATAATCTTCTAAGGTCTCATCATCTTCCTGCTTGATTCTAAATAACTCATCTTTTCTATTCCTTACATGGTAGTATTCTTGATATTTGTCTAAAAAGACAGTCTCCATTTGATCCCAAGTTCTTATGGAATTTGGCTCTAAGCTCATGAACCAGCGTAATGCTGAATCCTTGAGAGTTGAGGGAAAAACCTTAAGTTTTTTATTGTCATTTATATAATCATAGGTCTGACATACTACCTTGAATTCAAACAAAAATTGGTCAGGATCTTCAGATACAACACCTCGAAAGGTGGGAAGTACTGAAGGTGAAATGGTCTTCATGGGAGAGTTTTGTGTTGGATTCAGATGAATAGGATATTCAAATGTTCTGGACGGTTGGAGTATATCCTGATCATCCCCTTCATTATGAACATAGCCATGTTGGCCATCTACATTGCCTCCTTCTGCCATAGTTTCTTGTTTCCTTGGAGAAGTTAAAGCTTTCCAAATTGTTCTCTCAAGAGGTTCAAACTTTTTTGTTGATGAGTCTGATGAATTTTCTTCCTTAAGATATTCTGTTGATACAATTGGTGATTTTCCTTTCTCAAAATGTTCTACTGATGGTGAGACTGGTGATTTTTCTTTCAATCTTTCAGGTAGTTCAAACACAGGTGATTCACCCCTTAGGCGTGAAGATCTCCTTAATGGGACAAGCTAGGGATCCTTTGGGGTCTCCCTAGACTTACTCATTCATGTTTACTCCTAAATGACATAAATTAAGTCAATAGTTGTTATCTTACTCTATTTTTAAATTCATATTTTAACCTGAATGTTCATAGTTTAGTCTGATTACAACTATTGGACTATTTTTTTTCTTCTGACAACACTATTCCCCAACAACGGTGCCAAAATTATGCGTAGTCGTTATACCATCATTAATTCTCAATGAATCCGTCAATCCAGGGCAGTGTACAAGGCTATCTGTGGGAGAAGAAGTGAAACAACTATAACTTAGGTCAATCTAGGGCAACAAGTCTTATTGGTGGAACCAATTTTGTGGGGGTTTTGGAACATTCCTATCTCTAAATTGCATGAATTAAATCTTAATCTAAGTTGCAGAATTGGAAACTAATCACTAACTGCAAAAATGAAGTCCTAATTACAATTGCAGAATGAGACCTAATTATATTGCAGAATTAACAGTTGCAGAATTGAAAGTCCGATCCTAATTTCGTAAAGGAAATCTAATTACTTTTGCAGTAATGAAAGTCTAGATCTAATGTGGAAATAAAAACTATCAAAATTCTGTAACAAAAGGTTGTCAATCTTCTGTTCAGATTTTGACAGCAAAACATAAAAATGCAGGAAATTGCTAAAAAATAGTAAATTCTAGAAATAACAACCTGAAAATAAAGTGGAAACTTTTTTGAAAGTAAGATTGCAACTAAAATCTTTAAGCACAAGATTAAACTTAGCATAAATAAACTAATACTGCAAATATTGTCAACTATTTACAATCAATTTGACATAACAAGTTCTACAACTCATTCTGCTGCAGCAAAATCAGAATAAAAACTTGCTTTGTTAGTCCTCCTCCTAGGTCTGGAAGTGGCCAGCCTCTTTGTCCAGAAGAAGGTGTAAGTCTCTCTCTTTTTCTAAATCTTAATCACACTCATTTACAAGTAGTTTGAAATAGAACTGGTGCACTTTATTGATCAAAAGACATGATTACAAGAATTTTGCTATAAAAACTGTTACATGATTGTAACAGTTAATTTCTAGTTATACTCTGTATTTTCTGCTAGCTTCCTTACTCTATTTTCTACTTTCTCCTACTTACTACTAATCTCAACCTGAATGGGAGCAATATTTATAGCTATCCTCTGATCTGATTACAAACAAAGAATATCTCAAAAGATCTAATCCTACAATGCTGCAACAAATTCTGGTTTTATCCTAGAAGAGGACTAAAACCTGATCTTTCCCTTAATGATGGATTTGGTCGGCAATGACGACAAATACAGATGGAGGATATTTCTCTTTACTTTTTCCAACCTTTATTTCCATTTTTTTGGCTTCAAAAATCGGTCAAAAGGTCAAAAACACATTATGTTCTTCATTTTGAAGATAAGTGGCTTCATTCCGAAGACAATGCAGTTTCATTCCGAAGATCCGCTCATTTCGAAGATACTACATTCTCATTCCGAAGATCGCTCATTCTAAAGATACTGTATGTTTCATTCCAAATATCCGCTCATTTCGAAGACGCTGCATTCTTCATTCCGAAGATCCGTTCATTTCGAAGATGCTATGTTTCTTCATTCCAAAGATATCTGTTCATTCCGAAGATACTTCGAAATGAACAAATGTATGCTTTTCCATTGATTTCTTCTGCATCTCTTAGGTGGGTTATCTCCTAAGATCAAATTCTAATGGTCTTCATCCCTTTCCTCATGTGAATTCCATGCCTTACTTTTTATGGACAGCTGGCTGGAATTTACATGGGAAAGACCAATTTTTGTTGCACAGAGAATAGCTTGCTTGCACTCGTTGCGCATTTAGGTGAAGTAAATGCTTGAAACAAATCAAAATATGATTAGTGAAATGCTGCTATTATTCTAAGCATATCCCATTGTAGCAAATCATAGCAAAAAGAACACAAAACTATGCAAAAAGCTGTAAAATCAAAATATAATATTTCAAATACATTGATCATGCAAAATGGTTAATATACAACATATTAAATCAACTTAAATAACATATCAGATAAAACATAAGATTTTATAGGCATTTTTAGTGTACAAAACATGTTATGATTGAGGCATTTCCAGGCCTCATCACTAAGTATGGAGAGAACCTTGTCTAATAGCTAGTCCTTTAGCTTTATTTTTAGTAGCCCTTCCAAGACACTCTAGCTCCCAATGCAGGATCTTCCCCTTGAAATATCTTCTAAAAAAACCAATGCCTACAACCCCTGGGTTATCCCTAACTACACCATCAAAATTAATCTTTTTCCAACATTGGGGAGGGGGTTGCCATGGTCTCAACCTTTATGGCTTGGGAGTTCCCTCATTCACTAGAGTTTTTTTATCCCTAAAGTGAGCTCTGTAAATTTTAGAAATTTGGTAACAATCATATGCCAAACTAAATCCATTGGACTGAACTCCTCTATAAAAGTTTTGAAATTTCTTTCCATCCAAATGTACCACGAGATGAAACTAGAGCCTAAGGACCAGCGTAGATGAATGGCAGTATTCTTGAAATTTCTATGTTTCCAAATCTCCTAGATATTAGAGAGAGTCACCTAAAAGTTTAGGTGAACCTTAAAGAGGTCTAACCACCTTTTCTGCAACTCTTTTGCAAATGCCCATTGGAAAAGTAGATGATAAATTATCTCCTTCTGGGAGTTACAGATGGTGTAGTTGGAAGGGCCATAAAAACCTCTCTTCATAAGGTTATCATAGGTGACATAGGTCCTATGCATCACTTTGCAAGCACAATAAATAATTTTAGGCCAACCCTTAACAAGTCAAACTATATCCCATGGGGCATCTTGTAGGATAAATGGAGGGGGGAGAAAAGTATTATAACCATCACAAATAGTGAATATGCCTAGAGTTACCAAGGTCCAAGTGATCCTATCATCTTCCTCTTTTCCTATAAGGTACGTTTTCTTGAGGATCTCATCTATAAGAAGCCTTTGATGAAGAGGGATAGGAATAGGCCATTCTTCTAACCTCTTCCACTAAAAGAAAGAGAAATCTTCAATTTACCTGGAAGTAATGTGTGAAGTTATCTTATTATATCCTCTACTCTCAAGGCCTTGTTGCAAGGGTTGCAACTTTGGAAATACATATATTAAAGAGGGATGCTGTCCCAAGAATCACTCCAAAAGTTAGATTAGTCTCCTATACCTACTTTCGATAAAAGTCTAGATTTTACCAATTGTTCACTAGTTTTTAAGACCTTCCAAATAATAGAGTCAAGCCCCCTTAGAGGAATGTGATTAGCTTTTTGATGAGAGATAGAACCCAAATACTTACTAGTAATGATTCTACTAAACAAAACCTATTCATCTCCAATAAAACTTTTTAACAAAAACTTAATTATTTAAAACTACTTTAAGAAAACTAAAAAAACCCCACGAGCTAGTGGTTAACAAGTTGTTAACCATTCATGTTTTATTATTATTTATTTGATTTTTGAGTGGTTTTTATTTTTCCTTTTAGACGAACTTGTAATAAAGCTTTGCTTCGTTCAAGGTGAATAATAATTATTTCAAGGGAATATCGTCTTTACTTAGAACTTAAGTGTATTATAAACATTTAGTAAAATTCACAACAAAGCAAAAGCTTTGCATAAAATGAGGGTAGGTATTTTTATTTCGTAGTTGTTTGTATATATATCCGCACTCTCATCCATTATCCACTTCTATATTGTCCTTTCGTTCCTCGGGTGGGTATTTGTTAATTGCATTTCCGACATCGACTTTACTTGGAAACTAAAATAACAAACTCGCTAACAAGAACAAGAGCCGTTGGAATGTGGATGATGCAAAATGAACTAACAAACTGAAATGTTTCGAGATGAACTGTTCTAAAGAGAGGATGAGAAATGTGAATATTCCCAAGATTGACCCTAAATTAGGTCATGGAAAAGACAAGAAGAGGAGATAGTTCAAAACGAAATGGGTGTGAAGAGATATTAGAATGGAGACAGTATATTATAGCTGAACTGTTCTAAAGAGAGGATGAGAAGTGTGAATATCCCAAGACGGACTGTAAATTAGGTCATGGAAAAGACATGAAGAGGAGATAGTTTGTGAATATCCCAAGACGGACTGTAAATTAGGTCATGGAAAAGACATGAAGAGGAGATAGTTCAAAACGCAATGGGTGTGAAGACATATTAGAATGGAGACTTTCATTCACGTATAAAAATAGTATGTTATAGTATTAACAAAAGTAAAAGTATTACTTATAGATGAGTTAAAGAAGGTAGAGTTATAGATGAGTAAAGACGGTAGGGGGCAATTTTTTAAGAAAAGTTTCTGGTTGAAATTTCCACTACAAATTAGGTGCCCAAAATCTTATTAACAAGATTGGTGTAGTTTGGCCAACCTTAATTCCCAGATAATTTTATGATTTTGAAGGTGATTTTCAGGGTGTAGGACAGACCAACACTACACTGTCCTCAAAAAATTGTATTCACATATTTTGATACCATACAAAGAAAATTATATTATTTATGAAGGTTATATATAGATATAATAGTAGAGATGTACTATGGTCAAACTAAAATTAAAATATATAATTTATTTATGTTTTATCGTTCCATGGTAAAGATGTTATTGGAAAATGTATTGAAAAATGCTTCGAAAACTGATTCCTTCCCCTTTTGGAAAAATAGAATTTCTATTGAACTCTTTTATGAAAAAAAGATTTAAGAATCTTTAAGCAGGAACGGATGGTCTAATAATCTGTGAATTTTTCCACTATGTATAGCTTTTGAGCTCTGTTTGAATGCAGTGAATTGTGTGTAAGTCATAATAAACGATTTATTAATTAATTGAACTCTACCTTTTGAATGAATGGATGAATTTATGTTAATACGGTATTATATTTTTTAATTTTTCAACATTAGTAAATTAGTATTATATTTTAATAAATTATTAATATTAAAATTATAAAAATGTTTTTATTAGTTTAGTATTAATTTTTTTTTTATAAAGGAAAAAATCCAACATTATCAATTGGATTTTGGATACCCAATTTAACTTTTTGGTAGGGGGAGATTTGAACATGAGACCTCCATTGGAGGATTGCCCTCTCCTCTCCAACTCACCTACAACACCTGGATATTAGTTTAGTATTTTAAAATAATTAAATTTCTTTTATTTTTAATAAAAATAAATTAACTATAATTTAAAATAAACATATATTTTTTTTATAAAATAATAAATATTGATAAATTTTTAGTTTTAAGAAAAGATTAGTTAATTCAGATTTTTCAAAAATATAAAAATAAAATATATTTTTATTTATGTTTTTTATTTTTTTTACAAATTTTCATTTATTAAACGAATAATAAAACAATAAAAATGTTTTAAAATTATAAAATGTAAGATATTAATTATATATATTAATATTTTATATAAAATTAAAAGTTAACTTTTAAACTATAATAAATAATATTTAAATATTTTATAATATTTAATTTAATAATAATAAATTAAATTAATATATATTTTTAAAGTAAAATAAAATAATTTTAAAAAATTTATATTATAATATAAAAAGTGTTGGAAATGAAACATTACACCAAATATTTCAATATATCCTTTGCGTGAAATAAGAACACTTCAAAAAAAAATTATTACTAATCATCTTCAACGAATATTCATGTTCGAACAAATTTAGATATATAAATAACACGAGAACAACATAAAAACATTTATAATTTAGATATATAAATAACACGAGAACAACATAAAAACATTTATAAATTATAGTGTTGTATTATAAGGGAGTTAACTATTAATTTAGTTTTGTAATATTTAGCATGGCAATATGAATATATGTCTCTAATATATCTGTAGATCTATTATTATAGAAGAACGAGATCTCCTTAATTGAATGCCAGTTTGATTTGTGAACTTTTTGATGAGTTGCCCTCCCACCAATTCCTTGTGAGTTACTGGTATGGGCCTTGTCAGACTTTCTGTATCTCTGGAGTTCTCGTGACACGTTTCTGGTGACCGCGTTCCTTGAAAGGTTGACGAGGCCGTACTGTATTGCTATTGCTCCATTTACAGAATTATTTGACATCCGTCTTTTACCAACCTCCGTTTCTTAATGGACCAAGCTGTGTATGAAACTCAAGCTGAATAACTTACAATTCTGGACCTACAATCGTTCAATGTGCCTCACGAATTTTCTAAAGCTCTCTCGATAAAGAGTAGGTCCCAATATGAAAAATCTGAAATTTGGAAAGGCCAGGATCAACCCAGAATTTCTTCGTGGCACACGAAGAAGTCTCTTTTGAGACAAATGTCTATTGAATGAAGTCTCTCTTCTGAAGATGTTCATTTACCTTTTTTGTTGTATTTTTGTACGGTCGATGAAACCTTTCAATTTAGTTTGTTTTCTCAATATTTAGGTAACTAAAACAATGGTTGAAAATTTGAAGCCAGAACGTCCGTCGGTTAGGGTCCGCATTCGACTAACGACGGAGCTTCAGATTCTTCGTCCCTGGGATCTAACTCTTTCTTTTGACATGGTCATCCTGATTGGCTTCACATGGTTTGAAATGTTCCTAGAGAACACATTGGCGTCCACTCTCTTTTCTAGTGATATCTCGTTATCCCTTGTGGCCCCCAGCCTTTCCGTAATATGTGAAATGCATTTTGTGCTCAATAATGTAAATATCCCGTCGATGTGCTGACCATAGAGTTCCAGTTTGGCCGCAGTGAGCCCAAATTGGTTTTCATATATTACAGTCTCTTCCCTGATTAGGAAAGATTTAAGCGAAACAGAGCATAAACCTGCTTCTCTAGTGATCAAGGTGCTCAAAAATGGAAAAAAGGTTCCCTCTTATATCTTCTATCTTATCTTCACACCTTCTATCTTATCCTCACACGAGAAGCAATGATAGTCCCAGCAAGTTTGTAATCCTGCATCCCAAATGTCTCTAGAAGATTCAAGGCATATTTGGATAACAAAAAGTGATCCCATAGGGTGACAAATAAAGTTGAATTCCAAAGAAATTAAGTAAGAGTACTAAATTTATTATCTCAAAAGTGTTATAAAGCTGCAACTTTGTTTCCTAAGTATGTTAAACATTTCATGATGGTAATATTATAAGCATACAGCACAATCATTAAATTTTTATTATCCTAATACATGATATAAACATTTTGATCTACCAAACAATACTTATAACCACAATTTAAAGAATAAATTGATTTTCTCATAATCCTATATATATCCATGCAAAGACCTCTTCAATAAATGTATCAAATAAGTAACACCATCAATCTCAAAACCATAAAACTATCACATATAGATCTTCTCCTGAATATCACCATAAATAAATAAACTCTTCACATTCATCCAATGCACCTCTATTTTTTATCAAAAAATAATAATCCAAATAGTGTCCATCATGGAAACTAAAGAAAAGTTATTTAAGTGATAAAATATCTCCTTCTAAGAGAAAACTTTAATAACATGGATGGCTTGATACTTTTCAATTTGAGCATTTGAAATATACTTGGTATTATCTACCTATTTGTATCCAATAGTGTTCATCCATTTTTAGAGGATAAATAAGCTTCCATGTTAGATAATTCATCAAGGACTCACAGTCAACAAACATAGCATCCTCCCACTTTGGATACCCCATGGATTGGAAATAGGTGAGGGGTATAAATAATTATCAAACTTAAATATTAAGAATTGAGAGGACTCTTTTCAATGGAGTTTCTAAGAAAAATAGACTAAGCTTCCATGGGAAGGTATAGATCCATTTGTACAACATGCACATTTTCAAATATTGAAGCGCATGTTATGAAGAATATCATAAAAAAATTATACTAAAATATTCAATGAAAACTCACCATTAACCTCATCATCAATATTTGTCAAAAAGGTGTACAAGGATCAAGCTTAGATACTATAGAATTCAAAATTATAGGTGATAGAGAAGAATCCATGAAAGGAGGAATCAAACCAAAGGGTACAACTAAAGATATTAAACAACTAAAATAGTGGTAATATGAAGTTGTAATATAGCAACACAAATTTTAAGAGAACTTTAAGCAAATCACTTTTTAATGAAAAAAATAAGATTACCAAAAGTGGTATCTCAACGTACCTCATTCGAGTTCATGTCTCTTCTAATGATGATATATGAATTGTTATGATTATATAACCATTAGCCTTAGAGATGTTAAATTATTACATAAAAGTTACAATGATGACACTCCACTTTCGCTTTCTTATATTTTTTAATGAATATGGTTCCACATGTGGTTCCAAATATTTGGAAGTGAGAAGTATTAGGATTATTATTAATCCCTTAAGATGATTAACACTCTAGATGGCTAGAGTGCAAGTTCAGTTAATAATATGTTGCACAAATCACTAGATAGCCCTAGATATAGGGTGTGATTTGCTTAGCATAAAACATACATCTACCCAAAACTATAATTATTATGTTTTTTCACTTACTAATTGTATTTTGATCTAGACTTTAGTGAAATATCATCTTTAAAAAATACCATGTATTATTAAAATATCATCAAATCCTTGACTTACTTTCTCACTTTCTCCATGTGCCCTCAACTACTTGTTCTTTCTCTTGAACTAAACCTACAGAAGGGCCTTGAAGACATTGAAAATAAATGATCATACCTAAAAATATCATAAATGAAGGTAATAAAGTATTTATTCCTAAAATAACATGGCTTCCCCATGGATCTTTAAATATCACAATGAATGAGGTAATATATTTATGTAGAATAGCTATAGCCCCTTTTGGAAAAGAATTTTAATGATTCTTCTTCAAAGTACAACCCTTATGAACATCATTAGGAGAAGAGATAGGAGGAATATAAATAGTCAATTGATATCAACTTTTATATGCCAAGTAATAATAGCCAAGGTGCCTAAATTTGTGATAACATCACACATTAATGTCATGATCTATTCCACTATAGACACAAGTATTACCTTTTATAAGGAAACAAAATACGTAATATTATCATAATATTTACATATTTTGAGTGACTCAAATTCATATTCTCATACAAATCTTAGAGCTATTATAAATACACTTAACTAGACATTGATTTAGCCAAACTAAAAAACTTCTTATTTGTATGAGTGATATAATAAGTAGACCAAAATGAGATCCCACATTAGGAATATAAAGAACTTCATTTCTAAAGATAAAATAACTATTACATCAATTCATGTAGCCACCCATAAAAAGGAATCAACTCCAATGACAATATAAACTTTTAAATATTACGAGTTTCCAATATATGGCAACATAGTCATGTGCAAAGTCCCCCATGACTCTATAATCCACTTTTTAGAAAACTTGATGTCTAATATGTTGAATGAATAATATTATATGCATGTTGGGTCTCGCAAACATGATCATCCTCACACTATGCAAATAGGAGAGTGATAACAGTAGTAATAGCTCCCTTTTGGTCACATATTCAATCTTCTTAATCTATAATCCATAAACTCTATCATGTATCTTTACTTTTTATGAAAATTAGAAATAGAATTTTTGAAGGGCTTCTTAGTTTTTTCTCTCCTTACATTGTATTTTTGCTAACTTATATTATAAAAAATTCCTTTTCATTAACATAAATATCAAGAAAAAAACTCTTATATCTATATCATCAGGGTTATGTGTAGCATTATTTATTGCTAAATTTGCTACAATTAGGATTTACAAAATTTGTAATTAGCTAATATTTGGTACCCTTGACGAGGTCCCATTACCCAAAATTTTATAGGTGTATATTTTTCTTTGGGTCGATTCACCCCAGTTTTATAATAATTTGATCATTTTAAGTTTAAATTACCAACATTGCCCCTAATAATAGTGAGTCTTCTACATGTGTTTGGAAACTATTTTCCTGCATTTTAAAACTGATTTGCCAAATTTTAATAAAAACATTTTGGGGCCTACCCCTTACGCATAACCCTATCTATCATCAAGCATGATGGTGTAAAAAGGTACTTGAAAATATATTCAAGAAGACAAATATACATTGGAAGGTACTCTTAAAGCATCAAAATTATAATGGAATAATCTCATATTTTAGAAATATTATTGAAGGTAATATTGAGAATATTAATAGTCTTGTTTGTAGTACCACCTCCTTTGGCAATGGAAATATTCTCTTCAATTTTTTTGAACTAATTGGTGAAGAACACAAGCTTATACTGAGAGGGGGGGTGAACAGTATAAGACCTATTTTTTTTTTTTCCTTTATATTACAAAAATGTAAAGCAATATACCCAAAGCAATATCAAATCAATGCACAAAATCATCCACAAAGTGACAACAATTTTAACGTGGTTCACCCAGAATTGCTAGGCTACGTCCACGGATAAAATATTTCACTAAATTTTATCAATCCAAATTCTGGGAATACCTTTCCCGATTACAATGTTTATGGGCACCAACCCAAAGGAGACACCAATCCCCTAATCTCGAGTTCGTAGGCACCAACCCACAAGAGACACCAATCCCATAGCTCTGCTCTAGATGGTGATCCTCTAGAAGACCTCCGCCTCCGCTACCCTTAGAAAATGGAACTCTATCCATAGAAGACACCTGTCCTACCTGATCTTGCTAGAGACCTCTGTCCTCAACTCTATCACCTCCAAAATTGGTCCTCGAATTTGCACTAAACATAGTCCTTTGATTTAGCACAAATTTCCTCATTCTCTTTCTCTGATCTGCACCAAACATAGTCCTTCAGTCTAGCACAAATTTCCTCGTCCTATTTCTCTGATCTGCACCAAACACAGTCCTTCGGTCTGGCACAAATGTCCTCAAAACTACACCAATATCTATCCTCAACTGGTCCTCAAATCTGGTTCATAGAAGTTGTTCACAAGCTTCCACTAAAGCTTGCTTGATCTTCACCCAAGTCTTCACCAAGACTTGTCTCAGATCTGCTTTGCAAGTTATCACTAGAAGCTTCCCAAACTAGTCCATAAGCTCAATAAAAGCTTACTCAAATCTGTCCAACAATCCTTCTCAATGATTTATCCAAAACCATCAAGGCTTGCGCACTATCTCCGAACGTCACAAAAATGATGCACCCAATAGCTTTGCACTTTTTTGCTCTCTATGCACTCTGCTTCGCACTTAGCTTGATTCGACACGACTCGCTCTCTGCACACCGTGGACTTAACTTGTGTACTATCTTCAAACTTCACACTTCAACAACACATACAATCACTTTCCAAATCTCCAAACAACCTTCCTTTTATACTAACACTTTCAAGATCAAAACCTTGATCTTAGTCGGCTACACAACCCTAAACTACGTCGGCTGCAAACCCTAATCTTTGTCGACCCAAATTTGTCAGCCTCACTGCCTCTGCAACTCTTCTGTAGCTTCTACCACAAAACTACAACATGTCGCTATATCATGACACATTTGCAACCGTACACTTCCTTTTGGCTTTTGTCGTGATATCGCGACACAACTACCTTTGTCGACCTCCTTTCTACTTTTGTCATGAAATCATGACACTTCTATCTTCATAGCCTTCCTCTCTACTTTTGTCATGAAATCGTGACACTTATCCTATAGAAGGCCTACATTCTATTTCTGTCATGAAATCGTGACACTTTCTCCAACCGAACGCTGCCATCTCAATCTGTCACAAAATCACAACACTTTCTCTTCCTTGCACTCTTGTCTACTTGCACTAGCGAAAATAGAACATGTCATGAAATCACGACTCTTTCGTTGCCTTGTGATTTTCTCTGCCTTACACCCATGAAAACGGAACATGTCACAAAATTGTGACGCTTTCGCCCTTGAGCTCTTCCTCCTTGAATTTGTCACGAAATCATGACACTTCTAGCTTTCGTATGTTTTCTTTGCAGCCTATCGTGAAATCATGACGCTTTCAGCTTTCGTACGACTTCTCTGCAACCTGTCATGAAATCATGACGATTCTCATTTCAGACTCTTCCCTTTGTTGCATGTCACGAAATCATGACAGTTCTTACTTGGAACATTTTCATCTATAGCATGTCGCAAAATCGTGACACTTTATCTTGCTTTCACTTTGTATTCTGACTTGTTGCGAAATCACGACACTTTTTCTCCTTAGCACTTTTCTTTTCTTTGGGTCTCGAAAACCCGACATGTCACGATATCGTGACACTTTTTATCCCGAACTCTCTCTCCTGCATTATGTCATGAAATCGTGACATTTTTTCTTTCGGAATCTCTCTCCTGCAACATGTCGTGAAATCGTGACACTTTTTCGTCCGTTCAACCTTGCAATATGTCGCAAAATCATGACATTTCTGACTCCGAATATTCTCTCTCCTCTTTGAGTCGCGAAACTATGACATGTGATATCATGACACTTTTCTAAAAAGCTTTCTCTCGCTTGCTTAAGTTGCAAAGAGGTGACATGTCGCGATATCGTGACACTTTTCTAAAAATCTTTCTCTCTCCTGCTTAAGTCGCAAAAATGCGACATGTTGCGATATCGTGACATTTTTCCAACTTACTTTCTTTCGAACCTGTCATGCCGAACCTTCATCAAAACAAATTATTTTACATCAAATCAAAATCCTTCAAAAACTTCTTGACATCAATGACAACTTATACACTTGAGAAAAAGCAATGTACCCAAGGTACCCAAAATTGCCAACAATCTCCCCCTTTGTCATTGATGGCAAACCTTTACTAAAAAAACGTCTCAAGAGCCAAAAATGAAACCAACTGTGCTAAAAACTGAGAAACTGTGCCCACAACTAAGAATATTCCTTTGAAGTTTTGCTCCCCCTGACTTGAAGCTTTCCTCTTCACTTGAATCTCTCCTCCATAGTCATATCTCTCCCCCTTTGTCATCAATGGCAAAGGGCAACCTTTGGGACTCGAGACTAAGAATTAGCCTCTTAGCTTAGTCCCTCCCCCACCTCTTGATGAGGTAATTAATTTTTGGGTGGGAGTAAAACTCCCATTAGGCATTGATCATCATTAGTGTCTATAGTTTCCTTTTCGGGCCTTCTCTTGAACTCTTTGCCCGTATTCCTGTTCCTGTCACTGTTCCTGTTCCTGTTATCATTCCTATTTTTATCCATGCCTTGATCCTTGGACCTGTTCATACCACTGTTCCTATTCCTGTACCTTGGAATTTTAGCTCTACACTGTCTAGTTGTGTGACCTTCATTGTTGCACTTATAACAAGTAACAATGTTATTTCTTTTAGGCATACCTATTCTTTGAATTTGCCTGTTCTGACTAAACCTGTTCTAGCTGAACCTGTTTTGATCAAACCTGTTCCTGTAATTAACCTTGCAAAAGACTGCCTTGTGCCCAAACTATTGACAAGAGTAGCAATACCCTTGAAAGAAATTAGTGCTTCTGAAATTGTCATTTACCTTCTTCACTTGAGCCATGTAATGTGTAGCCATGTCACCAAACCTGTGACACGCAAAACATCTGCCATGAAATTTTTATTTATTCGACCTCTTGGGTCCTGAAAACTTCTTAATTCTCATTTTGAATTTTGTTTTCTATTTCTGCGCATCTATCATTCAAGGACTCATGATCTGAAATACTTTCCTCATCAGAACTCTCTCCATTTTGGAGTCTCTTACTAGACTCTCCAGCTTGTTCCTTAACAAAACCAAGGCCTATTTTATCCTTTGTCTTTCTTTGACCTTTGATGAGTGACTTAACCTTTTTGGAGCTATATTGAAACCTGTAAATATTATCCTTGTACTCTTTAGTTTCCTCTTTCAAAGAAGCCATTTTTTGTTCTAACTCACTATACTCAAGAACCTTAGACTCTAACTCATCCTTGAGTTCTTGTATCTTAGCCATAGAGAAGTCAAGACTTTCTATAAGATCATATCTCTCCATACAACATTCATCTAACTTATCCTTGAGTCTAGCATTCTTCTTTCTTTCCTTTTTCAAAACACTAAGAGCATTAGTAAGTTCACTTTCAAGATCCTTTATTTGTTTACTTTCTGAATCATCAAAGTCTTTTTCAGATTTCTTATCACTAGAGGTGCTACCTTTTTCAAAAACCATACAAGCATCTTCCTTATAGTTTTCTGAAGCATCTTCATACATACTAGAAACCAGATCATTATTTGTGCAATTATCCTCAAGGTGACAAAAATTTCCACATCTAAGACATTTCATGATAATGAATCTATGTTTTGGTTCTTCCTCTTTTTATGATATGAACAACATCTCATTTTCATTATCACTTGAAGAACTTTCACTATCACTACTAGAACACTTACTTGCTTTGTCTAGGTAGAAACTCTTCTTATGCTTGTGAGAATACCTCTTTCCTTGATTGTTGTGCTCATCTCTATTTTTCCTATGATGCTTGTGCTTTTCAAAATCCTTGCTCTTAGAATCTTGTTTATCTTCATCACTTTCATCCTTGGGAATAGTACAGTCTGTAGCATAATGACCAAACTTTCCACAATTGAAACATCTTATATTTTTCATGCTTTTGTGCTTTCTAGAGAACTTGCCTTTCTTGCTGTAATACGTCTCTTCATCACTAGAGGACTCATCACTCTCTTGAAGCTGTTTACCCTTGGATTTCTTGGTAGCCTTGAAAGCTGCCTCTTTCTTGACATCAACCTTCACTTGAGTTCTCAACTCAAATGCTGCAAGTATACTATGGAGCTCATACTTTTTCAACTTATCCAAATCTTTAGCTTCCTCAATAGTAGAAATATTTTCACTAAATCTATTAGGAAGAGATCTTAAAATCTTATCACAAACATCATTTTCAGCAAGCTCAAGACCTAAGTCTTTCATGGAGTTAACAACCTCATCCATACGAAGCATGTAGTCACTAATATTTTCATCATCATTCATCTTGAGTTGTTCAAACATACCTTTGAAGTGTCTCAACTTGGCCTTTCTGACATTTGAATCACCTGTATGAACCACTTGCAGCTATTTCCACATTTCACTAGTTGTTTTGCAGTGAATTACTTTGGTGAGATCTACTTTCTGTAAGCCTTTCAGGATTGTGTTCATTGCTTTTGAATTGTTGTGATGTAGGAGTCTTTCTTCTTTAGTATTTGGACCATGTAAAGGAATAGTGTATTCATCTTCAATTAATTCCCATACTTCATTACCAAGTGCCATTAGATGAACCTTCATCCTTGCACTCCAAAGACCAAAATATGACCCATCAAGAATAGGTGTTGCATTGCCACATGAATAATCCATTGTGTTCTTTATTAGCTTTTTCTTCAAGCTGTTAAACATTTCGAAGGCACCCGCTCTGATACCAATTGAAGAACACAATATTATATTGAGAGGGGGGTGAACAGTATAAGACCTCTTTTTATTTTTTCCTTTATATTACAAAATTGTAAAGCAATATACCCAAAGCAATATCAAAGCAATGCACAAAATCATCCACAAAGTGATAACAATTTTAACGTGGTTCACCCAAAATTATTGGGCTACATCCATGGATAAAATATTTCACTAAATTTTATCAATCCAAATTCTAGGAATACCTTTCTCGATTACAATTTTTATGGGCACCAAGCCAAAGGAGACACCAATCCCCTAATCCTAAATTTGTGGGCACTAACCCACAGGAGACACAAATCCCCTAGATCTACTATGGCTGGTGATCTTCTAGAAAACCTCTACCTTCGTTGCCCTTAGCAAATGGAACTCTATCCATAGAAGACACCTGTCCTCCCTGCTTTGGCTGGAGACCTCTGTCCTCAACTCTATCACCTCCAAAAATGGTCCTCGAATTTGCACTAAACACAGTCCTTCGGTTTAGCACAAATGTCCTTGTTCTCTTTCTCTAATCTGCACCAAACATAGTCCTTCGATCTGGCACAAATGTCCTTGTCCTCTTTTTTTGATTTGCACCAAACACAGTCCTTCGGTCTGGCACAAATGTCCTCGAAACTACACCAATCTCTGTCCTCAACTGGTCCTCAAATCTGGTTCACAGAAGTTGTTCACAAGCTTCCACTAAAGCTTGCTTGATCTTCACCCAAGTCTTCACCAAGACTTGTCTCAGATCTGCTTTGCAAGTTATCACTAGAACCTGCCCAAACTACTCCACAAGCTCAACCAAAGCTTGCTCAAATCTATCCAACAATCCCTCTCAATGATTTGTCCAAAACCATCAAGGCCTGCGCACTATCTCTAAACATCATAGGAATGATGAACCCAACAAATTTGTGCTTTTTTGCTCTTTGTGCACTCTGCTTCACACTTAGCTCGATTCAGCATGACTCGCTCTTTGTGCATCGTAGACTTAACTTGCACACTATCTTCGAACTTCGCACTTCAACAATGCATACGATCGCTTTCCAACTCTCCAAACAACCCTCCTTTTATACTAACACTTTCAAGATAAAAACCTTGATCTTAGTCGGTTGCACAACCCCAAAATACATCAACTACAAACCGTAATCTTCGTCAGCCCAAATTTAACTTTGTCGACCTCACTGCCTCTGCAACTCTTCTATAGCTACTACCATGAAACTACAACATGTCGCGATATTGCGACACCTTTGCAACCATACACTTCATTTTGGCTTTTGTTGTGATATCATGACACAACTGCCTTTGTCGACCTTCTTTCTGCTTTTGTCACAAAATCGTGACACTTCTTTCTTCATAGCCTTCCTCTCTGCTTTTGTCATGAAATCGCAACACTTCTCCTATAGAAGTCCTGCATTCTGTTTCTATCAAAAAATCATGACACTTTTCTCTAACTAAATGTTGCCATCTCAATCTGTCATGAAATCACAACACTTTATCTTCCTTGCACTCTTGTCTACTTGCACTAGCAAAAATAGAACATGTCACAAAATTGCGACACTTTTGCTGCCTTGTGATTTTCTCTGCCTTATGCCCGTGAAAATGGAACATGTCATGAAATCGTGATGCTTTCCCCTTTGACATCTTCCTCATTGAATTTGTCACAAAATCATGACACTTCTAGCTTCTGTACATTTTCTTTGTAGCCTGTCATGAAATCACGACGCTTTCAGCTTTCGTACGACTTCTCTGCAACCTGTCACAAAATCACGATGCTTCTCATTTCAGACTCTTCCCTTTGTTGCATGCTGCAAAATCGTGACAGTTCTTACTTGAAACATTTTCATCTGTAGCATGTCATGAAATCACGACACTTTATCTTGCTTCCACTTTGTCTTCTGACTTGTCACAAATTCGTGACACTTTTTCTCCTTAGAGCTTTTCTTTTCTTCGGGTCACGAAAACCCGACATGTCACGATATCATGAAAATTTTTCTCCCGGACTCTCTCTCCTGCATTATGTCATGAAATCATGACATTTTTTCTTTCGGACTCTCTCTCCTGCAACATGTCATGAAATCGCGACACTTTTTTGTCCGTTCAACCTTCCTTGCAATATGTCACAAAATCACGACATTTTTGACTCTGAACATCCTCTCCTCTTTGAGTCGTGAAACTGCAACATGTCGTGATATCGCGACACTTTTCTAAAAATATTTCTCTCACCTGCTTAAGTCACGAAAATGTGACATGTCGCGATATCGTGACACTTTTCTAAAAATCTTTCTCTCTCCTGCTTAAGTCGTGAAAATGCGACATGTCGCGATATCGCAACATTTTTCCAAATTACTTTCTTTCGAACCTGTCATGTCGAACCTTCATCAAAACAAATTATTTTACATCAAATCAAAATCCTTCAAACACTTCTTGACATCAATGACAACTTAAACACTTGAGCTAAAGCAATGTACCCAAGGTACCCAAAATTGCCAATAATTGGTGTACTCATCTATGACATAATAATTCTCCATGCAAAAGTAGTAAGGTCTATATCTAATGTGATAAAATATATAGAGTTAATATAAACACACATGATATTGACCTTCTTTAATGGCTTCATGGGATCTAATTTTTTATGTATTTGTTTATCATAGATCTTATCAACACTTCATTATTATAGTAAGAGAATATTCTCTTAAGTTCCACTAGGATAGACACTTGAGTTTTCACTCCTCCATGTGTTAAGAGAACTCCGAGTGGTGTCTTCATTAGGTATGATGAGTTGTTGTAATCCAATGACTCTCAATGATCAACTCTATTATTTATATAGAGTTGATCATTGAAATAAATCAATTAGTTCTACTCTTCTCTTCATCTCTTGTAATGCTTTGCATATCTATTGTGAAATTCTAACATGGTACCAGAGAAAGATAGATTTTTCTAGCATTCTCTCTTGAAGGTTCTACGATCTGGTTCATTTACATTGGAATTTTTTTTGGCTATATTCTTGAAATTATTTCAGTAGTCATTTTTCTTTTATCCATAAATTTTTTCAGCAAAATATTTATTATTGAATATATTTTATGTAATTTTTTAATATATTTGCTCTAATTCATCTTTGAGGGATTTCAAAATATTAAAAATATTTTCCTTTTCTTAAAAACAAGTTTACCCTGTTCTATGGGCTATTTTAGCCCATTTTGAAAGGAGGATTCTTATTTTTTTATTTTTCTTCCTCTCTTTGAATTATTCTTTTAGCACCTTTTTAATATTGGAAATCCTTTTACTTATAATAAAAGTAATAGTTCTTTTATTATGTAAAATTTTATTTTAAAATATTTAGTATGTTTAATAAGAAACATCCGTTTCATCTTAAAATGTGGTGTCTTTTCTCTATTATCATGGAAGATTTTGATCTTCGAATATTCGGGTAATCCTTACTTAGCACTCATGGCTTAATTTCATGGATCATTTTATTCCTGTTAGCTCTCCTAGTGCTTGCATTTTTTAGAGATCCTCTGTCCAGCTGCCCCTTGGCATTCAACACTTCTGGCACCTGCGATAGCTTGGATGATTTCTTCTAACTTACACGTTGGTGCTCGGATGATCCTAATAGAATCTCCAAATATTGATTTATTTTCTCCAACACTCTTTCAACCCGGTGCTTATAAAAAACTTTCCCTGTTTCTTTTTCTAAAGCAAAATATGCCTTTCAATTTCACTTATTTTACAACTGGAACTATTATAGATTTTGTTTTAAATATATAACAAGTTTTTTACATAATCGCATTTCTCATAATGTGGTATTGCAGGAATGTTCTCTGGTTATTTTTTATAATGCAGTCTTGCAAGAGCATTCTTTGCTTATTTACCGTAGTCTTGTAGGGGCGTTCACTATTTTTTCTCATAACATGGTATTGCAGGATATGTTTTTGCAAATCTTTGGTTATTTTTCCTAACGTGGTCTTGCAGGAGCATTCTCTGGTTATTTAGCGTGGTCTTGTAGGAGTGTTCACTATTTTTTCTCATAACATGGTATTTTAGGAGCGTTCACTAGTTTTTTCTTCATAATGTGGTCTTGCAAGAGCATTCACTTGTTTTTCATAATGTGGTCTTGCAGAATCATCCCTTCCTTTTACGTATTTATAGGATCAAGAAATGAAATATCAAGTTCACCTCCGCTTAGTGCCTGTGTTTCATCTACCCTCAAGGGTTTCTTCTCGGCACAAAGGATATTTGCACCTCCATTCGAACATCAAAGCTTATCTCCTTTCGGTTGCAGGTCGTCGAGTTCTCATAACCTCCATTTTGCATTTGATGGATTCTCTCCTTTCGATAATTGAAAGGTGCAGCCCCTTATTTCATTTCAAAATTATATTTTTTTTCAAGCCTTCAAAAGGAACGTCTATGTAGATTTTTGAAAATCGTTCTCTTCTCTCGCGACTTGTGTAGAATTTCTTTATTTTCCCTATATTTTATTTTAAATTAGGTTATTTTGTTTTCCTTAATTTTGAAGGACATCATTTGTCTCCAACATTTCATGAGACAAAATTGTAACCTTTTTCTTTTTTTTTTTTTTTTTTGGGGGGGGGTAAGTGCATATTTTTGCACTGTATTAGTCCATCACTTTAAAGGGAGGGGTGTGCTATCTTTTTTCAATATTATTCTATGATTTTACTTTATTTCAAGTAATTATAAGGTCAAAAACTTTATATTTCATAGTGAATATCACAAAATTTCATTTGTTTTATTTAAGGGGGGGCTTATATTTAAAAGTTACTCTCCTTTTTTGTCTATATTAATCAATGCTGAAATCTATTTTCTTTAAATATACTTTAATATTTCTTAGAAAAGATATTTAAAAATTTAATATTAATCTCATTCTTTGTAAGGCCCATATTTAAAAATAAAAAATAGCATATATATATATATATATATATATATATATATATATATATATATATATATATATATATATATATCATATTTGCTTTTTATAAACCTTTGTTATTTTCAAAGAAAGATCATTTCATTAATGATTTTTTAGAAGAAGTATATTTTAAATATAAACTTTTTAAATAAAAATTGTTAATTAAATTTGGTTTACATGTTTAAAAATAATATTTATTCTCAAAATATCTTTTGCCTACGTTCCATGTATTATTACCCTTAAAAAATTATAGTTTCCTTCACATAAGGGCAATTTTTGAGGCACTTGGTATAACGGTTTGGCAAAAAAATTTCATCATCCATTTCTTTGGTTATCTCTCTAACTTATAGTTTCCCTCTCGTAAGGGTGAGTATTGAGATACACCAATTAAACAGATTGATTCCCTGCATTCAAGCTAAAACCCTTCCAATTCTTCTCTCTACTTACAGTTTCCCTCAATTAAGGGCGGGTATAGTGAGGAATAAAAAGGATTTAGCAATCTCAAGCAAACAATATTAAAAAATACATTATACATATATTTTCCCTCTTGTTAGAGTGAGTATTTTGAGTCCTAAATATTGAAAAGCTTCATATCTTTCTTCCAATTGCATTAATCAATTAATTAAAGTTATAAGGGGGGTAATATTGGTAAAATATAACTTCAATATTTTTCCTGTGTTAAAATGATGAATTCAATTGAACCTATCACCCCTCATAACTTTCACACTTGGAAACCCAAAATTTTAAATCTTATCTCTCAAAAAGGTATTACTCATTTTTTAGAAGGAAAACAACCAGAATTTTATAAATAATATGAAATATTTGTTCATAAAGGAAAAATGCATGAAACTATGGGTATTATAAGCTTTAATGTTCATGAAATTTTGTGGTTTCAAAGTTTGTGGTTTCATATTATAGATTGTAAAACTCCTTATGAAATATGGGAGAAACTGAAGACTCTGTTTGGGAAAGTAGATCAGATGATATCAATGCAATTAGAATCCAAACTCACATATTTGTCTCCTAAATATTTTAGTAGTATTATTGACTTCCTCACTAAGTTCAAAGAAGTCCTCACTCAATACAAATTTAGTGGGAATACTAAGACTAAATAAGAATGCATTTATCTAATCCTTTATAAGCTAAACGGTGTTTTTTAAAATATTTGCTACCACCTTTATATCTACCAAATATGCTCTGGGTGCAACCTTTAAAATACCTTCTTTAGAAGAATTTTATGATAGATTAACTAGGGAAGAAACTAGGCTTGCTATATATGAAATCTCTTCTTCTTCTTCTTATTATTCTTCTTCTTCTTATAAAGCCTTAGTAGCCTCCACTTCTTCTAAACAAAAATTCAGGAAAAAGGAAAATACCCCCATAACCTATACTCACAACAAAAATAATGGTCACCTTGCTAACAAATGCTGAAAAATATTACAGCAACTAGAGGCAGTTGTAAAAGATAAAAATATAGAAAATAAAAATAAAATAGGAAAATCCCTTAATGTTCAAGGAAAAACCTCTAATTATTTCTCTAATTTCTAGGTCCTAGATTTTAGAGCTACTCATCACATGAATACTTCAGATAAGTCTTTTTATTCTATCTCCTATAGTTCTACTTGTAGCATAGAAGTAGGTGACTCTTCCTTTATCCCTATCAAAGTAAAAGGGGATATAACCATTTATGGTGGTTCTATTAACAATGTTCTCTATGTACAAAACATTTCCACTAATCTCCTCTTCGTTTACCAAATTTGTACTTATGGAAGGGGAAAACTATTCTCTTATCCCCAAAAATATTTGAGACGAGATTTTCAAGATTCCAAATCTCTTATAGCGAAAGGGAATATTGATGACAACTCTCATATTTTTCACTTCAAATGTTTTCAAAATCTAGAAGGAGCCTCCTATTTTGTGGCTCATAGTGATCTTGAAAGTAAAATATGGCATGAAAGGTTTGGTCATCTTAGTTAAAACTACCTAGAGGATTTTAGTACCCATGTTATGGTTATAGGATTATCCCAAGTCTCTTCTAGTGATGGATTTTTTCCTGGATGTACTCTTGGAAAGCAACATCAAGATCCTTTCCACCCAAGTAGTTCTCTAAAGGCCTCTTATCCTCTAGATTTAATCCATAGTGACTTAATGACATTTCCTGAACCATCTTTCAAAGGAGCAAAGTATGCTCTAACATTTATTGATGATTTCTCTAGAATATCCTATGTTTACTTCCTAAAATATAAGAATGATGTTCTATCCCACTTTAAAGTTCTTAAAGCCTTAGTTGAAAATCAGGCATCTTGCAAAATCAAGAATATTTGCACTGATAATGGGGGGGAATAATGCAGTAATGAGTTCTCTATTTTTTATCCAATCATGGCATCATTCATAAGCATTTTGTCTCTCATAATCCTCAACAAAATAGTATTACAGAAAGGAAAAATCGGACATTAAAAGAGATGGCTAATTGTATGTTCCGTTCAAAATATCTTCCAATTTTTTTTTGGGAAAACACTATTAATTGTGCAAATTATATTCAAAATCGTACACCTCATAAAGCTCTTGACCATTTAACTCCTAAAAAAACATGGACTGGCTTAAAACCAGATGTTTCCTACTTCAATATTTTTGGGTATACTACTTGTTGGAAATAAAGCTAGTAAAAAGACCAAAAAGGCGTAAAAAAAGTGTAAAAATTTATTTCAACTATAAGCTTTGGATCTTACCGCTTTTACCTCCTTGGACGGTAGTTGATCGGATAGGTAAGTTTAGCTTGGAATATAGCTGACTAGGCAGGATTGGACGATAAGGGCATCAAGGCGAACCAACTCAATTTCATTTTTCCCTTTCCTCCCTATTTCTTCTATTTCCCTAACTTCCCCATATTCCCTAAATTCGGTTAATACTACGAGTATATATTCCAGTGTAACTGAGGTTTTCGAAGGTTGAATATAATATTGATTATCTAATTTTTGCTCCTAACTTCTCTCAAATCACACTACTTGGGCTCACATATCAAAGAAGAAAAAGAAGGCTCTTAATAAGAAAAGTACAAAACTCATCCTTGTCGGTTACTGTGAAGAATTGAAAGCATACAGGCTTCGTTATCCCTCAACTCATGAGTTCTTATTTCATAGAAATGTCCAATTTGATGAAATATTCCCTCGAAAAGATCCTTAAAACCCCCCTTCATCCATTGAGGCTTCTCCTATAGTAGAACCTCAATATTATGAAGAGCCATCTCTTGAAGTTAACTTGGTTATTGATAATCAAGATGAGGAACCTGTAATTCCATATCAATGTATTTCAACTCTTTCAACTCCTTCCTCTATGCCAAAATGGGCCCACACCATTTTTAAAGAATCTACTCCTTACATACAAAATCTCCCTTCAACAATATCATCCAACCCCATATGCATTGGCCTTGTATGTTAGTCTATTTCCTTTGATCCTCAATCCTTTAAATAAGCCTCAGGTATTAAATGGAATGATACCATGGAAAATAAATTTTCTTCCTTGATCAAAAATGAGACTTGGGACTTAGTTCCCTTACCTAAAGGAAGGAAATTAGTTCATTGTAAATGGATCTTCAAAACAAAATATGGACCTAATGGAGAAATAGACAAACACAAGGCTCATCTAGTTGCCAAATATTTTTCTCAAATTGAAGGCATAGATTATGCAGAAACCTTTGCTCATGTTGCTAAAATGGATTCTGTAAGATTGGTTCTTGCTCTAGCTACATTCCAAATGTGGTCTGTCTATAAAATGGATGTCAAATGTGCTTTCTTACATGGAGATTTAAAGGAAGAAATATTCATGGAATAACCTTCTAGTTTTACTCAAAACTCCTCTCTGGTTTGTAGGCTTAAAAATTCTCTCTATGGCCTCAAACAAGCCCCTAGATTTTGGTATGAAAATATGGACTCCTTCCTTATTTTAGTAGGTTTTTCTCATTGTGAGTCTGATAACACAGTTTACATTTGGAGAAATTAAGGAAACATCACCATTATTTTTCTTTATGTTGATGATCTTATTTTCACTCATAGTAACCTAACTCACATTAAGACTATAAAAGACTCTCTAAAAAATTTAAAATGACTAATCTAGGAAAAGCTCATTACTTCCTTGGGATCGAAATAAGTCAAAAATATGAAGGTATATATTTGTGCCAATAAAATTACACTCTAGATCTTCTACAAAGATTCAAAATGACATATTGTAAACCTTCTCCTACCCCCTTTCAATATGGCATTAATCTTAGTACTTATTGCTCATTGCCTCTTTGTGATTCTACTCTATACCATCAAATTGTAGGAAGTTTTCTATACCTTACTCATACTCACCTAGATATATCATATATTTTTGGCCTCATATCCATATTCTCTAATCAGTCTCACTTCATTCATTTGCAGGCAACAAAATTAATCCTTCATTACTTGTAGGGCACTACTCATTTTGGGCTCTTCTACAAGGGAAAATCCATGGATATCATTGGCTACACAGATTCATATTGGGTAGGTTCAGTAGAAGATATATGTTCCACATTAGGCTATGTATTTTGCCTTGGTTCCTCACCAATATCTTGGTTATGCAAGAAACAACAAGTAGTAGACCTATCTTCTACAGAGGTAGAATACAGGGTAGTAGTTTTGGCTAGTCAAAAAGCTCTTTGGCTTCATCAAATTCTGAGAGAATTTGGTTTCACACATGAACATCCTATAACTCTTTGGTGTGACAATCAGAGCATAATTCATATTGCATGCAATCCAGTTGAACATCGGTGAACCAAGCACATTGAGATACAGATGCACTTCATAAGACAATATATTCAGAATGGGGACATACACTTGGAATATATTCCAAATGAGAAACAAATTATAGATATCTTCACCAAGTCATTTCCTTCTCCATGTTACCTTCAGTTGAGAGATAAGCTTAGAGTTATTTAGTTGCATTGAATTGATTTATGAGGACAATATTTGCCATATGAATACAAGCCTCTCTTATAATAGTTGGTTTTTCCCCACAAGGTTTTTTTCACAAACTATTTATTGTATATGAGTACCTAATCAGGCCAAAGTTTCTGGGACTCATCTTTCTTTCTTGTAATAAGAGGCCAATCTTCGCCATACGAAGACATGCCTCTAATTGTTGGTTTTTCCCCACAGGGGTTTTCTCACCAAAAATATTATGTAAATGAGTACCTAATCAGGCCAAGTTGTTGGGACTAATATTTATTTTTTGCATTAATAGGACAATCTTCGCCATACGAAGACATGCCTCTCATAGTTGTTTTTTCCCCATAGTTTTTTTTTTTCACCAACTACATTATGTAAATGAGTACCTAATCAGACCATATTTTCGGGACTCATCTTTCTTTCATGCATAAAGAGGACAATATTCGTCATACAAATACATGCATCTCTTCTTCTCGTAGATGGTTTTTCCTCACAAGTTTTTTTTTTTCACCAACTATCTATTGTATTAGGAGGACAATCTTCTCCATACGAAGACAAGCCTCTAACTTCATTTTGATTGATGCTTTTTTGCCATTGGGTTTTAAAATCTCTTCAAAATAAGTCTTTGTACATGAGTACCTCAATAGGCCTTATTGCCAAGACTCATTTGTATGATTCACCCCTAGTATAACTTAAGCGGGGGTGTTAGAATAAGAGAATATTCTCTTAATTTCCACTAGGATAGACACTTGAGTTTCCACTCCTCCATGTGTCAAGAGAACTCTCAGTGGTGTCTTCATCAGGTATGATGAGTTGTTGTAATCCAATGACTCTCAATGATCAACTTTGCTATTTATACAAAGTTGATCCTTGGAATAAATCAATCAGTTATACTCTTCTCTTCATCTCTTGTAATGCTTTCCATATCTATTGTGAAATCCTAACACTCATGCACTTTAAACACCTTATTCTATCTATAAGTGGGTTTAATCTTAGAATCATGTACCTCTTGTGTCTTTACTAAGGAATAAACAACTAATGTGCAATACCTCACACATAATAAAATAGAATTTAAAATATCTTTAAAAAAATGCACCATCCATTTTTACTAACTTCTATAGAATATTTATAGGAATATTTGTTTTCTTAATTTTAAATTTACAAAATATATAAGAGAAAGTGGACATTGTTGTTTTATTAAAAAATACTTAAAGGTAAATTAGTGAAATGTATTAAGTTGAGAACCCCAATAAAATTTTATATATAATCCATGAATGTTAATGATTCATCCATGTGTATTATGTTTTATTATATGCAACATTCTCCTGAAAAGCAATATATCAAGTCCTCTCTAACAATGCAATAAAAAATTTGTCAAATTTTTTTAATAAATTTTTCAAGAAATTTGGAGATCTTTACAATGGATAGAAATCTTCTTCAATATATTTTACACTTCAAAAATGGACCAAAATATCATAGTTGTATGTTTCAAGAATCATATAACCACATGCATAAAATCTCATTCAATCACAATACACTAATATTGCACAAAAAACTTTCTCCCAATAATCTATTTCACCTTATAACTCCTTAAATTCAAGCTAAACAAATATTAATCTCTCCAAATAATACAATCCTTCTTAACTTCAATAAACACAAATTCAAAAATAATATCTTAATGTGATACACGAAATTCTCTCCATGTTCACTATGATATAGGTACCAAATTCTCTCCATATTTTATATCAACAAAGTCTACTAATAAACACTATATTAATCATTACATAATGAATTAATATTTATTGCACTTAATCATTATCTCTCATTTGCTGATAAGTTTCATTCATTTTACTTTATTTTGCACATAGTCTACTTTTATTCTTCTACTCAACGGTTGCTTAAGTTTGATGATCTACCCTCATAACATACTTTTGAGGTTCTTTATTTGAGATAGGTTCTCTTTATTTGCTTATTATCAATACTGTATGTCAATCATTCCTTAATAAATCCTCTTCTACTCACTGCATGTCAATCGTTCTTGATGATATTGATGATATTGTTTAAATATTATTTTAAATTTAATTATCCCAATGGGATCAAGAAATGGATTTAATATGATACAAGTTTTTTTAATGCAAAAGAAATTTATTGATAGAACAAGAATCAAATTATAGTCATAGGTTTCTCACTTTTGTCAAACCCTAAAAGATGAATAAAACTTAGATTAACATCTACAAAAGTTTTTTAAAAAATTGAGTACCATATAAAGAGCAAAAAATTTTAGCCTGATCTCATTTATGCTTTACATTGATCCTAAATAACCTAACCGGTTTGATAGTCCTACTAAAACTACTAGTGTTATTCCCAAAAGGGCCAAAGAGTACTACTAGAGGCAATAAAAAACCAAACAAATAATTGTTCATCCTCCATCAATCCACAAGGCTCAGTGAACTTTGGACCTATCCTTATCCTTACCTAAGTGTTTGCTAGCCAAATTAAGAACCATTTGGTTCACCTCAAGCCATTAAAAAGTATCCCTATATTAATTAGAATTTAGCATGTATCCAAATAGAATATCCCTACCATGTTTAGCTAAAAATACAACCATTGCATTATTTTTCTATCAACATATATCGGGATGGCATCCTTGAAATACTTCCAAATAAACTTAATTTGGCTCACAATGTTTCTAATCCTCCAAGCATGTGGTCTAAAATTTCTAATAGCATCCAAAAGCCCCACCATAATTTGTGAGTGAGACTCAACTATGATATTTCTAACCCTATTCTCCCAAGTATTGGGAGAAGCTTATCTGATAGCTAGTCCTTTAGCTCCATAGTTAAGAGCCCTTCCAAGACGCTCTAGTTCCAAATGTAGATTTTTTCCCTTGAAATCTCTTTCAAGAAAACTAATACTTGCAACTTGTGGGTTATCTTTAGCTACTCCATAATAATCAATATTTTTCCAGCCATGGTGAGGGGGTTACTATGGTCCCAAATTTTGTGGCTTTGGAGTATCCTCATTCACCAAATTTTTTGTGTTCCTAATGTGAGCTATGATAGTTTCGTAAATATTGGTAATAATATTATGCCAAACCAACTCCATTGGATTGAACTCCTCTCTAAAAAATTTGGATTTTTTTTCCATCCACGTGTACCACCAGATAAAACTCGGGATGAGACACCAACCTATCTAAATGGAGGTATTCTTGAATTTTACATTTCCAAATCTCTGATATATTAGAAAGAGTCAAAAGAAAGTTTGGGTGAAACTTGAAGAGGTGTAACCACATTTTCCACAACACTCTTGCAAATGCACACTAGAAAAGCATATTATCAAGTATCTCCTCCTAATAATTATGCATGATGTAGTTGGAAGGGCCATAAAAACCTTTGTTCATAAGGTTATCATAGGTGAGATAGGTCCTATGCATCACTTCCCGAGCAAAGAAATTAATTTTAGGCCAACCTATAGCCACCCAAACTCTATCCCATGGAGTATCTTGCAGGATCAGTGGAGGAGGGAGCAAAGCATTATAACCATCACAAATAGTGAAGACACCTAGAGTAGCAAGGCCCCAGGTGATCCTATAATATTTATATTTCCTTGTAAGGCACCTTTCCTTGAGGATCTTATCAATAAAAAGCCTTTGATGAAGAGGCATAGTAATATGCCATTCTCCTAACCTCTTCCACTGAAAGAAAAAGAAATCTCCAATTTTCTTGGAAGTAATGTATGAAGTCGTATTTATCCATCCTCTACCCTCAAGGCTTTGTTGCAAGGGCTGCAACTCTGCAAACTCATAGATTAAAAGGGGTTGCGAGTCCTAGGAATCACTCCAAAGTTAGCTTTGTCTCGGGTACCTACTTTCCAAAAAATTCTAGATTTTACCAATTGTTTACCATCTTTCAAAAACTTCCAAATAATAGAGATAGGGCATCTTAGAGGAATGTGGTCAATTTCTTGATGAGAGATAGAACCCAAATACTTACTAGTGATGACTCTAGTGAAAAAAAGCCTATATCCATCTCCAATAAAACTTCCCAACAAAAACTTGATTATTTAAAACTGCTTTACTAAAATCAAAACCCCTCTAACCAATCGTTAACATTTTGTTAACCATTTAAATTTTATTATTATTTATTTAATTTTTTAGTGGTTTGAATTTTTCCTTTTAAACCAACTTGTAATAAAGTTTTGCTTCGTTTCAGGTGAATAATAAGTATTTTACTGGAATATCGTGTTTAGTTAGTATTTAAGTATATTATAAACGTTTAGTAAAATTCACAACAAAGCAAAAGCTTTTCATAAAATTAGGGTCGATACTTTTGTTTTGTATATCTATCCCCACTCTCATCCTGTAGACACCAAAATAGCACCAATCTGATTATGTGACTGCAAACACTGATCGCTTTGACAAACATAGCCCCCAGGGCAGCCATCAGAGGTTAAACAGTGGTCTTAACCACTTTCATAGCAATTTTGTAAGGTCAAGAAGCAATTTGGCACACTTGAACACTTTGCCCAGTATTCGTCTAACCCAGGGACAAATTCAAAATAGAATCCGTCCCACCCCAGGACGAATTCTAAGCTTAACGGGCAAAAAGGCAAAGGGTGCCAAGTGGCAGCCAAGAACAGTCAGTTAAGGACTCCTGCATTGCACGCGTGTGTAGGTGGACAGAGGGGTCGTTAGAAGACTGTTACAAAAGTCATTTATCAAAGCCCAAGTCAATGGAGGACTCCCCTCCCTCATGGGAAGACAAGACTGCCACATGGCACCTATGACCAACACATGGCATTTGTGCTTCCCTCCCAAAAGAGACCCCATGGGTCTATAAAAGGTGGGACTTTTCTCACCCAAAACAGACAGGTTGAAGGAGTTTTCAAGCAACAAAGTGCTACCGATTTGAAGACCCACTTGCATCCCTTTTGGTTCACCTTCCCACATCCACCAATCTCTTTTGCAAGGGAGGTTGTTGGGTGGCCTTTGGAAGCTCGAACCTGACCCAAATCCAACACATGGACACCTGAACCAACCAATTTGCTGACCCCCCAATCCTAAGAGGTTTTGGGCCCATCCCTGGTGGATTGGCTCCAAAATCAAGTGCCAACGGTGGGAGGCCCACTTGGGCACCCCCGCACCTCCCAAGTCCTATTTTAAGTTTTAGAGCATTTTAGATTATTTTTTAGATTGCATTTTGTGTTATTAGGTTTGATTAATCCATAGCTACAATTTTGTAACTTTTGGTCAGATTCTAGTATGTTTTGTGTTGCTTTGTCGTTTCGCTGACTTGCAGGTGTCAAGGTCAAATTCCCGAGGGTGGAGGCCAAATTGGGAGAATCCGACCATCTGGGTCATCCCAAAATGGCCCCAATTACATAACCCCCCTATTTGCAGGCGTTTTGCAGGTCTCGGGATCCGACATTGGAGCAACAGCAGGTCGGTTTCCTCAACACAGAAGAATTCATCCCACCCAGGGATGAATTGCAGTCAGAATTCATCCTTCCCAGGGACGAATTCCAGTTGAAGGTAGATTTTCCAGCTGTCTTAGTGGCAGTGGCCTTCTGGTAACTTTTCTTATCTTCTGTCAAGTTTTGAAGCCATTTGGACTCACTGTAATTACTGTTTTAGGCAAATGTTTACATGCATATTTTGTTAGTTTTAGAGAACAAACACTTTTCATTTGCGACAGATGCTACTGACATCTTGGTTGTTTCTTTATTCGCAGGAGAAGCAGCGGAGGTTAGGAACTCATCGACATCAGCGGCGGCATCGTCTTGGCCCGCCCATTGCAATCGTGGGCATGCAGAAGGAGGAAGACTAAATCGCACATTGTAACAAAAACAAATTTCACGCTCCTAGCCCCTAAAAGGGAGGAGACGTCTATGTAACCGAGGATAAGATATTTGAATAAAGAGGTCTATGATTTCTTTACATCTTTTCTCTCCTTTCCAAATTGTCTCTTTCCTTTGTTTTGGTGCATAAGGTTAAAGCGTTATATTTCGTCTTACATTACATAAATTAGTGTTTCCTTTTCCCGGAATCTCGTGCTTTCACATCCATTATCCACCTTTCGTTCCTCGGGTGGCTATATGTTTATTGCATTTTCGACATCGACTTTAGGAGGAAACGGAAATAACAAACTCGCTAAGAAGAACAAGAGCCGTTGGAATGTCGATGATGCAAAATGATACGAGAGGATGAGAAGTGTGAATATCCCAAGAGCCGTTGGAATGTCGATGATGCAAAATGAAACGAGAGAAGAGCCGCTAAAATGTCGATGATGCAAACTAATATGAAAGGATGATGCAAAATGATACGAAAGGAGAGCCGCTGAAATGTCGATGATGCAAAATGATACGAGAGGATGAGAATTGTGAATATCCCAAGATTGACCCTATAGTTCAAAACGCAATTGAAAAAATATTATTCATGTGAGTTGAAGAAAGTAGGTAATTTTTCAAGGAAAGTTTTTGGTTTGAATCTTCATTCTATCATATACACATTGGGTATAAAGTTGGTGCTGCCAAAATCCTGCCCAAAATTTAATTGATAATGATGGTGCGATCAAGATCCCGTAGATGCCCATCAGGTAATTTTGACGACGTAGAACACCTAAATGGTTTCTCAAACCAACTTTACCTTACAAAAAGTTTTTCACTAAATTAAAAAAAAAATGTATTCACATATTTTGATACCATACATAAAAACCAAGAAAAAATAATATATTTATGAATGTTATATAACATACATAGATATACTACTATAGATGGTAGTATGGTCAAACTAAATTAAAATATATAATTATTAATGTTTTATCATTCCATGGTAAAGGTGTTATTGTGAAATGTATTGAAAAATGTTTAAACGCATGGTCTAATATTGTGTGGAATTTTCCACTAGGTATAGCTTCTTAGGTCTGTTTGAATACAATGAATTGTGTAAGTAATAAGAAATGATTTCTAAATTCATTGAACTCTACATTTTCAATCGATGCGTGAATTTATGTTAACACGGATTTTTTTTAATAAAAATAAATTAATATCATATTTTAACAAATTTATTAATGTTAAAATTGTAAAGATATTTTTATTAATTTATATTTTAAAATAATTTATTTATATATTTTTTATAAAATAATAAATATTGATAATTTGTTTATTATAAAAAAATTAGTTAATTCAGTTTTTTTAAATATAAAAATAAAATATATTTTGAATTTATCGTTTTATTTTTTCACAATATTTCACTTATTAAATGAATAGTAAAACAATAAAAAAATATTAAAATTATAAAAAAAAAATATTATCATTAATAATGTTAATTATATATATTAATATTTTATATATAATTAAAAGTTAATTTTTAAACTAAAATTTAAATATTTTATAATGTTTAGTTTGATGACGATATGACTAATAAACTAAATCAATTTATATTTTTTAAGTTAAAAAAACTCACTTTTTGTTAATTTTTATATTATTATAATCTGAAAATTATTTGACCAATATATCCTTTACCTGAAATATAAACACTTTAAAAAAAAAGTTTATTAGTAGTCGTCTTCAAGGAATATTCCTTTATTCTAAGAAGCTCTCACAGCACAAAAACACAATATGTCATCTTAAATATGACATATACAAAACATAATTACTTCATGTTCAAACAAATTTAGATATTTAAATGACAGCATAATTAAAAAAAAAAACATTTATAAATTATAGTGCTGTATTATAAGGGAGTTAACTATTAATATAGTTTTGTAACGTTTAGCTAGGCAATATCAATGTATCTGTAATATACCTGTAAATCTATTCGAGATCTCCTTAATCGAATGCCAGTTTGATTTGTGAACTTTTTGGTGAGGTGCCCCCCACCAATTCTTTGCAGAGCGCGCAGAAGAGCAAGTGGCAAAACAAGGTGTGAGTTACTGGTATGGGCCTCGTCAGACTTTCTGTACATCTGGAGTTCTCGCAACACGTTGCTGGTGACCTCTTTCCTTGAAAGGTTGACGAGGCCGTACTGTATTGCTAATGGTCCATTTACAGAGTTATTAGACATCACGCGGAATAGAATGGCCGTACTGTATTGCTAATGGAAGTAAGAAGTTTAGGATTATTATTAATCTCTAAGAGATTGACACTCTAGAGGATTAGAGTCCAAGTCTAGTTCATAATATGTGTTGCACAAGTCACTAGATAGCCCTAGATATAGGGTGTGATTTGCTTAGTGTAAAACATACATACCTAAAAATATAATTATTATGTTTTTTCACTTAGTAATTGTATTTTAATCTAGGATTTAGAGAAATATTTTTTTTTTAAATGTTATGGGTTGTTAAAATATCATAAAAGACATGATTTATTTTTTCACTTCTTCTATTTGCCCTTAAGTGTTTGTTCTTTCCCTTGAACTAAAACTACAAAAGAGCCTTGAAGACCTTGAACTTCCTAAAAGATTCATGTTTTTAGCAATGGTATACACCAAACATATTTGAAAAGATCATAAATGAAGGTAATAAAGTATTTAATCCTAAAATAAGATGGCTTCCTCATGGGTCCCTAAATATCACTATGAATGAGGTAAAAGATTTGTCTAGCATATCTATAGTCCCTTTTGGAAAGGAATTCTGATGATGCTTCTCTAATGTACACCCCTTATGAACATCATTAGGAGAAGACATAGGAGAAAAATAGCCACTTAATATCAACTTTTATACATCAAGAAACCATAGCCAAGGTGTCTATGTTTGTGATACCATCACACATTAATGTCATTGATCTATGCCACCATAGGCAGAAGCCTCATCCTTTAAAGGGAAACAAAAAAAGTAATATTATCATGATATTTATACATTTTAAGTGACTCATAATCATATCCTCATACAAATCATAAACTCATTATCAATATGCTTAACCACACATTGATTTAGCTAAAATAAAAAAACTTTTTATTTGTATGATTGATATAATAAATAGACAAAAGATGAGATCCCACACTAGGAATATAAAGAAACTCATTTCTAAAGTTGGAATAACTATTACATCAATGCATGTAGTCACCCATAAAAAGGAATCAACTCCAATGAGAATACAAACTTTTGAATATTAGCTGTTATTGAGTAGACGACAACATAGTCATGTGCAAAGTTTTCCATTACTCTATAATCTACTCTATAGAAAATTTGATGTCTAATATGTTGAATAAATAATTACATATGCATATTATATCTAACCAACATGATCATCCTCACATTGATCAAAGAAGAGAGTAATAGTAGCAGTAGTAGCTCTCATTTGGCCACATCTTCAATCTTCTTAATCTATAATCCAAAAACTCTATCATGTATCCTTACTTTTTACAAAAACTACATGTAAGATTTTTGAAGAGATTATTATTTTTATTCTCTCCTTGCTTTGAATTTTTGTTAATTTATACTCTAACAAATTCCTTTTCATTAGACTAAATAGCAAGAGAACAACTCTTATATCTCTATCATCAAGCATGATGGTGCAAAAAGGTAAAAGGTACCTAAAAATATATTCAAGGGGAAAAATATCCATTGGAAGGTACTCTCAAAGCCTCAAAATTATAATGAAAATACTCTCATATATTTTAGAAATATTATTGAATGCAATATTGAGAATAGCAAGTCTTGTTTCCATTACCACCTCCTTTTGCAATGCAAATATCCTGTTCCATTTTTTTGAACTAATTGGTGTACTCATCTATGATATTATAATTTTCCATGCAAAAGTAGCAAGGTCTACATATAATGTATTAAAATGTGTGGAGTTAATATAATCACACATGAACTTGAACTTCTTTCATGGTTCCTTGGGATCTAAGGTTCTACGTATTTTTTTATCATAGATCTTATCAACATGGAAATTAATGACACCAAAAGCATTCTCTTTCTTATTGTTGAATAATTGATCTCAATAATTATTATCAATGGCTAGACAATATTATTAATATATTTGACTATTCCCTTACTTTATTTTTTGATAAAAGATAGAAGTGGTTATGAAATCATCCATGAAACTCTTACAAGTTAAGCCAAGGCCAAAAAGAGATTGACTGAGGATCAAAAATCCAACACAAGCAAACTACTAGCATACAATCAAGCAACCAATAAAGCTTCCTAGATCTGGATCAACTACTAGCATGGGAGAACAAAGAGAAATACCAAAAAATAATAGACCAAGGTAAAAATAAAAGGAATTCCACGTAGGGAAGTAGGACTAGCGATCCATAAACAAAAAATATACTAAAGAGACCCTTACTTAGGCTTACAATTTGAAGAGTCAATACCCAAATATCCAAAAGGAATAGAAAGGTCATCTTTGATTACTAATTTGGATGCTTCAGTATAAGAGATAGCCGCCCTCATTAGCTCAAACATAAAATTATGAAGATTCAAGGTTGAAGTCCTGAGAGAATTGTAGAGGGGGGATGGTGGGATCTTTAGCTTACTCTTCAAATAAACCTCGTAGCTTGGGAAATAATTGCACAACAACGTATCCAAAAAAATTACTTTCTTAGGATCTAGGATCGAGGAATCTTTAGGTGTGGTCACCTTGGAAGAATTCAAGGAAGCCATTTTGGACACTAGCCTTTTGGACCACTTCATGTTGGGGCTACTTCCCCTGCACCTAGAACATGAATTTTATCTTGAAGCAATGCTACACTAAAGTAGCCCCGAAATAGGGGCTACTTTCCTTACTATTAAGCAATGCTTACATCTTAATTTTGTAGGTGACATAGTTAGGTCCATTATAAAATAACACATGTTTATCCATGGAAACCATAACAAAATATAATTTCCTATAGGTAGTTGCAAACAAAAGTAATAATTACACAACACAGATCTCATAAAAAATTATGATATGGAAGAAAATGAGATCAAAACAAGTTGGAATGCAACATTATTGCCCATAAATATAGGCTCAAAGACATTAACAACCACAAAAGTCATTCAATTAATCAAAAAAATTAACTATACCTTGACTAAATTAGATATTATCATATGTGATTAACTAAGTGGATTATGTGATGCAAACAATGCACAAAGTGGTTTGTCAGTGAGATAGTACAATAATAAATCAACTTCTATCAAGAGTTTTTTTTTATTAGTAAAAATGGGTTTTGAAAGGATCTCGTAACATTTTACAATGGAAAATTGGAAAGAAAGGAAAAAAAATAGACTACACTAACATGATAGTTAAACCAAAATAGGTAACCCAACCCATAGGATTACCAAGCACAGTAAGAGAGAGACATGCAACACAAAAACTATGAAACAACCTAGAAACAAAACTAAAATCATCACAAAAACCAAGAAATCCATATATTTATTACTCAGTTGGGTTTGGAGGACTAAAGGAGCCCTATCTCCATATGTGAGAAAATCAAACCAATTTCCAAAATTTCCACAAGCTTGCTTAAGAAAAAATAGGTACTCTTGGAAAGAGATTAACAAAGTGTTATTGATATATGAAAGGGGTGTCAATAATATGTTGGTTATGTAAACTAGTCAACATGGTATTGACAAAATACACATTGCTATATGTTGGCTATAGTGGCCAAGAGAGAGTAGACACATAATCCTATCTATAAGTGGGTTCAATCTTAAAATCATGTGCCTCTTGTGTCTTTACTAGGGAATAAACAACCAATGTGAAAATGCCTCACACATAATAAAATAGAATTTATAATATCTTTAAAAGTATGCACCATGCTTTTTTACTAACCTCTATAGAATATTTATAGGAATATTCATTTTCTTAATTTCATATTTACAAAATATATAAGAGAAAGTAAATATTTTGTTTTATGGAAAAATACTTAAAGGTAAAGTATTGAAATGTATTATGTTGAGAACCCCATTAAGATTTTGTAAATAATACGAGAATGTTAATGATTCATCCATGTGTATTATGTTTTGTCATATGCAACATTCTCCTCAAAAGAAATCAATCAAGTCCTCTATGAACAATGTAATAAAAATTTGTCAAACAATTTTATTAACTTTATCAAGCAAGTTCGAGGTCTTTACAATGTATTGAATTCTCCCATAATATATTTTGCACATGAGTGTTCACAAATGGACCAAAATATCATAGGTGTATATTTCAAGGATCATATAATCACATGCATAAAATGTCATTCAATCACAATAACACCAATATTGCACAAAAAATCTCCCAATATTCTATTTTACCTTATAACTCCTTAATGACAAACTCAAAAAATATTAATCTCTCCAAATAATACATTCCCTCTTATATTCAATAAACACAAAGTTAAAAGTAACACCTTAATGTGATCCGCGGATATTGACACACCAATAACTTAGGTGCTAAATTCTCTCCATGTTTACTAGTGACATAGGTGTTGAATTATCTCCATGTTTTGTACCAACAAAGCATGAATAAAAAACGCTATATTAGTCATTCTATAATGAATTAATATTGATTACACTCAAGGATTATCCCTCGTTTGCTCACAACTTTCTTTCATTTTAGTTTCTTCTACACATAGTCTACTTTTATTCTTTTGCTTAAAGATTTCTTATGTTTAATGATCTATCCTCACAAGATGCTTTAGAGATCATTTCTTTGAATTAAGTTCTCTTTATATTTTTATTCTCAATATTGCATGTCAATCATTCTTTAGGAACTCTTCTTCTACTCACTACATGTCAATCGTTCTTGAGGTTCTCTTCTTTCTCACTCCAAATTACTACACATTAACCATTCCTTAAATATACTATCAATATTTCATTGATCCTCTAATTTTCGAAAGGTATTTAATATTTTTATTTTCCACTGTTTGACTATTTTGTTATAGTTGTCAACTCTTCTCCAATCTACTACTCTTACTCCAAATCACATTCTCTTCCTCCTTTATTTCTCCTCTACTCAAAATTGTATTGAATTCAGTGTCATTTCCTCATAGCTTTTAGTTCTTTCTTAACTTAAAATATCCTCCAATCCATTTCTCTTCCTTAGAGATTTGAATTCTTCTTCATATAAAACTATCCTCCAATCCATTTCTCTCACTCTTTTCTAGCTCATGTTCTCTCCTCTGCTCCAGTCATTCTTCTCCAACAAAATATTTTTCATTTAGAAAATATCCTCAATAATATTACTAGAAAATATTAAATCCAATACTATCTCCTCTAATAAATATTCCTTCACATGTTCTCTCAAATATTCCTCCAACAAGAATAGATATTTTTAGGAAGTGGTTTCTTGTTGAGCCAATGGATGAGGCTACATTGTTCCCCAAGAAAAAGTTTACCAAGTCCCATTTGGATCCTGCTACTATTTCCTTTGATGATGAGGTTAAATATATTTTGTCGAGTGAGGGCCTTTTGGAGTGTATTTAGAAATTTCATGGTCATAATCATGTACTTTATAATTGGATGGTAGCGTCCTGGAATGATGGATGTGTAAGCATTAGTTCATGGTCCTTCTAGGTGACAATGGAGTTGATTAGTAGGACTATTGGTCTTGCTTTGGATAGTACCTTATATAATCATGATAGACACTCCATTATAAAATAAATTAGTTTCTTTTTTTATGATGATAAATTATTGCACAAAATACAAGATGGCTTTAGGACTAGGGTGCTATCCCCTCCTTGGGATAGGGTGGCGAAAGTCATTATGGACTATCTCACCCTTCATTCCTCTTATGATATTATTCGAAGTTTCCAGGCTATGTTTCTTAACCATATGCGTAGGCATATTCAAATGAACATTCCTTTATTTTTGTTTTAGTCGATGAAAAATCAATGATGGTTGTGCAAGGAGATCAGGGTCAGGCCCCCCTCCACCAAGGTTTGGCTCTGTCTATTTTTGAACAAGCAACTTCTGAACATAACTTGATCATAGAGGATATTCTAAAATTGTGTGTGGATATTCCCTATCCCACTCTTGGTATTTCAAAGGATGCTTCTAAGGATTTTAGTGATGATAGTGAGGATTTTTTCTCATTTTCTCCAAGCATGAGACCTGAAAAGGTTTATATAAAAATTCATGTTTCAGTGAAAGGTGTGCATGAAAAAGTATTTTATGACAAAGATAATATCCCTATTGTCAATATCATTAATTCTCCTAAAAAGGATAATCTTACATGCATGGTGGGTGGTCCTTTGCCAGCTAGTTTGGTGGTGGGGAGTAGCATGTGCAAGTTTACATGTTTGCATGCCAAGAAGCTAAAGGAGCATTTCTTATCCCCCTTATCCCCCTCTTTTGATGTAGAAATTACACTGAGAGACTATCATAGAGATAAAACTATCAAATACGTGTATGTGCCAAAGGATACTCTTTACAGGAAAAGCATTGTTTTTCATAATCTAAAACTCATTGACATAAAAAAGAGAGTAATTTCGAGCACTTTGAAGAATGATCTAGATTTTTTAGAGGATATATCACGATTGAATGCTTTAGTGGCTTAGGAGGTTGGTAAGATGAGGTAGAACTATCTCAGTTCTCTCCTTTTTCCATTTCTCTTTTGTTGTTTTATGAGTTGTTCAATTTTTTGGTTTGTTTCACCCCGATGGCATGTTTAGTTTTTTACCCTCTTTTATACCCACATTTTTGGCATGTTTGGTTGTATAGGTTTTGGGATTCTTGTAAAAACCCTCTCAATTTTAATAATATAAAAAAAATATTCCTCCAACAATATTTATTGAAAAATATTTCTCAACTCCTAGATTCCTCTTTCTCTTAGATCCTCACATTCTCATTCTTCTTGGATGGCTCTATTAAAAAACAATATTCTATTGAAATAGGAAAATATTTTAGCAACACATCACAATACTTGTAGATAAGCTCAATGAACTGATTGATTTATTCCATGGATCAACTTTGTATAAATAGCAAAGTTGATTATTGAGAGTCATTGGATTACAACAACTCATCAAATCTGATCTAGACTATATTGAGAGTTCACCTGACTCATGGAGGACTGGAAACTCAAGTATGTCTATCCTAGTAGAACTTAAGAGAATAATTATTTATTCTAAAACCCGCCCTTAAGTGATACTAGGAGTGTATGATACAAATGAGTCCCGACAATAGGGCCTGATGAGGTCCTCATGTACAATGATATTATTTGATGAGATGGTAAAACCACATGGGGAAAAAACCATCTATGAAAAAAATTAAGATGCATATCTTAGGTTTGTGAAGATTGTCCTCATTTAAAAAAAAGGATGACTCCTAGCTATAGGGCTTGATGAGGTACTCATTTACAATATATAGATGGTGAAAAAACCTCTTGGGAAAAACCATCTGTCCAAAAATTAAAGATTGAGGTATGTCTTCAAATGGTAAATATTATCCTCATTAAATAAGTAATGAGTCTCGACAACTTGGCCTGATGAGGTACTCATGAATAATTTTTACTTTAGGAGAGATGTTAAAGAAACCACATGGGAAAAAACCATCCTCCAAAGAATACAACAATAATAAGAAAGGAGAGGTGAAGAACTCTGTTGTTTTAATGCAACTGCTTTACCCCAAGTTTATCTCGCAACTGAATGTAACATCGAATAAAATGACTTGGTTAAGATATCTGTAATTTGATTTTAAGTGGGAATATAGTCCAATTATATTTTCCCTCTTTGAATATACTACCGGATGAAGTGCATGTGAATATCAATGTGCTTGGTGTGCTAATGCTCAACTGGATTGTGTGTAAAATGAATTGTGCTTTTATTGTCACACCAAAGAGTAATAGGTTTGTCATGGGAAAAACCATATTCTCTTAGTATCTGACAAAGCCAAAGAGCTTCCTGACTTGCCAAAACTATTGCCCTGTATTCTGCCTCTATATATGATAAGGCCACTGCTTTTTATTTCTTGTATAACCAAACAATTGGTGAAGAACCAAGACAAAATACATAGCCAAAAGTTGAACATCTATCCTCTACTGAACTTGCCCAATCAGAATCTGTGTAACCAATGATATCCATATATTTTCCCTCATATAAGAGACCAAAGTGAGGAGTTCTTGCAAGTAGCAGAGGATTATTTTTGTTGCTTGCAAATGACTAAAATGAGGTTGACGTGAGAATATGGATATCAATCCAACATCATATGAGATATCTGGGTGAGTATGAGTAAGGTATAACATAGTCCCTACAATATGATGATATAGAGTTGCATCACATAGATGGGATGTGCAAGAAGTACTTAGAGTGATTCCAAACTTAAAATGTGTAGAAGAAGGTTTACAAGCTACCATATTAAATATTTGAAGAAGTTCTAGAGTGTATTTTTGTTGACACAATGAGTTTCATGTATTTGTTTGATTTATTTCAATCCCAAGGAAGTAATGAGCTAAACCCATATTAGTCATTTCAAAATTTTTAGAGAGGTAGTCCTTGATATTCTGAATGTGAGTGAAGTCACTACTACTGAGTAGTAGATCATCAACATATAGAATGAGTATGGTGATTCTTTCTTCATATCTCAAAATGTATACTGTGGCATTAGAATCACAATGATAAAAACTTGAGGAAAGAAGGAAGGAGTCAAATTTTTCATACCAAGCTCTAGGAGCTTGTTTGAGGCCATAGAGAGACTTCCATAGCCTACAAAAAATGGAGGAGTGTTGAGTGAAACCATTAGGTTATTCCATGAATGTGTCTTCATTTAAATATCCATGTAAGAAATCACTTTTTATGTTCATTTGAAAGACATGCCACTTTTGGGAAGTAGCTAGAGCAAGAACTAGTCTAACAAAATTCATTTTTGCAATAGGTGCAAAAGTTTTAGAATAATCAATCCCTTCAATTTGAGAGAAAACTTTGGCTAGGATAAAGCATGAGTCACAAAATTATATGCTATACATTGAAACTAAGAATATTGAAGTGAATGACTCATCTGAGAAAGTCATGTGATGAGTTGCTCCTGAATCTAGAACCCAGTATTTTGATGAATTTTTTATAGTCTTGCCTTGAACATTTAAGGCTTTTCCTATCTACTTCGGAGTGTCTACCTTTTGATAATTCATTGTTGCCTCTAGTTTTTTAAGTCTTTTCCAACATTTTTTTATAGAATGACCATTCTTTTTGCAGTGAGTACAAGTTATAGGACTTTTTTCTTTCTTTTTTAATTTTTCTTTAGTAGAGGTGGATGCTACTAAGGCTTTTGAGGAAAATATATCATACTTTGCAAGTTTTTTTTCTTCTCTAGTTATCCTATCACATAATTCTTCTAAGGAGGGCATTTTAAATCTTGCACCAAGAGCATATTTTTTAGATATAAAGGTGGTTACAAAAATTTGAAATACACCATTTAATTTAGAAATAATTATATAGATGCATTCTTATTTTATTTTGTTCTTCCCACTGCCTTTGTATTGAGTGAGGACTTCTTTAAATTTGGTGAGAAAGTCAACAATATTGCTTAAGTCTTCAGGAGATAATGTTGTTAATTCTGCCTCTAGATCCATTGATCTTATTTGATCTACTTTCCAAAACAAGTTTTTTAGTTTCTCCCAAATTTCATATGGAGTTTTATAATATATAATGTGAAACCATAAGATTTCATTTACATTAGTGCTTATAATACCCATTGTTTCATACATGTTGCCTTTATGAACAAATTTTTCATGTTATTTCTGAAATTCAAGTTGCTTCTCTTCTAGAAAGTGAGTGAGCCCTTTTTGAGAAATGAGATTTAACATTTTTATTTTCCATGTATGATAGTTATGAGGGGTGAGAGGATCAATTGTATTCATTTTGGCTAAATATAATATAAGTGAACCAATAATACCCCCTTTAACTTCAAGTTCTTTAGAGAATGCAATGTTTATATATAAGCTTATTTTAATATCACAACCCACAATTTACCCACCCTAATGAGAGGGAAACTATAAGTAATTGAGGTGTTTCATTAATTTTGATTTATGAGAAAGAATTTCAGGCCTTTATATCTATTCTTCTCATATACCCACACTTACATGAGGGAAACTATAAGTAATGAGTTGAATATATACTAGGAACATAGGCTTTGGATTTTTTTTTGAAGTCCTAGGCATTTATACCAATTTATCAAAAAAAAACCGCCCTTACGTGAGGGAAACTATAATTTTTTACGATGAAAATGGTACGTGGAACATAGGAAAAATCAAATTTTAATTGTTTTAATTATATTTGAGGGCTTTATTTAAGTGAGAGTGTACCTTCTTAAGCATATATTGATTTAAATGCAGAATAAGGTGAACAAAGTAGAATAAAGCAAGAGGTGGCAAATAGAATTGCCACTAAAAAAAAATAGAAGAGAGATTAAAGAAGATAGACACACAACCCCCCTTCAAAAGTCAATACAAAATGGTGCAATAATTAGCACCTTAAACCCCCCCTCCAAAATATAAGTTTGTATTTACTATAGTTACAATTGAATCTTTTTCACATTTGGAAGATAGCCTTTGTAAAAAGATAAAGGCTTAGTGAAAAAAGAGTCATAAATTTTCTCAAGATAAATACAAAGCTTTAGAGTTTTTTTATAAGGCTAAACCTTCAAAATTTAACGGACTACAAAAAAACTCATTATAAAAAAGCCTAATTGAAGGAGAGGAAGAAAATAGATATGATAATGCTTTTGTATTAATGGCTTAGAAGGCACCTTGCATTTAGATCGATACAAAAAGACGTGGTCAACTCCTGTCCCAAAACACAAGGATAGTTGCACCACGAATAGGAATTAATACACTCCTGTAAAAAGGTTCTTTGGTGCTTAATGACAATGAGACCTCTGCATAAAATAAAGTTACAAAAAATAATCCAAATTTTGATTCTTAAAAACCTCTCTACCAAACGAAGTGGGTCCCCCTGCAATGAAACAAATGTTAATTAAAAGTAATGTTTATTTCACTAGTGTACACCATGAAATAGACAGTGAAGCATGGAATGTATTGTTTGCTTCAATGGATTTCCTCTATTTTGCACAATCACAAAATATTGTATCCCTTTATCGTTGATAAGATGCGGACCCAACGTTTTGCTTTAAGAAAACCTGTAGATGAAATTGTTAATAGAAGAGGTAGAAGCAAAGTCTCCTCAAAATGGATTCATATTTTTCCTTTTTTTGAATATAGCATTTTGAAAAGGAAGGCTTTGAAAAGAAAAAATAAAGGTCAGAATACCAAAATACCAAAAATACAGAAATTACTAAATGTTTTTAATGGTGCATAACTTCAAAATTGAAGAGACAAAAAGAAACTTTTTACAAGGCTTAGCGCTATATTTTTTTATATAAAGGCTTAGCGCTATATTTTTTTATATAAAGGCTTAGCGCTTATGAGTTCCATTATCATCAAAGCTGCACGTTGAAAAAAAATGTAGCCCCCCTCTAAAAATTTGATTTGCTACCAAATGATATAGACTCCCATAAAAATGAAATGGAGTTACCGCATCCAAACAGAATGGATTCACTCTACCAAACGAAGTGGAGTCTTCATTGCCAAAAAAAGGAGGATTATTGAAAAAAATAGGTGTAAGAAAAACATACGAAACAAAGGTGAACGTTACCTCTGAGATTTTACTTTTCTACGAAATGAAATTGAGATCTTCCAAAACAAGCGTTAGTATAAATAAATCAAAAAGGAATACTGAAGTTTGGTTGTACCACGAAACATATAGCGAAGGAAATACGCTTATTATTTTGGTGCCATCATGAATGTAACGGTGAATTACTATAGAATAAAATATTAAATATCCCAAACAAAATGAACTACCAATGAAGTAAAAAAATATTAATATAATTTACATAAATAGAGATAACACAAGCAACACGAGTGGCCTCAATATCATCACAATTTGAAAGGCACAAGTTCTGCTTACTATAAAATAAATTTTTATACAAAAATAATGTAATATCCATGAATATGAACCTCTAAAGAAGATAAACATGATTACCTCGGTGGAAGAGACACCGGGAAGAACAGTTAACTTACAGTGGAATTTGTTCGAACTGGTAGTGTAATTTGATAACATCAATTTGATGTTGGAAACTTGTAGTGCAAGATCGATTCAACTGGAAGTGAAAAACATGATAGCTGGCATCGATTACATCAATGAGATGTTAGAAACATCAAGTTCAAGTTCATATCAATGATCAGCGCGAGATCGGTTAGCTGGTAGTGCAATACCATTGGAAACTAATAGAGATCAACTGAATGGTGTATTGTGAGGAACCTAAATAGGTGCACTGAACTGACGTCATGGAACTTAGAGATGAACTCAATGCTTTTATGAAGTTCTATTAAGATACAATAATAATATTTTAAACTCAAGCAAAACTTTGGAGTGCTTCCTAAAAAAATGAGGAAGGCCTAAAGAGAGAGCTAGAAAGTGAAGCCCAAAGAAGAGAGCACTCATATACTATAAAAAAACTATTAAGTCCAATGGGAGAGAGCACGAATACTAATTTCAATGGGATAGAGCACTCTAAAAACAAGAATGGTAGCTTATATATTTGATTAAAAAAAAATCAAATTGCCATTCGAAATTCAAGAAATTGTTCTTTTATAAAAAATGATCTCTTTAGAAAATCTTAGGTGAGGATATCTTGTAGAAGTTCATAAGGGCTACCAAAATCGATTTTGGTAGAACACCTGTAGAAGATAGCTTGATAGCTCTCGAGACTAAACAAATTTTCTGCTACGATTTGAACAGGATGAAATTAGAAATGGATAAAAATTGACTATTTCACAACTCTTCAAGCAAGTTGAATAAAGTCCAAAAACATTATCTAAAAAAACTGAACCAGATCTTGAAAAAAGGAGAGCTTCAAAAAAATTGAATGCTTGCAAAGAACTATCCTAGCTCTGGTACCATGTTAGAAAACAATATTCTATTGAAAGAAGGAAATAGTTTAGCACCACATCACAAGACTTGTAGAGAAGCTCAATGAACTGGTTGATTTATTCCATTGATCAACTTTGTATAAAAATAAAATTTGATCATTGAGAGCCCTTGGATTACAACAACTCATCAAATTTGATCTATAATATATTGAGATTTCACCTGACTCATGGAGGAGTGGAAACTCAAGTATGTCTATCCTAGTATAACTTAAGAGAATAATTACTTATTCTAACAGGCTCACTCACAATACAACTCTAAAGCAAGGTGGTTGTAATACTAGTGTTAGAAAATGGACCCAAAATAACATAGGAATATATTTATAGGATTCTACATGCATAAAATATCATTCAATTATAATTACACAAATATTGTACAAAATAAAATCTTTATTGATAATAATCCAAAATTTCTTACATTCAAGTTTTATAGCATAGCGTTTTATCATCAGCATATAACTTTACATGTGACTCTTCAATACTTCTAACTATTTATCTCCTCAAAATCATTGGATATGCAACCTTTTATATTCCTTCTTATATCATGGTAAGGTCTTCCATGATTTCATAACTTCCTACTTCTAATATTGACACATCACACATGACTCTTTACTTATGTGACACCTCTCACTCATGACTCTTTATTTATTCACATTAAACCTTTCACTTATAACTCAAATGTGCACACATGATACCTTTCACCCACACTTGATTACATGATACTTAAATATTCTTTATACCTTGACACATAATGAACTCTCATCCTAATCTAAATATTTAAAATGGTACTCAAGGTACCAAATAACATAATACCTACAATAAAAAGGGCTATTAATAGATATTCCTCTTCATTTATCATTAGCAATCATGTGAACTACCCTCTAATATATGCTCCATTAACACAATAAAATGCAACATTATAATGGAAATGGGTTTTTTCTAAAAAACCTATAATAGATAAGTATGATTTTAAAACAACCTTAAAATATTCGTCCTAGTGTTATGTCATAAATATAGTAAAGCTATAATAGACAAGTATTGAATATTAAAGAGCAAAGTATATTCTATCCCTAAATATTTATTCTAAAGACACGTGTCTTGTTGCAATAGTGATTTTATTGTAATCGTATTCCACCTAGGATTTTATAATTTATATCCTAACAAAAACTATGAGTAGTACACAAAAATGTCTCAAACAAGTTACTAAAACACATGTCTAAAAATAATTGAAAGTACAAAATTGAGTAATCCAAATTTACACTCACTCTCATACCATGCTGGATTTTATAATGCTTTCTAAAAATTAACATAGTTAATATGTTACCCAAAAATGAGAAAAACATAAAAGAAAATATATATTATGGAAGGTGTTTGTAGACACCAAAATAATCTCACTAAAAATAAATAAATAAAACTCCAACTAATAATAAAATAGTTGATGGATTTAGGGGCTCTCTATATGGTAATTAAATGATATTTGATGAATGTTGTCAATATGCTCAATGATGTGATCTTGCCTAGATGGAAGCTGGCAAATATGATGTAGGAATCAAAGAGATACATTCAACTTCTTAAGTATGTTGAAATTAAACATATTTTGAGAGACAATCTGGAGAAGTGACTTTCTTGAGGACCTCATTAGTTGCATCCATGATGAACATTGTTATCAGAGGGTTGGTATATTTTTTAATTTTAATTGGTTGAGTGTTGTCCATTTTGGATGTGAGGTCATTTTTAAATTTTGAATATTATATAGGTTTCATCCTCCTTTATTCCCTAGCATGTGGTAGTTGGTGGTGTCTCCATCTAGTTTGAATTTAAATTCAAATTTATTCCTTGGACATGCTGATTGGATGATTGTCATTACCTTTGGTTTTTTTCCTAGATACTTAATTTTGCGGATTCTTTGTGTTCATATGAGGTGGTGGTTCTTTCTTGACCTTGATGAGGTGATTAGTGCCCTCATGTGGGTCTTCGACTTCTTGGTTCTGGATGCCTCATATGTTGACATATTTTTCTCTTTGTGCTTCATTCTCAATATAAGGGAGGTGTGGTGACTTGATGAACCTTTTTTATTTTTGAGGGAGGTCATTCTTTTCTAGATTCTATTCTATATTTTTATCCTTAGCTTATGAATTTTAGTCTTCCTATGTTATCTTGGTGTATGGATAGCAAGAAAAGGTGGTATGTTTCTCCAAGCATTCAAGGTCAGTCATGTGAATTGTTTTCGCTTTTTAAACCTACTAGATTTGACTTTCTTGATGCTTTGGGTTAATCCTTCATTGGATTCTAGTGTGGGAAGTTTTTGAATCCTCACGGGTGGGGATTTTCCTCATCTTTTACTATCTGGTATAGCTTATTTGTGGTGATTCATTTGGATGCTTTCTGGTAAGGTGAGGAGGTATTTTTATCGCTTGAAAAGGTATTTGGACTATTATAATTCTCTATTTTTCTTCATGGAAAATTCAAAAATCTCTAGCAATAAATCTTGACCTATGAAGCTGCATTTAGAACTTGCTTCTTTAATTATAGATGAGGAGGTTAGGATGATTTTACAAGAAGGGAATATTCTAAGTTATCTTCAAAAGTTTTATGGTCATAATTTTTACCTTTCAATATGGATAATGTATACTTGGAAGGATGGTTGGGTTAAAGTGGGTAACTACACCTTTGAGATATTGACTGAATTGATTAATAGAACCACTAGTTTACCTCTAGATGGTGATTATCATAATAGGGAGAAGCATTCCTTTATCAAGGATATTTGTTATTTTTTGGACGTGGATGAGTTCCAGCAAAAGGTGTTGTAGACACCAAAAAAACACAAATCTGATTATGTGACTGCAAACACTGATTGCATTGACACACACAGCCCCAAGGGCAGCCCCCAGAGGTCAAACAATGTTCCTAAACACTCTCACAACAATTTTGGAAGGTCAGGACTCAATTTGGCACCTTCAAGCACTTTGCTCAGTACTTGTTTCACCCAGGGATGATTTCAAACTAAGATTCGCCCTACCTAGGGATGAATATCAGAATTTGCTCCAGGGTGGGGCGAATTGCAGGTTTGATGGGAAAAAAGTCAAATCTTGACAAATGGCAGCTCAGATCTGCCACCTAACGCTTCCTTCATCGCATGGGAGTGTGGGTGAGCATTTTTGAGCGTTGGAGGCAGTTACAGGGGCAGTCATGAAGTCCCTAATCAGGGAGGAGTCTCCCTCCCTCTGGGGAGGCATGATTTCCAAGTGGCGCCTCTGCATGCCCAATGCAAGAGACCTCCAATTCTATAAATTGGTGAGTTTCCTCACCCCAAACATACAGAGAAGGAGAATTTTTGAGCAACAAAGTGCTACTATTTTACTTCTCCATACGCCCCTAGTTGATTCATGCCTTTCACATCCGTGATCTCTTTTAGAAAGGAGGTCATTGGGTGACTATCAGAAGGATGAATCTTGAGCACAAAACCTGACATTTAACCATAGCATACCACCCAATTTGTCGACAACACTTTACAAGATATTTTGTACTAATCCCAAGTGGATTTGTGTCGAAATCAGGCCCCAAATGGCGGGCAGCCCATCCACTGCTGTGGGTCTAATCGTCCCTTTTAGGAATGATTAGGAATATGTGGTCGCTTTCCCTTTCTATCATTTTCATTCTTTCTATTTTATCTTTATGCTGTTTAGATAGTTTGCAATTTCGATTTCATATCGTTTTGATCAATTTTGTCATGTTTCATCATTTTTCTGCCTGTACTAACTTGTAGAGGGCATCATCGAAATCCAGGCGTTAGAGGCCAAATTGGAGAAATATGACCATCTGGGTCATCCCAAAATTCCCGCAATTAGCTAACCCCCACTTTTGTAGGAGATTTGGAGCTTTCCAGATGTGACATTTTGAGCGGTGCTATCTGGCATTTTATTGCAGGTTTATTCGTCCTGCCTCGGAGCGAATTCAAATCGGTGAGGAATTTCCCAACTGTTCCATTTGCAGTGTTTTCCTTATGAGGTCTAGATGCCCCTATAAAATTTTTAGATCATTTGGATATATGCTAGTTATCATTTTATTTATTCTTTGCATGCACTAATCGTAGGGTTGGGGATTACATGCTTCATTTCGTCCGCAGGTGCTACTTACGGTTTCTTGTTTCTTTGAACGTAGGATCTGGACATTAGAGGAGAAACAGGGAGTCAACACTCGTACACACAAGTTGTGGCGACGTCTTGGTCCACCCATCTTACATGTGGGCACGCGAAAGAAGGGATGGCATCCATGGATGTAACAAAGAAACAAATTTAACGCTCCTCGCCCCTAAAAATGGAGGAGGCGAATTGTAACCGAATTCCAAAATGTATCAATAAAATAAAGGGATATTTTCCACATTGGATTTTTGTTTGCATTTCAATTCATTCATGCTTTCCCCATTTCATGCATTTTCAATTCGTAGGATTTAGCGTTAAGTTTAGTTTCGTTTTGCATCGTACTTGGAGCTTTTTTTTCCCCCTTTTTGTTTCTATGTCCTCGTGATTTCGGTGGTGATCACGGTGGGACCTTGTCCTCTATCTTTTTAGATCAAAAATCTGATCAAAACTTGCTTTTGCTTGTAGGTATCATTTTTTTTGAACGCGAGACTGTTGTTCATTCCAGTCTGTGGCGAATATAGAGCTAGAATTTGTCTCATCCAGGGACGAATTGGAATGCACCCCTCCTTATGACGAATTTATCTCTGGTATTCATCCCATCCAGGAACGAATCACTCTCTATGTAGTTTCATGGAAGAAACTCATAGCCAGTAGATTTAGGCAGAGAAGAGGTAAGGATTCTGAAATTTTCTTGTCATTTTTTGTCTTCAGTTTTTATGTTTTTAGGTTATTTGCTTGGTTAGGGAAAGTAGTTTTCATTTACTGCTTGCTTGTTTCCTTTTTGCAAAATAAAAATAACCCCACACACCATGTGGCAAATTAAACACCAAGGAGCTGGTCGTAAAACCCCAGCCCTTGATCAAGACCAACGGTGGATTTCATCACCACCTTGGCTTGAATTTTTGCATCCATTACCCCGATCACTACTTTTGCTAGACATAAATCCTGACGAAATTTGACCGAGTGTAGCTGGGGTGATTCCCAGTGCATCAGGATAAGTCTTCTATGGTAGGTGTCATAAATAGGGTGATTCCCCTTTCGTACCGCCTATGTTCCACGGACCATCCACTCTCATGTACCTATAGTTTCCCTCATGTAAGGGCGGGTATATAGAGAGGTTGGTATAACAGCCTGCCAATGGTATATCGAAGGTGTGACCATTTTTGGGAGCCATAAGAGCCATCATTTTGCATTTAAACGTTCTTTACAAAAACCTTCAAAAAAAAAAAAAACCAAAACACACTAAACCAGGTCTAGGACACACTCTCAATATTTAAATGAGATAATCACTACTTTGTGTGTGTGTGTGCTCTTTTCTATTTAGTGTAGCATAAAAATCATAAAAAGAGATAAAAATCTACATAGCTTATAGAAAACACCACCATGGTGTACACACGTAGCCAAGCCCAATCAAGGGTAGAAGCTGTAAAAAGTGTACAAGGGGGCACTAGTCACCTCTGCTATAGCCCTAAGGACTTGGTCATACCGCCTTGGATGCCTAATCCATAAGAGATTCTACATCATTCCATGTCAGAATGGAACTATAGGGGCACCCCTTTGAGGGACAAACCCATTCATCATAGCCCTTTTCAGGAGGAATCCTTACACGTGGCACTCAACATAGACATGAAGGCTCACTTAGAAGCTTGATATGAGTGGCCACCGCACGATGAAGTACTAGAGAGGCATCGTTTCCATGAGGAGAGGACACATGATTATGGCATCCCTTATTTGCCCCCCATCACTGTTAGAACCAATAGACAAAAACCATAGTGCAAGGCTCTTCAAGTAAGGTGAGCCAAATCTGCCCACCCCTTTCACACATATGAAAGGGAGCATAAGGAAGACCATTACATTCCTCGAGAGCAATGTACAGCATGAGATCCATGCGCTTCTGCACCCGCTATGTACCATGATCATCCACTGAGGCCAGAGCCTCAGGTAAATACCACCAACCTTGATAGAGGGAAGCGACCGATTGAGATCTCAAATCATCGTGACCAAGGTAAGTGCATAGGAGAGGCATCCAGGACTCCTAGGCTCAAGATGGCAAAACAAATTGACTTTTTAGTCGCCAGACATAACGCTTGCCAAGTGCAAATCATGTGGCTTGAGCAAGACCAGCAGCAGCTAGAGCATCTATATCACCTTAGCAAAGAGTGCATTCGGTGCCAAACAGATGAGATACTCCATAACCCAGTGCTTGAGAGGGTTCCAATCCCTCGCACCCAAAGAGTGGAACCGTATGAGAGGCATAATCCCTTGGTGCGAGATAGGTCTCCGCGACCTTACCAAGTGCTACCTCCAAGACCTTCTAGACCTGAGCGAGAGGCCACTCCCTGGAACAACGATGGGTACCCTATGCAGCGACCCACCCAGGGTCATAGGTCTCATCCAAAGAATCCTCAGGAAGCTTATGAGGAATATAAGCAAGAAGAATATCGGGCTGAAATGCCCTACCAAGGTGGAGGGGTTGCCATCCAGCCACCCCTCTATAGGCCTCAAGTCTCCCACAACCCACAAGGGGAGAAAACTAAAGAAGAAGAGATTAAATCTTCAAATGCATATAAAGCACTACTAGAGAGTTTGGAGTCTATGGAGACCAAAACTTATGGGCCCCAAAAGCCCACTTTATGCCAACTCCGCAGTCATCCTATGCATTTGTCCATGCCAGCACCCCCTTACCCTGAACACTTTAAGCTGCCTCAGTTGGCAACCTTTAGAGGTGAGGAGGATGCTCAAGAGCATGTGACGAGATTTCTGAGCCAATGCTTCAATATTCAGGACAATAATGCTTTTTTACTAAGAACGTTTATAATCACATTTGTAGGCCCTGCTTCAGATTGGTTTACTTAGTTACCAAAGCACATAATTAACAACTTAGATTAGTTAGTGGATGCATTTCTCGAATGCTTCACCTTCAACACCAAGAAGAATGCGTCATTGAGTGACTTAGCCAGCCTTAGGCAGTATGAGGAGGAAACCCTGGCGGCCTATGGGAATCGATGGAGGACTTTGCTTTCAAAGCTACCCTACCTTCCCCCTATGTTCGACCTCACTCAAATGTTCTCAAAGAGCTATTTGAGATTGATCTCTGTGCTATTGTAGCTGCAGCAATATGCCACCTTAGAAGAAGCTCTGGCGCAAGCCAGGATCATTGAAGAGATCAAGATACAGGATGGCAAGATAGCCAAACATAAGAAAAAAGAGTGGACTAAGAACACTAAAATAGGGACCATGCAACAGAAACCCGCTACGGTTAATCAAGTTGCTATCAATGTCCCTAATCCTGCACAAGTAACACAACCCCAAAAGGCTAATTATCAGGTGGTGCCTCCCAACAACTATGACAGAGAAAATTAGAGACAAGAGCAAAATCAGCAGCGTCGCCCTAGGCGACAATACACACCCTACATAGAGTCCAGGGACTCCCTGTTTGACCACTTGTTAGCGGAAAATTTGATCAACCTGCCAGACATTCAAACAATAGACCCCAATGCTCCCAAGCCTAATGGGTATAGGGAGGACTTGTACTATAGGTTCCACAGATGGCAGGGACATGACCTAAATGCCAACTAGAAGTTTAAGGGCTTGGTGCAAGACTTAATTGATAACAAAACACTAGCGATGGATAATCCCGTGGCACCAAGAAATCAACAAATGGATGTCTTTAAATACCCCTTGCCTGCTCATGCTCTGTAGGAAAAAACCCTACAAGTTAATGAGGTCACACAGAACTGCCCCATGCAGAGATATGTAGGGATGATCAATATAGTGACTCAAAACATGAGGTATCTAAGTGTAGCCGCCCCCGTGGAAACTATAGGTGAGGTGCCAACAACGACACAACCACAACAACACCTTGCACAACCTCCTCCGCCTAGACCGGTGGCCACACTTCGGACCAAACTCACTCAGGGTTTGAGGACTAGCTCGACTAGGCTCTCCATATACGAGCTCATACAACAATAAATGCCCCATCGAGAGGCTCTAATGGAGATATTGAAAGCCATCAAGTTGCAGCCCCACGAAAAAAATTCTTTCAAAAACTTCATGGGACATGTCAAACGATGCACTGAGCTAGTCATCACATTTCGAGAAGACGAATTGAGATTAGTGGTTGATGACATGGCGGATCCACCCTTGCATGTTATCGCATGGGTCAACGGGATCCCATATAAGAGGGTGTTGATAGACACTAGCTCATCCAGTAATCTCATCACAACCGTGGCCCTAAAACATCTAAAGTTGCCTACATCTCACATCACAGCTTCCACCTACACACTACAAGCATTCAATGATGCAATTTGCTCGATAGTTAGCACAATAGTCCTACCCATCCAAGTGGGAGAAAATACTATACCTACATTGTGCCACATCTTGGAAGGTGATATGGCCTACAACATCTTGCTAGGGCAGCCATGGATCAGGGACATGAAGTGTGTCCCTTCGATAGCTCACCAGTGCTTAAAGTATACATTTTAAGGGGAAGTGCATGTAGTCCCGATGGACTTATAACCCTTCAAGTATTGTAATGCAATGTAGCTAATTCCGCAATCGACCCTCCCATAAACACATTTGGTTTTCCAATTGAATCCATCTAAACAGGGTCTGATTTTGTAGACATCCCCATTAGCAAGTTCTTCAAAACCTCGACCGGGTCCATCTTCATCATCTGGTCCTCCACCAATGACACCACCGATGAGGGCCAAACAGAAGGACAAAGGGAAGAAACCTCTAGAAGAGGCACAACCTTCGAAAGAGACACTACCACCAGTATCAACTATCTCTACTAAGGATATGCCTAGCCGAATGGAAGTCGAGGCTCCTAGTTCACCCGACATGGAGTGGACTTAGGGAGAACTTCCATTCCCTCCCCCTCAATTTCCAACAATCACCATTGAGATGGCCAATACGGGCCTGGGGGAATATATGGTGTAGAATTTTGTAGCAACACCCACACTGGAGTCCATGCAGGACATGGGGAGACCTCGCCTCCCCATCGAAACTATTGTTCCCCTAGGCTACCCGTTGAACCAGACAAACTTTGTGTATGGGGGCCTTGATCATGGCATTGCACCATGCATGCAAGAGGATGAAGATGAAGAGCCTTTTTTTGAAAATGTCAACTACTTTTCTAACCCAGACTTTGCTTTGAGATACCTTGGCCAATGCAATTGGCATGGATATGGGTTAGGCATATATGAGCAAGGGGTACATGTTCTTTGCCAACCAAGATACCAAATTCCATATGACAAGTCAGGAGTAGGGTTCAACCACCCCCTGCCCTTGGACATCTTGGTGGAGAACATGCAAGGCCTAGGGATAGGCAATAATGGGGGATTGGCATCAGATCCATATGCCAACCCTAACATGACATATACATTGAGGGATTATCTCCCGTTAATGGCAATCAACCTTGTTGACCCTCACAATCCCTCCCCTTTGCTCGAAAGAGAAGAAATCTTGAGATCTCATTTTCAAGGAGGGTCTGGACAATGTCAAGAAGGGTCCTCAGAGGATGAATAAAAATATGAGATGGCACCATGGGACCCCTTAGAATCATATAGCAATCACTCACAGGTGATCCCCATGGATGATTATCAAGAGAATCTCTTGACAATGTTCCCTTTAGATGCTCCAATCGAGAAAGTGCCACCCCAAGGTAATCAGGCCCCATCATAGAGAGCAGAACAACCCCAATGGGGCCAGATCAATTTTCTTGAGCAAGGCAAACCTTTAATGCCACAAGCAATTTTTGGAGCCAACAAAGGCATTTGGATCTTCGATAGTGATTATGAATATGAAACTGAGATGGCATATCTTAATCACATGCGAAAAATGCAATGACCATACCCCTTGGAGATTAATGACATATTCGAATAATTAAACATAGTGCTAGGCCATGAGTGGTACGTAGACCCAGCACGGTGGGACCAAGTTTTGGATCCACCACTCTAGGCATACGAAGCATACCTTCTACCCAGAGACCCTATAGTGACATCAGTGCTGAGGGCAAAACTTGTCTTCCTATCTGCACATAGGGCTGATCCATTCATGCCAATGCCTCTAGAGCCAGATCCAAAGGACATAGAGCATCTAGAATGTCTGAGTCATCACACCCACGACAATGGAGACCAAAATCATTTCATCAACATGATCTCCATTGACTTAACCGCCCCCATCCACAACCCAGTCGATCTGGCATAGTCATTGTATCTAGGCATAGAATCCATAGACTAGGATCATGTCAATTCACCACCATCCCCATTAGAGTACTGGCCTTTTGATGAAATGCTTCATTTTACCCCTGGGTCAACTCAGGATATCTTCCATGCTGAAGAGGAACTCGAGGTTTCTAATGATGATCTTAACTCAGCAAATGATATCCATTTGATCCCAACTCCACACCAGTTGGAGGACGGATCCCACATGTCGGTCGAGGAGATGACTGACGTAGACATCGGCTTCGATCCAATGAATCCATAGATCATCAAGTTGGGGGTAATTTTATCCCCCGAAGAGCAAGTCGACTACATTGCCCTTCTCAAAGAGAAGAAGAAAGTTTTTGCATGGTCATACAAAGACATTTCAGGACTAGATCCACAACTAGTCATGCATAATCTGATGCTTGATCCGACAGTCAAGCCAGTAAAGCAAAAACTATGCAAGATGCACCCAACAGTGACCTTAATGGTCAAAAATGAATTACAAAAGTTGTTGGATGCACAATTTTTCATCTGCATGGACTACCCACCATGGCTGTCCAACATGGTGCCCGTCAAAAATCTTGACGGAAGGATTCGCATATGCACTGATTTTTGAGATCTAAACAAAGCGAGTCCTAAGGATGATTTCCCATTGCCAAGCATTGAAGCATTGGTAGACACCACAACAGGTCATGAAATGCTTTCCCTCATGGACGGTTTCTCAGGATACAATCATATTTGTATCAATCCCGACGACCAGTTAAAAATGGCATTCACAATGCCTTGGGGAAAATTTTGTTATAAGGTCATGCCTTTTGGCCTTAAAAAAATTGGCACCACCTACCAACATGCCATGACATATATCTTTCATGATTACATGCATAAAAATTTGGAAGACTACATGGATGATTTGTTGGCCAAATCGCTTTTGCGCCCAAATCATCTCAATGACTTAAGCAAGATCCTCGATCGCCTCATGGAACATAAAGTCAGACTGAATCCCAAGAAGTGTGTATTTGGCATCACATCTAGAAAAATATTGGGTTTCATAGTCTCAAAGTGAGGCATCAAGGTCGACCCAAACAAAGTCATGGCAATCCTTGAAATACTTCCCCCAACTACCATCAAGCATCACAGAAGCCTACAGGGAAAGGTCGCATCGATCAAGTGCTTCTAGTGTAGCTATCTGAAAAGTGTTGATCCATGAACAAATTATTGCATAATGGGGTAGCATTTCACTGGGATGATGAGTGCCAGTCAGCCTTCGATGACATTAAACAATACCTAGCTTCACCTCCAGTATTGGCACCACCCAGACTAGGAGTGTCATTCTACTTATACATCTCAGCTAATGAGGTCACATTGGGCACCATGCTAGCCCAGAAAAATGAACTTCACAAAGAACAAGCTACTTATTATCTTAGCTGCACCCTGGTTAGTTATGAACTTAACTATGCATACGTTGAGAAACTTTTCTTGGAAGTGGTGTTTTCTACCAAAAATCTATGCCATTACATGTTGAACAACAAGACGTATGTTGTGTCTAAGGATAATCCATTGCGATACATGATGAGTTGCACTTATCATAGTAGTCACACGGAAAAATGGATCATGTTGTTGACAGAATTTGACATAGAGTTTATTGGACAAAAATCCATAAAATGTTAGGTCATAGCTGATCAACTAGCAGAGGCTCCTCTCGAAGAAGATCAGCCTCTGGTCATAGAACTACCCGATGATGGGGTATTCCATGTCTCAGAATCACCAGATTTTGATGAGCCTAAATCACAGGTTGACATAACCATATTTTTTGATGGTTCTAAATGTGAGCAATGTGGTGGCATGGGAATAGTATTCTTCACACCGCAAGGCACTCCAATGCCTCTGTCATTCAAATTAAATTTCCCATGCACCAACAATAATGCAGAGTACGAAGCCTTGCTCATAGGTCTTTAGATAGCAATCACCATGAACATTAAATGATTGAATATCTTTGGTGATTTGTTGTTAATCATCAACCAAGTCAAAGGGGTATTCCAATGCAAATGCCCAGTTCTGTAGGCCTACAAAGCCCTTGTGGACAAATTCCTGGCAAAGATTGAATTGTACGACATCGAGGCACTCCCTCGGTCATCGAATCATTTTGCGGACACTATGGCCTCTTTGGGGTCGCTAATCTCACAAGACATTTCTAGTGATATGACCACAATTCAAGTCAAAACACTATCACAATCCACGATGGAGCATGCAAGCTCTGACTTAAGGCCAGGAATCCACATGATCCAGATTGAACCACCTAAGGATAGGTTCTCTCAAATCCATGATCTTCTGAATCACGCCAACTGGGAGTCCTTGTTCTCCCCTACTCCCCTTAATAGCAATAAAAATCTATTCTTGCAAGTTCTTTCCTGTTCGGATTTCACTAGGGATGAACTTCAAGAGGGATTGGTTGTTCATACCGTCAAGTCTTCTAATCTTTAGGATTGGTATTCACCCATAAGGGACTACCTCAAGTTAGGTAATCTCCCACTTGGATTGATGCATGCCGCGAAATGAGCATTCAAGTAGAAAGTGGTAAAGTATGTCTTGTTAGGAGACATTTTGTATCGTCGCATCTAGAAAGGAATCCTCCTTCATTGCTTGGACCAGTAGGAGTCCACTTGGGTAATCGCCCAAGCGCAACTCTGTTTTAGCTCATGTATGGATCTGAGGCTGTCATGCATCTCGAGTTGGAAATTCCTTCCCTGCGCATATCAATTCAAGAGTTCATCGATGATGATACTGCATGGTAGACCCAGTTAGACCAACTTACATTGCATGATGAACAACGTGTTAATGCTCTCGAGCATTTACGTATCTATCAAGAGCGACTTAAGAAAGCATACAACATGAAAGTTCATTTGAGGGACTTTCAAGTTGGTGACTTGGTCTTGAAAGAGAACCAACATAATTCTAGTTTGTCGTCCCATCTAAGGGACAAGTTCATGGAAAACTGGTTAGGTCCCTATATAATTGATAGCAAAATAGGACCTGGAACATACTGGCTAGCCTCTCTTTATGGAATCAAGGAACTAGAACCCTTGAACATTAGTCATTTGTGGCCATTCCATGTTTAGAAGAGCCATAGCCCAAAATGCCCCAAGGATTCCCATAATCGCTTGGTCAACCCAAAATGCCCCAAGGATTCCCATAATCGCTTGGTCAACCCAAAATGCTCCAAGGATTCCCATAATAGCTTGGTCAACCCAAAACACTCCAAGGATTCCCATAATCGTTTGGTCAACCCAAAACACTCCAAGGATTCCCATAATCGCTTGGTCAACCCAAAATGCTCCAAGGATTCCCATAATCGCTTGGTCAACCCAAAATGATCCAAGGATTCCCATAATCGCTTGGTCATCCCAAAACGCTCCACGGGTTCCCATAATCACTTGGTCAAAAGTAAGAAAATTCAAAAACAATAAAATCATCAAAAATAACAAAAATTCGCATCTCATTTCCAGGCATACTCACAATTATCACAACAATAAAGAGCTCTTTTTGCATCTCATATTCATACTCACAAAAATCATTCCATCAAAAACACAAAAATATATATAGCTGCATTAAGCATCACATCCATACATTGCATATTTGTGGTCATATAGGTCAAAGGCACCATAGACTATAAGTACTCCGCCAATCCATCTTGTTCCACATTTCTCCACTTTTGTAAATAGTCATAAAAAATAAATGCCATTCACTTATTTTTACCATACCATAGTTAGTGGTCTTCTAATGTATCAAGAGTTTTCATCTTTCAGTCGTCATTAGCTTTCTAGCCATGTACTGTACAAAGTCAGACAGATTTTAGAAATGTAGAGTTCTACTTGGATCACACCTTGTTACGTAGCATCCCAAAACAAATTAAAACACATAAAAATTCCCAAGTTGTGTGAACGAAAGATGAAACCTGCAAAGCAATCTAGGTCACCATAAGAGAAACGGTTATATTGCTCATCCCCTTGTGCGAATGACCCCAAGAATGCTGAGAGTTGGCAAAAGGACAAGCATCTTCCCTACCCAATTCCCCAAGAATCCCTAGTTCTCAAAAAGTTGCAAACATCATAAAATTTTGCAAAAGTCAAAACTCCAAAAAATCTTCACATCACAACTAAAGTGCACACATCAAGAAAAGCACATAATATAGTGATTCTCATCACTCCATATTCAAATCCCTTGCTCAAAAGAAAAACAAAAATAAATAGTGATTTTTATCACTATAAAAGAGCAAGTATCCCGATACAATTGAAGAAAATAAGGGAGTCGAATTTGAATCCCTGGAACTCTCAGCATTCCGATAGGTCATGAGGCAAACCTCAGTACTAGTTTGGTTGATAGCCTATCAGTCACTAGTGGTAAACCTCCCGCATGACGATATATCTATCACAGTAACTTGTGTGTAGATCAATGTTTGCATGTGGATGAGCTAGCTTATGGTATCCTATGATAGCACCATAGATTAATCGGACTAAACACAACAAAGGAATTAGTGGAGCTAATCAGGTGATCCTCAGTACAGGTTTGGTTGACAGCCTATCTGGAACTGGCGGCATCCTGACAAACACCACACAAATGAACTCAATTGCACACACAGGGATATGAAATAACTTGGTCAAAGACAAGTCTGATTCATACCTGGTTCAAAAGTCTCATAAGATGAAAGTACAGTCATGGCTAGATAGTTAAAACATCTGAGTCTTAGAAAACCTTAAAATACATTTTAAACCAACTAATATTTTTCATCCTTGCATCGCCATCAGAAAATACAAAAAATATGTATACACAAAAAGTCATTTACCATAGCAATCGCCTAGGACAAAAAGCCATAAAGTTCTAAACAGTCTATGGTTCGACCACCAAAAATCACAAATTCAATTCATCCATTCCATTTGCATATCATATAAATTAAAAACATTTACATTTCAGCAAAACATATGCATCCATCAATATAACTTAACATGCATACATCCATATTCATAAATCATCGTGCATAAAATCAAATCATCACATGCGCATAAATAAAATAAATTCATCTGTATATATCATCAAAAATACCTGTAGGCTACAATAACCGGTCATCTGACCCCACAACAAGCCAAAAGATCAAAAATCCCCAAATCCTAAGGCATCAGCCACCATGATCATGCAGGATCGGTGTGACGGGAACTACCCCACATGGTTTGGATCCTATGACACCCCTCAGGGTGGCTACTGCCAGCCCCTGCATCATGCCTACTCGAGCCCCCATCCTCTAGTTGGCTACGTTGAGAGGATGTTGATTGCTCAGTCTCGCTCCCTCTTGAGCGGTGTGATGATGTGCCTCTGTTGAATGTAGGGACCCACCCATCAAGGCAGCTAATATCTGCCTCTAGCTCCAACCGCTTCCACACAAAGTCCATATCCTACTGACGATATGTAGCCAAGTTCTCATCATGGTGTGCCAAAGCCCTATCCCTCTCTACCAGTTGCGTCTGTAGGAGATCCCTCTCTCATGCAGCATAGATATCCCCATCCTACTAGTGGTATGCAGCCCATGCATTTTCTTGCTCTGCCAGCTGCATGTGTAGGATATCCCTCTCCCACAGTGCATCCCCCAGCTCCTCATCACACCTCCATAGAATCCCCTCCAATCATGCATTCTCAGCGCATAACCCAAACTTTGTGTCCTTCAAAATTGCCTGAGGTGTTGGCATCTATGGAATAGCAGCCTGTTCTGGCTCCCACCGCTTCGTGACATCCTGCATCTCTGGCTGATCCAGAACCCCAAGATCCACATCTACATCACCCACCTCCACCATGTCCACATCCTCCAGTGGAACTCCCCAATCATCTCCTGGTGCCTCGACACCCTCCCCGCCCGTTGCTGCTACCTTAGCACCTCCCAGTGGCCCCTCTCCCCGCCATCACCGTAGTATCCACCACTGGTCATACTCTATAGTAGTCCCGACATCATCCACATCTAGGACATCTATCACTACATTTGAATCCTCACCTAATGGCACGATGACTGGTCGGTCCAGCGTCCTCTTGTCCCCCCGATGCTGATAGACCACGGACTCACCAGGCAACCCCTGGCGCACCCCAAACTATCATGTCACCCGACTATAAGGGAATAAATCCTGCTCGGTCCCATGCCACCCAATCAGCCATCGCTCTCTGCATACCCACTGGAGCCACTCTCCAACCTCCATCCAGGCTAGACAGTCTTGATAAGGGCGCCAGAACACCTCCCCTAGAGCAAGCCGAGTAAAGACATTGACATAATGCCCTATGACACCTACCCACCGTCGACTCTATACATGCTCCTCATACCGCCACCACAGAGCCACGTAACCTATATCCTTATCCACCATCTCTGTCTGCGTCATCCATAGTAACCCCACTGGCCTTTCCACCGCTATATGTTGCCAAGCCTAGCTCTATAATAGATAGCTACAACTGATCCCCTTTCGCCTCTGATAGCGGACCTCATATAGCTCCCCATAGAGCTACTCCAATAGTGTCTATCCCCATATCATGATTAAAGGCTCATGCGTTGAACACTCCACCAGCCAACAGACCACATCCAACAGGTTCCATGGGAACCTCACACTTGACAAGTCAGGTAGCAGCATGTTGGAAATGAGGCCCATGAGTACTGAGTGCCTCACTCCCAACAAACCCCTCTCAAGCAACCATAAAACTAATATCCTACCCATATAATAGTCAACCTCTGCCATTTCCACTGGACCATTCACCCCTAACTCCTCCCCATGCCCGAAGCAGCATGTCAGCACTGCTATCCGTTGATCCCACGATGTCGTCCTGATCGACAGTCCATCTATTGGAATCAAAAGAATCCGATAGACATCCTCCAAAGTGATTGTCATATCCCCTATTGGGATATGGAAAGTATTAGTTTGGGCATCCCAAAATTTTATCAGGGCCATCAGGTAGGCTCGATCCCCAATCACTAGCTCCAACCGAGTCACCCGCTTGAGCCCCAGGGCGTCAAGCCACTCCCAATCAGCCACAGCTAGCGCCTCCCGTGCTTCAGCAAAAACAATAGGCACACGGTACCGAATCTTCACAACCTACAAAAGAAAACAAAATAAACACATTAAAATCATGAAAAAAGTGTACAGCTAGAAACAGTATAAACGAAAAAACAAAATTTATTTCTCAACCTAGGGTTTTATACTCTCAAATTGATAAATTAAAACAACAACAAAAAAAAAAAAAAATAACAAAATTAATTTGTCAACCTAGGGTTTTATACTCTCAAATTGATAAATTAAAACAAAAAAAATAAAAAATAACAAAATTCATTTGTCAACCTAGGGTTTTTTTACTCTCAAATTGATAAATTAAAACAAAAAAAATCAACACTTACAAACTTAGTTTGTCAATCTAGGGTTTTTACCTTTACATTGATAAATTAAACAAAAACAACAGAAACGACTAAGGTTGAGTGAAGTTTTTAAAAAATACTACGTTTAGCACTAAGTTTTTAAGCTCAATTTTACCATAATTTTTTAAACTCAGTTTTGATCTTTGTTTAACTAGGGTTAGCCTACGTTTTTTTAGCTAAGTTTCGATTTTTGTTAGCCTAGGGTTTCTGTTAGTGTACAAAAAATGAAAACAAACAAACATGGTTTCCACTAGGATTTCAACCTACATTTTAGTGAAGCCATACCAAAACAAATAAACACATTCATTTCACTAAGGTTTTTTTCATTTGTACATTTGAAAAGCAAAATACAAAACAAGAAGCGAGAAATAACTTGCGGTTTTAAAAACTGTAATACAAGAGACTAATAAAGAGGGAGTTCACTTACTGGTCTCACTTTGGCTCCACCACTCGATCTGGTTTGTGCACTCATGGTGGCAAAAAAATTTGGTAGCGCTTCGCTTCACTGAATTGACCTCCTCCTCCTCAGAGCTCCAAATCATCAAAAAAAACAAGTGCAAATGAGCCCAAAACCTAGTTTTGGCCTTTAAATAGGATTTTTGAGCCTGTAATCATTCCTCCCTGGGATGATCGCTCTAGTTAGTTCTTGTCCCACCCTGTAACGAATTATCACAAAGAATTCATCCCACCCAGGGATGAATACAGAGCAAACATTTCAAAAACAACAAAAATGCACCAAAAACAACAATAAAACTGTCCAATGAGAGTGCTTTTGCACTTGACATTTTGGGCATGCAAAATAGATGTCGGGGTCACAAATCCTCACTATACCACTCCATAATAAGGCTACCATGTCCAGACCGCTCCACGAGAAGATAGATCTTCAAGAATTTCATCCCCAAACGGCGTTGCCAAAAGTGTCAAAACCCAACCAAAAATAGCAATAGAGTTGCCGAACGAAGGCGCCTTCGTGCCTGAGATTCTTGGCATCCAAAAAAGATGTTAGGGTTACAAATTTTGACCATCCTACTCCCTAAGAATGCCACCATGGCTGGACCACTCCACAGGAAGACATTTTTGACAATTTCAGCTCCAAAAAGCGTCAACAAAAGGGTTAACACCCACCAAAAATAGGTCTAAATTTCAGAAAACTACACACACATTTAACACTAAAACATCTGAAGTCACCCTTACACAAGTCATCTTAGGTTAAGTGACTCGTTGCTTTTCTCATGTTGGTCATTCCCTCATCGATTTGTCACTTGAGGGGGTAGTCACACTTAGTCACCAATCAACAAATACACACCCAATCATGGAAACAACATGCATTCAAAGAATCATTGGCAAAGACAATCACGCTCCTACTTGGGGCAGCAAACAAGAAATAATCACAAGTTTATCAATCACTTGGCATTCATGAATCATGAACTCAATGTTCCCATAGACAAAACGTTGCACCCTTTTCCTATTCATTATTGATTAATGTCCAAGCTCAAGTAACACCTCACCAAAAAATGTTAACACTTGAATTGAGTTCCTTCGCTCGTCAGAAGCAAGGATTCAAGAATGCATGCCCTCCCCATACTTGGGGCATCAAAATTTGGTTATGTTACTAGAAACCCTAATCATTAGTGCTTTGGTTATCTATTTTTTCTCGGTGTTGTGCCTTGCATAGTGCATCCCAAAAAGGGGCATCTGTAGACACCAAAATAGCACCAATTTGATTATGTGACTGCAAAAACTAATCGCATTGACACACACAGCCCCAAGGGCAGCCCCCAAAGGTCAAACAGTGGTCCTAACCACTCTCACAATAGTTTTGGAAGGTCAGGAGTCAATTTGGCACCTTCAGGCACTTTGCTCAGTACCCATTTCACCCAAGGACGATTTCAAACTGGGATTCACCCTACCCAGGGATGAATATCAGAATTTGCTCTAGGGTGGGGTGAATTGCAGGTTTGATGGGAAAAAAGTCAAATCTTGACAAATGGCAGATCAGATCCACCACCTAACGTTTCCTTCATTGCATGGGAGTGTGGGTGAGTGTTTTTGAGCGTTGGAGGCAGTTACAGGGGCAGTCATGAAGTCCCTAATCAGGGAGGAGTCTCCCTCCCCCTGGGGAGGCATTATTTCCAAGTGGCACCTCTGCATGCCTAATGCAAGAGACCTCCAGGTCTATAAATTGGTGAGTTTCCTCACCCCAAACATACAAATAAGGAGCATTTTTGAGCAACAAAGTGTTGCCGTTTTACATCCCCATACACCCCTAGTTGATTCGTGCCTTTCACATCCGTGATCTCTTTTAGAGAGGAGGTCATTGGGTGACTATGGAAAGGATGAATCTTGATCCCAAAACCTGACATTTCACCATAGTATACCAACCAATTTGTCGACAACACTTTGCAAGAGATTTTGGACTAATCCCAAGTGGATTGGTGCCAAAATAAAGCCCCAAATGGCAGGCGGCCCATCCGAGCGCCCCCGCACTGCTGCGGGTCTAATCATCCCTTTTAGGAACGATTAGGAATCTATGGATGCTTTCCCTTTCTATCATTTTCATTCTTTGTATTTTATCTTTATGCTACTTATATAGTTTGCAATTTCGATTTCATATCGTTTTGATCAATTTTGTCATGTTTCATCATTTTTCTGCCTTTACTAACTTGCAGAGTGCATCATCAAAATCTAGGTGTTACAGGAAAAATTGGCGAAATATAACCATCTGGGTCATTCCAAAATACCCCCAATTAGCTAACCCCCACTTTTGAAGGATATTTGGAGCTTTCCAGACGTGACATTTTGAGCGGTGCTATCTGGCATTTTATTGTAGGTTTATTCGTCCCGCCCTAGAGCAAATTCAAATTGGTGAGGAATTTCCCGACTGTTCCATTTGCAATGTTTTCATTATGAGGTCTAGATGCCCCTTTCAAATTTTCATATCATTTGGATATATGCTAGTTGTCATTTTATTTATTCTTTGCATGCACTAATCGTAGGCTTGGGGATTGCATGCTTCATTTCGTCCGCAAGTGCTACTTACGGTTTCTTGTTTCTTTGAACATAGGATCGGGATGTTAGATGAGCAGCAGGGAGTCAAAAATTGTACACACAAGCGGTGGTGACGTCTTGGTCTGCCCATCTTACATGTGGGCATGTGGAAGGAGGGATGGCATCCATGGATGTAACAAAGAAACAAATTTAACGCTCCTCGCCCCTAAAAAGGGAGGAGGTTAATTGTAACCAAATTTCGAAATGTATCAATAAAAGAAAGGTTTGTTTTCCGCATTGGCCTTTTTTTTGCGTCTCAATTCATTCATGCTTTCCCCATTTCATGCATTTTCAATTCGTAGGATTTAGCGTTAAGTTTAGTTTCATTTTGCATCGTACTTGGAGCTTTTTTTTTTCCCTTTTTATTTATGTATCCTCGTGCTTTCAGGTGCAAAATGGGCTTAGTACTAAGGCTCACTCCCATAATTGTAATAGGGTGATAAAAGTGATAATGATTTTTTTGACCCTTGACCTAACTTATGAATTTTTAAGGAGCTTCCATACCATTTTTCTGAATCATCTCAGGCATCACATTTGGATGAATATTCCATTTTTCCTTTTTTAGTCCTTAACAAAGTTGATGTTGGACATTCAAGGTGGAAAAGTCTTGAACCCTAACCATTGGGGTATGGCTTTGTTGATGTTCAAGTAGTTCACCAGTGAACATGGCTTGGTTGTGGATGAGATACTGAAGTCTACTGAAGGTCAGTAAATTCTAGAATCATATTTTTTTAAAGTTGAATCAAGATGTGCTAGTGATATTTAGGTTAGTTATGATTCATATTCTTATTCCTTGGAGATTGGTCAAGATAATTTTCCTAGGAAAAATCATGTTTCTATTTGCAGTGTCAAAGGGAAGGTTGTGCCAGTCCAGGAGAAGAGATTAAAATCTTTGAATATCCTTTTGAAGGGAGCTTTCATTTTTAGCAATGCTTTTGGTGGGTGGATCCCAATTTTTAGTGTGGGTGGAAGTTTGAAAAGACAATATAATAGGATTTTAGGTAAATATTCTAGTAAGATAGACCCACTTTTCTTGGTGAATCATATGGATTATGACCCTTTACCTAGATATTACCATAAGCATGTGACAGTTAATGAGGTATATTTGCATGGTGCTACTATTGAAAGGGAGTCTAAGGTTTTTCACAATATGAAAATTATTGAAGTTAAACAATGTCTCATATTGGGTCTCTTAAACTTGTTGTTGATTATTTTAAGGATTTGACTTGGATTGTGAGTAAAACTATTCAGGGCTTGGAGTTGGGTACATAAATCTAGAACTATTTCAATTATGGTTTTGTAGGATCTGGGGTTTCTCTTTGGTTTTACCTTATTGTTAGTTTGGTATGCTTGGTTGCTTGCTGGTCTCCCCAATGTGGTGGATTGTTTGGTTCTACCCTATTTGGATTTAATTTTGCTCTATGTAGTTTTCTCCCTAGGTGGAGTTGTTGTTCAAGGTTGAGGTATCCTTTCAAAACCATTCTTTTTAATAATACCAAAAAAATTAATAAAATAGCTATACTTAAGGGGGTATAAATAGCAAGTTATAGTAACCTTTATGTCAATGTTAAAAATAAATAAATCTTGAATTATTATAATAAATTATTATAATAATCCCACATATACAATGAAAACAAGGGTTTAAAGGGTTATACAATATATTTGATACAAAAGTTAACCTTGGCGAAGAGCTATTTTTCTTGATAAATAATATATTAATACATGAGACACCTTATCCATTAATACATTTTCATATATTTTAATATCATACACAATCCATGTCATCTATGCATAGGAACTCAAACCCAAAATTGTACTAATGTAAGTACCATAGCTAAGGTCATGTCATCTTCTTTTGATTATAGAATAGATATCAAATATCATGGTTGTCCAACATTTTTCGTTTCCTTATCCTTCAACACCATTTTGATTTAGAATAGTTTTCTAAATGTTAGTTCTCAACTATTTATCTAACTTGTAGCTCAACTTAAGAATGATTTGGAATTGTCTACTATAGCCACCCTTAGTACATGTGTTCACATTCCTATTTCTTAACCTACTTTTAAATCCATTGAAAAGGATCAATACTCTCTATTATTTATTAACGCTCTTTTAAAATTTAATGAGCATTAACAATTTTCATTAAAATAAGAAGCATTCTCCTATGTGGATACGTTTTTCTTAATATTTATTGTAGTAGTTACATTTTAATTCATTAGATCCTTACTTCATTCAATCAAATTCTTCTAATACCTCATGGTTTGTTATAGTGTCTTGTTTTACTTAATTATAATAAATGTCAGATTTAGGTTTTTGCTACAAACCTCCAATTTAATAGTCTAATATTGTATCCTATCTACAAGAATGACATTACTTTTAGCATAAATTTTAATAACTAACACCTCTTATGGAATTTGTGTACTCAATAGTTTTTCTTAGGCTCAAAAGTACAACTATCTCTTACCTATCATTGATATTCTTAATATAATAAACTACTCTTAAGAAATATTTGCCCTATGATGCAAAAATTTCCTTGGTTATAGCTACAAATAGACACTAGTACTAATGTGATATCTTCTTCAATTTGTGTTAAGATACTTGTATTATAATTGAAAAATCAACTTCAATAATCTAATGTTGTCTAGGATCGAAAATTATTCTCATTTTCTTTATAGAATATCTTAGTGTAAGGAAGGTGTATTTTTTGTAGAAATAAATTTTCTCAATTAGGTGTGATCTCTATCTACATCATAGATTCATTGAATTCAAAAATTGATTCTTTATTCTTCTCTTTATCTACTTTTTATTTATATAATTCATATTATATGGTGCTTTGTTCTTGTTATTATATATGATTTTATAGATTTTTTCTTTATTTACTTCCATCTTCATTCTTTCCCTAGCTATTTTAATTTCCTTTTTTCAAACTAAAATTTTGTGGTTTCTATGGTGTACTCCCAAATATCAACCCTATTTTTCCTATTCATACTATTGTCTGCATACTTTGGTACACTCACCTAAATCCCTCTTGGATCATTCTCATGGATATTTGGGCCCATACATAACTCTTTATCCCTCATTCAACCAATTATTTAAATCTTAACCATTTATCTCTAATTTAGTCCTCTTATACAAAATTGACTTTATGACCCTTATTCACCCTATAGCAGATACTCAACATGTTTATCCACACTCATCCTTAATATTAATATTTTGGGAGTAACTATATACATGTATATATTTAAGAACTTTGTATATGTTTAAGGACTTTAATTTTCTATAGGTACTCTCTCCATTTTTTATTCATGTTCACTTGGTGTTATGAGTATCTTTGTCTTTAATAATTTATCTTACCACATCACATTTCTATATGGTATTTTCTATTTCTAATATCTACTTAGAATTATTTAGATTAGCATCCCCATTGACCTCAGACTCATGGAGACACTTTGTTTTATTGAAATTGTTTGTAAATTCATATTAGCCAAAATCATAAGGGAAAAAATACAATATAAAGGTAGACCATGGTTTTGGTACCTACATCCAGTCCTTAACACCCAACAACATTGGGACCATGATAGAATTATCTCTAGTAGGGATAAAGCAAACATAGGTGCATTCATAGGGACACATAAAACACCCATCATAAAAAAATAAGCACATCTGACACCACACATGGAGACACTTGACTTTTAGGTCATCATTTTTCTTAATATTTTTTAACTCTTATGTTATTATATTCTACGTATGGATATAATACATGTTTAATGTAGCCCTGATTCTAAATATTTAAAATACTAATTCACATAAGGTTCATAATCTAAGTAAGGCATTTAGATATATGTTTAATATCTTATAAGGTCCCAACCATTGGATGTTCAATTTATCTATGTATTGCTTGTATACAATATGATATATTTTCAAGATATCAGTTTATTTAAAATTTTTGTTATTGAATTTTTTTAGTGCAATGTATTCTCTCCTATCGTTGATTAAACACAACTTCTATATTACATTATTTTCATCTCAAAATAATCATTAACATTTCTCTTGATTGTATGGGGTTATTCAATTAATGACTACTATATTTACTAAGATAAATACCTTATAGCTAATTTAGATGGTTCATTCTAAAGTATAAAGTAGTTGAAATATTGTTAACATCTCTAGGTTCTTATACATATATACAAATTATTTTTGGTGTGAATTTATACACAACTATGAGTATTATATTATGTTCCTTAGTTAAGGCTATATCACCAAAATCTTGTTAAAATACCTAATAGAACCATTAAATTGAAAGTTACAAGGTAAGAAATTGTTTTTTCTAAGTGAAATATTTTAGTATTTAACTATGGTTTTTTCTTTATTGCTCACTACAACCATAAGGTAGAAAAATCTAGTAATAATATTCTAAAAATAAACATGAAGACAAGAAACTAGTATAGCCTTTTTCTAACATAAGATTCATATATTAGGTTAGCTAGTTTGCTTTTGTTACAAAAATTGCAGAAGACCTTGTTGTTTTTGGGATATGACATAATATCTATTATCCACATCTAAAATATTTATGTGTAACATCAAGTGCAATGAAATTTAACTTTTTTTTTGGTACTATTAAAAGAGGAGGGTTTTAATAGGACCCCACAACCACTATAGAGAAAGCCACAAAGGTGACAAGAACTGAACAAACCTCAGAAAAAACTAGAGGTAAATAAAAAGGAAATATGGATACCAAACCACAAGACACCAAAGGAGGGGGAACTGAGATAGTTCTACACCATCTTGTGAATGCCTTGAGTTACATTAGCCACCAAGCGAGAAATATTTTTAGTTAAATCAAGGGTAAATTTTAGCAAACTCTAGATTTTACGTTGGTTGATGTCAATGAGCTTTAAATCATGAAAAACAACTTCTTTAAAATTCTTAGCCACACCTGGAGCATAGATTTCTTCCACAGACTTTTTCTAGGGTAGATCCCTCATCAAAAAATCAAGTTTCTAGAGGGCCGTAGTAATGGGGGAATCACCTTCCTCTAATTTACTATGAAGTCATTTAGACTTATGATGAACAACAACAACGACGTCAACCAAATTCATATCAGAATCACCAAGATCATCCAAACACACTTTAGGGGCCAAATCGAATTTAATAGTGTGACCCGACGAGTGGGCCAAATCACTCACCTTCGGGTCCCGACCCCAAACCCCTTTGGAGGAGACCTATATATTTTTGGAAATTTTCTCAGGGCCAACACCAAAGGTGAAGGAGATATTTTCCACACTTTGATCAGAGTTTATTCCAGATACTAAAAAAGAGCCACCAACAATAGATGGGGAGTCTACATTCAACTTGAGACCACTCACCATAAGAATGGAAGGATCTGCAAAAGACTTCAGAAATTCATTAGCATCAAGGTCACGCTCCAAAGTGACCTATTAAAAAACCAACAAAGCTAGGCCTTGGTGGATAGGGGCTTGACCATGACCAACTTGAACATTAAGGAAGGACTTTTGCATAGAATGAAAGAGAAATAAAAGAATGTTCATACAAGCATTACGTCTAAGGTGGTTTAAAAACATGGCATGAAAACTCCTTATGATTTCGTAGGAAGGGTCAAGGGTAAAGTAATCCATAATAACCCTAACAAATTTGTTCTAGGGAGGAGGCAGAGCCGCAATGCTGAAGCCATTTTGAATTCATGGTAAATAATCCTCCTTGTCCAAAAAAGAGTGATTTATTATAGTAGAGAATACCTTTCATGGTTGTGATAGGCACCATACAGAGCCAGGCAAGTGGTCTTGCTAATAAGATCTACCATAATTTGAAAGGACCGGGAGCCAACACTGACCCAACCATCATTCCAAGAAGAAACCATCCAATTTGTAAGCAACGGATTATGCCCATGGAATTTTTGGATGCAATCCAGAAGACCTCCTTCTGCTAAGATAGACTTGACCTCTTCGTCAAAGGAGATAGACGAAGGTTCCAGATGAGGTTTACACAATTTAGGCTTAGCAGGATATATCTTAGCTTTCCCCATACTCTCACTAAACCAGCTAAGAATAGACTCAGACCATACATAAAAAACCCAGAGCAAGACACTTCCAAAGACTAGAGAGCACCAACAATGAGCAATATTAAGCATTATAGCACCCAAATACATGAACCTGGTCATAGAAGTCAACCACCAAGCGAAGGAAAAGGGCATAGAAGGCCCACCCAAGGAACAACGAGACACACCGGGAAGGGACTTCATAGCCAAAATCCACTCCTTCACAAAAAATGTAAATACCCTCAACGTAGGAAAGAAAACAAAATGACTCACGAGGGCCAGCAATGAAAACTGATTTACGACAATGTCAAACACATTCTCATAAAAACATGAAAAATCAATAGGACAAGCCTAAGAAAGAATAGATAATGGAACATAAGACTTACAAACTGGCCCAAAAAACCCAAGAGAGAGGTAATCCCAATGGGAACCAGTCCAAGAGAAACCATTCGATTGCCAACCCAAAACAAGAAAATGGCTCCACCAAGAAATAAGTGTAAGCCACCTAAAAGAGGTGAAAAATGCAAGGAAAACAAACCCAACTATCCATGGAAGGGAAAAATGAGGTACAGGTGTAAGACACTCTCCAAAAGGACCGAACAGCAAGGAGGTTCCCAAATGCCACCTCAAACCGCACTTGAAAAGAGCACCATCATCCTCCACATGGAAAGTACCAACAATCGACACAAACCATGAAAATCCCTTTCCAACGGACTGACAAGCACAAACCCTCAAGCCCAGGTACACAAAAGTTCCATTCGTCAAATTCCAAATTCCAACATCCTCAGAAGACCTATACAAAGATCTCAGAATTTGAATTTCAACAACCAACATAGGATAGGCATCCTGATAGAACATTATTTTTTGGAAACTCTGACTGGTGAGGAAAGGACAGAGAGACCCCAAAGAACTAAAAACATCCACCATCAACACGTCACACATTAACTGCAACCACCAACAAAATGGATGGAAAGACATTAAAGACCTGGACATTGAATAAAAACACCACTAGAAGGGACCGACCGATGATCTACAATTCACTTGCCACCTCACTGCATTAATGGGAGTAATGAACGGATCGCCTAAAATGAACCACCAAATCTCAAAATGAAATTGACTGGCACATCTTTCAAACTTAATCATGAAGGTCTCCCCCATCAGTGCAGAATTAATGGAAGCCACCATAATCCAACTCCCAAAGAACTGATTCAAAATTTGAATTTGAATTTCAAAAATCACCAGGAAAATATGGGCATTCTGGCTAGATGTAATCTTCTTGATGTACTCACCAGAATCTGCTTGGCATTGAATCCTATCAAAATAACTCCTCTCTGCCATCAACCCTTTAATAAATATTATCCAGAAGAGTAGAAAGAGTCTTGAAAATATTCAAAGAGAATTATGTAATCTCATCATTAACAACGTTGATCAACTCCATAGGAAAGTCAAAATGCCACACCATAAATCCTTGACTTCCAACGACTAATCTGGCAAGACAATAAGCCATTGCATTTCCTTCCCTATACACGTGACTGATAGAGGAATCCTCAAAAGAAGACAAGTGGGCTCTAGATTCATCAATAATATTGGAGAACCGCCAACCCAGTCTGCAAACTCCTTTAAGAATATTCACAATATTTATCGAATCGCCCTCAATGATGGCCCTGCAGACTCCCAAATCTTTTAACAACTGGATTCCAATAAAAGCAGCCCTACATTCAGCAAAATGAGAAGACAACTTTTCTAGGTATTCAAAGAAATCCATAACAACATCACCATAATGATCCCTTAATATACCACACGTGCCTGCCTTTCCCGGGTTTCCCTTCGATGCCCCATCGAAGTTAAGTTTTAGCCACCTCGGAGGAGGTGGGGTCCACTGTACAGGATTGCAAATATTGAGCATCGAGGGTGGTCTCAGATCAGGACAAAAATCCAAAGCACGTTCCACAATGAAATCTGGATGATCCCTGGGAATAGAAGGAAGTGACTCCTTCAAGGTAGAGGACACGTTTTCACCTACTTTCCAGAGGATTTTATGACATAGATGGGCCAGGTCACCCTCTTTGTTTTTGAAAACCCGTGCATTGCATTTCTTCCACAGTCCCCGTAGAATATGGAGCAAAAAAAACATCCAAAAATAATTCATGTGTGGTGAACGAAATGGGGATGACCATTGATTGACCAAATCAAGAATGGAATTTGGTAAAAGCTAAGCTAACCCAATTTGTTGAAGATAAATATAAAAAATGTTCTAAAAAACCTTGCAATCAAGAAATAAAAATGATGTTCAATCCCAGTCCTGCTTGCAAAGAAAACATCGATTGAGCATATTGAACCCACGCTTGTGTATATTATCAATTGTTAGAACCTTATTCTGCACAACAAGCCAAAAAAAGATATTGATTTTAGGAGTAAGGTTCTTCATCCAGATTTTAGCCCAGGGCCAAACACCATCTCTATGAGGACAAAGGATAGAATAAGTATATTTTACTGAGAAGTTGCCCTCACTACTCGTAGACACCAAAACAACACCAATACGATTATGTGACGACAAGCACTGATCGAATTGACATGCATAGACCCCAGGGCAGCCCCCAGAGGTTAAACAATGGTATTAACCACTCCCATAATAGTTTTGGAAGGTCAAAGGTCAATTTGGCATGTTTCAAGCACTTTTCTCCCTATTCATTCCACCCTGGGACGATTACAAACTGGTACTCGTCCCATCCTAGGACGATTAGAAGTATTTGCTCTAGGATGGGGCGAATAGCAGGTTTGACATGGAAAAGGTCAAACCTTGACAAATGCCAGCTCAGATCCACCACTAAACTCCACCTTCAATGCATGGGAGTGTGAGTTAGCATTTTTGAGCTCAAAGGGGTAGTCATAGAGGCAGTCATGGAGCCCTTAATCAGGGAGGAATATTCTCTCCCCTGGAAAGGCATGATGGCCAAGTGGCGCCCCTACATACTCATTCACAAGAGACCTTAGGTATATAAAATGGTGAGTCTTCTCACCCCAAGAAGACATAGCAAGAGCATTTTTGAACAATGGAGTGTTGTCAAATTACACCCTCACCCATCACTTGTGCTTCTTACATCCTTGATCTCTCTTTTGGAAGTGAGGTGATCATTGGAAGTGCAATCCAGACCCAAAATCTAAAAATTTTGCCACAATAACCCATCCAATTTTCTAACACAACCCCCTAGGAGGTTTTGGATCCATCCCAAGTGGATTGGTGCCGAAACCAAGCCCCAAACGACGGGTGTCCTACCCCCGGGCGCCCCCTGCACTACTACAGTCCTAATCGCCCCACCCCGGAGTGATTAGAAATATATAGCATATTTATTTACTATTTCATTTGCATTTCATTTTAGGTCAATTATATATGCTGCTATTCAAATTTCATGTCATTCTGATGAATATTGACTATGTTTTCAGTGTTTTCGCTTCATTAACATACATGGAACGTCATTGGATACAGGGTGATCGAGAAAGAATTTGCAAAATACAAACTTTTGGGTCGTCTCAAAATGCCCCATTTTGTCTAACCCCAACTTTGTAGGTGTTTTGGAGGTCCCTGGATGGGACATTTAGGAGGTCACTTTCTAACGTCTTATGACAGTCCTAATCATCCCACCCCGGAGCGATTAGAAATATGTGGTAGATTTCTTGATTGTTCCTTTTGCAGTGTGTTCTTGGTAATGTTTTCATACCTCTATCCAAATTTTAGCTCATTATGATATGTTTTGATTATATTTTTAATTATTTTATGCATGCATTAACTGGAGGCCTTGGGGATCGCATGTTTCCATCCATCCGCAGGTGCTTTTAATTGTTTGTTGTTTTTATGAATGTAGGATCTTGACACCAGGGGGGCATCAAGGAAGCACAGATGAATTCATACAATCGGTGGTGATGTTTGGCCCGCCCATTTCACATGTGGGCATGCGAAAGAAAGCGTACCATCCATGGTGTGACAAAACTATGTTTAAAACTTCTAGCCTATGAAAAGGGAGGAGATGTATTGTAACCTGATCTCAAGTAAATTAATAAATAAATGGTTGCACTTTATATTTTCTCTACATCTCATTTCATTTTGCTTGTTTTCACCTTTTCATGCATTTTCATTCGTAGGACTTAGCGTTACATCTTGCTTTTGTTTGCATCACACCAGTACGCCTATGGGCTTCCGTATCCTCATGCTTTCAGTGGTGATCATGGTGGGACTCTATCCCTTGATTTTGGGATCAAATTTCTGATCAAAATTGTGTGTTTTTTCTTTTAGGTGTTAATCCTTCCAGTGTTGGAATGCTACTCGTGCCACCCTGGGATGAATAAGGTATTCATCCCACCCTATGACAAATATAGATCTACTATTCATCCCACCCCAGGATGATTAGCTCTCTGTACAATTTTTGAGAAAAAAATCAGGGGCATCTGGTTTGGGTAGAGAAGAGGTAGGTTGTCTGAACACTCTATAATTTTCTATCTCTGTTTTTGTGATTTTTTTGTTTCTTTGCTTTCATAGGAAATTTTACTACATGTTACTTTATTTTTGCAAGTAAAAAGAACCCCATACACCACGAGACAATCTAAACATCAAGGCGTTGGTCGTAAAACCCCAACACTTTATCAAGACCAACGGTGGATTTCATCACCATCTTGGCTTGAATTTTGTATACATAACCCTGATCGCTATTGTTGCTAGACGTAAATCTTGACGAAAGCTAACCAAGTGTAGCTGGGGTGATTCCCAGCGCATGAGGATAAGTCTTCTATGGTAGGTGTCAAAAATAGGGTGATTCCCATTTCATACCGCTTATGTTCCATGTACTATTCTACTCTCGTGTACCAATAGTTTCCCTCATGTAAGTACGGGTATATTTAAAGGTTCGGTATAACAACATGGCAGTGGTATATTTAAGGGGCGACCATTTTGGGTTATATAAAAGCCCTCATATTGCATATACAACAAAATTTCTTTACAAGGTTTTCAAACAAAAATCAAAACACACTGAACCAGATTTAGGGCACACTTTTAATCCATAAACGAGATAATCACTTCTTTGTTTGTGTGGCTCCTGATTGTTTAGTGTAGCATAAAAAATCATAAAGAATATAAAAATGTACGCGCCATTTAGAGAAACACCACCGTGGTGTACACCCGTAGCAAAGCCCAATCATGGGCATAAGCTATGAAAAGGGTACAAGGGGGCACAAGTCACCTCCGCTATAGCCCCATGGACTTGGTCATACCAGCTTGGCAGCCTAACCCACAAAATAGTCCACATCATACCATGACGAAACGGGACTATAGAGGCACCCGGGGCACTCCCATTCAACATAGACCCTTTTAGGAGGAGTCCTTACACGTGGCACTCAACATAAATGGGAAGGCTCCCTTAGAAACTCATTATGAGTGGCCACCATGCAATGAAGTGCTAGAGCAACATAGGGTCCATAAGGAGGGGCCACATGATTACATCATACCTCCTCTACCCCTTATTACTATAAAAAACAATAGGCCAAATCCAAAGCACAAGGCTCTTTAGACAGGGCGAGCCAACTTTGCCCGCCCCTTTCACATATATGAAAGGGAGCATGAGGAAGACCACTACATTCCTCAAGAGCAGTACATAGTGTATGAGCAATGCGCCTTCGTACCTGCAATTTACTAGGATCACCTATTGAGGCTAGAGCCTCGGTTGAATGTCGCTAACCTCGATAGAGGGAAGTGACCTATAGAGATATCAGATCATCTCGATCGAGATATATGCATAGGAGAGGAATCTAGGCCTCCTAGACTCAAGATGGTAGAACAAATTGACTTGGCATTCACAAAACATGCCACCCACCAAGCGCAAATCACATAGCTTGAGCAAGATCAACAACAGCAAGAGCACCTGTATCACCTTAGCAAAGAGCGCATTTGGCGTCAGAAAGATGAGTTTCTCTAGAACATTGTGCATGAGAGGGTTCCAACCCCTCACACGCATGGGACAAAGTTGTATGAGAGGCACAATCCATTGGTGTGAGACAAGTCTCCATGACATTACCAAATGTTGCCTCCAAGACCTCCTAGACCTAAGCGGGAGACCACCCCTAGAGCCAATGATGGGCACCCTCCGCAAGCATCCACCCATGTTTATAGGTCACGTCCAGGAACTCCTCAAGAAGCCTATGAGGAATTTGAGTAAGAAGAAGAGTGGGACAAAATGCCCTACCAAGACAGGGGGGTGCTATTTGGCTACCCCTCCATAGGCCTCAAGTTCCCTACAATTCATGATGGGAACAAACCAAGGAGGAAGAGATCAAATCTTCTAATGCATACAAAGAGCTACTAGAATGCTTAGAGTCTATAGAGACCAAGACTTTTGGGTCTCAAAAGCCCACTTTATGCCAGCTCCGTAGTCACCCTGTGCATCCTTTAGTGCCTACATCCCCATACCCCAAACACTTTAAAATGCCTTAATTGACAATATTTAGAGGGGAGGAAGATGCCCAAGAGCATGTGATAAGGTTCCTAAGCCAATGATTTTGCATTCAGGACAATGACTATTTGCTGCTAAGAACATTTATAACCACGTTCACAAGCCCTACCTCAGATTGGTTCACTCATTTGCCAAAGCATATCATCAATAACCTGGACCAGCTAGTGGACGCTTTCCTTGAATGCTTCACGTTCAACACCAAGAAGAAGGCGTCATTAAGTGACTTAGCTAGCCTCAGGAAGTATGAGGAAGAGACCATGGTGACCTATGGGAATCGGTGGAGAACATTGCTTTCAAAACTTCCTTACCTCCCTCTCATGGCCGATATGACCTAAATGTTCTCAAAAAGTTGCCTAAGATCTATCTCCATGCTATTGCAGCTACAACAATACGCCATTCTTGAGGAAGCTCTGGTGTAATCCAGAATCATAGAGGAGATCAAGATACAGGATGGCGAGATTGCTAAGCCACGCAAGAAAGAGTGGCCCAAGAATTCCAAAACTGGGTCAACACAATCGAAACCCATCATGGTCAATCATGTTGCTATAAACATACCTAAGCTTGCACAAGCAACACAGCCCCCAAAGGATAATTACCAGGCAGTTCCTCTTGACACCTATGAAAAGGAAAATCATAGGCAAGAGCAAAATCAGTAGTGTTGCCTTAGGCGACAATTCACACCCTTCACAGAGTCTAAAGACTCCTTTTTTGATTGCTTGTTTGCGGAAAACTTGATAAACTTGCCATAAAGTCAACCCATAGACCCCAACGTGCCAAAACCTAAGGGATATAGGGAAGACATGTATTGTAGATTCCACTGGCAAAAAGGACATGACCTTTACGTGTGTTGGAAGTTCAAATGCTTAGTGCAAGACCTAATAGACAACAAGATGCTAGTGGTGGATAATCCTATGGCACCAAATAATCAACAGATGGAGGTCTTCAAATACCCCCTACCTACCCATGATGTGCATGAAAAGACCCTTCAAGTCAATGAGGTGACACAGAACTGTCCCATGTAGGGGTATGTAGGGATGATAAGCATAGTGACTCGGAACAAGAGGTACCCAAGCATAGCTACCCCTACGGTAGCTATAGGAGAGGTTCCATCAATGTCACAACCTCAACAACACCCTACACAACCTCCTCCACCTAGACCAATGGCCATGATTCGGACTAAACTTACCCAAATTTTAAGGACCATGTCGGCTAGGCTCTCCATCTATGAGCTCATCCAACAATCACTTCCCCATCGGGAGGCTCTAATGGAGATATTAAAAGCCATCAAGCTGCATCCCCATGAAGAAAATTCCTTCAATAAATTTGTGGGACATGTAAAACAATGTACAAAACCAGTTATCACCTTTAGAGAAGACGGGCTGAAATCGATGACTGGTGATATGGCAGATCCACCCCTGCACGTCATTGCGTGGGTCAATGAGATTCCATATAAGAGGGTGTTGGTGGACACTGGCTCATCCAGTAATATAATCACAACAGTGGATTTGAAACACCTCAAGTTGCCAACATCTCACATCGTGGCCTCCACCTATACTCTTTGAGCATTAAATGATGCGATATGCTCGACTGTTGGCACAATTGTCCTGCCAATACAAGTAGGGCAAAAGACCATTCCTATGTTGTGCCACATCTTGGAAGGTGAGATGGCCTATAATACCTTGCTGGTTCGGCCTTGGATCAGGGACATGAAGTGTGTCCCTTCGATAGATCATCAATACCTAAAGTACACATTCTAAGTGCATGTGCATGTAGTCTCAATAGACATAGATCCCTTCAAGTATTACAATGCAGTGTAGCTAATGCTACAATCGATCCTTCCATTGAAACATTTGGATTTTTAGTTGAATCCGTCTAAACAAGGTCTGATTCTGCATGAATCCCCACTATTAAGTCCCTCAAATCCCTAGGTGAGTCCATCTTCATCGTCTGGTCCTTCACCAATGATGCCACCTATGATAGCCACACTGAAGTACAATAGGAAGAAACCCCTGGAAGAGGCATCACCATCAGTATCAACCATATCTACCGAGGAGATGCCTAGCCAAATGGAATTCGAGACACCTAGTTCACATGATATGGAGTGGACTCAGGAAGAACTCCCATTCCCCCCCCCTCAACTACCAATGATCATCATTGAGATGGCCAATACAGGCCTAGGGGAGTACCTAGTGCGAAACATTGTAGCAACACCTACACTTGAGTCCATGCAGGACATGGGGAGACCTCGCCTCCCCATCGACACTATTGTTCCTCTAGGCTACCCGCCAAACTAGAAAAAAATTGTATATGGGGGCCTTGATAATGGCATTGAACCTTACCTGCAAGAGGAAGAAGATGAAGAGCCCTTTGCTGAAGACATCAACTATTTGTCCAACCCAGACTTCGCTTTGAGATATCTTGGCCAATGTAATTGGCATGGATATGGGTTGGGCATATATGAACAAGGGGTACGCGTTATTTGCCAACCAAGATATCAGATGTCATATGACAAATCAAGGGTAGGTTACAACCACCCTCTAAACCTTGACATATTGGTAGAGAACATGCAAGGCCTAGGGATAGGCAACAAGGATGGGTTGGCACAAGATCCATACACCAATCGTAACACAATGTACACATTGGGAGATTATCTCCCATCGTTAACAACCAACCTTTTTGACCTCAAAAACCCTTTCCTGTCGATCGAGAAAGAAGAAAGTTCGAGGACTCACCTACAAGAGGTATATAGACAAGGTCAAGAAGGATCTTTAGAAGATGAGTCAGAGTATGAGGTAGCATCTTGGGACCCTTTCGAGTCCGATAGCAATCACTCGCAAGTGATGCCCATAGATGATTATCAAGAAGACTTCATGGCGATGTTCCCCTTTGATGCTCCAATCGAGCAAAGGCCACCTTAAGAGAATCATGTCCTCCCATAGAGAGTGGAACAACCCTGATGGGACTAAATTAACTTGCTCGATCAGAATGAGCCTCACATGCCACAAACAGCTATCGGAGCCAACGAAGGCCTATGGATATTTGATAACAATTATGAATATGAGACTGAGATGGCATATCTCAATCATATGCGATAGCAGCAATACCCCATGGACATTGATGACATGTTTGAACAACTAAAAATGGGGCCAAGGCATAGGTGGCACCTAAACCAAGCACAGTTAGACCAAGTACTAAACCCGCCACTTCAGGCATACAGAGAGCGCCTTACATCCAAAGACCCTATAGAGCCATCAGTGCCAAGGGCAAACCCTGTCCTTTTATCCACACATAGGACCGATCCATTTGTGCCAATACCACAAGAGCTAGATTCAGAGCACGAAGATCACCAAGGAAGTCCGAGTCACCACACCCGTGGTAATGGAGACCAAAATCATTTCATCAACATGATCTCCATTGACTTAACCACCCCCATCCACAATCCAGTCGATATAGCATGACCATTGTATCTGAACATAGATGCCATAGATTGGGATCGCGCTAACTCACCACCATATCGATCAGAGTACTAGCCTTGCGGTGAGATGCTTCATTTCACCCCAAGACCAACTTAGGATATCTTCCATGTTGTAGAGGAACCTGATGTTCCAAACATAGATTTAAATTTAGCAAATGATATCCACCTGATCCTAACTCCACACCAGTTGGAGGACGGGTCCCACATGTCAGTCGAAGAGATGACTAACGTAGAAATCGACTCTAATACAATGAATTCGTAAATCATAAAGTTGGGGGTAATTTTATCCCCCAAAGAGCAAGTCAATTACATTGCCCTTCTAAAATAGAAGAAGGAGGTTTTTGCATGGTCCTACAAAGACATGTCGGGGCTAGACCCGTAGCTAGTCACGCATAATCTAACGCTTGATCCAACAGTCAAGCCAGTCAAGAAAAAACTACGTAAGATGCACCCAATAGTAGCCTTAATGGTCAAATATGAGCTAGAAAAGTTTTTGGATGCACAGTTTGTCATCTATATGGATTACCCACCATGGCTATTCAACATGGTACCCGTCAAGAAGCTTGACAGGAGGATTCGCATATGAACTAATTCGAGATCTAAAAAAAGCAAGTCCCAAGAATGATTTCCCCTTGCCTAGCATCAACGCATTGGTAGACACTACAACAGGCCATGAAATGCTTTCCCTCATGGATGGTTTCTCGAGATACAACAAGATTCGTATCAATCCTGACGATCAACTCAAAACAGCATTCACAATGCCTTGGGGGACATTTTGTTATAAGGTCATGCCCTTTGGCATTATAAACGCTGGTGCCACCTACCAACACGCTATGACATACATCTTCCATGATCACATGCATAAAAATTTGGAAGATTATATGGATGATTTGTTGGCCAAATCTCTTTTGTGCCCAGATCATCTCGATGACTTAAGCAAGATCCTCGATCGCCTCATCAAACAAAAAGTCAGACTAAACCCCAAGAAGTGTGTATTTGGCATCACATCTGGAAAAATCTTGGGATTCATAGTCTCAAAAAGAGGCATCGAGGTGGATCCACATAAATTCAAGGTAATCCTTGAAATGCTTCCCCCAACCACCATCAAGCAGCTCAGAATCTTCCAGGGAAAGGTCGTGCCAATGAAGCGCTTCATAGCGTAGTTATATAACAAGTGCCAACCCATGAATAAATTATTACACAAGGGGGTAGCATTTCACTGGGATGACGAGTGCCAGTCAGCCTTTGATGACATTAAACAATACTTGGCTTCACCGCTAGTATTGGCACCACCTAGACCAGGAGTGTCATTCTATTTATACATCTCAGCTACTGATGTGGCACTGGAAACCATGCTAGCCTAGAAAAATGAACTATATAAATAACAGTCTACTTACTATCTTAGACGCACCCTGGTCAATTATGAACTTAACTATGCATACGTCGAGAAGCTATGCTTAGTAGTGGTATTTGCGACTAAAAATCTACGCCATTACATGTTGGCAATACGACGTACATTGTGTCTAAGGAGAATCCATTGCGATATATGATGAGTCATACTTATCATAGTAGCCGCACGATGAAATGGATCATGTTGTTGACAGAGTTTGACATAAAATTCATTGGACAGAATTCCATAAAATGTCAAGTCATCTTCGATCAACTAGCAAAGGCCCCTCTCAAAGATGATCAGCCTCTGACCGTAGAGCTACCCGATGATGGGGTCTTCCATGTCTCAGAATCACCAGATTCTGATGAGCCTGAGTCACAGTCTGACATAACCTTATTCTTCGATGGTTCTAAATGTGAGCAAGGGGGTGGCATGGGAATTGTATTATTCACACTGCAAGGGGCTCCAATGCCTCTATCATTTAAAATTGATTTCCCATGCACCAATAATAATGTCGAGTACGAAGCCTTACTCATAGGTCTTCAAATAGCCATCACCATGAACATAAAATTCCTGAACATATTTGGTGATTCGCTATTAATTTTCAACCAAGTAAAAGGGGTATTCCAATGCAAATGCCCAGTTTTGCAGGCATACAAATCCCTTATGGATAAATTCCTTGAAAATATTGAATGGTATGATATTGAGGCACTCCCTCGATCATCGAATCATTTTACGGACACTATGGCCTCCTTGGGGTCACTAATCCTGCAAGACCCTTCCGGTGAGATGACAACCATTCAAGTCAAATCATTATCGCAATCCATGATGGAGCATGCAAGCTCTGACCTAACACCAGGAATCCACCTGATCCAGATTGAACCATCTTAGGATAAGTTCTCTCGAATCCATGATAGTTTGAATCACGCCAACTGGGGGTCCTTGTTCTCCCCAACCCTTCTCAATAGCAACACAACACTATTTTTACAAATTCATTCCCGCTCAGATTTTGCTAGGGATGAACTTCAAAAGGGATTTGCAGTTCATACCATCGAGGTTTCTGATCAGCAGGATTGGTACACACCCATAAGAGACTACCTCAAGCTAGGTAACTTCCCACTTGGATTGACACACATTTTGAAAAGATCATTCAAATAGAAAGTGGCAAAACATGTCTTGCTAGAAGACATTTTGTACCGTCAGAGCTACAAAGGGATCCTCCTCTATTTCTTGGACTAGAAGGAGTCCCGCACGATGGTACATGCGGTGGCCACTTCAACGGTATGGCCATCGCAAAGTGCATTCTTTGCATGGGCTATTATTGGCCATATTTAGAGTGAGATTGTTGCACGTATGTAAGGAAGTGTGTAAAATGTCAACACCATGATAATTTGACACATGTACCTTATCAAGCCTTGCATTTAATCCAATCGGCATGGTCATTTTCATAGTGGGGCTTAGATCTAATCGAAAAGATCTCCCCTGCATCATCAGGCCGTCACACGTTTATCATAATGGCCATAGAGTACTTCACCAAGTGGGTGGAAGCAATTCCGCTTACCTCTATGATTGGGACCTGCATTACAGAGTTTATTTTACATAACATCATATGTCATTTTGGTATTCCATCCAAGATCATTTTGGATAATGGGACATCATTTAAGAACAAAGATGTGCATGCTTTGACAACAAAGTACAAAATTCAGCATAGTTTTTCGACACCCTATTATCCACAAGCAAATGGGCAAGCAGAGGCATCAAACAAAATGCTAGTGGCCATCCTTAAAAATATGGTCACAGATAGTCATAATGATTGGCACATTCAAATACCACTTGCTCTTTGGGCTTATCGCACTAGCATTCGGATGCCCACTGGGGCAACTCCATTTTTGCTAGTATATGGCTCTGAGACATTCATGCCTCTCAAGTTGGAAATACCTTCCTTGTGCATATCAATGCAAGAGTTCATCGATGATGATATTGTGTGGCAGTCCCAATTAGACCAACTTACATTGCTCGATGAACGATGCATCAATGCTCTCGAGCATTTACGTATTTATCAAGAGTGACTTAAGAAAGCATGCAACATGAAAGTTCACTTGAGGGACTTTCATGTTGGTGACTTGGTCGTAAAAGAGAACCAGCAAAATTCTAACTTGCCGCCCCATCTAAGGGATAAGTTTGCGGCAAACTGATTAGGTCCTGTTGGTCCAAAATCTGCCACAGGAAAGGATTTTACAAATGCACCCTAGAACTGGCCAACATTGAAAGGCTGGAAGCAAGAAATGGCTTCCAGACCAATCTCCAGAGTGGGCTGGTTCCCTTCACTATTCTAGACTTGGTTTAAGATAAGGGTTGCAGGAAAGAGATTTAAAAACTGCAGAAAGAAATGGGAAATATGGCCACAGGCCGAAGTTATAAGACCGGGAAAATAGCAGCAGGAAACTTAAAAATGCAACAACAGCAAGTAATAAAAATTATTAACTTAAACCTTCGCACGATGTATGCAGGAAGACCCTCCAAAACTACATTCCAGAAATCATACTCTCACGGTGGTACATAAATCCAACATGCAGAATTTTAATGCAACAGCCATGAAGAAATACAAAGCTATTAGAAATGCAATAGAACAGAAAGGAAATCACCCATACAACCGCTTGACAAATTAGAAGCCAACTCTGTTATTCCTGCAAATGCATCTCCCAGTCTCTAGCAGAGAATTTTTCCCAACCTTTTGAAATGAGAATTACATTGGTTTTTATAGAGGTCCGTCCTCTCTACAACATTAAATGTTTGCCACCATCCTCCTCGTGATCTACAATTGTGCATTGGAAATTACATACACAACCCCTTGATTACAGCCTCGAAGAAACAAAAATTAAATGCAATGAAACATTCGCGGTCCTTCATTAAATTTGATTCTTCGAACATGTGCATTAAACCGTTATGACAATCCATGAACAGCGGCCTCGAATGCATTGAATATTCAATCTCGGTGGCCTAGGCACGTCTTTTACTTTGAATACCTTGGAAATCCACAAAAAAATTAATTTGGGGCAGCATTTAATCATCGAAAACTCAAAAAACCTTCTCGATCGTTCATACTATTTTTTTGGCGGGAAACTGTGTAGGTCGCGAAAACGTGACGGGTCGTGAAATCGTGACATATTTTCATGCCATACACTTTTGTCACTTACACCCACAAAAATTCTCCCTGTCGCGCTGTCGCTACATCTTCGGCTTTGTCTTCTCTATCGCTAGCTTAATCCCGCGAAAATGGCACATGTAACGATATCGCTACGCATTACGGTCTTTGGCTATTCCTTCCTTCCTGCATTGCGAAAACGGAACCTGCAGCGCATCGCTGCACATTTCGGCACTTTTTACGGTCTCCTGGATGGGTCGCAAAAATGCGACGCCTTTTGCTTTTTGCATGATTCTCTTCACACTCCGCCTTGTCACCTAGAACTTGCAGCGAATCGCTGCATTTTTTATACCGTTTGTGAAAACAGTCAGCGCATCGCTGCACTGCACTCGCCTTGTTGCCCAGAACTTGCAGCGAATCGCTGCATTTTTTATGCCTTTTGCGAAAATAGTCAGCGCATCGCTGCACTTTTGAACACTAAAAACCTTTGAAGCCAAACGCCACAAAAATGGAACATGTAGCGATATCGCTACATGTTTCAGGCACCTTGTACGGACTTGAAGACGGTCCACGAAAACATAACACCTTTTGCAGTTGAATGTCTTCAATTCTTCCTTGTATCCATCTCACTACCAATTTGAGCACTTAACCATTTTCATGTTTTTTATCAATTTTCATCCTTTGCATGATTTCGCTGCATATTCATGTCGGTTGGCCTTATCATCGAAATTGCAGCGAATCGCTGCAACTTTCTTCTCCTCTGCTTCTCGGACCAAAATGGCCGTGATTTTGAAGCATGTAGCGATATCGCTACGTGTTGCTCCTTCCGTACCAATTGCCACTTTTCCATCGTGAAAATGCTACAGGTAGCGTGTCGCTGCAACTTTTAACCTTGGGTCTTCTCTGCCAAACATCGCACGAAAACAGAACATGTAGCGATATCGCTACATGTTTCGAGTACTTTGTCTTTCTGGTCAAAACCCGCGATTTCGCTACGGGTAGCGATATCGCTACGCATTTCTTTCTTCGTACCCTTTGCCATTTTCCGTCGCGACGCGCTGCATCTTTGCCTTGGACTCTTCTCCGCTCGAACATGCAGCAAATCGCTGCAAGTTTTGGCACTTGCCCCTTTGAAGCTGCCAGTGTCGCGATTCGCTGACATGTCAGCGACGCGCTGTAAGTTTTCAACTTTGTGTCTTTGAGGCCGACCAACCCGTGATTCTGGAACACGTCACGATATCGTGACGGTTCCGCCCAACCTGCCTGCGTTGACTGCGTTTACCGCGATTTCGCGACATGTCAGCGAATCGCTGCAGCTTTTAGACTTAGTTATTTTTTGCTCATTTTTTCTTCTTTTTTTGCCAAAGCTGCATCAAAGATGATATTAAAGGTCAGATTTTCAATAATACACTAATGCATTAATCAATGAGAATCAATGTGGCAAAAATTCCAATAGGTCCCTATGTAATTGACATTAAAATAGGACCTAGAACATACTGGCTCGCCTCTCTTGAAGGAATCAAGGAACAAGAACCCCTAAACATCAGTCATTTGAGGCCATTCCACATTTAGAGAGCCATAGCCCACCCTCAAAAGCTCCAAGGATTCTAGCAATCGCTTGGTGAACCCAAAAGCTCCAAGGATTCCAGTAATCACTTGGTCAACCCCTAAAACACCCCAAAGGTATCTACAAACCCTTTGGTCACCCCAAATGCTCCAAGGATTCCCACAATCACTTGGTCAACCTAAAAATGCCCCAAAGGTATCTATAAACCCTTTGGTCATCCCAAATGCTCCAAGGATTCCCACAATCACTTGGTCAACCCAAAAATGCTCCAAGGATTCCCATAATCGCTTGGTCAACCCCAAATGCTCCAAGGATTCCCACAATCACTTGGTCAAACCCTAAAATACCCCAAAGGTGCCCATAATGCCTTTGGTCAAACCAAAAGCACCAAGGATTCCCACAATCGCTTGGTCAACCCCCAAATGCCCCAAAGGTATGCATAAACTATTTGGTCAAACCAAATGCTCCAAGGGTTCCCACAATCGCTTGGTCAAAAACAAATATTCAAAAACAAACAAAAAAAAATGATAATCAAAAATAACAAAAAAATTGCATCTCCCTTCCATGCATACTCTTAAAAATCAAAACACAAAAAAATAAGTTGCATTAGGCATCGCAAACATAAATTGCATATTTGCTGGTCATACACATCATAAGAACCATAGACTGTAATTGCTAGGCAATTCCATCATTTTCCATATTCAGTCCATTTTGTAAACACATCCATCCAGAATAACGTCATCCACATTTTTTTTATCATAGTCAATTGTCTACTAATGTCTTTAGGGTTTTTTTTCATTCAACTATCTTTAGATTTTTGGTCAAATGTTGTATGAATTCAGACAGATTTTACAAAGGTAGAGTTTTACTTGGATCACACCTTGTTATGTAGCATCCCCACACAAGTTAAAACACATAAAAATTCCCAAGTTGTGTGAACGCAAGAGAAACCTACAAAGCATTCTAGGGTACCATAAGTGAAAGGTTAGCCTGATCATCCCCCTATGCTAATGGTTCGAGAATGCTAAGAATTGACAAAAGGACAAGCTCTTCCCCATGCAATTCCCCATAATAAATAGTGGTCTTCACCACTAAAAAGAATCCCAATCACCTTTGATCCCCAAATTTGTAAATATTCATACTACACACCCCTGACAAGGATGGGTAGTCATACCCAAGGCCTAAAAGATCAATGCCTTTACATAGTAACATTCCCAATCACCTTTGATCCCCAAATTTGTAAGGATTCATACTACACGCCCCTGACAAGGATGGATAGTCATCCCCAAGGACTAAAAGATCAATGACATTACATAGTAACATCCCCAATCACCTTTGGTCCACAAAGTCATAAGGATTCGTACTACACGTCCCTCAACAGGATGGGTGGTCATCCCCAAAGCCAAAAGGGATCAATTTCATTCATAATCCAAAAACCTACGAGCTCAAATTTGAAACCTAAAATGCAAAATCAAATAACAGTTGATATCACACTATTCAAACTCCTTGCTCAAAAAGAAAATCAAAAGATAAAAATAAACAGTGATTTTCATCACTATGTATGAGAGCAAGTATCCCAACAAGTTGAGTAACCAAAAAAACACTTGAGCCTGAATCCCTAGAATTCTCAGCATTCAAAAAATCATCTAGGTGATCCTCATTATGGGTTTGGTGGATAGCCTACCTGGAAATGGCGATATCCTAAATGCATGATGATATCTCTATCACATTAGCTTTGTGTGTGAACAGACCAATGTTTGCATGTGGATGAGCTAGCTTATGGTACCTTAGATTGTCCTATGGATTAATCTTACTAAATAAAACAAAGGAGTTAGTGGAGTTAATTAGGTGATCCTTAGTACAGGTTTTGTGGATAGCCTACCTGGCACTGACGGTATCCTGATAAATACCACATAAACAAAATCGCACACACAGGGATGTGAAATAACTTGGTCAAACTCAAGTCTGATTCTTACCTTGGTCAAAAGTCTTGTAAGATAAATGTATAGTCTTGGCTAGTTAGTTAAAACATCTGAGTCTCGAAAAACCTTAACTACATTCTAGAACACCTGTGGTACATTCTATTCTTACATCACCATCAGAAAATACAAAAAAAAAAAAACCACACATGCAAAGTCATTCCACAAAGTCATCACATAATACAAAAAGGCAGTAAATCCTGTATAGTCTATGGTGCCACCAACAAGTTATCAACAAAATAATTTCATCCATTCCATATGCATACATCATATAATTAGAAACATCGCATTCATAATAACATATGCATACATCAATGTAAATAAATGGGCATAAAAGTAACAATAAATCACAACAAAGAAATAATCCAAAAAGAAAGTCATGTATATATATCACCAAAATTCCCATAGGCTACAATAAGTCGGTCCTTTGACCTTGCAAAAACATCAAAAAATCAAAAACCCCAAGCCTAGCGAGTTAGCCACCATGATCATACAGGATCAATGCGATTGGAACTAACCCCAGTAGTGTGGGTCCTATGGGACCTCTCAGGGTGACTGCTGCTAGCCCCAGCATCATGCCCACTAGCGCTGCCCTCACCCACCTGCCTATGATGAGAGGAAGAAGACTGATCAGTCTCACTGTCTCTCATTTAGTGCGAAGATCCACCCCCAGCACTACAATAGGTAGCTGCACCCAATCCCCTTTTGCCTCTGATAGCGGACCTCGTACAACTCATCATAAAGCTGTGCCAGTAGTGTCTGACCTCACCTCATAATTAGTGGATCTGAGGTCGAACACTCAAGTAGTATGAAAACCACCTCAAGCAGGTTCCAATGGAACCTCGCACCTGAGGAGTCGAGAAGCAACATGTTGGAGATGAGATTCATGAGCAGTGCATGCCTCACTCCCAACACACCCTTCTCCAGCCACCATCGCACCAAAATCTTTCCAATCAAGCAGTCCCCCTCTGCCCTCTCCATCGAACTATCCACCCCCATCTCCACCCCATGCCCAAAGCACCATGTCAAAACCGTCATCCACTGATCATGAGGAGTAGTCTGAATGGGCAATTCGTCTATCGAAATCCACAAAATCTAATAGACATCCTCAAGAGTCACAGTCATCTCCTTTGTTGGGAGATGAAAGGTGTTGGTGTGCAGATCCCACAAATTGATTAGGGTAGTTATATATGCCTGATCCCCCACCACAGGCTCTAAATGAGTAACCTTCTTGAGCACAAGGGCATCAAGCCACTCCCAGTCTGCCATAGTTAGTGCCTCCCGTGCTTCAGAGAACACCGTCGGCTGATGGTACCGACTCTTCACCACCTGCAAAACAAAAAACCACAAAAACATGAAAACATGACAACAAAAATAAAACTGTACAAGCAACATTAACAAAATGTATAGCAAAAATAGTCTAAAATTCAAATAAAATTGTACAAAACTAAAACACATATACAACAATGTATACAAATTGTACAACAAAAACATTTAACAAATGTACAGCAAAAACATTTAACAAATGTACAACAAAAACATTTAAAAAATGTATAGCTAAAACATTTAACAAATGTACAGCTAAAACATTCAAAAAATGTACAACAAAAACATTTAACAAATGTACAACTAAAACATTCAACAAATGTACAACTAAAACATTTAACAAATGAACAAAAAATAAAATAAAATAAAAAATTTAAACTAGGGTTTAATCTTAGTTTAAACGCAAAATACAAAAAACACAAAATACACAAATTTTTCAACTAGGGTTTCTTAATCTTCGTTTAAAAAAAAAACAAAATAAAAATAAAAATTTAAACTAGGGTTTAATATTAGTTTAAATGCAAAATACAAAATACACAAATTTTTTAAACTAGGGTTTCTTAATCTTAGTTTAAATAAAACAAAATAAAAACAAGAAAACTGAAGCACAGGAGCACCTATCGGTCTCGCTTCAGCTCTACAACTTGACAATCCAGTCTATTAACTCATGGTATCCAGAAATCTCCACAACGCTCTGCTACGCAAACTCGAACTCCTCCTCATAGATCCAAATCACCAGAAAAACAAAGTGCAAATGAGCCCAAAACCTAGTTTTGCCCCTTTATAGGTTTTTAGAACTGTAATAGTTCCACCCTGAGATGAGCACTCTAATTAGAGTTCATCCCACCTTGGGATGATTACAAAACTAGTATTCGTCCCACCCTGGGACAATTACAGAGCAAGAAAATAAAAAACAACAAAAAATGCATCCAAAATGCACCAAAAACAACAATAAACTTGCCGAACAAGGGTGCCTTTGTGCCTAACATTCTTGGCATTTAAAAAAAACATTAGGGTCACAAATCCTCACTATCCTACTCCCTAAGAAGCCTACCATAGCCGGACCACTCCACGGGAGGATGAATTTTCAAGTATTTCATCCCCAAACGACGTCACAAAAAGGGTCAAAACCCACCAAAAATAGCAATAAAATTGCCGAACAACGGTGCCTTTGCGCTTGACGTTATTGGCATAAAAAACAGACTTTGGGGTCACAAATACTCACTATACTACTCCCTAATAAGGCTACCATAGCCGGACCACTCCACGGGAGGACGGATTTTTGAGAATTTCATCCCCAAACGACATTACAAAAAGGGTCCAAACCCACCCAAAAATAGCAATAACATTGCCGAACAAAGGTGACTTTGCGCCTGCAATTCTTGCAATACAAAATAGATGTCAGGGCCACAAATTATCAATATTATACTCCCTAATAAGGCTACCATAGCCGGACCGCTCCATGGGAGGACGAATTTTTGACAATTTTAGCTCCAAAATGTGTCACAAAAGGGTTAAAACCCACCAAAAATAGGTCAGATTGTTGGGAAACTGCATAAGCATTTAATGGAAAACAACTGAAGGCACCCTTAAAATAGTCATCTTGGGTCAAGCGACTCGTCGCTTTTCTCATGTCGGTCATTCCCTCATAGATTCGTTGCTTGAGGGGGTAGTCACACTTAGTCACCAATCAACAAATACATACCCAATCAAGGAAATGGCATGCATTCAAAGAATCATTGACAAAGATAATCATGCTCCTACTTGGGATAGCAAACAAGCAATTATAACAAGCTGATCAAACACTTGGCATTGTATAATAATGAACTCAAGGTTCCCACAGACAAAAGGTTGCACCCTTTGCCTATTCATGACTGAAAAATGTCCAAGATCAAGTAACACCTCACCGAAAAAGGTTAACACTTGAATTAAGATCCTTAGCTCGTCAGAAGTAAGGATTCAAGAATGCATGCCCTTTCCATACTTGGGGCATCAAAATTTGGTTAGGTTACTGAGAAACCCTAATCATTAGTGCTTTGGTTATCTATTTTTGCTCAACACTATGCCACGCATAGCGCATCCCAAAAAGGGGCATATGTAGACACCAAAATAGTACCAATCCGATTATGTGATGACAAGCACTGATATAATTGACATGCATAGCCCCAAGGACAGCCATCAGAGGTTAAAAAATGGTCTTAACCACTCCCACAATAGTTTTGGAGCTTCAAAGGTCAATTTGGCACCTTTCAAGCACTCTGCTCCCTATTCGTTCCACCTTGGGACGATTACAAACTGGTACTCATCCCACCCCAAGATGATTAGCAGTATTCGCTCTAGGGTAGGGTGAACAACATGTTTGATAGGCAAAATGTCAAACCTTGACAAATGGCAGCTCAGATCTGCTACTCAACTCCACATTCAATGCATAGGAGTATGAGTGAGCATTTTTGAGCTCAAAGGGGCAGTCATGGAGCCCTTAATCAGGGAGGAATATTCTCTCCCCTAGAAAGGAATGATGGCCAAGTGGCACCCCTGCATTCTCATTCACAAGATACCCTTAGGTCTATAAAATGGTGAGTCTTCTCACCCCAAGAGGACAGATTAGGAGCATTTTGGAACAACGAAATGCTGTCGAATTACACCCTCACCCATCACTTGTGCTTCTTACATCCTTGATCTCTCTTTTGGAAGGGAGGTTATTGGGTGATCATTGGAAGCGCAATCCAGACCCAAAACCCAAAAGTTTTGCCATAATACCCCATCCAATTTTCCGACACAACCCCCTAGGAGGTTTTGTATCCATACCAAGTCGATTGGTGCCGAAACCAAGCCCCAAATGATGGGTGTCCTGCTCCCAGGCGCCCCCCGCACTGCTGCAGTCCTAATCACCCGACCCAAGAGTGATTAGAAATCTATAGCATATTTATTTACTATTTTATTTGCATTTCAATTTAGGTTGCTCATATAGGCTGCTATTCAAATTTCATGTCATTCTGATGAATATTGGCTGTGTTTTCAATGTTTTTCGCTTTCATTAACATACATGGAACATCATCAGATATAGGGCAATCGAGGTAGAATTTACAAAATCTGACCTTCTGGGTCATCTCAAGATGCCACGTTTTTCCTAACCCCAAATTTGTAGGTGTTTTGGAGGCCCCTGGATGGGACATTTAGGAGGTCACTTTCTGATGTCTTGTGACAGTCCTAATCATCCCACCCCGGAGCAATTAGAAATTTTTGGTAGATTTCTCGACTGTTCCTTTTGCAGTGTGTTCTTGGTAATGTTTTCATGCTTCTATCCAAATTTTATCTCATTATGATATGTTTCGATTATAGTTTTAATTATTTTGTGCATGCATTAACTGGAGGCGTTGGGGATCGCATGTTTCCATCCATTCACAGGTGCTTTTAATCATTTGTTGTTTTTCTAAATGTAGGATCTCGACACTAGGGGGGCATCAAGGAAGCACAGATGCATTAATGCAAGCGGCGGTGATGTTTGGCCCACCCATTTCACATGTGGGCATGCGAAAGAAAGCATACCATCCGTGGTGTGACAAAACTATGTTTAACGCTTCTAGCCTCTGAAAAGGGGGGAGATGTATTGTAACCTGATCTCGAGCAAATTAATAAATAAAGGGCTGCATATTTCTCAACTGTTCCTTTTGCAGTGTATTCTTGGTAATGTTTTCATGCCTCTATCCAAATTTTAGCTCATTCTGATATGTTTCTATTATAGTTTTAATTATTTTATGCATGCATTAACCGGAGGCCTTGGCGATCGCATGTTTCTCTCCATCCGTAGGTGCTTTTAATCATTTGCTATTTTTTTCAACGTAGGATCTCGACACTAGAGGGGCAGTAAGGAAGCATAGACGCATTCAAACAAGCGACGATGACATTTGACCCACCCATTTCACATGTGGGCACGCGGAAGAAAGTGTACCATTCATGGTGTGACAAAACTATGTTTAATGCTCCTAGCCTATGAAAAGGGAGGAGACGTATTGTAACCTGATATCGAGCAAATTAATAAATAAAGGGCTGCACTTTACATTTTATTTACATCTCGTTTCATTTTACTTGTTTTCACATTTTCATGCATTTTCCTTCGTAGGACTTAGCATTACGTCTTTATTTTGTTTGCATCATACCCGGTATGACTATGGGCTTTCGTATCCTCATGCTTTCACTACCACCATATCACACCAACCTATTCCCCACTTCATCATAACAAAACACTCATCAATGAAGCTACAAAATAATTGAATCCTACACCACACGATACTAAACTGGTCTGATAAATATGGGTAACGTCAACCAAGTCCTTTTATTATTCTGAACGAGGATGAAGTCCACAACTTTAATGTAGTTGTATTCCTTATAGAAAGCATAAACTTCATTAAAATGCAACTCCTCCACCAAGGGACGATCTCTTAGCCACGGGTCATCCGAGAAGGAAACCGACCTACCATTTCCAATCACCCAAGAACTATTATATTTAATGAACTCCCTGTATTTGATAAGGCTTTTAAAAAATATGGATCAGAAATAAAGCAATTGAACTGATATTTGGCACATAAAATATGACACCAAACACTATCCACACCGGAGGCTACTTTCCATGCTTTTTTAGAAACCAGGGTCCTATTCATCAAAGAAACACTCTTCAAATTGAGACCGCCATCTTTTTTCCTCAAACAATCTTGATCCCATGAGCATAGATGAATTTTTGCTTTTAGCTTTGGTCCCGACCATAGAAAAGCCTTATAGCTACTATCAAATTTTGTTGCCACCTTAGAAGGGATATTTAAGAGCGACATAAAGTAAAGAGGAATACTTTGGAGTGTACTCTGAAAAAGAATAGCTTTTATAGCCTGGCTTAAAAGGGCACCCTTCCATGAAGAGAGATTTTTTTGAACCCTCTCTAAGACCAAAGTCCAAAAGTCCTCTTTCATGCGTCCAAAAAACAATGGAAGGCCCAAGTACGTAACTGGAAGAGAAACAATCCGACACCCCAACAAAGAAGCAATCCTATGCTAGCAGATCTCAAGAGTGTTGGTAAAAAAGATGCTACTTTTGAGGAAGTTGATCAACTGCCCAAAACCTCTCCCATAACAATCTAAAATAGCCTTGACATATCTGGTATTGTAAAAAGATGCTAGACATGATAACATCGTGTCATACACAAATTTTTGATGAGATATAGGAGAAATTTGCAAATATGGCTTGACTCCAAACTTCATTCCACAAGATTTAAAAGATCACCCAAGGGCCTCTGCCATGATGATAAAGATAAATGGGATGATAGGATTTCCCTATGGCAATCCTCTACATGAGTTGAAAAACCAGTCGAGGATCCGTTAATCATAACCGAGAACCAGACCGAGGAAATAGCAGCCTCCATAAGATTCACCCAAGATTCATTAAAACCAAATTTCCTAAGGACCAAAAATAAGAAAGGCCAAGAAACCCTATCATAGGCTTTATTAACATCTAGTTTGAGGAAAAAATCCACCCTTCCACTTTTCTGTGCCAAGTGAAGTAACTCATGAATTACTATAGCACCATCCAAGATTTGTCTTCCTATAACAAATATGCTTTGGGATGAATCAATGATGGTTGAAATGATAGGTTTCAATCTATTGACCATAGCTTTGGAGAAAATTTTATAAACTGTATTGCACAAGCTTATTGGTCTAAAATCATTAAATGATGACATAGATTCCTTATTTGGAGTTAAAGAAAGAAAATTTGAATTCAAAGCCTTCAAGAAGGCCCTCGATATTTGGACATGATGAATGGCGTCGCAAACATCCTCCCCATAAATATGCCAATTTTTTTGGAAAAATACAAGAGGGAATTCGTCTGGGCCGAGAGCCTTTAACAGGCCAAAATAATTTATAGCAGTAATAATTTCATGATCCGACAGTAGAGCAAGGAGAGAATCATTCATTTTAACCATGACCATTCTATGGATGGCCTCCAACATCCTTGATTCTACCTCTTGGTCTCAGGGAGACAAGGAACACAGTAGTGAGCTGAAGAAATCCACTAATTCTTGCCTAATATCTAGAATATCTAAAGTTATTCCTTCATCAGGTTTGTCTATCTCCCTTATTTTATTTTGAGCTCTTCGTCACAAGGTGGATCAATGAAAAAAATGAGAGTTTCGGTCACCTTCCTTAAGCCATAGCTCTCTAGACTTCTATTTCCAAAAGAGCTCCTATTTAACCTAGAAATTATGAAAAGAGCACAAGATGGATTTTCCCTCAGAAATAAAACCCTCAGAGTGACCTTGAGACTCAATCTGAGATTCAATAGAGGACATGAGAGATTTCAACTGCTCTTTTTCTTGAAATAAATTTCCAAAAGAAAATTTGTTCCACAACTTGAGGTAACCTCTGAGCCTTCTCATCTTGTATAACAATTTAAACATGCCTACACCAGGAGTGGGCTCTTGCCACCAGTCAAGAATTTTAGCTTCAAAATCTGGGTGGGAACACCACATCACTTCAAACCGAAATGGGCGAGGAAAAAATGGAAGACCCTCCAAAACTTCCAACCACAAAGGATTGTGATCCGAAATAATGCAAGGCAGAGTGGATAAAGAATCGTCCCCAAATAAGTCAAAGGAGGAATGGGAGACTAAAATTCTATCAAGCCTACTCAAAATAATACCATTACATGCTCTAAAATTACTCAAAGTAAACATGGCTCCCATAAGGTCGATATCACGGAGAACAACTTGGTTAAAAAAATCATGAAAATATGAAATACTTCTCTCATCCACAACATTTCCAACCCACTTTTCAAGAGGAAATAGAGGAGAACTGAAATCACCAACCACCATCCAAGACTCATGCTGAAAAGTGGCTCTCATATCTAGAAGAAGGGTCCAAAATCTATGTATATCAGTAAAGGAGTTAGGAGCATAAATATTAGACATCACCCATAGTTTGTGAGAGGACTTACACAAAAAAAGGATATTGATTACTCTATTAGATGAGGAGATAATGTGGCCCTTTAATTTTGATGAATCCCAAACAAAGAGAAGGCCACCAGAAGATCTGACGACTTCAGAAGCCATAAATCCTGAATCTTTCCAAACCACCTTATGAGTGGCTTCCCAAGCAGAAGCCTCAAGTTTAGATTCCTAAATACACAAAAACATTGGAAATTTCTCCTCATGTAAAGACGCAAGAAAGCATTTTTTAGAGGTGCTATTGAGCCCCCTAACATTCCAGGAGCAAATCTTCATGGAAAATTAAAAAGAGAGTTTCTTGCCAATTCCCCCAACTTGTGGGGAAATGAACCCATCCAACCTGAGTTGTTTATCTCTATTTTCACCTTCGATAATAAGACAGGATTGACCACCATTCACCACCACCTCATAGTGGCTCTTTTTCTTCCATATTTTTCTAGAGGCTTGCCAACCCTCTTATATAATACATAATCCATTGGCCTCTTACGTAAGATTCTTGTTTTTGGTCCAAGAGAGCATTTCTCAATGACACGCTTAGGAAACTAGATGGAACTTGAAATATCCACAACAGGGAAGGAATCCTCTACTATAGGAGAGGCCACCTTCAAAGGAGAATCTAGAACAGGGACCTCCTCAGCCTTAATACATTCCAATCCTTGAAATGAATATGAAAGAGGAATATCCCTCCCAGCATCAACAATATCCTCAGCCAACACAATCTCCAAATTGCCATGAAAATACTGAGCCTTGGGTGGAGAAGGAGAATGAAATATATCCTTAGGAGAAGCAATAGAGGGACCACCTTCAGAAGGATGAGAGGTCAAAATATTCTTACCTTTTGAACCTTGGGAGAATTTAGGGGTCTTCTTTCTCCAAATTCTATTCTTTTTTGCTAGGGTTTTCCATTCATTCTACTTCCCTTGAATGTGCTCGTCATACGGATGAGTACCATTCTTTGCTTTGTTTCTAGGATGGATAGGAACCCCTTTACTCTTATTCGGACATAAATTTTGATGATGGCCCCCTATACCACAATATTGACAAGCCTAGGGTTTATTCTCATAGACGATAGGCTGAGTCACAGTTTCCACTTGGGACACCAGTTCCACATAAGTAGGGAGATATTTCTCAATGTCAACCAATAAGCACATCCGAATGAACTGGCGACGAGTATGGGATGAGAATGACGTTTAACTTTTACTATTTTTCTTATTCATTTTTTTCCTTATCTCACATTTTGTAGATTTGACAAAATTATTAACATCCTTAAAAAATAAAGATGTCCCTTGTTATAAATTTGTTTCCTAATTGTTATGTTTTAAGATTTATTATCATCCATTTTTTTTGGAGTGTAAATAATCCATCCATTCGAAGTTGAACAAATAGTCATATAAAACTAAGGTAACGAAGGAAAACAAAACGAAAAACATATAAATAAGTGTTAAGATAATTAAATCTTATATTACACAATAAATTACAATTAACATATTAAGGAGGATTTTAGTTCCTCATTTAATGCACACATTGATAAAAAAACACCTTTTAAAAATAACTACCTTATTGACCACTAGTAATTATTTTAAAAAATAGAAAATAGAGAATATGTTGTACCATCAATTATCATAAATAGCTAATTATTTTAATGCAATATATTTAGTCATTTTATTTTTAATAAATATGAATATTACTCTAATTTGTTTATTTAGAACATAAGCAATTTCTATTTGTATGTCTAACATTTTAAACCATTGGTTTACATAAATTTTAATAAAAAATAATTTAAAGATGACAATAAGTTTTATTGAAGCTGTAATTTCAATAATATTTTAAATATAAAAAATTAAGTTAAAAAATTATTAAAAATAAAACATCTTTTGTGTAGCCATGTGATATAATTATATTTGAACTATTACACCATTCAACTCCATGATGAAGTAGTTTTTTTCCAAAATCATAGAAATATATGTACTACCTTTTACAATCTAATGATCTATATATGTTCTTCATTCACTGCAAAAAAATTTTATTCTTAAAACACATCATTTTATTTATCAATATGACCCTTAATTTACTAATATATGAAATACAATTTCCTCTTATACTCTAAGAAATTATATGACATTATATTATATGCTTACATAATCCTTAGAAGGTTTGGTTTTATGTTGTGATATTGGATGTTGTTAAACAAATTCAATAGAAAAATTGCATTGTCACACTTTTCTCATCTATAAAAATGTGTATTTAGAAGCAATTTTTATAGTAGAGTGCTATTTAAGAAAATATTCTATATTGGCCATCTCTTTATTGGATATATCAATCACATATAAATAGATTTATATGAAATTTGGTTCTCATTGCTTAATTTAAAAATCAAGATATACAATATTTTGTTTACTCTCTAACTTATGATCATATGAGAAAAAGTTCATGTGCTTCTCTTGTAAATATGGATGTATCAATCCATTGATGAGCTATTCTTTATCATTTTTCCTGGTGACATTTGACATACTAGTATAATGAAATTAAAAAAAAATCTATTAAAATATCTTTGAGTAATCGCATCTTTAATATTAATTTAACAAAAAATAAAAAATTCATTTTAAGGGTAATTATGAGCTTGTACCTATGTCGATATTTTACACGATGGGTTAATATTATGTCATTGTGCTTTGTTTTTTTATTACCTAAAAAAAAGGGGCTTTGAAAGGATCCATGAACCTTTTATAGTATAAAATCCAAATATTCCACAAATAACCAAAAGCAAAACAAACATGGATTTGCTCCACCTAGTGGAACTAGAAAACAACTCCAATCCAAAAGTGAATAATAGAAAAACTAGGTAGAGAAAAATAGGAATAGAGAGAAATTAGAGAACTAAGATAACATTGTCAAACTCTTTTAACAATATTTTCAATAGATTCCTTTATTATCTTTGGAATTTACTTGGTCGCACTAACAACAAAGAAGGGCTGGAATGGAAATCTTCCAAATAAATCTTGCAGTTCCTGCCCAAGTTGTAGCCAAAAAAATAGAGAGAGAAAATAAAAAATGCACAATCCAGTAGATCCTACACAAGCTACCACCAAGAGAATGGGATAATAAATAAATCTTGATCACCCAAGATCTAAACCAAATAAGCATGATTCATTAGATGGAACTTGATCTAAGAAGTGTAAAAATAGGGCTAAAAACACTAGATTTTACCCTAAATTTTGTCTTGCAAGGGATATTGTAATGATATGTCTTTGTGGTTTTGTCTTGTTAGGAATAACGTAATGGTATACCTTTGGGTTTTCTTCAAAGAAACCCAAGTTCAAGCCTTGGTATAAATGAATGTACCCTTTCAAAAATACATACCCTAAAAAAAGTATTCCACGAGCGATAGCATAGTGGTATGTATTTGGGGTTTTATCTAAGATACCTAAATTCAAATCCATGTACAAGAGGGTCAAGACCCTTTCAAAAACCAGGCCATACCCTTAAAAAAGATATATTTGAGGAAAAAACCTCTATGTTATTGGAATGAATGTTTGATATGGTAAAAACTAGAGGCCACATCAAGGGTATGAGTATTTGTCAAAACCCAAGGTCACATGTAGGAAATGAGTATCTCCATAACCAAAGAGTATGCTAGTTTTTAAAATTTTAGCAATATTTTTTAAGAGCTGGTTTTTTATACAAAATGCCTATCATATGGCATTGTGAGAAATAATTTTTAATTTATTTTAATTCTTAAATATATATATATATATATATATATATATATATATATATATATATATATATATATATTAATTTTTAAAATATATTTTTTTGATAGTGTAAGAAATATCTAAAACTATAATATCTATAAATATATAAATATATATATGAAGAGAATATTATATTTTTTCTTTATTTTAGGAAATATTTATTTTATAATATTTTTGTTGTTTGAAAATAAAAGATAACTTGTTAAATATTTTTCATAGTTAAAATTATATTTAAATTAATAGAAATATTTTAAAATTTAAAAAGTATGCTACAATCATTATTAATCAAATCACCTCCGTAATTAAAAATATTGATTGTTGACATGATTTATGAATTAATTTTATAAAATATAGAAGGAAATATAAAATAATTTACTATTAAATTTAAACCATAAATTTTGAACCATATTATATTTCAAAAGTAAACTACTTTATAAATTTTAGCTTTTCTTAATAGTGAAACTATATATATATATATATATATATATATATATATATATATATATATATATATATATATATATATATATATATATATATAATTAATTAGCTAATTAATGGTAATAAATTTATAACCTATTAAAACAAAAATAAATTTAAAAATAATTTTAATAATGAGAAGAATCTAGTAATGAATAATAAGAATTTTAAAAAATAAAAAGGATAACTTTTAATATGATAATTGATAATTTTATTAGAGAAAAAACAAAGAAAAGACAATTGGTTAAACACTTTATGTAAATTTACTAACACATGGAAGGAGTGGTAACAGAGTGTAAGCTTTTATTTTGGCTCTTCCTATCCTAGAGTAAGTAACAGATTGTAGTGAGCTACCACAATCAAGGTAACCAATGATTATAGAATCATAGAATATTAGAGATTTTAATAGTAGAACCTATTAGTTTGTTGTTTCAAGAATCTTAGAGAAAATTAAAATAATTTTTTTTGCTTATCTAGGATATAAAAATATCATTGGATCTCACATATAAAATAGGAAGTAGAATTTGGAGGGGTGTTGGTCATATGGAAGTGGCTATCCAAGCGGTCTTAGGGGGGATAGTTATCTTTTGCAACTCCCTTGAATGGATAACCATAGAATATATATCTTGAAGGGGTGTCTTAACATCAAATTTTACGAATAATATGATAGCCAAGTAGCTTCTAATCACAAATTTCTATGGGGATCAAAACTTAGATGGTAAGATTTATCAATGGAAAGCAATGTATATATATGAGAATTTTGAGGGAGGAGTTAGACTAGATTGTTGTTGTGGGTTTTAATTCTAAATTATCATCCAAATACTACGGAGGGGGAATCCAAATTTTACATCCAAGGGATCAATTTATGATAGCCTTCATCCATGCATTACACTTGGTGGATATTAAATATCCTATAATTATCTATACTTTGACTAAAAAGAGGAGGGATCCCCATAGTAGGAAGGTGAATTTAGACAATTTTATAGTTTCATAAAAGGTATTTGTGAAATGGAATATAAAATTTAAGATTTTAGAGGAACAAATTTTGGATCACTTCCTTATTTTATTGGAAATGCATATCAAGATAAGGAAACACCATAAACCATTCAGATTTGAAATATTTTACTTATAAAAGGAGTAAATTCAAAATAAAGCCTCATACTAATAGGAAGAGGGATGATTGACATATGGGACTAATATGTAGAGTCCACAAGAAACTTCATTTTTTCAAGGATCAACTAAAATAGTTGAGGTCAACTAAAAAGTCAAACTTCCAATTCCAAAAAGCTCCATTGGTGGCCAAATGGGTGAGGTACAAAAACTATTCAAAGAAGGAATAGTTATAGAGCAACTATAAGAAGAGGATGACGAATTGTATAAAGTGATTGAATGCATTGAAAACCAAAAGGATATCTACTAGAAATAAATAATAATAACCACTTTGTCATTGGAAGGCGATAAAAATACCAAATTTTCCATCTATTTGCTTGTGCTAAGAGATAAATGAACAATACAAAAGAACTTCCAGATGAGAATGGAAACTCCTTTTATACGATCCTAGGTAAGCATTTGTATTCAATGGATTATTTTACAAAATTTATTAAGGAAGGTATGGTGTAAGAAAAAGAGGCTAAAAAATAAGTTCTAGTTGTCATGACTCTCAATTATATTTGAAGAATAAAATAAGCTCCTAATTAAACCCATTGATATAGAGGAGGTAAATAAGGTAGTATTTAGAAGGAGCATAGGAAAAAATCTAGGTCTAGATGGCTTTCCAATTGATTATTTTTAGACCATCTAGGAGAACCTAGAGGAGGACATCTTGACTATTATAGAGGAGTCACATCTAAAATAATCATGAAGGTAATGGCTAAATGACTAAAATCTCTCCTTAGAGAAAGGGGGTATTATAAAGGGAAGGTAAATATTAGAATGTATGGTTTTATCTTAGGAGGTAATCCACTCAATGTAAAAATTGGGCATTGGAGGAATGCTCATAAAATTTGATATGTCAAAAGCTTATGGTAGGGTGGAGTGGCTATCCTTGTTAAGGAGGATGAAAACCTTACGTTATTCTCAATATTGAATAGAATGATTCATGAGTTACATCTCTAATATGACATACTCAGTTTTAATAAATGGTCTTTCCTTGAAATCATTTAGATCTAATCGATGTCTTCATCAGGGAGATCCTTGTTCTTATATTTTTATCATATTAGATAAAGGATTGGGTAGACTCATCTTGAGGAGAAGACAACATGAATTTTTAATATGTATCAAGGCGGAGGAGGAGGTTTTGATTCACCTATATTTAATTAATGGGAGGTTTCAATTCATAGTAAATAATCCCTAATCTTATGGTTTAGCTTTATGTATCAAGGTGGATGACATAGGAATAGTGGGAGTGGCCAAACTCAGGGAAGTGAGAATGATCAAAGATACTATTAATGTTTACCTTCGGGTCAAAAACCAAGTCATAAATGATGATAAATCCAAAGTGATATTCTTCAATATTGATATAAGGCTTTAGGATATAATTTTAGATATCTTGGGATTCATGAGCACTTCTCTCCCAATGGTCTATTTGGGGTCCCTTTAAATTGTGAAAAATTAAATATAGCTATCTAGAGGAATATTTTGGATTGTATCAAAGAAAGAATTAGCCATTGGTATCACAAATGGTTAACCTTTGGGAGTATATTAACTTTATTGTTGTTAGTCATTCAGGGTATTCCAATTTATAAAATTTCTATCCATACTGCTTCACATACCATATGGAAAGAGCTGGACAAGACATTTAGAAACATTTTATGGAGAGGAGTATAACAAGAGAGGAAATCAACAATAATTGGTTGTAAACAAGTAAGTCATCTAAATTCAAAGGGATATTTAGGACTAAGGAAAACAAAACTAAATAATAAATATTTATTAGAGGTGTATTTTCCAACCAACTTATTTATTTAGTAGAGTTTTAACCAGTAAATTTTTGCGATAGGTGAATTCGAATAAGATGATTCATTTCCATTTTGACAGTAATGGGTCCCTAGTGTGGAGCTCTAAATTTAGGATATTAGGTATTGAAATATGAAATATTTTAGAAAATGGAGATAGAGAAGAAGGCATAATTTTGGATGGATACTTAGGATCAATATCCACCTACCATTTTTGAATTTTTGGAACTACAATTAGTAAAAACAGTCAAAAAAGTAGGGGTTGGATCAGGATTTAAAGTTATTCCAACACCAAAAAATTAGGGAATTATATGTTTATGTAGTTTAAAAATTTGAATGAGTGACCAATTACTATCTCTATAGAATTAATACCCATCATAACTAAAATTGTAACATAAATGTTTCTTGCAGGTAGATATCAGGACGATGAATTACATTAGGGCTATGGAAGTTTTGGATTCTACATAGTGAAGTATGGATATGATAATATCCTTATAGAAACTCTTTATTTTGCATATCTAGTTGTGGATTGGAGAAATATTTGGAAACCCAAGGATTGGATGGAAGTAAACTTCATTATCTGACAATTCATGCATAATAGAGTTCTTACTTTTTGTAATTTAAAATATATGGGAATTATTGATCCATCCTAGTTTATTCTTTATTATAAAATGAGGAAGCATTTGACCACTTGATGTTTGAGTGTCTGTTCATGTACTAAATATAGGATCAATGGTTTTTATCTTATAAAATTTGAACTAATGGTGATTTAAACCTGATTAATATTTGGAAAAGATAGAAGAGGGTAATATTTCAATCTAAAACTCTTCGTATCAGGGTAATATTAGATTAAACTTTATTTGGTGGTAAGAATAGTTGAATAAAAATGGTAAATTTTTTAGAGAAATTTTTTCATCCTTGGATAGTGTTTGGCAAGTTATTTTGAGCTAAGTAATGAAAACTATGGTAGTCTATGCTAAAGAGGAAACTTGGGATAATATAAGGAAAATGAATAATGAAGCTAAAGTGTAGGAGGAATAGGATAGAGCTAGTTGGAAAACACCCTTGGATGGCTAGATTAAAATAATAATTATGGAGCTACAAGATATATTCTAATTAGAGTTAGAATTGGAGTGGTATGTAGGAACCATGAGATAGTGCTCTATTGGGAACTAAAGGGCTTGGGAAAGACCACAAACAATGAAGGAGAAGCCTTAACTATTACATTGGATTCTATTTAGGTAGTAAGATAATGTTATAGGAGGATAATCATAGATTAGTATTCTCAAGTCTTCATAGGATCTTTGGATTGCATGAGTAAATTTGTTTTGGAGATATGGAGGTACAATATTCTTGTCATCCATATTGAGGAGTTATGGGAGATTTGGATTATGTGATTGTGATTTATGTGAGTAGAGCTTAGAATAAAGTGGTAGACTCCCTAGCTAATATAGGTATAAATATGGAGATAGGGGTTTAGTGGCATGAATATTTATGATGATATGATTAGGCAAGTTGGTGAACAAATATAGTGTTAGGCTAACTTGGACAAGCATTGTAGACATATGATTTAGGAGATTTGGCTTTAATATAGATCTTTGTTTAATGTCGTAATCAAAAGTGGTTAGTCCTTAAGATCATGGGTTTTAGAGTTGTGGAAGTTTATTAAAAACTTAAAAGAAGGAAATAAATGCTCTTGGTAGCTAAGGCTAGGAAGACTCTTATCCCAATTTATGAATAATATTATTTTAATATTTTTTTTTCAAATTATTTTCAAAAAAATATTTAATGAGAACTATATTTTAATCTACAATTTTAGATTATAATACAAAAAAAATGATTTATTTTAAGAAAATTTGAAATTTATTATTATTATTATTTAATCTGATAAATTTATAAGATTTTATTTTATAAAACATTATCAAAAAAACATAAAATGCTTTTATGGAACATCCTACTAATTAAAATTTTAGACTTATTTTAAGAAAACCAAAATTCAAACCAAAATGAAACATAATATGGGATGTATACATGTGTATAAATAAACTTATCTTTAAAAAAAAAGAAAGTAAAACAATCTTTATATATATATATATCATAAATAAAGCGAACAGATTGATTCAGCTATTATGTGTAATTAAATATAGCTTATAAATAATATTTATATTTCTATATTGTCCACTCTGACCCATTACCCATTTCTATATTGTCCTTTCGTTCCTCGGATGACCATTTCTTAATTGCATTTGAGGAAACAATGAACTGTTCCAAAGAGAGGATGAGAAGTGTGAATATTCCAAGTTGGAATGTCGATGATGCAAAATTATACGAGAGGATAAGAAGTGCGAATATCCCAAGATTGACTGTAAATTAGGTCATGGAAAAGGCATGAAGATGAAGATGAAGATGACTATTTCTTAATTGCATTTGAGGAAACAATGAACTGTTCCAAAGAGAGGATGAGAAGTGTGAATATTCCAAGTTGGAATGTCGATGATACAAAATGATACGAGAGGATAAGAAGTGCGAATATCCCAAGATTGACTGTAAATTAGGTCATGGAAAAGACATGAAGATGAAATAGTTCAAAACTCAATGAGTGTGAAGAGAAATTGGAATTGACTTTCGTCCACGTATAAAAAGGATAGTGTATTGGAGTATTAACAAAAAGGAAAAAAAAGAAGAAAGGTATTCACATAGTAAGACCATAATGCATAAAATTCAAATAAAAGTAAATGCTGAGTTTTTGTTTAACAGTTTTAGAAACCAAGAGAAAAATATATTATTTATAAATATTATATATATAGAGAGATAATGGTAGAGTACAATTTGTCAATGTTTTATTATTAGATAAATTGCATGGTAAAGATGTTATTAGAAATTTATTGAAATTTTTTGGCAGAAGGAGAGGATGTAATTGAAAAATTTATTGAAAATTTTTGGCAGAAGGAGAGGAAAGGATGTTTAAATTTTATATTGATTGATCCTTTAAATATATTTGATATTAAAGTTGGTAATAGCTTTTCATGTATCTGTGTGAATAGCAGCAAACTGTATAACTAATAAGAAAGGATCTCTTAATTTATTTAAGTTTGTCAATGAATGTATGCATCTTTTCTCTTCAAGAAAGTATTATAGATTTTAAATTTTTAAGAATAATATATAATTAATATTATATTTTTATAACTTATTAATATTAAAATTATAAATATATTTTTATTAATTAATTATTTTAAATTAATTATTTTTTATAATAAAAATAAATTGATTATTAATTTTAAAATTTATATATATATATCCATGTAAAGGAGTTGGAGAGCAAGTGGGTAGTTAAAACACTCCAGTTATTGAGAGGTCTAGCTTCAAGTCTCTCCCCTCACATGTTGCGGATATGTTATATATAAAAGGTTCCTCAAAAACAAAAAAAATTATATATAATTTATTTTATAAAATAATCTTAAATATTGATTGTTTTTTAATATATATTTTTTAAAATAAAATAAAATAAAAAGTATCATGATCGGTATTCACATTTTAGAGACCATAATGCATAAAATTTAAATAAAAATAATTTCAATGTTTTATCATTAGATAAATTGTATGAAAAATTTACTCAAAATTTTGAGGAGAAACATAGGAAGGGATGTTCTAATTTTAGATAGAATGCTCCTTCCAGTAAATTTGATATTAAAGTTGGTAATAGCTTTTGGTGTATGTGAATAACAACCAACCGTGTAACTAATGAGAAAGGATAATTGGTAGAGTTGAACTCTACCAATGAATGGTTTATTTAAGTTGTCAAATGAATGTATGCATATTTTTTCTTGAAAAAGGCATTATCAATTTTAATTTTTTAACAATAATATATAATTAATATTATATTTTAATAATTTGTTAATATTAAAACTGTAAACATATTTTTATTAATTAATTGTTTTAATTTTTTTTTTTTAATTAAAAAAAATTATTTTTTTATTTTAAAAATTATATCTAATTTATTTTAAAAAATGATGTTAAATATTGATTGTTTTTAATGTTTTTTATTTAACTAAAAACATCTTGTGGGAGTGCTTTAGATACCACGAGGAGAATTCTATTAAAATCACCTGGGAGTCATTAGGGTCCTTACCATACCAACATTATCAACTAGATTTTGGGTATCCAGGAGATTGAAACCAGGGACCTCCCTTGGAGTATTGTCCTACATTCTCCAAATAATCTGCAACATGTGAGTGATTAAATTTCAATATTAAGAAAAAATCTAGTTAATTAATATGTTTTAATAATATAAAAATAAAAAAGTAATTTATTAAAACAAATTTTTGACTTACTAAATGAATAATAAAAAAATAAAAATATTTTAAAATTATAAAAAATATAAAACATTTATTATTTTTTAATTGGTTGATAAAATGGGTTTTGAAAGGTGTGAAAGCTTTTACACAAACACACCAAAAAAAAATCTTACCAGAAGCAAACTAACTAAACTAAGAGTAAACAATTATGGAGGGGAATGAAACAACCAACTTTAAACTAGAAAGGAGGCACAAACAAGAGGGTTTTGAAAGGAATCCCACAACCTTTTACAACAACTCCACCATAGGAGAAACCACCCTAAAAACATAACAACACTGAAGAGACTCCCTACGCAAAGTGATTTGAATCTAAAAATAAATACCCAAAATAAATGGTGATACAATGGTAGAATTTAAATTTAAAGCACTTCCATAACAATCATTAAATGAAAACAACAATAAAGGATTTACAATATCTGTAAGTAAATTCAAATAAAAAATTGTTTTGGTATCCCAAAGTCACTCCTAGAAACCAAGGATCAAAAGACTAGAAAACCCCACAACACCCAGAACATGAGAAATATCTCAAAGAAATCAAAGAAATCAACTCATCAAGGGATGGGGATCAAAACAGAAAACCTTCTACCTTATTTTTTGGCCGTCCCAGTCTCATTGCCCTTTCTATGAAGATTCATAGGTTTTTGCCCAGGAGAGCCTTTCTCCAAGTCAAGATTGGGAGACACCACAAGGCTGTCCAATTCAAGCGCAGGGGAAGCACTGACATCCTTAGGGGAAGAATATTTTCTATCAGCCCTAGGAGTTGAAACCTCTAGATCCTTAGCCACCTGATTTACCTCAGTCCCTTCCAACCCAAGGTATTCAAAAGAATTCTTAAGAGGAAGGACAATCTCATTCTCCATCGGGTCCAAGTGAGGAACAACTTCCAGATTATTTTGGGATTCCAATACAAGAGTGACCACATTATCCATATCATTCCCTAGTGGATATTCAACATGAAATCCATGATCACCACCCATTTTTGGTTGAGGAAAAACAATTTCTTTACCTTTTGAAGTCCCTTGGGCCTTTTTTGTCATATTTTCTATTTCTTGTGTGGGGTTTTCCTAATAGCCAGATCAACATGATTTACCATTTGTGAATCCTGTTGAGGATATGGCTTCAAAGACTTTTTTGTTCTCAAAACAACGAATATGGGATCTTCAAGTATCATTGGGTGTGGCATTCAATACAAAATGTTGGTTTGTTTTCAAAAATAATGGTTGGGTGTCTTATTTTGGAGCCGTAGACGAGATCCACATAGGTAGGTAACTCAAAATCAAGATATACAATAATGTAGATTCTGGTATAAGTTAGTCTTGATTGCACTTTCATCATGGGATCGAGGGCAACAAAGTCACCAACAACTTCAACAAGGGAGAAAAATCCTCTCATCCAAAAATTGGAGGGGTAGGCTAGGAAGACAAAACCAGATAGACATTGAATTAATAGATTGGGTTTTAGGATTAAAATCCTTTGCCCACTTTTGCAGGAACAAACTTCTACGACTGTAGTACCAGGGTCCACCAATCAATATATGGTTGGTATCTTTCGCATTGTTGAGACTTATGAGGAAAACCCCTCTAAAAATTGTCTTGATTTCCATGAATCCACTGGTATGCCATTTTGCGAATGCCCATTTTTTAATTGATTTATTGTCAGGGTGGTCTCCCACAAATTTTCCTTTCAGAGAAAAAGAGCTTCGGTTGGTAATCGATTCCATAATGTAGGGAGGAATAGATATCTCCTTACCTCTACAATTGCAGGGGTTTGGGTCTGAAGAGAGATATACATGTCCTTGATTTATAACTTTATCAGTATAGGACTTGAGGGGAGAACCCCAAGACTGGCTCAAAGGATTTTTGCTAGTGGTTTGCCTTCAAAAATTGCATTTGAAACACAACCGCTAGTGGTGTGGCCTCCACGAGATGATTCACCTAGTCGCTGATACCTGTATCTTCCAAACCATTTTTATTGCCATGACGGGGAGGTTTCTATGGATCATCACCATTGCTAGTACCGGATTCAGCTTTCCCACTGGCCAAAAATTTGAAATTCTCATCACCATCGCTAGATCGCTCTATCTTCACATAAAACTATCATTTCAATTGATACCTTGAAAAACAACCAAATTGATCGTTGTCATACAAATATCCCTCTCTCCATTCGCTCTTCCATTGAAAAACTAGCCAGATGAGTCAATCATATTACATTAGGATATTTAACTTTATTTTATGCATTCTTAATTTTTTATAACATAAAAATAACTAGCTTAGATATAAAGGATATATATATAAATACCAAGAGTTTTCAATCTTGAGGTGCCTATCTCATTTCTTGGGGGTATGATCTCCAAGATAGGCATCTCGAGATTGATAAATCTCAGCATTTTTAGATATATATCCTTTATATCTAAGCTAGTTTAAATGTTTTTGTTAATGTCGGTTTTTTTAATAAAAAAAAAATTGTTTATGGTGTGACATGTATGACCTCTTTGCCTCCCACTTCCTTGTCTGCCATTGTAGGAATGCCTCTCATAATAATAATTCAATGTAACACATTTATCATATAAATTATATATATATTAATATTTTATATAAAATAAAAAATTAATTTATAAACTATAATTTATATTAGTATTTTATATAAAATAAAAAAAGAAGAAGTTAATTTATAGAATTTAATAAAAAAAATGTATTTATTTTATAATTTTTAGTTTTTTTAAAGGTTGAAGATCTACTAATAATAATATTTAACTAAATTAATTTATATTTTTAAACATACCTATATAATTATATTAATATTTTTTAAATTATAATGATAATATTTTTCCAACCATTTAGAAATAAATTGTTAAAAAAATAATCTAAAAGAAATTAACTCTTTATTAGATATTTTATTATAATATAAAAATCATTGGAAATTAAAATAGTATCAAATATTCTTAATATATCCTCTACTTAAAATAAAAACACCTTGAATGACATTTATTTTTTAAAAAATAATTTGAAAATTCTATATTAAAACAAGATCATTTACAAGTTGTGATGAGATTCCTCCCAGCCTTGGCCTATAAAAATACCTATTTATAATAGTAAAAGAAGATCTACATTGGATTCAAATCTCCTAAACCATATTTCTAGAATGAATGTCTAAACTGTCTAATCCTCTAACCTTCAATAGCCATATCACTATGCAACTAAACCCATCTTAACCAAGAAGTCTACCACTTTATTTAGTAAAATGTAGGTAATAAGAATTTTCAACCTCCATGTCTTCAAAGAAAAGTTCCTCATGTAATCTAGAACTCCTACATTATTTGAGAATGTGATTCTAGAATTATTCTCTTGTAACCTTGTATTACTGTCCATATAAAAAAAAATTGATAAGTAAATATTATTCTCCATTGTTGGATTGAAATACTTTATTGTAGTCTTCTAAATAAAATGTAGTTTAAATATGACATTAGGATACCGAGAATAAACTAGTTTTGTAATAAATTTAGATATTAACACAATATCATAATAACATTTACAAAATTATAGTGCTCTATTATGAGGAAGTTAACTATGAATTTAGTTTTGTAATATTTAGGATGGAAGTATGAATATATGTCTAATAAATGTATAAATATATAATTTTTTATTGGTTGAAATATTTTTGAATGTATCCTCGAACCTTTTACAAAGAAAACTAGGGGAGAAACTAGATGGTTTGACCACCAAAACAACCACACAACTACGAGAGGACTGTTGTCAAAACAAAGAAACCATATAGGAAACAAAACAAAGATCACATGGTCGAAGCAACAAAAAATGTAAACCATAAATTCAAAAAACTCAATCGAGAACTAAGTCTTCTACCATTGTTTTCTCATTGTCTTCCTTGTGGGTGATGGCTTTGAAGGTGTCACTTTTGCTAGCATAAATTGCTTTGGAAACCTGAATGAAATGTTGAATACTATAATTAACTCTGTAGTGATATTGATAAATGTTTTATAGCATTTTGGTAATAATTTTAGATGTATCAGACTTGACCCTGGCCATGATATTGGTGTCATTTAGTGATTGGTCAAATTCAGGTTTGGTGCTCTCTATCATTGTAGATTCACCTGTTTCCATAAGCTTGTCCAAGAATTTCATTTTTACTAATGCATTTCTGAATGAGCATCAACAATTTATTGAGTTGCGGTTATTCATGGCTTTGTCTTCTGGTGACTTCTCTTCCTCCAGGTAAATGTGATTGAAGATAATCATAAAAAGGGCTTGGTGTTTGACGTGGGGAGTGGCCTTCTTCCTAACACTTTCAATGGACACCTCCATGGATCTTCTGACATACCTAACGTGGTTTAGGAAATCCAAGTGGAAACTCCTTAGGGGTTCATCGATTTTTTCCACTGTGATATTTTGCATCACAAGAATTAAAGTTTTGCACCAAGGATACAAAAGCTATCATTTGATGATGCATTTCGTGTTTCTAACCAGCTTCTATCCCTTGTTGGTGAAGTGATTCAACTCTTCGTGGATGATATGGTTGTCATGGTGAAGTTTGAATCCATCATCTGAGAGTTCAGTTATCTCTATCATCAGAGTTGTAGAGATATTGAATTTCAATCCTTTGAAAATTACTTGGTCATCGACCAAGGATTTAATGAAGTCATTTGTAATTTCTTCATCAGTACACTAATTTTTTTTTAGGAAAGTCAATAAACCATGGTTCTTGAATATGATTTCAATGTCAGGGTCTAGGCTAAGGATGTCAGGTTCAATCAAAGCCATAGTTAGGTAGAAAGGAACAAGGGTTGCTAGCAAAAGCAAAACAAGAGAAATTTTGACAAACCTTGAAATGATGGTATCCTAAGAGATTTTTAAGAGACCAAATCTCGACACATATGCCAAAGCTTGGAACTAGGGCCCGAATTATCTGTGGGTATCTAAGGATAGTTTGATTTCCTAGTGATTAATATAGGTTGGACATTAAAACTTGAACTGGCCTTATAAGTGAGGGCATGAGGCATAATTATATCATCTGTATCATCCTGGATGTTGAAATAAGGATCTGGTGATTCGCATGCCCAAGGGTGGTCTAGAGATTATTGATAAAACAATGACTTTGCAGGTCCTACAAAATGACTTTTTAGGAGAGCACATCCTACCAAGCATTTTTTGAGGGCATGTAAATAGTGATGTTACTTTTCCCTGAGGGTGCCAGAGAGATATGTACTGCTAATACAAATATTATGATGACCTTCCTGTAGGTTTCTTAAAGAGAGCAAATTGCAAACATCAACACTTTGAGAAAACAATGTGCTAGGAGGAGGAGGAAAGTTTCCACACCATGTGATGATAGAAAAACATGGGGTTCTATTGAAACCATGGATTTGAGATGTTTCTTTGTAATGTTCACTTGTTCTTCCTACTAGACCTAGGATGGTTTCCTACTAGACATTCTACTAATTTGTTGCTTAAGGACAAATAATGAGCATGGTTTCCTTTTAGACAGTTTATGATGTGTAGAGAGACTCCTTCGATTATTAATCTATTTATGTTGATGTTGTCAATAAGAAGTAGACCTTGATATAATACTAGAGCTTCGGCCATATTGTTAGTCTGGATTTCGATATTTCTTACAAAGACTAGAACCATTCTTCTCAATGTTTTCGGCTAAATGTATAAATCTATTATTATAGAATAACTAGATCTCTTTAATTGAATGTGAGTTTGATTCGTGAACTTCTTGGTGAGTTGCTCTCCCACCAATTCTCTAGAGAGCGTGCAGAAGAGCAACTGGACAAGGGATGGCGTGTGTTACGGGTATTGGCCCCATCAGGCTTTCGTATATCTGGAGTCCTGGCGACATATTGCTGGTGACCGTGTTCCTTGAAAGGTCGATGAGGCTGTACTGTATTGCTAATGCTCCATTTATAGAATTATTAGACATTACGAGGAACAACATCTGGATTTCACCAACCTACATTTTTTATTAAACCATGCTGAGTATGAAACTCAAACTGAATGAATAACTTACAATTCTGGACCTACAATCGTCCATTGTGCCTCACAAATTTTTTAAAAGAAGGGATATTCTCAATAGAGCTCTCTCGATAAAGATGTAGGTCACGATATGAAAGATCTGAAATTTGGAAAGGCCAGGTTCGTCCCATAATTTATTCGTGGCACACGAGTAAGTCTCTTTTGAGATAATTATTTATTAATGAAGTCTATCTTCTGAGGATGTTCATTTACCTATTTTGTTGTATATTTTTGCAGATGACAAAACCTTTCAATTTAGTTTTCGATCTAACAAGAACAATGATTGTAAAGGGTTAGAGTGAGTTTGTTTCCTAAATATTTAGGTGAGTAAAAAAATGGTTGACTATTTGAAGCCAGATGTCCGTTTGTTAGGGTCCGCATTTGACCCCTTTCACTGAGGGAGCTTCATATTCTTCTTTCTTGGGAACTAACACTTTCTTCTCTCATGGTCACCCTGATTTGTTTCATATGGTTTGAAATATTCCTAGGCAACACATTGGCCTTCACTCTTTTTCCTTTTCTAGTGATATCTCATTGGGGATGTGGTATCCCTTGTGGCCCCCATTGTTCCCGTGATATATGAAATACATTTTATTCTGAATAATGTAAATATCCTCATCAATGTGCTGGAGGTGCATTTTGGATATTGTGAATCCAAAGAGGTGCAGTTTAGCCATTGTGAGCCCAAATTGGTGTTTATTTTGAAAGCACAATGAAACTGTGTGCCCATGAGATTTTTTTTATTTTTCCGCATACTTCTCAATGGCAAAATTGCATGAAACCAGGAATTAGAGAAACCTCAGTGGATTTAGGATTTTCCGTTAATGAAGAACATCTAGGGCTCATATATATATATATATAGCTACAAAGGTATGAAAACATAGTTACTTCCTAACATGTATTAAATGCAAAAAACAGATCTCCTAACTTTAACTATCAAAACTAATTTCAAGTGCTCCAAAATCTAGTGATGGATTATGATATTTGTAGAGAGGAAGATATGTCAGAGATCTTTTAGAGCTATGTGAAAACTAGATTAATCTCCAACATTCTTCTTTAAGCCATATTTTACAAAAACTTTGATAATGAACATTTCCTTTAGCCTTTTAAAATCTTCAGCGTTCATTTGCTTGTTGTGGTGTAGTGGTAAATGCCCTGGGTGCTGGTAGAGGCCTACCCAAGTTCCATTCCCCTTGTCTCCATCCTGCAGATATATGGTATAGTTAGGAATGTCCTATGTGCTGGTAGAGGCCGACAGGGCTCCATTCCTTCTATGCCCAACCTGTTGAAAGTGGCACCTCGAAAGGGGTGTTTTCCACTATAAATTAGTTTACAGTGGTCAAATTTTTTCACTTTTGAACAGCTTTGGAGGGATTTGCCTAATCAAGAGGGTGTTGATAATTTTATTAGGCAGTTAGTTTGGATGGGTTCTAAAATTCTTCTTTGGAATATTTGGAATGAAAGGAACAACCAAATTTTTAATCAAGATAGGAAGGATATTCACTATATTTGGAAAAAGACCATAGTCAACTTAGTGGAATCAGTCCATCAACTCCTTAATCACCCCAAAAACTCCCACCAAAGATGGGATCAAGTGATGCAAATATTGAAGATTAAACCTTCTAAGGGCAACCAACTTAAAGGGAATGTGAGTATTAGTAATATGGATATGACTAGAAATCCTCCTCCTAAGGATTTTGGAAAAGTCAATACTGATGGAGCCTCTAGAGGGAACCGTGGAAAAGCCAATGTGGGAGGAATTGGTAGACTTTCAGATGACTCCCTGGATTTTACTTTTGCTGAGAATTTGGGTATTCTTTCCAATAACCTTGCTTGAGGGGTATGTTATCCTTAGAGGCCTTCAGGAGGCTACTAAGGTTGGATGGGAAAAGGTGTTAGTTGAGTCTGACTCTCAACTTATGATTAATCTCTCGAAGACTCCTTCTAAGAATCATAAGGTGGATTGGAGAATAAAAAGAATTATTGAGAATATTCAGTTAATCTAGATGGGATTTTTGAAAGTTGATTACAATCATGTGGTCAGATATCAAAACAAGAGTGTTGATGCTTTAGCTAATTGGGCTTTGGACAAAGGTGATCTTACTTGTTATGGCCACCCTCCTACATGGTGGGATTCTCAAATTAGGGAAGCTCTTCTTTCTATCATTTCTTTGGATGGCTCCAGTCTCAAGGTACCTAGTTTCTTCTTGTTTTTTTTTTTGTTTCTCTTTGGTTCATTCAGTTTTTTTAGTTCCCTAGCTCGTTCTATTCTTTATTTTGTTTCCTCTATTGATTCTTGCATTAATAGTCTTCTGGTCTAGATAGGTCATTCTTTTGTTCTTTTTTTTTTTTTTCTTTTGTCTTCATTGTTTTTTTGTTTAGTTTTTTAAGGTGGGTGGGTTCTTTTGTTTTGTTTTGTTTTTGTGTTCTTTGTGTTGTTTTTTGTTGTTCTTGTGTTTTTTTTTTTTTTTTATGTTTTTTGTTATTGTTCTTGTGTTTTTTTCGTTCTTGTTCTTGGGTTTCTTTTTGTTTGTGTTATTTCATTTTTTTTATGTGTGAGTGTTTTCTATGTTTTTTGTTTTTTTTTATTGTATGTTGTTGGTTGTTTTTATTTTTATTTTATTTATTTTATTTTTTAGGTTTTGGTTTTGTTTATTTTTCATGTTTTTTTGGGTTATGTCTTTGTAGTGTTCTGTTGTTTTTGTCTTGTTTGTGTTTTGTTATGTGGTTCTTGTGTTTTTCTATGTGGTTTTTTTTGTGGTTTCTTTTATCTTATTGTGCGTGTTTGGTTGTGCTTTTGGTTTTGACACACTCAAGGAGCATGTTTTTTATTTTATTTTATTATTTATGTTGTTATTTACTTTTTTTAATTTGGTTTTGTGTGTTTATTTTCTCCTTGAGTATGTCAAAGGTGGTGGGCCAGGTCCGAGTCCTGGGCGTTTTTGCAGAATGGATACCCCTACCTCCTTGGGTCTTACCCAAAAGTGGCATCCCTTTTGGGATGTTTTCCACAAATTAAAAAAAAAAAATCTTCAGCATTCAAAGATTTTATGAAGATATTTGTAAACTACTCTTTAGATCTGCAAAACAACAATTTAATTTCATTATATTTTACCAAATCTATGATGAAATGATATCAGATACCTATATGCTTGTTCCTATTGATAATTCAACTCACCTAAAATTCTTCTTAGCCAAATTTCTTGACATGTAGCTGAAGTGGTAGTAACATACTCTACTTTTGCAATAGGTAAAGAAACAATGGATTTCTTATTTGATGACCATGAAATTATACTTGGTCCAAGGTGGAATGCATAATCATAAGTGCTCTTTCTATCATTAATTTTTCTAGCCAAAGGTTATTTGTGTAGCCAACATGATCAAGTTGGTCGCATAAAATATTTCATTACCTTTGGTCTTATATCCTTTTGCTTAGAGTATTCTTTGGTGCCTCCATAAATTTGCTAATTAAACTTATTGCAAATATTTGGTCAGCTCTAGTTGTGGTCAAATACATGAGGTTTACAATTAATCTTTTATAGAATGTTAGATCAACATTGCTACTACAATCATGCTTACTCAATTTTAGATCTATAACAACTAGAGTGATGCCCGATTTGTAATTCTAAACAAGGAAACTATCATGAATTATTCATATCTTTTATAAAATACATTGTGATTAGCATAGGACCAAATTTGTAAATGAAAATTTTATGGAAAATAATATAAAATTTTAATATTAAAAGAGAAAATAAGTGAATGAAGAATATAAATGATCGACATGGTTATAGGTACAAAAATAAAATCCACAAAAACTCCAGCAAAAAAATGTACAAGTAAATCTATCTAAAGTTATCCTCCATAAAATTTAAAAATTCTAACTATTCATTCTTGGATTCTTCTCATTATTATAAAAATTATTTTAGATTGATTACCTTTAATTGGCTCACAAAACAATATTTATTTATTTATTTTAATACATGGAGGAATCAATAATATTTTTTTCAGATACTAGATTGGACTAACATGCTAAAACTATACCCTAGCCTATTGGGTAAATCGAAGTCAAGGGGACCCCGACACTCTAGGGAATTGAACTAGGGTAAGCAACAAAAAAACACTTGGTTGTTGTCAACCTAGCCTATCCTTTTCTAGGTACAAGGTGGTTGGAACCTTGGTCTCTCAAAAGAGTCCATAGATCTTACCATTGCATTGTCCTTCTGATCCTCCAAAATATTGAACTTAACCAACCAACAAACACTTCATCACTATCAACCTAATCTATTATCTTCTAGGTGCACTATGGTTTGAACCCGGGTCTCTCTTGATAGCCGAATTCCCTTACCACTAAATTATCCTTGCAAATAAATTTTAGTGTAGATGGTGGTATCAACCTAGGTCTCCTAACAGAGCCCAAAGACCTTACCACCATGTTGTTCTTACATACTAATTTTAGTATAAAACATCCATTTTAAAATGGTCAACAAACAAATTTTAGTATAAAGCATCCATTTTGAAAGGGTCCTACTCCCTTGTAAGGGCGTTTGAACTTGAATATCTTGAATGAAAATATAGGTCATCTACATGAAAACCCAAATACATACCGCTACGATATCCTGACCTCTCATATTGATGTTTGAATATGGTTCTATGGAACTAAAACCCAAAAACTTACCACTAATCTATCCCTCTGGTTACTAAAATGGTACTTATTCATATTATAGTTTGGATAAAATTATGAAAAAATAAATTTTATAAAGTATTTTAACTCTTGATAAATAATACCATTAAAAAAGTTTTTAAATTTAATAATAAATTATTGTATATGTTCTGCTCTTTACCAATTTTGTATTTTTAAGGTAAAATACAATGGGTGGAACAAAAGAGGGCCACATTTCCCATGGGTATATTGAAGGGCCTCCTTTTGATTTGAGCTTGGGTAGCCTAGATAAAAGACTAGAAACATACCAATAAGGTATCCAAGTTAGACATTTTTTTATCAAAATTCAATTTATAGGTCATCCATTAGAAAAGTTAAAAACCATATATGTTGTATTAAAGAGATAATGATTGTGCCACACTTTCTTAATTATGAAATATTTGTATTAATTTTTAAGTATAAAAAATGCTTTCGTGGCTCCTTTCTTATAAAAATTGATACTTTCATGGATCATTGGAGGTCCTTGTAGGATTTTATGCCCATATTGGATGGAATTGACGTTCACCTCTTGGTCGAGTTTATGGGTTGGCCTTTGATTTTTTATAGTAAGTTTGTTTGCAGGGGTGTCTCTTGGATGCACTTTTTAGTTGTCGATAGGGTCTTAGACGATCCTAGATCTTCTTGGCCAAAAAATATGGATCTTTTCCTTGTGGATCCATAAATATTCTTACTATTCTTCCTTTTAACAAGCTTAATACTGGATGCAAAAATATTGCATTTTTACTTTGCTAATGTTAATAGGTTTTTAGTTGATTATTTCTTATTTGTTGGTCCTAGAACTACTTTTATTGAGAACATGGATCCTTTTGTGGATCCTTTGAGGTTCTTGTAGACTATATACCTCATATTAAGTGTTTTTTAAGGAAGAAGGATGCAAATTCTTGAAGTTGTTATGTATGAGATTCTTGTTGTGTGGGGCTCAACGACTTTTGTTGGAGGTATCTTGGCAAAGTTTGTGGATCTAATTTTTTTGGGTTTTATTGAAGAGGTCTATACGTTGAAAGGGAGGACGACTCTAAGATTTGATTCCAACTATTATTGGGGTGGAACCAATTGTAGAGGTTTTTTTAGATCATGGGATGCTCTCTCAAGGGATCCCTAGTTTATTTTGGGCTTCAAGCTCATTATTTTCAATTTCAAAGGCTTGGATCCTTATGCTTGTTGTGAGATTTTGGTGCTAGGGTATTTGGACTAGTTAGCTTGATGGTCCTTGTTAGTTGGATGTATGTTTGAGGAAGATATTTTCCATTTTTGGACTCAAATTTAAGCATTATCTTGATGGATAGTGGTTGTTAGTTGGGTTCACATGTGATCATGTCTGGTTGGGCAGAAAGGTGCTTTAAAATTTTAGTTTTAAATTTTGATTGATACTTTTAAGTTTTTTAAATTTTAAATCGTTATCATGTTTGTAAGGGTGATTGTTGAATCTCTTCTCAATATTCGTGCTCTTTTGTTTTTTTATTTACTAAAGGTTTAATTTGGACCTTGGGGATTTCATATTTCTTTTGCTATAGGTTGTTTTAAGATCTTGGGAGATCGTATTGTTTCTCATGGATATCGATGTCTTGTTCATACTATTGGATCCTTTTTTATATCCTTTGGATCCTCATATTTGTCTCTCTTGGGAGTATAATTTTGAGGTTTATTTCTATTATTAAAGGTTTGAGGACCCTCAAAACCCCTTTGTAAAAGGTTTTAGGATCCTTTCAAAATACCTCTTCCACCTAATAAATAAATAAATATATATATATATATATATATATATATATATATATATATATATTTTGAATTTACATGGTGGAATTTGTAGCCACCATGAATTTAGGTAGGCTATCCAATTTTTATGGCTTCCATAATATTTTGCATTGTTCACCCCGAAATCTGCCACATAGTTCTTCGTGTAGTCCACCCCTATAACCACCATGCATCGATTATTTTAAACCTTTTATGCCACTAAAAGCACTAGGAAAGAGACAAGTGTTCAGTTTGACGAGGCTCAAGATTTGAACCTTGGACCTCTAGCCCCCTTACAAGGTTTGGTTGAACCAATTGGTCTACTTCTCAGACATAGTATTAAAACATTTTAAAATAACTAATATATATATAATATTTAAAGAATTAATTTTAATGAAATAATAATTATCTATTATTAAAATCTTAAATGATATATTAGAAAAAACCAAACTTTTTAAAAACTAAATAATTTTATTTGTTTTTATTATTTTTTGAAAATGAATTTGAAAATTTTATATTAAAATAATATCATTTACAATATGGGATGAGACTCTCCCAAACTTAGCCAACAAGAACACCTATTTACAATAGTAAAATAAGATCTGCATTGGAGCCAAATATCCTAAACCATATTTCTACAATGATTGTCCAAATTAACTAAACATTGGATTTGCTCACCAACCTACTTAATCCTCTCATCCTCAATAGCCACGACACTAGACCCCTACCTTCTTCTCAGTACCCTCCTTATTAATACCCATCTTAGCCAAAAATTTTACCACTTTATTTAGATCTCTACTCACATAAACTATAATCACATCATCTAATCTCCTCCACAATTCCTTAATTCAGGTGACAAGAATCCTCAACGTCCATATATTTAAAGGAAAGTTTCTCATGCAATCCAGATGTCCTACCAATATTTGATATTTTGATTCTAGAATTATCTTCCTATAACCTCGTAATATCACCTAGATAGAAGTAAATTTGATAGCTAAGGCTTTTGTTTCATTGTTTATGGTCATTTCCATACCTTTTATTTCCCTATAGAGCACTATCCCAACATGATTCTTATATACCACTCTAATTCTAGATCTACCGAGATTGTCTTTTGTAGCTCCATTAGTATTTATTTTAATCTAACCTTTTGGGAGTGAATTTTGACTAGCTTTGTCCTACCTCTCTTGTATATTGGCTTCCTTATCCATTGTCCTTATATCAGACTATGTTTTATAACCATAGTTTTTATAACTTTTCTCCAAATAACCTACCAAATGCTATCTAAGGATGAAAATATTTATCTAAAAATTCTACCATTTTGTAAGAACCCAAATCCAACCAATCCAAGAGGGAAATTTTCTTTTATCACAAGGTTCACTAGAGATGTGACAAATAGATTCAGTAGAATATTTCAAACACATTCCAAGTTTCTATATGTTGCAACATCCCTCGGGTGGAATTTAGTGACCAAACTCTCATATCAACCCTAGGGTTCACCTTGTGCACTACCCTTACAACTTAATGGATACCTTCACATGGTCTCCCCATTTTATTACCTTCATTTGAAGGATATTTTGATGATGGCATATGGATTAAATCTATTATGTTCTATCGAGAAAGGGGCACGAATTCTACTACTAGTCTCATTCAATTACCACTAGTACCTAGGTGTAAAATTTATATAGTTTTATCCACTATACCATGTGTAAAACTATCATGCTCAATTAATGCATCCCCTTAATAGATTAATTAAGGTAACTATCACACGTGTGGCATCTCTCTCCTAGAAATCCAATGGTAAATCAATGATTTTAGTGACTATGACCCCAAATGATATCCCTCATAGGTTTTCCAAACAAATTTTCAGGGTTTCTATGATTATTATTTACATGATATCTTTGACATGGATACCTCACAATCCATTGAGAAATCCATCACACAAATCTAGTTATAAATGAATATAGGATTACCTTACCTTTAGGTCTCACTTTGATGCACCATTACTAAAATGCCCATTGTAGCCATAATATATTGCTACATGACAATTCTCTTAGTTTTGGTACCATCCTTTAGGGTCTATCTAAGTTGGTTTCCTATAAATAAACCCACCTAAGAGGATACTAAACCCCAAAGCATATGAAACACTAACTACTCTCTCTATCTCTTCGTCTCTCCTTACTACACTTACAACTCTTACAAGTTAGAGATAAGGATTTCTATGATCCATAATAAGCATTTCATAATAAAAATGGTGATTAAATAACAAAGAATTGATGTTAATTGATATTATTTTCTAATAATTTGAGATTCATGATATAATATGCATATAATGATTCCAAAGTAAGATCCATAAATGATACAAACCTAACACATCATATATCCTAGGAAACCCTTGTGGAAAAAACCTAGCCTTGAAACATTTATTTTTACCATAAGTCTAGTAGACATTGATACAACTATTTAAAGGAATCCTCTATTTTTTTTTCCAACTTATCATTGCCAATACAATTACGTAAGAATCCCATAATTCTTATGTCCCAAAACATGAGTGTTTGCAATTCATTTTACATAAAAAATGAAAGAACCCCATATTTTTCCTCGAATGAATTCAACATTCGTTCTTCAAAATTTAGATACTTAAGGACCCCATTGTTAGAGTAAATATTCCATCATTTGGATATTTTACCCTTTCCCTACATTAGGTAGATTTTATTTACTGCATAGTAAAAAGTAGCTTGTTACTTTTTACCACCAGTATTTACTTTTAATAGGAGATTATTTATCTTTTACTATTTATTGTTTACCTTTGGATATTTATCTAAATATCCTAGGTTAGTCGTAGTCAAATTGACTATGTAGTAAGTGGTTAGTATTTAGCTTCATTGGCGCATCTGTTAGTGTAAAGTTAGGGAGGTTAGCATTGCAAGGTTATTTTTAACCTTTGCATTTGTATTTAATCACTTGATTTATTCAATGGGAAGTTAATGTTCTTATTTGACTTGATCAGTTTTATATCATTGGTATCATTTGTGAGGTTTTCACCTCTGGTTCCTGCGAGCATGGAGAGAGTGAACCTCATTCCAAATGGTTAATACAAGAGGCACTCTCGTTCCACTAGAGAAGGTGAGAGGTCCCTCTTCCGTCATGCTAGGCCACCTTTGCTGAGTTTGATCAATTTCTCAGGTTACTTCTAAGGACCAGGGAGGAGCCTCTGGCCCCTTGATTTATGTGATCTATGTTTGGAGGAGGGAAGTCGAGCCCTCCCTCGTAGCCCTCGCAGCCACTACACATGCGGCCCCTAGTCCGACCACTAAAAATTTTCTTCGATGACTGCCCTGACAGGGCTATCATGCCCCACGACTAGGGGACCCCACACAATGGGTAGGAGGCCCACGTGCGGCCCCTAGACCAAGGGGAATGGTCACCGTCGATTGGAGATGAGCCCCCGGTGATAGGCAACACAACCTGAGGGCAGCAGCGCCCTCAGGTCGCCCAACTATGACAATATCCCTAATGGGGGGACACCCTATCAGATACACCTAACAACAGCATGGTCCCCGAAGGATTGAACCGATCAACGAGGGCAAGTGCACCCTCCTCCGGATTCACCAACTACATAGGACACGAGGCATAATTGCGACACGTGACAGACATAACTGACATCTCACAGGACACGAGGAAAAATTGGGACATGACATCTGATAGACATACCTGACATGAAAACCAATGACGTGACGTGGCAGGATACGAGACTACGTGGTGGGGTTTTATTTGTTCTCCATGGCAAAAGGCAAGTGGTCCGATATGATTGCCCGTAGGCAATCAAGGTTTTAACGGTGCATTCGGAGTTTTAAATCATTGCAACATGCATCGAGTGGTGCATGTGGGATAAAACAAATCACACACACTGTTTCATTTAAAAAAAATTGCAGACGCCAACCGTAGCAAAGGGGATATTTAGTCCCTTTTCTCACGTCCCTAGCGGTAGCCGGAGCGGTCGACCAACCACCACTAAGGTGTTCCTGCATGGCACATCGCAAGATCCAGTCTCGGGGCGGCCTATTTTGCTCGAAGGAGCCTTTATCAAGGTAATTTTTTTTTGTATATTTGTTTAATGTTTTTTTAACATTTATTTTAATAATTTAATATTTTTTTATTTAAAAAATAATTTTCTTTAATATTAAGTGATTTTTTTTAACAAAGAATCATTTTATTACTGATTATTTTTGCTAGAATTAATTAGACTTATACACTAAAAATGCAAATTGAAGGTCTATTTTTTTTTGCATCATTTAATAGAAAACATGCTTTTGTTTTCTCCATCAAGGGAGATATAAGAGATATAAAAGCATTTTTTTTCTTCTTGCAAATTAAAGAACCTTTAAACTCTTCTCAAAAATTGTTAAATTTGCACTTTAAAGGAAGACAAAATCCAAACAATTGATTCTTTCATTCAAATTTAGAACACAAGGAGACCCATATTGTAAAAATCAAAGGCAAAGTGTGCAATTGATTTCTCTAAAAAGGAGATATAATTCATGTACTTGCACATTCTATTTTTTTGCAACATTGAGAAGAAGGAAAGAAAACTAAGTCATGTGTCGACTAGTACTGGAAACCTTTCAAACGTGGATCATGTGTCGACTTGTCTTTGAAGGGGTACTCATTTTGTTTATTTTGCAAATTAAGGAGGGAAGACAAAATTTGTACTTCTTTTGCAAAATTGCAAGACAAAGTAGGAGACATAAAATATCACTTTTTGTACAAAATAAAATCCAAACATTTTTGTTGCAAAATTTGGAAATAAGGTGCATTTTCTATTTTACTCGACACCTTCATTTCAAAAATTGGCAAAATAGGTGCATTATCGGTTGTATCTGACACCTTTGTGATAATAATTTTGTGGGAATTATTGTTTGATTATTGCATTTTTCTTTTGCAATTATAAGTCATTAACACAAGAACACTCAAAACCCCAAAATTTCACAAATTTGTGTAAATCAATTGCACAATTAAAAGCCATTTTCTAAACTTGATATTCTCTCCTAAATAAAAAAAAAACCCCTAACTCACTCTTATTTGTTTGGCTTAATTTCCTCCAACTTTTCATCCTTTTTAAAGGATGTTAAGGTAGGTGCCATTAAATATCTATTTGAGTGAATTATCTTTTGGTACTCTTTTATGGTATATCAAAACAAAGAAGAAGTTTTTGTAAAAACAAAATGGAACCTTGAAAGTAACAAACTTTTGCACTAAGGGGAGTTAATTCATTTCTTCTTTTAAAAATAGATTTTGTAAAAAGAGAAGTCTAAAAATTGTAAAGGCACAACATAGAAGCAACACAATGGCAACATTGCTTGTAAAGTGTCTAATTCAGGTTCTGATTATGGTTCAGAAAAAAAGCACACAAGTGCTCATTGCTAAAACAATATTGTAGAGGGAAAACACATTTTTTGTCACATTGGGCAAAGCATCATTATCCTCTCTCTCTGTTTTTTTAGGCTTCATAGAATAGCATAAGTTTTTTTTTGAATTCCTTATAATAAGGGATGAATGTACCTCTTTTAGGATTCATAAATAGCAAACTCTTAAATGTTTGAAGACCTTGTAACAAAAAGAAGAGACTTTTTATGGTGTAAAATTGCCTAGGAGGCAATGTTTGTAAAAATCCTTCACAAAGCTCTTAAGTTGCACATATTTTGTAATTAAGGGGGGATATACATTTCTTTTTCTTCACAAATTTTTGTAAAAAGAGAAGAAGACTTATAAGGGTGCATTTTCGACTGTGACCGGCACCTTAGTCACACTTCTTTCAGAAATTAGATACAGCATGTTTTGCAACGAGAAGGGGGGAACTTATAAGGGTGGATTTTTGGCTGCGACCGACACCTTAGCAACCTAATATTTTGCAAACTCATATTGTAAAATGAATGAATCTTGTATGAAGTGATCTACTCTACTACACCTAGCGATTGCAGTGGCTGGTTACCCATGCAATTCGGTTGGATGATGTGATTACTATAAGGACATTCGTTGGTGTGAAAACAAAGTGAGGAATGACCCACTTGTTTTCTTAGAAGCAACGAGAGTACTGTGACAGAGCAAGAACCAGCAGATCGACATCCTTTTCACTGTATTGGGGCAGTTATATACTTTATCCAAATATTGTTGTATAGGAGGATAAGTATGTATTTCCCAAATAATGTAATAAGGGGGGATGTTAGAGTAAATATTCCATCATTTGGATATTTTACCCTTTCCCTACATGAGGTAGATTTTATTTATCGCATGGTAAAAAGTATCTTGTTACTTTTTACCACTAGTATTTACTTTTACTAGGAGATTATTTATCTTTTACTATTTACTGTTTACCTTTGGATATTTATCTAAATATCCAAGGTTAGTCGTAGTCAATTTGACTATGTAGTAAGTGATTAGTTGTTAAATTCATTGGCGCATCTATTAGTGTCAAGTTAGGGAGGTTACCATTGCAAGGTTATTTTTAACCTTTGCATTTGTATTTAATCACTTGATTTATTCAATGGGAATTTAATGTTCTTATTTGACTTGATCGGTTTTATATCACCCATAAGACCTAATATATATATTGGATGCCATGCCCTATTACCAAAACACATATTTTATATTTAAAAGGTGCTTTTATGAACTCATAAATAATAATAATTCATTCATAAATTTTACACACTTTCCTAAAGTATACATATTGCTACTTTTCATTAAAAATACAACATTAATATTACCTCTATATCATCATACAAAACCAACTTCTTAATCCTTCTAAGGAAATGTATAAAACATATATCTTGTTTTCTTTTTTTAAATAACAAAACTAAATCAATAAATAAAACAAACTATTTATAATCCAAATATAATAGATTCTTTACAATAGATTTTATTTCCAATAGAAAGCATCATTTATAACTTTAATATTTCAAAGGTAACTTTCAAAATCTACAAATGAAAACATAATATTTTTTAATCATCTTAAAATATCCAAAACCCTAAAGATAAACCTATATTTATAAAACAATAATCCATTTCATCCTTATAAACTAAAGATACATTTAAAAATTTCCAATATAACTTATAAAGCATCATAATTAAGAAGGAACATGTATTTTAAATATAAAGTTCCAATATAAACATTTAATTTCCTCATTATTAATAGAAACCAAAGGAGAACTTGATTTAATTAAACTCATGTTTATTTTACTTCTCACCCAAATAGATGATAAGTGCTTCTAACTCAAATTAGTTACACCTTACTTCCATTAATCCATATATATTCCTATATGAATAGGCATAAACCAACATTCACTTAAATGGTTAAATCAAAAGAAGTCAACAACCTGTCCCTAGTTAATTATCCCTAAAAAAACTCAAACAACCCAAAGAATTTTATAATTTTTAATATTTCCTCATAAAGAACATGGGAGTGTTTGATTAGCCTCCTACAGCTCCCCTAAACTAAATAGGCATTGTATTTTATTTTCAAAAGGATAATAAAAATGAAGTTTGACTTCCTTCCAAATCCTACATTATTCCTTAGCATCCGTTGACATCCTTCTTCATTCCTAACCAATATAAATTATTCTTCTTATTCTCCCTCATCTTGGCCCCTCCAAGGTGAGCGGATTAAGGAGATATATATACCTTTTACATGATCAATATCCTTAAGTCAATAATTTTTGGTATGATAACCCTATATTTAAAGCATGATATTCCATACTTTATGCTAAAATAACTATTTTATTTAGGATTTCTTACCATCATTGCTCTAATATCATTGAAAAATTAATCTTGATCTTGCTTCTCTCTGAATTGATTTAACAAGTCCACATAACTACAAGTTATGGCAGTTATATGCCTTCGCTTACTCAAGACATCCCTGACTTTGTTTTTATTACCTTTGATATATTCAATACCAAATTTATATTTATCTTGGAAGTCGATCCACCTTCTATATCTAACATTAAGCATAAATTGAGTGAAAATATAATTCAAACTCTAATGATCATTCCTAAGCTCAAATGGTTTTCCTTGCAGGTAGTGTCACCACATATTGAGGGTATGTACAACTGCTACAAGTTTCAAGTCATGTGTGGAATAATTCATTTTAGGTTTCTCGAGTTTTCTTGACTCATACACCACAACTAATTAAAATTGGGATAGGACCTCACCTAAACCTTCCAATGATGCATCAACACATACTGAGAAGTTCTCTTATGGATCTAGAAATTTTAGGATAGGCAATGTAGTGAATTTTTTTTTAAGTAACTCAAAAGCTACCACACACTTATCCATCCACTTAAATTCCATTATTTTCATCTAAATATTGGTTATTGTGTAGAAAATATTATACTAGTCTTTTACAAATCATCTATAATAGCTTGTGATGCCACTAAAACTCTATACTTTAGATTCATTTATGGGCAACTCAAAAAAGCCTCAATATTCTTAGGGTCTAATAGGATATTGTTCCTCTAGGACATACACGTCATATTTTGACAAGTTATCATAAAGCTAATTTGACCTTAATAGTTCAAGAACTATTCTCAAGTGCTTGTCATGCTCTTCATTATTCTTAGAACATATCATAATATCATCTAGAAATATTAATACGAACCGATCTAACTACTTATTGAATACACTATTTATATGCATTGGATAACCCAAATGGTAACACTATGAAATCATAGTTCCCATATCGAGTCTTAAAGGTAGTTTTATGAGTATCTTCTTAACGTATTTGTAATTGGTGATATTCTTAATTCAATTCAATTTTATAAAATATGGTCACCCCCTTTAATTGATCAACAAATATTAAATTATACGCAAGGGATCTATTCTTGATGGTTCCTTTACTCAACATTTTGTAGTCAATGCACAGTTTGAGAATGGGATGAAAAATAAACCTTGATTTTCTAATATCCAAACCAATAAAGCATGATCTACTAGAAGTAACTAGATCTAAGAAGCATAAAAATAGGGCCAGAAACAATAGAGTCTACCCAAATTTTGATCTGATCTATGCAGGATAAATTATGAAATTTAATTGGATATAGCAAATTTAAATAAATATGTAAAATATATAGTGGTTATTATATGACATAAATCAAAATTAAAATCTCTCTAGAATTGAAAATTTTACTTTAAGTAAACATTATTTTTATTTTCCTTTCGAATTTATAAATTTAACTTTCAACATTGAAGAATGAAACTCATTCTATAAAAAATAATTGTTATTTACATGACATGTAGAAATTAGTATTATACAAATTTATGAAGTAACATGTGTACAAAAATATCTCATGAGGGATACCATAGTTGTATGTTTTTGGGTTTTCATCTAAGATATCAAAGTTTAAATCCTAGTACATTATATTAGGGGATACCCTTTCAAAAGATTGTGCATTACCCTAAATTTGTCTTGTGAGAGATATTGTAATGATATATATTTGGGGTTTTATCTTATGAGGAATAACATAATGGTATACCTTTGGGTTTTCATATAATAGACCCAAGTTCAAACCCTGGTATAAAAGAATGGGACCCTTTCAAAAATGCATACCCTAAAAAAATTATCCCATGAGGGATAGCATAGTCGTATGTCTTTGGGATTTTATCTAGGTCACCTAAATACAAAGCCATGTACAAGAGGATCAAGACCCTTTGAAAAACCAGGCCACACTCTTTAAAAAAATGATTTGAGGAAAAACCCTCAATATGATTGGAATGAATGTTTGATCAAGTATGAGAAAGAAGCCACATCAAGGGTATTGTTGTTGTCATCACACAACGTAACCCAATGAGGGGACCCACTCAAAATTTTGGTGTTGATGTTTGTTTTTATTTTGAATGTTTTTTTGATTAGTCTTATTGTGCCCACTCAAATTTTACAAAGTAAAGAAGTGCTAAAGTTTAGTCTCTATGAGATTGTTCTAAAATATTTACTAGTGGGCCCATTCAAGTTTTATCACAATAAAAGCATATTAAAAAAATAACGAAAACAAAATAAAAATAAAACAAAGAAAATTAATAAATAAATAAAATAATAATATATATAAATCAAAATAAATCCATTATGTATATCCCAAATTAAAATATCAATGTGTTCTTTTCTAAATTTTAATTTAATTTTATTAATGGTTTTGTTTTGGGAAAGCTTGATTTTATTAATGGTTTTGTTTTGGAAAGTTTAATTTATGTGTTCATTTATTAAATGTTATTAAATAAATCATGGGCATGATTTTTGAGATGAACTCAAACCCAAAAAACTAGTAGACATATGACTCATTTTTTGATACAAATCCATGCTGACCTACGGATGCAACGCATGAGCATGGTCAACATAGGGGTGTGATTTTTTAGGGTCATCACGGGCATGGATTTCAAGGTATCTACGAGCATGGATTTCAAGGTGCTACCAATACCAAGGCATCACATAGTGGTGCAGCTGATTCAATTGGATTAGGACCTATTTGCATTGATAAACTAGATCTCACAACATTCCTGGATGAATGTGAGATTAAAATACCAGCACAATCGGTATAAAATAGCATAAAAGTAAGAACCACATACAATTGAAGGTTATTTTATTTGTCCAAGCGGTATCCAAAATATAAACATGTGCTTTGGAAGATGTTTGAAAGCCACTATGTGAATTTTGAATTCGATAAAATGTTAAGGGTGATTGAGAAATACGGGGTGCAGTGGTGTAGTAAGTTATTACGTCGATCGCACATACCGAAGGTCCCACTTTCAACTTGGGTGACACCATGAAAATTATGTTTTTAATTTAATTTAGTGATTTCCAAGTTCTGGTAATCAAGTTTTGTATTTTATGAAGATGAACAATAAAATTAATATACACTGGCAATCGAATGTTGATGTACTAATAGTTAAATTTAGAGAGGTGAAAATTGAGTATTGTTGTGTTTGTAGACGAGGAACATGGAGGCTTGCAAAAATGTGAATCTTATTTTGGATGATATTACAGAGTTAAAATCAAACATATTCTACAGTGTCCATTGGGTTTTGATTGAATATACACAGGATTTTAAACAAGATGAAATATCTCCACTACCTGATGATGAGAGTTTATGCATGATTATCTAGGAGTTGGTGTCATGACACTCCTTAGCGGACTATTTGGCATAAGGAAACAATGTATTAACCTATAATGTGGTAATACCCAGTTTGAACAATTGAACCAACCATATGATGTTTAGTTGATTTAGAAGGGTATGCTATCACTAATATAATTCCAAGTGTACAAGATCAGGTACACTCATAGGTGGAGAAGATAGAAACATCCACCAAAAATGAGGATACCTAAGATTAGGGGAAATGATTATTAAGGTACTCAGAGGTAATATGGATAGATACCTTAATATATAGGCATGAATTATTGAAAGGGATAATCATAAATGACTGATCACCTTGAGACTTAGTTGATAGCCTAGTAGCTATCGTAAATCCTTTGGCTGAGATAGGTGATTGGCTTGATGTAAAGCATCCCTCTTAGTTGTTTTGTAAACTTGATTGCTCTTTTCTACATCATGGTTTGTGTAACATAATGTTGGAATTCAATAGGAGAACAATTGCAAAATATATTTGGATGTATAAGGTAAACTGTTATTTTGAAGTGATAATAGAGCATAATTTTTATGAAGGAAAGTGAATTAAGCTTAAATGATAAATGGAGTTTCGTTTAAATTAATTAATAAGGTTCTGATCAAATTATGATATGAGCAATTCTTAATTGTAAGGAAATCATTAAAAAAGGTTTAATATGGGTTTTAGGTAATGGTGAGAGGATAAATTTCTAGAATGACAGGTGGGTTAAGGACAAACCACTGACGCAATATCCTAACTTAGCCCGAATTAGAGATATCATAGAAGAATTCATTGGTAGAAAAGTCTCCGATTATATGGTTGAGGACAGAAGTAGAATGAAGTGGAAACAAATAAAAATTCAAGGATTTCAAGCAGAATCAAATGATATTTGTAACATTCTCGGGCAATAGTTTATCCCCATGAGACCCAAGGAATATCAAGTGACCTGGGATCCTACATAAAATGGGCAGTTCACTGTTAAATCATTACAAGCTTCTGCTTGATGATGAATATTTTGTCCTCCAAAAGGACTTAGTTTGGATAAAAAATTTAATTCCGAAAATTGTAGTCTTTTCATGGCTGGTTATCCAAGGAAGAATTATAACCATTGATAATATGATGCATAAAGGTATTTGTATCACTAATCATTGTTATCTGTGCAAGGCTAATTGGGAGACCATTTATCACATTTTCATTGAGTGTTGTTTTTCAGGCCTTCAATATTTCATGGGTTAAACCAACCATCGTACTTGATTTGTTCATCCAGTGGCCTTGCCCATTTTCAAGCCAAATACTTAAATACATGTGGAAAATTTGTCTCAATCACTATCTTTGGTAGGTGTGGTTAGAAAGGAACCAAAGAGTCTTTAATAATTCTATCCATAATAATCAAACTATCATTGCCAGGATCCTATCCTTTGGCAACGAGAATGTGAATCTTATCCCTTTTGATAGCTGTAAACCTCATCTGTAGGAGACCACGATTGCTAAATATTTAATCTTAATCTTGTTAGATGAGTCTGTGCCTAGTGTATGCAACCCCAGATCCAATGTTAAGTGGTCTCCACCTCCTACGGGTTGGTTTAAGCTTAATTTTGATGGAGCAGCTAAGGAAAATCCTGGCAAAGTAGGCGTTGGTGGCATTGTGTGATATCATAATGGGAATATGATGATTGCATTTTCTGAATATTTGGGAACAAGAACAAACAACAAAACTGAAGCTAGAGCTACGTGGAGAGGCCTTCAAATGACTCAAGACTTAGAAGGCAATTTGTTCATAGAAGGAGACTCTATGCATGTTATGAATCTCCTCAATAATTGGAAAATACCTCCTTGGAGGATTAAAACAATTGTTGAAGATTCTAGGATCCTTTTCTAGGGAAGACGGGACAGAAAATCCCAACATGTCTTTCGGGAAGTTAACAAAATTACTGATAAGCTGGCCAATTTGGGTGTCGATGGTGACAGACTTTTCAAATGGGAACACGGTTTCCCAAGTGAAGTAGAGGATCTTATTCAACAAGAATGCCAAGAATGATAGTCAAATTTACCAATAGGGAAGGAACTGTAAGTTTGAAGGCTAGGAGTATTCCCACCTCTTTTTTGAAATGGACTCACAATAAAAATTATTCGAGCTATCAGTCTTCATGGATGCTTCTTGGAAATACCACAAAGACTAATGGGGACAATCACATGTTAGATAACATGGCTCCTAGTCATATTAGTAATTTTAGGTTGGTTGATAACTACTGAGCAAGAAAGAAATGACAATATATGACTTCGAACCAAAGCCACATGGACCACCAGACAGCCACCGCCATAAATCTAACCAGCAAGTTCACTTCTTCAAGGATGATTGGCCAATACGGGATGTGGTCCCAAAGCATGTCATATATAGAAGAAAGCAATTACCAAATAATTATTAATAGTAACTGTCAATACAGAGCTTGTGGGAGTTTTTTTCAGTACTTTGCTATGTGTGTCTGCAACTTTTTATTTCTCCACTATTTCAAGGAAGGGATTTGTGTCTATTTATTTTTTGTAATTATGATGCATGTGTGTTTTCTCGAGGTATACCCAAAATGTTGTATGTGAAGTTTTTTTTTGATAACAGGCTATGTGCCTTACCGAATGTAATGTCTTTGGCACCATGTATATTTTACATAGATAGGATCCTTAGTAAGGATATGTTCATCAACAGCCCTGGGCTGATTTTTGTAAAATGTTTTGGTTCAACCTGTAAAACCCAGTATTAATGCTATAGTATCTTATCTACCAAAAAAAAAAAATGAGTTCATTTAAACTCATTGATAAACTTTATTTTAATGAATAATGAAAATTCATTTAAAATAATTAAGGAAGTTTATTTTAATGATAATACAAATTCATTAATAACCTTTAATTAAATGAAATTAATAAAATAAAAAAACCATTTAAAAATAAATAGAAAATATTTTATATTTAAAAAAAGTTATAGAATTTTTTTTAAAATAAAAAGTAATATATTTTAAATGGTGATAAAATATCAAGTAAGAGATATTTTATTGGAAAAGGGTACTATTGTAACATTTAAAATAATATAAATATCATTTTCCCCTATATAGTGCAATCTACGTAAACGACCTTGGGTGCTATTAATTTCAAAATATGGAAATTAGATATTAAAGAATGCTTACCGCCAGGGTATGATATGATTAGGGACAAAAGTATTGAAGGAAATGAGGCTCGAGGTTGGCTAAGATTTTGAGAAATGGCGACGATGAATGGGTCATCTGGGAGTAAGGCAAAGTAGATGCGAAGGAAGGTAAAGTAGACATGGAGGAAAGAGAGTAGATGTGGAGGAAGGTATAGTAGACACAGAGGAGATGCAGAGGAGTGCACAAAAAGCAAAGGAGGGGAAGTGACAAAGAATCCACTAGATTCCAACGTGCATGAGTACTAAGGTTGTAGGTTTATAAGCTTTATCTATTTACATGCTTTTGGTAATGTGAGATTGAGTATTTAACATGATTAACCCCCCCTTGTAGTGTGATAATATCCTTCGAAGGATTTGAAACCTTGATGTTTTAATTAAAATATAGGCAAAAATCTAATTCAGACTTGGGCATCCTGTGAGACTCTTCTGCTATTTTAAATGCATGGGAGTTTAGCTTTACCATTGTTTAAGCCTATGGAAGTTGTGTGCTTAAGTTAAACCACTGTGTAGAAGTGGAGGTGATGTGTTAAAGGAAACTACTATCTAGGAGTGGAAGTATTGTGTTAAAATAAACCACTGTGTAAGAGTGGAAGCTTTGTATTTAAGTTAAACCACTACGTAGGAGTGGAAGTGCAATGTTAAAGGAAACCACTATGTTAGAGAGGAAAGTTTGAGGTTAAGTTAAACCACTATGTAAGAGTGGAAGCACTATGTTAAAGGAAACCACTATGTAGGAGTGGAAACACTGTGTTAAAGGAAACCACTATGTAATATTGGAAGCTCTGTGTTTAAATTAAACCACTGTGTAGGAGTGGAAGCACCGGGTTTAGTGAGATCACCATGTAGAGTGGAAGTACCTATGGTTAGTGAAACCCCTAGGTAGAGTGGAATCGTTGGGTATATTAAAACCACCTACACTTTGTTTGGGAAGAAGACAAGGTGCATGATGGTGTCAGAGTTTGCTACTACGCAAGCTCAGTCTCCTTGGGATAGGTAGGATGACAGATATGTAAACCTAACATCTCTTGTTAGCGATGTAGCTGAGGGCATTAAGTGCTTAAGGTAGCTTAGGTGGATATTCCTTTTGTATCCTTGGGTGGATAGTGCCTGGTTTTACCTCCTTTGGACTCTAGGATAGCAGTTGTTTGACCTCCCTGCCAAAGTGTAAAATCATATTAGTCTAGGTTCTTGGTAACTATAATAAGATATATTTTTGAGGGATTTTAATTAAAGTAAGACCTTTGATTAATATGATATATCTTGAGGGATTTTAATTAAAGTGAGACATTTAATTAATATGATATATTTTGAGGTATTTTAATTAAAGTAAGACCTTTGATTAATATGATATATTTTGAGGGATTTTAATTAAAGTAAGACCTTTGATTAATATGATATATCTTGAGGGATTTTAATTAAAGTAAGACCTTTGATTAATATGACATATCTTGAGGTATTTTAATTAAAGTAAGACCTTTGATTAATATGATATATTTTGAGGTATTTTAATTAAAGTAAGACCTTTGATTAATATGATATATTTTGAGGGATTTTAATTAAAATAAGACCTTTGATTAATATGATATATTTTGAGGTATTTTAATTAAAGTAAGACCTTTGATTAATATGATATATCTTGAGGGATTTTAATTAAAGTAAGACCTTTGATTAATATGATATATCTTGAGGGATTTTAATTAAAGTAAGACCTTTGATTAATATGATATATTTTGAGGGATTTTAATTAAAGTAAGACCTTTGATTAATATGATATATTTTGAGGGATTTTAATTAAAGTAAGACCTTTGATTAATATGATATATTTTGAGGGATTTTAATTAAAGTAAGACCTTTGATTAATATGATATATCTTGAGGGATTTTAATTAAAGTAAGACCTTTGATTAATATGATATATCTTGAGGGATTTTAATTAAAGTAAGATCTTTAATTAATATGATTTAATTTATGAGATTTTAATTAAAGTAAGTCATGTTGTGGCTGCTCCACAATGAGCCCCAAAAACTTGGGGAGCCACTTTAAAATTTTGGTTTTGAGATATTTGGTTATCTTTGAGCAAGCATGTCTGATGAAACCCTAGCCTTGAGCTTGTCTTGGGACTCCAAGGTTCCTTATTTTGTGAGGTCTTCTTGTGCTCATGTAAAAGTCAACATTTTGGTTTTGTCGAAATCTTTGTTTTAAGGTCCTCTTCTTCTCTTTTTGAGTATTGACGGGCTTGTGTGAATTCGGGTTTCCTCCTTGGTACGATTTGGAAGTTTTAAGTTAGTTTGCTTGTTGTAGTTTTCAAATTAATTTTAAAGGTCTTATATTTAATTCAAATAATTGAAACCTTTAAAATTTAATAGAATAAAAATAAAATATATGCTTATATACATATATATAATTTCATATATATATAAGTATAATTAAAAAAATTAAAAATAATAAAAATATATATATATATAAAAAAAAAAAGTTAAATAAAATAAAAATAAGCTTATATTTATATATAAGTTTAAAAGCTAAAGAAAGAAAAAAAAGAAAAGAAAATCATTGTTATAATTATATATATTTTACATTATGATTATAATAATGAACAAAAAAAATATACATATACAAAAATAAAAAAAGAACAACGCATATTATGATATATTCACATGATGATATATGTTTTTGAAAAATTTGAAAAAAATTGTATTAAAACAAAGATCAATTACAATATGGGAAGAGACTCTTCCCAACCGAATTCAAAGAGAACACAAACTTACAATAGAAGAAGAAGACTTGCAATGGAGCTAAATCTCCTAAATCAATAACTAACTAGCAGGGGATCGACATAGACAAATGATGCAACTGGCCTCAAAAACGTGACATGTCGCGATATCATGACACCTTCTCGCCTTTGGCCGCGAAAAAGCAACATGTCGCGATATCATGATAACTTTCCTCCAGTGACCGTGATGGTGCAACATGTCACGATATCATGACAACTTTCCACCAACGACTGCGATGGCACAACATGTCACGAAATCGTGACAAATTTCCTCTAGTGATCATGACGGCACAACATGTCACGATATCACGACAACTTTTCTCCAACTGCCGTGATGGCGCAACATGTTGCAATATCGTGACAACTTTTCTCTAGCAGCCACGATGGTGCAACATGTCACGATATCATGACAACTTTCCTCCAGCGACCGCGATGACGCAACATGTCACGATATCGCAACAACTTTCCTCTAGCGACCGCGATGGCACAACATTTCATGAAATCACGACAAATTTCCTCCAGCGATCATGACGGCGCAACATGTCGCGATATCGTGACAACTTTCCTCCAGCAAGCGCGATGGCACAACATGTCATGATATCATGACAACTTTCCACCAGCGATCGTGACGATGCAACATGTCACAAAATCGTGACAACTTTCCAATGCCGCAACATGTCGTGAAATCGCAACAACTTTCCACCAGAAACCGCGATGGCGCAACATGTCGTGATATCGCGACAAATTTCCTCCAGTGACTGTGATGGCACAACATGTCATGATATCGTGACAACTTTCCTCCAACGGCCGTGATGGTTCAACAAGTTACGATATCACGACATGTCACGATATCGTGACAACTTCCCTCCAATGACCGTGATGGCACAACATGTTGCGATATCACGACATGTCGCAATATCGTAACAACTTCCCTCCAACAACCACGATGGTGCAACATGTCGTGATATCATGACATGTCACGATATCACGACAACTTCCCTCCAGTGATCACGACGGTGCAACATGTCACGATATCATGACATGTCACGATATCACGATAACTTTCCTCTAGCAACCGCGACAGCGCAACACGTCGCGATATCGCAACAACTTCCCTCCCTTTGCTTTTTCTTTGATCATTTGTTCAAGGACCGTTCTAGACCCTGCCTGATCACCTCATCCCCAATAGCCATATCACTATGAAGCTGAACCCCTGCCTCCTTCTCAACACCCATCTTAGCCAGGAAGTCAACCACATTGTTTAAATCTCGACTCACATAAACTGGGATCACATCATCTAATTCCTTCCATAATTCCTTAATTTGAGAGACAAGAATTCTCAACCTCCATGCTTTCAAAGCAAATTTTCTCATGCAATCAAGAGCTCCAACCATTATTTGAGAGTCTGATTCAATAATGATCCTCTTGTGGCCCTGTTTCACTGCCCAAATAGAAGCAAATTTAATAGCTATGGCTTCTGCTTCATTGTTTGTGGCTCTTCCCAAGCCTTGCAGTTCCCAATATAGCACTGATCCATCATGATTCCGGCAAACCACTCCAATTTTGACACTACTCGGATTGCCCTTTACAGCTTCGTCAGTATTAATTTTAATCTAGCCTTCTGGTGGTGGTTTCCAACTAGCTCTGTCCTATCCCTATTGCTCTTCAACTCCCTCTTCCATTGGCCCAGTAACACCCTGAGTTTCCTCCATAGCATAGACAACAATAGTTTCTGTAACCTTGCTCCAGATAATCTGCCAAACTCCATCTAACGAGGAAAAAACTTCTCTAAAAATTCTCGCATTTCTCTCCAACCACACTTGCCACCAAATGAAGTTTAGTCCAATCTCCCAACTAATTCGAAGAGCTTTAGATTTAAATCTACCCCTCTTCCATGTTTTCCAAATATTAGTCTAATTCAAGTCACCATTAACTTGAATTTTATAGCAAGAAAGCCAACGCTTCCAAATCTGACATGTGAAAGGGCACTCAAACATCAGGTGATCAGCTGTTTCCTCATTCTTGTAGCATAAAACACATTGAGATGGACTGATGATTCCTCTACATCTAAGATTATCAAAAGAGAGAATTTCGTTGTGCATAAACTTCCAGGAAAAAAAGTTTACTTTCGGCTAGCCCTTGGAGTGCCAAATATTTTTCCAATCCTCAATCGAGAATGAATGGGGGGGAGGCTCTGGGAGGATCTTCTCATATTCGTACTTCACTGTAAAGACACCAAGGCTCCCATAGCCCCAAGATAATTCATCCTCCTTGTATCTACCTATGAGAAATCTTTCTAACAAGATTTTAGTCATGATGGGTGCCAACTCTAGAGGGATTGAAATAGGCCACTCCTCCAGCTTCTTAAACTTCTTAAAATTATACTCCCCCAGCTGACTAGTGATGAAATAACTGTCAATGTGAACCCATCCTTTGGTTTCTATGGCAATTTTTATTGGTTACAATTCAAGAAATTCAACAATGATGGGTGGGTACTGATCCCAAGAGTCTATCCAAAAACGAACCTTCTCCCCTCTCCCCACTTTCCAAAATAATAGATCTTTAACCACCTGAGATCCTAGCTTGAGAGCCTGCCACACTAGGGATCTAGGGCCATCCAAATGGAAACAACCCACCTCATTGGGGTTAACCTGACCCAAATATTTACTAGTTAGGATTCTGCTGAATAAGGAGGTTGGTTGGGAAATCCACCTCCAGTACAGCTTTCCAACCAAAGCTTTATTATTGAACATGGATCTTCTCAGTCCCAGACCTCCTTTTACCTTGGGCTGGGTAACTTTATCCCAACCAACTAAGGCCCATTTCCTCTCTCCTTTTGCTCCTTCCCATAAAAATATTCTAGCCATATTGTCCAGCTCTTTCCATATCTTATGAGGGGCAGCCAGGATAGATAATTTATAAATTGGCATGGCCTGAATGACTGACTGTAAAAAATTTAATCTACCCCCATAGCTTAACCATTTGTGAGACCAATGATTCATTCTATCTTTGATACCATCCAAAAGATCCTTCCAGATATCCATTTTTAGTTTTTTGAAATGCAAAGGAACCCCCAAGTAAACCACTGGAAGAGAAGTCCTTGTGAATCCCAAGATCTCAAGAACTCTGTCCTGGAGCCTTTGATCAAGATTAAGAAAGACCACTTCGGATTTTTTATCATTGATGACTTGGTTTGAAGCCTTAAGGTAGACATTAAGAGTATCTCTGATCACTCTTGCTTCCCTGAAGCTGGACACTCCAACAAATCCTGTATCATCCACAAACTATAAGTGAGTCAAAAATTCCTCACCCACATTGATACCTATTAGCAAACCTTGATGTCTTCTCCTCCAGAAAAGTCTACCTAATCCTTCAGCCAAAATGAGGAAAAGATAGGGAGAGCAAGGATCCCCTTGACGAAGACCTCGAGAGGCTCCAAAAGGTTGCGAGGGAAGACCCTTGATTAATACTGAATAAGACGGCATAGATACACAAATCATGACCCAATATATCCAGTCCTGATAAAAACCAAAGGCTGCCATCATTTTTGACAAGAAACTCCACTCCACCCTATCATAAGCCTTTGACATATCTAATTTAATGAACATTCTTTTATTACCATATTTTTGCATCGTATGGATTGCCTCCTGAGCAAGAACCACCCCATCCAAGATCTGCCTACCCTCTACAAAACCCCCTTGCTCTGAGGAGATAATGTTATGTAAAAGGGGTTTTAGCCGTTCAACCATTACCTTTGTGATTATTTTATAAATCACATTGCATAAGGCAATAGGTCTATAATATGAAATGTGAAACCCATCCTTCCCTTTTGGAATTAAAGTGATGAAGGTATGATTTAATGCCTTAAGCATTCTTTTATTACCTCTGGACTCCTCTACAACAGCCAAAACATCCTCATCCAAAGTATCCCAAAAGGCCTAAAAAAACTCAATTTGAAAGCCATCTGGTCTTGGAGTTTTGCCGGTACTCATTCCAAAGACCACATTCTTCAATTCTTCTCTACCAATGGGTTTAAGAAGGGCCTAATTTTCTTCTTTAGAGATAACAGAGGGTATGACATCAATCACTTCATTTTGAGCCTCTACATCTTGCTCCATACTTGCCTTAAAAAGTTTAGAAAAATAATCCATTGAATGGGAATGCATACCAGGAAGAGTATCAAAGGAATGTCCATTCTCATCTTGAATAGCTTCCATGTTATTCATCTGTCTCCTAGCACAGGCTAACCGATGGAAAAATTTGGTATTTCTATCACCTTCCAATAACCAAGTGGTTCTTGCTCTCTGTTTCTAGTAGGTCTCATCTTGGTTATCAATGTCCTCAACCGCTTTACGCAAGGCATCATCCTCGGATTTGAGCTGCTCTGTAATTGTTCCTTCCCTAAAGTGTTTTTGAACCTCATCCCATCTGGCCACCAAAGGAGCTCTTTGGATTTGGAAGTCTGTCTTGTTAGCTTGCCTCCATTGTTTCAGTTGAGCTTTGACATAATGAAGCTATTTGTGGAATCTAAACATTGCTGTCCCAAAATGTAGACGACCTTCCTCCCACCACTGTGGAATTTTATTTTGAAGATCCTCTTTTTGTAACCAAAAATTCTCAAATTTAAAGGGTTTGTGATGCTGCCCTATCGTAGTCCCTCCCTCCAACAAAATGGGAAAGTGATATGAAACCGGGCCCTCCAAAATCTGGAATTTTGTATTCCATTTTACGAATGCCTCCTTTGAAACCAGAAAATGGTCTAGCTTTACCTTTCAGCTATGTGGATCCCTCCTCTTGTTAGTCCAAGTAAAGTTGGGTCTAGGGCCTTTAATATCCACTAGGTGAAAATCTTGGACTTGGGCAATCAGAAGTCGATCCCCTGGGTCCAAAATTGGGGTTCCTCCTTCCTGATCTCTAGAAGATAATTTAGCATTAAAATCCCTAGCAATAATCCAGTCTAAATATTCCCTTGAGGTCCTCATGTTATGCACAACTTTCCATTGAAGCCTCTAGCCATCAAGGTTTTGAGCCCCATAAAAATTTGTGATTAAAACATGTTTAGCTGTGACATTATTCCTAAAATGAGATGTGAGGACACCCATCCAGGCTATATGTTCTATTGCTATCCATTCTAGAGAGTTCCAAAGAGTGACAATCCCCCCTAGGGCACCTTGGGCCGCCACATCCATATGACCAGCACTGCTCCAAATTATGTTAACTGTTTTACACATAATATCTAATGACATTTTGGTCTCCTAGATAAGCAAAAAATTTGTTTTGCATTTTCCTAAGAGCCTTTGAATAGAAGATTGATGGGTTATACTATTTAAACCCCTAATATTCCATGATTTAATAATCATTGAAAACCTTGAGAGCAGTAAGAATCAATTGTCTTCACTGATCCTCTAATGATCAGCTTGTCTCCTTGAACTGCTAGCAGGTCCTTATTTGATTTTCTGCCTGCTCCTTGAGAGTTGCTATTTTTGGATCTCTTTTCCACCTAAGTTATCCCTAGGTCTAGTCTTTCTCTGTTCTTTTCTACAATTCCCATGCTGACATCCTTGATTATTGGCTACGCTTGGGAGTGCACTATCAATGCCCCTGCATTCTCTAACGGCGGTAACTCAGTGTACTCAATCACCTATTCTAAGACGGGGGGAGATGAAGGAGAAGCATGAGCATGGATGTTATTGTCCTCAATATTCCCATCCACTCCTTCCATGACTTGATCCTCTTGGTCCACTAGTGTCTTAAAAATTTCATACCTATTGGTTGGCTTGAGTTGTGATTGCTCCTTACCATTTTTCTTTTGCTTTCTCCTTCTTTTGGGTTGTTCAAAGCCATATTTCTGAACATCATTACCCTGAGGAGTATTGGATGGTTCTTTGGTAAGAGTAGACTTACCCTCTCTGGGGCGATTTGGCATTCCAAGTGGGGCCTCCATTTTTGTGTTCAAAATATTTGGACAAAACCAAGCCAAATGCCCATGTTTGTGGCAAACTCTGCATTTTAAGGGCAGAGTCTCATAATCTAGCTATTGGATCCAAGATAGTCCTGCCAGTTCAAGTTCCACCTCTGCCGATAGAGGCTAGCTAATATCCATTTCCACACAAATTCTTGCAAAAACAGCTGTGTTTCCTTCTATGGTGTCTTTGGAGACGCCCAGATGTCTATCGAGGGAGTTACTGATCATTTCCAGAACCTGCTCACCCCAAAACTCCATTGGAAGAGTGTACAGTCGTGGGTTCAATACGAGAATTTAAACCCACTCTCCAAGGTTGAACAAATAACCCTGCTGGACCGTGGTTCCTCTTTTCTGATTCAAAAGCCCTGTTTCTATCGGCTAGAGAAGAAAAACTAACAATGAAATACCCATTGCTAATAAACCATAAGGAGTACTCACCATGAGGCTCCCAATTTTGTCTGACCCAGGTATGCAAGAAATTTAGGGTAGGGCGAATACCCATGAATTTACAGATCAGATCATGGTTGGCTCTGTATATGATTGTGTCTTCGACCATCTTTGGCTCGATGACAATCTTGGGTCTTGAGGCGGATTGTGAAAGGCATCCATTAACTTGATGTGTTGTTGAGCTCTTTCCAACGTTCTTGAAGAGCATATGAAGAGTATTTCTCTGAGCTTTGTCATTAGAAGACGAAGAATTTTCTTTTAGCAATTTAGCGTAAGAGCTCTTTCTCCCAAAGAGAGGATCCGGAGGAGTCCCCATTGGGCCCTCTTGGGGCAGCAGACTTTCCTTTAGATCCACAGTAACCATAAAAACACTACGGCAACCCACCTGATGCCCTGGATTTTCCTTCGCTCCACAAACCCTAGAACATCGCCTCTCGCCTTCTCAGAAATTTTCCCGCCCAAAGTCCTCAAAAAATCATCATAAGGAGTGTTTCATTGAGTCCACATGATGATATATGTTAAAATAAAAAATAAAAAGAAAAAATCAAATAAGAACATTATTGTAATTATGTATATTTTATATATGTAATTATAATAATAACAATTTTTTTTATATGGTATTATGTTATAATGTATGATATATATTATATTATATAATATAATTTTATATATTGTATTTTATAATATAATATCATAATATATATATATATATATTATGTTATATAATATAAACTTATACTTTATATTATATAATATGATGTATGGTGCGACAATTAAATGAATAATCTTATCGTTGTGATAATTTTAATATCATATATTTGTTTACATGTAGGTCACAAGCCAGCTTTGAACATGGAAGCAATGTCGACAAGTTTCGAGCGCTTCGAAGGGAGTCACAAAAATTGACTACGTAGCATGGTTACATCAAAAAGGAAAGCGGTATTGTATAAACAACGACGAGACGAAGAATCACACGACATCAATGATACATGGAAGTTGGAGTGACACTCGAAGGTTTTTGGTGGGCGGGTTTAGATTTAGTAGCACTAGGACGTCGAGGTCATTACAGGTGGTAGTATCCCATCAGTGGTGATGTGGATAGCCAGTGAAATTTTGTGGTAGAACTTCGATGCAATATCCCTGACAAACACCCAAATTAGGCATACATTTCACTATAGACGGGCCGTGACTTAGGTTACGCCCACTGGGACATCAATGATATGCCCGAAATGGGTAGGTAGTGTAGAAATCTTGACTGACAATGTGTAGAGGATAGAAAAGTAGGGCAATACAAAGAAACCCTAACCCTAGCCCGAGATGTTATAAGACAGATGAGTAGAAGATATTTTTTTTTGATGCAATGGCGATGAGCTGAGGAAGGATGAGACATTGAGGTGCATGGTACAGTGAAGGTAGAAGCTGAGCTGCCTAGTTTTCGAATCTAGGAAGATTGTACATGGCTGCGGGTACATCGCCAAAAGCAGCAAGGGAGCTATAATGTAACGCTATTGTATTTAATGTCATTTTTTTAACACAGTGAGGGACATCCATGGGAGGTATAAGGTTCTGCCTGTTTTATTTTTAAATGTCATTTCATTGTATCAGGAGGCCCATAAAGATAAAGGTTAGAGCTTAAAGTTTTATTTTCTTGGGAGTTATAAGGAGCCCCATTAGTTTAATAAATAAATTCTTTTTTTATCATATAATATAAAGTTAAACATACATTTTATTTGCCTAACTTTATATTATATGGTTATAAAGGGGTTCAATTGTCTATAGTGTGGTAGTAAGGGAGGCATAAGAAGTCAAGTTTTATTTTATATTATAATATGAGAGGGGACTTTAAAAGAAAATTTTATTTTATATTATAATGTGGAATCATGGGAGTCATAAGGGACATGTTGTTTTCTTTAGGTTGTATTATAATATATATTTCATATATTATAATATAAGACTTTTGGAGGCATAAGGAGATTTAAACATGACTTATGCTGTTAATTATTATTTATATTATTTTAATATAAATAACGGGGATTTATCATAATTTATTCGTTATTGTTATATACATTCATTTAAAAGGGAGTTATAAGGAGGATTTGTTTTATTTTTATTTTTATGATGTTAAAATAGGGGTAATAGGCAAACGAAAAACAAAATAAATTTATTTTGTTTTATTTGTATTGGTTTTGACATCATTAAAAAGGGGAAGACGAAACGAAGGGGTCTTTTGGCACCCTTTAAAAGCTCAATAAGGCCATTGTGTTGGGGGCTGGAAATTGTAAAAAAAAAAAGGACTATTTTTCAGAATAAAGGAGCTTTTATTTGGCAAGAGCAACTTTTGTGTGTGAAATCAAAAGGAGACTGAAACTAAGAATGCTGTTATTTTTGTAAACATTTCCTTTGCATTATTGCTTCTTGTATCTATTCGTTTATACCATAAAGTGGGTTAAGATAGGTGAATGATAGAATGATGCAATTATTTGTTTCCTTGGAGTCTTGCATCTGATCTAATCTGATTGTGTTTATGTTGTAGGTCATTTAGGTCAGGTTGTTTTAGAATTTCATCTCAGAACTTGGGGTTTTGCAGGGAGGAGATTTCTAACAAAATGAATGTTCTGTTTTGGTTTTTTCAACTAACTTTTGTAAATAATATTTATGTTTTATTATATTTAGATTAATCTCACCTTAAAAGTTGTTCCGATTATGGTCCATTCTAGAATTTTTGCATTCATTTTAATTCTATTATGGTCCATTCCAGAATTTATGCTAATTGTTTTTTGATTCCGGTCCATCCCAAAATTTTTGCATTTGTTTTCATTCTATTCTGGTCCATTCCATAATTTATGTTTATTGTTCTTTGATTCTGGTCCATCCCAAAAATTTTGCATTCATTTTCATTTTATTCTGGTCCATTCCAGAATTTCTGCTAATTGTTCTTTGATTCTGGTCCATTCCAAAATTTCTACTTTCATTTTCATTCTATTCTGGTCCATTCCAAAAATTTTGCTAATTGTTCTTTAATTCTGGTCCGTTCCAGAATTTTTGCATTTATTTTCATTCTATTCTAGTCCTTTCTAGAATTTATGTTAACAAATAGTTCATTTATTGCCATGAATAATCTAAATTATAAAGAAGGTAAATAAATCCGCCAAGAGTATGCTCTGCGTTTGTGCTTGAGAAAGTGATCTGCTCGCACCAAAAATTGGAGGGTTTGTTTACAGATCTAGTGTTTCCCAAAGAAAACCAGGGATTAATAGCGAAGAAGAGAAAGCCGCTTCTAGATTCACTTCTTTAATTTAGATTTTCATTCTTGCATCTCCTAACACCTTCATCTAAATTACAGAAATATGGGTTTAGGAGGGCTACTAATTCCAAATGCACACCAAATCAGATCAAATGAATGAATCCTAGCTTTCTAACTTACTAATTTTTGCTAACATTAAATGCTAACATTGCTAACTTTACTAACACCAAATTCTAACATAGGGATAGTGAAACACTTTTAAATGAAGATAAAACAAACTCGTTAACTCTAAAATTAACCTCATGTTAAAAGCACGAAGCTTAAAATTAAGTGGCTTATACCACACACTTTCTCATTTGGAATGTTTTTAAGCTAAAGATAAAAGAGGTTACTAACTAGGTTTCGGGTAGATCACTTTAATCTCAAGAACATTAATAGAATCTATCTTCGCATTTGCTTTATTTAATGGATTATGGTTGCAAAGTACTTGTTTGAATCATTAAAGGCCCCTTGTTAACTGTTACTTGCATGGTTTAAGTTATTCTGGTATACATTCATTTATTTGCTTTAGTCTTGATTGATTATATGCACATGAATGTTTGTTCACAAGAACCTTGGAGAAATGAATAATTCTACTTAATTTCTTTGCAAGAGAGGGTTTCTTGTTTGATACTCTAGTTGTGGTGATCATTTTGCTATAGGGCAAAATATTCACTCAATATTTTGGCACTAGAAGGAAGGCATTATTTATTGCTTTGTGATTGTGATCTGTTCTAACAATTAACGTGGGTAGTTTTGTTTCCACCTATTGTGCTTACAGGTATAACATTTATGTGTTTTATTTTGCGAGTTGAGAGAAGTCTTTTTGAGTTCTAGAGTTTTCAATCTGGTCCAACTTGAGTACATAGCTACTAGGTCCAAAACCACAGGGGAAACTATTTTCCAAAACCTTTCTCCCACTGCTAGGAAGCCGAGAAATAAAACATTAGAGATCGAAATACCACCTAGTATACTTGAGTTAGGAGTTTCTTTAGACTCAAGTACGTCTAGTGGGCCTGAGCCCTCAGTTTCAAGTGTGACAACTACACCAAGTGTGTCTGTCCCCATCATTACAAGTATTTCTATTTTTCCTATAGGGTCAACACCCTTGAATAACATGGCCCAACAACAACAACAACAACAACAACCACCTATCCTTTGGTATGGTGCACAAAGTTCTCCCTTGGATATCCCGGGGGTAGTCCATGACTTTCCTACAAATATTGAAAGGGGATTGCCTAAATTCATGCATGATGGTCCCATAACAGTCGAAAAACATGTCCAAATTTACAAGGATTACATGTTTAGACAAGGAGTTACCCATGAAGATATTGCTTGTCAAATTTTCCCTGCTAGTCTAGACAGTACGACCAATGAAAGGTACAGGATTCTTCCAGAAGAGTCCATTACTTCATGGGCCCAATTAGAAACTGCCTTTATTAGCCAATTTTTAATGTTGTTGGATCCTTCCATAATTTATAATTTATTTGTATCATGCAAAAGGTTACCAAATGAGCCCATAAGAACATTCAATTAGAGGTTCCAAAAACTGTATACAAATTTGACTCGCCACTTTGTAGTAGATCTTGCGATGGCCCTGTAATTGTACTTTGGATATTTAGATCCATTAACATCATTGTTGACTAGAATGAATCCTCAGGTTATGACACTTTCATTAGCCTATGTGGAGACAATGACCCTTGAATAACAAATGAACTTACCAGGAGTAGGGTTGTCTCAATTGACTGGGATGGGACAGTACGGTCCATACAGTCAATTCGCCATGATGAATCAATTAATGTCACCACAAGTTCCAACAATCAACAATTTCCAACAACCATCTCAAGTCGCATCATTTCCCACTTATCCTAATGCCTCTATTACAACATCGGCATTGATTCCAAATAACCTGACGACCTTGCCTGGGTTTAGTATGGGCAATAACTTGTTGACCATACCTGGGTTTACTCTGATTAGTATGCCAAGCCCAATGAATTACCCAAAAATAACTCCTATTCAAAGTATGAATCTAGGATGGAATCAGAGTGCCTAGACCCAAGCCATTGTACCTGTTCCAGAGGTGGCTAATGCTGTAAATACAACTAGGCCCGAAACTACAGTGCCCCAACCACATGGGCCTGAATCCATGATAGAAAACATGAAGGAAACATTGGCTAAAGTTTTGGTCACTGTGGGAAATGTTAATAAAAAATTTGAACAAGTCATGGGCCATAACCGACCTCATAACCATAGAGGAAAAGGAACATACAACAAACATCCTAATAATGGATGGGTACCCAATCTCGTAGCCAATCAGGTAGATGTCTCAGAATATTTTGGAGAGTTAGGATCTGGTGATAATGATAGCCTGCACTATTGCCATGGAAAGTAGGAGTTTATAGTAACTAAAGTTATACATTTCCAAGAAAGTGAAGAAGAGGAAGATGTGGAGTTCTTTGGAAAAGAAGATGAAGAAACATTGGAAGTTCAAGCCAATAAACATTTTGGGAAAGGAAATCACAAGTATTACACAAGGAGTTCTAATGATCCCAAAACTTCCTCTACCCCTCCAAAAAACCCATTACTTCCTCCTAATTTCAAAGGAGATGTTAATCCACCTCCTTCATCAATGGCGGAGAAGTCTAAGTTGGTTCAAAACATGTCAAATTCAAAAAAACCCACTTATGACTTGATAGAAGACATGAAGAAAACTAAGGCCAATGTCTCAAGGTATGATATGTCCCAAATTTTAGGCCAAGAAGTAATTCCACCAAAAGGTTTGGATCCACCTACCCAAGTTCATGAAGCTAAGGGTGTTGAGTCCCAATTGGGTTTGAAAAGGGAAAAGCGAGACGTACCCCCATTTATTATAACCATTAGAATTGCTGGTAGAAATATACACAATTGTCTAATAGATTCAGGGGCCTCTGCTAGCATTATGCCCCTAGAAATCTGTCAAAATTTGGGACTTACACCAAAACCTTCTAAAATCAAGGTGTTGCAACTGGATAGATCGACCATGGAGGTAGTGGGAGAATTAAGTGATATTCTTATTCAGGTCAACTCAGAACCTAGGGTTCAACATCACATAGATATATTGGTCCTTAACATTCCTATCAAATATGGCATGGTGTTTGGAAGAGATTGGAGCAAAAACTTAAATGGATACATTGTAACAAACTCTTCACATATGTGGTTGCCTTGGATAGGAGTGGCCAACCAAATTCGAATTGATAGTGAACCTAGGCTCAAGGAAATAATAACAGAATACAACAAACCTAATGATATTCAATACATTGAAACTGAATTAGGAGCCTATTGCTTGGACTTAGAAATTCCTAAGAATTCTAAAAATGGAAGTATTGAATGCAATGATTCTGAAGAACATCATAAGGTTTGGACTCTAATATTTGATGGATCCAAGTCCAAATGAGGGGCAGGAGCTGGTATTGAACTTTCATGTCTAAACAAAAAACCTATGTTGGCTGCATATAGATTACAGTTCCCAGCCATCAACAATGTGGCAGAATATGAGGCCTTGATTTTTGGACTCCAATTGGCCCTTCAAAAGAAAATAAAATGTATCAAGGTCTTAGGTGATTCTAAATTGGTGGTAAAACAAGTGAAAGGACAATATGCATGTAAGAACAAGCAGCTCAGCCTTTACCAAACTAGAGTTAGAGATTTAATAAATGAGTTTTATGCTTTTAACATATCTCTAATATCTAGAAAAGGCAATCATTTGGCAGATTCTTTAGCCATAGCTGCTAGCATGCTTAAACCAGCAGATCACAAGAAGTGCAAGAAATTTTACATAGAATTAGTCCCTTGCCCCTCGATGCCTAATAACATCACGAATTTCCAAGTCTTTGATAGTGACAGACATATTCAATTTTGTTACTAATTCTGGTATCTTTGAAAATCAGGTTATTGATGAAGACAAGAGGGGGCAAGAAGAGGCAGATTTGAAAATGGAAGCTATTGGAAAATGGAATGAGATGCCAAATGGGATGGCCTCATTAGAAAAAATGTTTGATATTGGATACCAAACGAAAGGAGAGAGAAAAGTTCCACCTCCCAAAGAGGCTTGTGACTCAGTCAATATTGGAAGTGCATAAAATCCTTGTGAAATACTCATTGCAAAGGCATGTACCGAACATGAAAAGAATTTCATTGCCAATGCATTGAAGGAATACATAGATTGCATAGCTTGGAGCTATAAGGAGTTGAGAACTTATGATCAGAATGTTATAATGCATACAATTCCTTTGAATCTAGACTCCAAACCCTTTAGGCAAAGACAGAGGCCAATCAATCCGTTACTAGAGCCCTTGATAGAGAAAGAGGTAAAGCGACTATTAGAAGCTAAAATCATATTTCTTGTTAGGCATTCCACATGGGTTGCTAACTTGGTCCCTGTGAGGAAAAATAGTGGAGAGATAAGGCTATGTATTGATTTTAGAAATTTGAATAAGGCCTCACAATAGGACAATTACCCTCTACCTACCATTGACTAAATCATTCAAAAGGTAAATGGGTCAGAAATGATGTCATTCCTGGATGGCTATTCAGGATACAATCAAGTCCTCATCCATCCTAATGATAGGATGAAAACTGCCTTCACCACAAAATAGGACACTTTTGCATATAGGAGAATGCCTTTTGGATTGTTGAATGCAGATGCCACATTCCAACGAGCCATGGACTTTACCTTTAAGGGGCTCATCGATAAGTGCATTATTGTCTACGTAGATGACATTCCTGTATTTTCTAAGAACAGGGAAAACCATGTCAAGGATCTAAGGACAATTCTCCAAAGGTGTAGAGAACATTGTATTTCACTCAACCCAAAGAAGTGCATTTTCGGGGTAAGGAAAGGAAAATTATTGGGACATGTAATATCCAAATATGGAATTTCCATTGATATTGAATGAATAGATACCATACAAAAGATTTCTTTTCCCAATAGCAAAAAAGAATTATGATCATTTTTTGGGAAGATTAATTTTGTTAGAAAATTTATTTCAGGTTTTTAAAAAATTGCAAAACCCTTGAATGATATGTTGAAGAAAGAGGTCCAAATCAAATGGACCAATGAGAATAGGGATGCTTTCAAAAGGATCAAGGATGCGGTTTCTAGATCCCCAATTTTAGTGAGTCCCGATTATGCTAAGCCTTTCTACATTTACACATTTACTTCAGACCATTCCTTTGCAAGTGTTTTAACTCAGAAGAGTGAACACAACATTGAAAATCCTATTGCCTTCCTTAGTACTCCTATCAAAGATGTGAAATTGAGATATTCCATCTTGGACAAGCAAATGTATGCCCTGTTTAAGATTGTTAAAAAATTCATACATTATATAGTCCATAGTAGGGTCTTTGCTATAGTCCCAGATCCTACATTTAAAGCCATGTTTATACAGAATGAACTAGGTGAAATTCGAGGTAAGTGGATCTTAAATATTCAAGAATTTTACCTTGAAATTCAACCTATGAAGATAGTGTGGGGACAAGGGTTGGTTAAGGCCATAGCAGAAAATGATCCCTTAGTTTCATGTCGGCATTATGAAATAGCAGATATAACTAAAGATGAGTGGTACGTAGATGTTGTGTATTTTTTACTAAATGGTAAGTGTCCATCACATTTGAATTCTACACAATGAAGAGCCTTGCATCTAAAATTTGCTATTTTTCTAATCATATCCGGTGCATTATACAAGAAAAACCACGAAGGAATTTACCTTCGTTGCATTGATCGAAAAGAGGTAGCACAAATACTTGAGGAATTCCATGGTAAGTATGGGACAGGACATGGGTCTGCTAATGCCACAACCCATCAAATCCTTAGAGTTGGTTACTATTGGCCTCAATTGTTCAAATATGCTCATGCTCATGTGAGGTCATGTCATACTTGTCAAATTGCAGCAAATAGAGAAAGGGGTGCTTCTATGCCATTACAATATGTAATTGAGTCTAGACCTTTTGCACAATGGGTTTTGGATTTTTTTGGGATCATTAGTACCAATTCATCTGATTCTCTTAAATACATTCTCACAGCTATAGATTATTGCACAAGGTGGACAGAAGCTATCCCCACTAAAAATGCCACTTCAAAAGTTGTTATTAAATTCTTAAAGGATAACATTATCACTCGATTTGGAATGCCTAACTCCATTGTAAGTGATAACGGTTCCTCTTTCTCCTCTCTAGAATTTGCAAATTGGGCATTCGACAACATGGTGAGTTTGAAGTTTTCTTCCAATTATTATCCACAAGGCAATGGCTTGGCTGAGTCTTCTATTAAGAATTTGTTATGTGTCATTAAAAAATTGCTTGAAAGAAATCCTAGAGATTGGCATAAAAAAATTAAGTTGGCTCTTTGGGCTGATAGAATCAGAATCAAGGAATCATTAGGAACATCTCCTTACCACTTAGTTTATCGACAAGATCCTATTTTTCCCATAAATCTTAAGTTACAAAAATTACATTTCATTAAAGATTACCTTGGAACTAATAATAAACTTGAAACTAGACTAACACATTTGATGCATCTGGATGAAAAGAGGGATGAGGCTATGCTTCACTTTAGTAAACACAAAGATGTAGTAAAAAGTTGGTTTGATAAAAATTCTAGAGTCAAAACATTTAAAGTTTCAAATTTAGTGTTGTTGTGGGATAAGAGACATGAGAGGAAAGGAGATCATGATAAATTTGATTACTTATGGTTGTGTCCATACCAAATTTTAGAAGTCCTAGGTGAAAACAACTTTATATTAAAAACCTTGGACGAAAAATATTTGGCTTTACCCGTCAATGGGCTGCATTTAAAACACTATTTCGAGGCCTGAAATGGCAAGGACTTGTATTATATGTAAATATGCCATGCTTTGTTTTTGTGTGCAGATTTTATTTTGTTACGTGTATGTTAGTATTTTGCCTTCAACATTTATTTTAGCATTATGAGGTTGTTCTGAATGAGGTTTTGAGGCATTTTGATTGCATTGTTCCTTTCTTAGCTTGGTGTGTTGGTCATTGGACCAGTTTTGGGCTTAATATAAAAAATATATATGGAAATGGGATAGCAAAGACGTTAGTTTGTATCCTTATCAATGTTCTAAGACTAGAAGTATATGAAACAACAGAATTGTATTACAGAAATCTCCACGAGTACTGCAAACACATTAAAGAATATCGTTCGAAATTTGGGATACATGAAAGTTGTCAATTTTTCAAGATAGGGTGAAGCATTTTGTATAATCCATCTTACTCATTTGTTTTCAAGATACATTGCATAATAGCTTTGAGTCCCATTCCATTCCATATTTCAAATGCAATCACCAAAAGCATGTCAGACCCTCTTAGGATCATTACACAATAAACATTAAGTAAGGTCTTGAGATTGGAAACAAATGTCACATTGTCTTGAATTAGACACGTTCTATACATATAAAGAACATCTTGGGAAAAATGGTTGAAACCATACTTGAAAAAAAAGTGAGGTGAAAAGAATTTTTCTTGTCTGTCCCATCATGCAAAACATAGTCCATGAAACAGTGGTTTTCACCACTCCCGCAATACTTAAAACCCATTTGGATTGGAAGGATCATACTACATGTCCCTTGCAAGGATGGGTAGTCATCCCTAAGATTCAAGGAAGCCATTACTACTCCACATCCATCACATCATTTGAGTTGGAAGGATCATACTATGTGTCCCTCACAAGGATGGGTAGTCATCCCTAAAATTCAAGAAACCCAAAGCCAAAGCCTAGACTATGGGGTTGATCTCCACTGGGGCTATAGACGCCTGACTGGCAGTGGAGTAGGCTCATGCGTGGTGAAATGTATCATTTAAAAGCAAGACCTCTGACTACTCACATGGACAGGCTAGCCTGGCAGTTTTATCCATAATAGGTTTAATCATTTTGCTTAAGATGAGGTAATCAACTCAAATAAGAGTAGTAAGGATAGGGTTAAATTCTCATCACGCTTAGGTTGAGAATCTGATTCCCCAAAACTCTAATTTCACTTACACATGCATATTGATTCAGTATGTTAGTGTCGCATAACCAACCTTGAGATTGGGTATATGAAATCAATTCATGCATGATTGGTCCTGAGAGGGTTTGATAGTTTTAATGTTTCTGATCATGCTACTAAAAGTTTATGAGTCCTTGCAAATTAGGTTAGTCATAGGATTTTAATTAAAGTAAGATATTTAATTAATATGATTTAATTTATTAATTTTCATTAAAGTAAGTCATGTTGTGGCTGCTCCACAACGAGCCCCAAAAACTTGGGGACCCACTTTAAAATTTTGGTTTTGAGAGATTTGGTTATCTTTGAGCAAGCATGTCTGACGAAACCCTAGCGTCGAGTTTGTCTGGTGACTCCAAGGTTCCTTATTTCATGAGGTCTTCTTGTGCTCATATAAAGGTCATCATTTTGGTTTTGTCGAAATCTTTGTTTGAAGGTCCTCTTCATCTCTTTTTGAGTATTGACGGGCTTGTGTGAATTCGGGTTTCCTCCTTGGTACGATTTGGAAGTTTTAAGTTAGTTTGCTTGTTGTAGTTTTCATATTAATTTTAAAGGTCTTATATTTAATTCAAATAATTTAAACCTTTAAAATTTAATAGAATAAAAATAAAATATATGCTTATATATGTATATATAATTTCATATATATATATATAAGTATAATTAAAAAAATTAAAAATAATAAAAAATATATATAAATAAAAAAGTTAAATAAAATAAAAATAAGCTTATATATATATAAGTTTAAAAGCTAAAGAAAGAAAAAAAGAAAATAAAATCATTGTTATAATTATATATATTTTACATTATGATTATAATAATGAAAAAAAAAATTACATATATAAAAATAAAAAAAGAACAATATTATGATATATTCACATGATGATATATGTTAAAATAAAAAATAAAAAGAAAAAATCAAATAAGAACATTATTGTAATTATGTATATTTTATATATGTAATTATAATAATAACAATTTTTTTTTATATGGTATTATGTTATAATGTATGATATATATATTATATTATATAATATAATTTTATATATTGTATTTTATAATATAATATCATTAATTATATATATATATATTATATGTTATATAATATAAACTTATACTTTATATTATATAATATGATGTATGGTGCGACAATTAAATGAATAATCTTATCGTTGTAATAATTTTAATATCGTATATTTGTTTGCATGCAGGTCACAGGCCCGCTTTGAACATGGAAGCAGTGTCGGCGAGTTTTGAGCGCTTCGAAGGGAGTCACCAAAATCGACTACGCAGCACGGTTACATAAAAAAAAAAGAGCGGTATTGTATAAACAGCGACGAGACGAAGAATCACACGGCATCAATGGTATGTGGAAGTTGCGGTGATAGTCGAAGGTTTTTGGTGGGCGGGTTTAGATTTAGCAGCGTAGGGACGTCGAGGTCATTACAGGTGGTAGTATCCCACTGGTGGTGATGTGGATAGCCGGTACAATTTTGTGGTAGAACTTCGATGCAATATCCCTCACAAACGCCCAAATTAGGTAGACGTTTCACTGCAGATGGGCCGCGACTTAGGTTACGCCCATCGAGACATCGACAATATGCCCAGAATGGGTAGGCAGCGCAGGAATCTCGTCTGACAATGTGTAGAGGATAAAAAAGTAGGGTAGTATGAAGAAACCCTAACCCTAGCCTGAGACATTATAAGATAGATGAGTAGAAGAGCTTTTGTTTTGATGCAGTGGCGATGAGCTGAGGAAGGATGAGACATTGAGGTGCATGGTACAGTGAAGGCAGAAGCCGAGCTGCCTGGTTTTCGAATCCGGGAAGACTGTACATGGCCGCGGGTACATCGCCAGAAGCAGCAAGGGAGCTATAAGGTAATGTTGTATTTAATGTCATTTTTTTTAACACAGTGAGGGACATCCACGAGAGGTATAAGGTTCTGCCTGTTTTATTTTTAAATGTCATTTCATTGTATCAGGAGGCCCATAAAGATAAAGGTTGGAGCTTAAAGTTTTATTTTCTCGGGAGTTATAAGGAGCCCCATTAGTTTAATAAATAAATTCTTTTGTTATCATATAATATAAAGTTAAACATACATTTTATTTGCCTAACTTTATATGATATGGTTATAAAGGGGTTCAATTGTCATAAGAAGTCAAGTTTTATTTTATATTATAATATGAGAGGGGACTTTAAAAGAAAATTTTATTTTATATTATAATGTGGAATCATGGGAGTCATAAGGGACATGTTGTTTTCTTTAGGTTGTATTATAATATAAGACTTTGCGAGGCATAAGGAGATTTAAACATGACTTATACTGTTAATTATTATTTATATTATTTTAATATAAATAACGAGGATTTATCATAATTTATTTGTTATTGTTATATACATTCATTTAAAAGGGTGTTATAAGGAGGATTTGTTTTATTTTTATTTTCGTGATGTTAAAATAGGGGTAATAGGCAAACGAAAAGCAAAATAAATTTATTTTGTTTTATTCGTATTGGTTTTGACATCATTAAAAAGGGGAAGACGAAACAAAGGGGTCTTTTGGCACCCTTTAAAATCTCAATAAGGCCATTGTGGGCTGGAAATTGTAAAAAAGAAAGGACTATCTTTCGGAATAAAGGAGCTTTTATTTGGCAAGAGCAACTTTTGTGTGTGAAATCAAAAGGAGACTGAAACTAAGACTGTTGTTATTTTTGTAAACCTTTCCTTTGCATTATTGCTTCTTGTATCTATTTTTTTATGCCATAAAGTGGGTTACGATAGGTGAATGATAGAATGATGCAATTATTTGTTTCCTTGGAGTCTTGCATCTGATCTAATCTGATTGTGTTTATGTTGTAGGTCATTTAGGTCAGGTTGTTTTAGAATTTCATCTCATAACTTGGGATTTTGCAAGGAGGATATTTCCAACCAAATTAATGTTCTATTTTGGTTTTTCCAGCTAACTTTTGTAAATAATATTTATGTTTTATTATATTTAGATTAATTTCACATTAAAATTTGTTGTTCCGATTTTGGTCCATCCCAAAAATTTTGCATTCGTTTTCATTCTATTCTGGTCCATTCCAGAATTTTTGCTAATTGTTCTTTGATTTTGGTCCATCCCAGAATTTTTGCATTCATTTTCATTCTATTCTGGTCCATTCTACAATTTCTGCTAATTGTTCTTTGATTCTGGTCCATCCCAAAAATTTTGCATTCGTTTTCATTTTATTTTGGTCCATTCTAGAATTTTTGCTAATTGTTCTTTGATTCTGGTCCATTCCAAAAAAATTTCTTTTGTTTTCATTCTATTCTGGTCCATTCTAGAATTTCTGCTAATTGTTATTTAATTCTGGTCCATTCCAGAATTTTTGCATTTGTTTTCATTCTATTTTGGTCCTTTCCAGAATTTATGTTAACAAACAGTTCATTTATTGCCATGAATAATCTAAGTTATAAAGAAGGTAAATAAATCCGCCAAGAGTATGCTTTGCATCTACGCTTGAGAAAGTGACCTACTCGCACCAAAAATTAGAGGGTTTGTTTACAGATCTAGTGTTTCCCAAAGAAAACCAGGGATTAATAGCGGAGAAGAGAATGCCGCTTCTAGATTCACTTCTTTAATTTAGATTTTCATTCTTGCATCTCCTAACACCTTCATCTAAATTTTAGATAAAATATGGGTTTAGGAGGGCTTCTAATTCCAAATGCACACTAAATCAGATCAAATACATGAATCCTAGCTTTCTAGCTTACTAATTTTTGCTAACATTTAATGCTAACATTGCTAACTTTACTAACACCAAATGCTAACATAGGGATAGTGGAACACTTTTAAATGAAGATAAAATGAACCCTCTAACTCTAAAATGAACCTCATGTTAAATTCATGGAGCTTAAAATGAAGTGGCTTATACCACACACTTTCTCATTTGGAATATTTTTAAGCTGAAGATAAAAGAGGTTACTAATTGGGTTTCGGGTAGATCACTTTAATCTCAAGAACATTAAAAGAAGCTATCTTCACATTTGGTTGATTTAATGGATTATGGTTTCAAAGTACTTGTTCAAATCATTAAAGTCCCCTTGTTAACTGTTACTTGCATGGTTTAAGTTATTCTGGTATACATTCATTTATTTGCTTTAGTATTGATTGATTATATGCACATGAATGTTTGTTCACAAGAACCTTGGAGAAATGAATAATGCTACTTAATTTATTTGCAAGAGAGAGTTTCATGTTTGATACTCTAGTTGTGGTGATCATTTTGCTATAGGGCAAAATATTCACTCAACAAGTCCTTTGATTAATATGAAATAACTTATGAGATTTTAATTAAAGTAAGACCTTTGATTAAAATGATTTACTTTATGATTTTAATTAAAGTGAGACTTTTGATTAGTAATATCATGAAGGGGTTATGCTTTAATTAAGGTTGAGAATCTTTGAGTAGATTTGATTGAAGTTGTGAATTAAAAGGATGTTAAATTTATTCTTTGAATTGAAGTTATGGGGCTTTGATTTAGTGAATGAATGAAGGATTATTTTACAAGTTAAACATATGGGACTTTAATGCATTAAAACATGTTTATATTTTATTGAATTTGTGAATTAAAAGGATTTTAAATTTAATATTTGAATTGAATTAATGGGGGTTTAATTTAGTGAATGAATGAAGGATTGTTTTAGAGGTTAAAGGTATGGGACTTTAATGCTTTAAAACATGTGTAGATTTGATTGAATTTGTGAATTAAAAGGATGTTAAATTTATTATTTGAATTGAATTTATTGGGCTTTGATTTAGGTAATGAATGAAGTATTTTTTTAGAGGTTAAAGGTATGGGACTTTAGTGCTTTAAAACATGTGTAGATTTGATTGAAGTTGTGAATTAAAAGGATGTTAAATTTATTCTTTGAATTGAAGTTATGGGGCTTTGATTTAGTGAATGAATGAAGGATTGTTTTAGAGGTTAAAGGTATGGGACTTTAATGCTTTAAAACATGTGTAGATTTGATTGAAGTTGTGAATTAAAAGGATGTTAAATTTATTCTTTGAATTGAAGTTATGGGGCTTTGATTTAGTGAATGAATGAAGGATTGTTTTAGAGGTTAAAGGTATGGGACTTTAATGCTTTAAAACATGTGTATATTTGATTGAAGTTGTGAATTAAAAGGATGTTAAATTTATTCTTTGAATTGAAGTTATGGGGCTTTGATTTAGTGAATGAATGAAGGATTATTTTAGAGGTTAAAGGTATGGGACTTTAATGCTTTAAAACATGATTAGATTTGATTAAATCTAGACCTTGATCTAAGTAGTATATGTGGGATGGCTCTCTAAGGGAACCTGAGAGGTGAAGATAAAAGTAAAGGATCTTTTATAATATCCACTATGCATTAGATGGTTGGAAACTTAATTGAATTTTGTATAGTTGCAATTTGGCAAAGTAAATGATTAAATGCATTTAGAGGTATGCCTATCCTGAACCATGAGTACCCTGATCCCCTACTACCCTCAAAGAACCAATGGGAAGCAAGGAGAAGCAAGGAGTTCAATGGAAATCAAAGTATAGGTAATTGTATTTTATGTTGATTTACTTATGCTCAAATAGACTAGGATTATGGGGAGATATCCCTGATGCAGTTAATGTAATATTATTTGAAGTAGGAAGGATTTACCATGCAAATATTTAATGCAATAATTGTTTATTGGTTTAGAGAAGATGCTTTTACTTTATTAACGTGTTGGGTTATAATATGTAATTGATTCTCTTTCCATTGATGATATTCTCTTTTAGTGTTATTCTTTCCTTTATATTATGTATGCTTAGCAATAAGGTTCTGTTTGTTTTAGTATCTAGATGTATTCTTGTTGTGTGCTTAGTAATGAAATCCAAGAGTAGAGTTCTAGGGTGAACTCAGAGGTGACCTAAGGGAATTAAGAACCCCTTAGGGTGAACATAGGAGACCTAAGGGAATTGAGACCCCTTAGGGAGATAAAGGACTAAGTTGTGGAGAGACTACATCTAAGTTAAGATAGCTCATTGTGTAGATGAGATGGATAGCTTAACTCACAATACTCATAGCATACCTACACATAATGGCTTGTGCATGGTATGGTGATGTGTGTATACCTTCGATTGACTGAGGGTGATAAGTCTAGCTCATCAAGAGTGATGGGATAGATAGGCTTATTTGTAGTAACACATGATACGCCTACACAGATGGAACTTGTGTTAGGGTACCTCATGAGATGTAGCTTTCAGAGAAACTTAGGGGATTTAAAATTTAGGTAAATATTAGTTTGGGTTAGGGGTTCATGAATGGTTCATGGATCTCTCTCCTTAGTAAAAAAAAAAATACTTTTTCTATTTTTGTATTTTTTTGTTTGTGCATTTTTGGGTCATTACATTTGGTATCAGAGCTCTAGGTATGAGGGTATAGAGCTTCTATGTGTGCTAAAGGGAATTAGATATCTCCAATGAAGGCTTGTTAAAGGTATAGGCTAAATATGGGATGATCTAGAATACCCTATTTACTAGAATCTGATGAGAATTAACCCCAAAGGAGAGTGGATGTTAGGATACCTTAGTATGGGCTTCGATATCAGTGACACATCCTAGCCTAGAATATTACCCTAGTTAGATTGTTAATGCATCTAGCAAGAGAACTTTGTATTATGGCTTGAATTAGAGATACAACTTAAGATGAAACTGTAATCTAATATTCTTTCTTGGATGGAACTAGGTTAAGATGCCACCTAAGACCAGAAGAGGGAGGCCTACACCTAGGAAAACTCAACAAAGTAATGTCGAAGAAGAAAACCAGGATGGGGGACCAATAAGCCCCAATAGGGAGGTAGAAGACCTCACCACAATGGTCATTGCTATGCAGGATCAGATAAGATAATTGCTAGAAATAATTGTGAACCAAAATTTGCAAGTTAGAGGCTCAGAGGTTGGTCCAGATAGTGGACTAACTATGGAACAAGTGCAAGCCAGAGCCTTGGAAAAAAAGGAGATAACTAGGGACATGAAAAACATTAGTATCTCCAAGTTTTATGGGGAGGGCGAAGGGGATGCAGTAGAAGCATGGCTGAGAGAAGCAGAGGTTCACTTTATGGTAAAAGGCTACTCATCAGGAACCCAAACACTTTGGGCTACGATCAACCTGGAAGGGGCTACTCTAGAATGGTGGGAAACCCACTATGAGGAAACTAATATTGAACCTATTGACACTCCATGGGAAGAATTTATAAAAATATTTAAGAAAATATTCCTAATAGAGCATTTCTATACCTTAAAGTTTAAGGAATTTGCTAGTCTAAAATAAGGAACTAGCATAGTGGAAGTGTACTACAAAAATTTGGTAATATTGTTTAAATATGTACCTATTTATAATGAGAAAATGTGGGTCCACAAGTTCACTCTTGGATTGGAGTCTAGGATAAAGCATGATGTAGACATGCAGGAGCCTAAATCATTGCAAAAGGTGTATGACCTAGCAAAGAAAGCAAAGTCACACTTCTGTTATAAATACGACACCTTACCCGAGCAAGCTCAGCAGGAACTAAAGAAGAGGAATAGTGATGGGTTTGTGAAATGGGAGGCTGATCAAGATCGAAAGGCTAAGAACCCCCAAAATCCTGGGAAGAAACCTAATGGAAATCAGAAGAAGTTCAAGAAGAACTTTCATAAGAAGGATAACAAACCCAATAATACCAAACCTCAACTACAGAAGTTGCAAGCTCCAGCTCTAATAGTTAAAATAGGGTATCAGAAACTTAAAAAATAGCAAGGACCCAAGGAAGTGTGCTACAATTTTCAGGGACCTCATTACTATAATCAGTGTCCATATCGAGCAAGGACTAGCATAACTAATGCAAAAGGGAAGGAACCAGAACATCGGATCTATGCCGCAATCAAGAAGCAAAAGCTAGAGGGACAAGCCACCCCATTACTTGTGAAAGGTAATATTTTTAATAAGCAAGTAAACATTTTGATAGATAGTGGAGCCACTAACAGTTTTATTTCTTCTAGTCTAGCAAGGACTGTGTCAAAAAGGCCAAGATATTTGGCTCAAGGGTGGAAGGTTGAGTATGGTTCTAGGTAGACCTACTCGATGAACCAATGTTATCCTATGGTAGAAATCACTCTATCTAATGGGACTACTGAATATTGTTTATATGTAGCTCCCCTACATGCCTTTGATGTGATCCTAGGGATGGATTGGCTATAGGATCATAAAGCCTTGGTCAATTTTCAAGATATATGGATTGAGTATTTAGAAGAATGTGGGAGGAGACTAAGAATTCATAGCAAACAAGGGGTATTTGAGCCTCAGATGTTGTCAGCTATGCAATTGAAAAAGACCCTAAAGAAAGGAGGAATAGTGTATGTAGTAAAACTTAATGAAGTGGAAGACTATGAGAAAGGTGAAATACTAAGACAACATCTAATTTTACAGGATTTTAAGGATGTATTTCTAGAGGACTTACCTGGACTACCTCCTGTATGGGAATTTGACTTCACAATTGAGTTGATGATAGGAGTCGAACCTATTCATAGATCCCTGTATAGGATGAATCCTATTGAAATGCAAGAACTGAAGGTTCAATTGCAAGGATTATTAGAGAAAGGTTTAATAAAACCAAGTGTGTCACCGTGGGGTGCACCAGTTTTGTTCATGAAAAAGAAGGATGGTTCGTTAAGATTGTGTATTGATTACAGGATGCTAAATAAGGCTACAATCAAGAATCGATATCCTCTACCTAGGATTGAAGATTTATTTGATCAGCTAAAAGATGCCAAGGTGTTTACTAAGATCGATCTAAAATCAGGGTATCACCAGTTAAGAATTCGTGAGGAAGACACTCACAAAATGACATTTAAGACTAGGTATGGGCATTATGAGTTTACGGTTCTACCCTTTGGACTGACTAATGCCCCAATTGCTTTCATGAACTTAATGAACAGTGTGTTCAAAAGACACTTGGACCAGTTTGTCTTGGTATTCCTAGATGATATCCTTATATACTCTCGAGATAGAGAAGAGCACGATAAACATCTTAGGATCGTGTTAGAATTGCTAAGGAAAAATCAACTTTATGGAAATCTGGCTAAGAGTGAATTCTATGTTCCAGAGGTACGATATCTTGGACACATCATATCGAAAAAGGGAATTGCTGTGGATCTAGAGAAAATAGAGGCTATCCTGAATTGGCCACCCCCTACTAATGTGACTGAAGTGTGAAGCTTCATGGGGTTAATGGGCTATTATAGATGTTATATAAAGGATTACTCCAAGATTGCTAGACCCATAACTAACCTTCAGAAGAAGGGAAAGGAATTCAAGTGGTCAAAAAAGTGTGAGGCTGCCTTTGCACTACTAAAGCATAAGCTTACTACCGCACCAATACTAAAGGTTCCCGATCCACAAGGGGACTTTTTAGTGTGCACAGATGCATCAATAGAAGGGTTAGGAGGGGTACTCTCACAAGAGGAGTTCAGTAGTGGCATATACTTCAAGGAAGCTCAAAAAGCATGAAGTTAATTATGCTACGCATGATCTAGAGCTAGCTGTAGTGGTGCATGCTTTGAAGGTTTGGCGCCACTACTTGGTGGGAAGACCCTTTGAATTAAATACTGACCATCAAAGTCTATGGTACATATTCACCCAACCAATACTCAATGCAAGACAGAGAAGATGGGTGGAATTTCTCATTGAGTATGATTTCGAGATTGAGTACATAAAAGGAAAGGAGAATAAAGTAGTTGATGCTTTGAGTAGAAGAAAATATATAGCAGCCATAACAAAAATTCACATGGACCTGATGGACCGAGTGAGACAGGAGCAATCTCAGGATGAGTATTGCCAAGAAATTTGAGTTAAGATGAACAGATATCCTGAAGGAAATAAGGAATTTAGTATGAAATATGACTTTCTATGTTATAAGGGAAGGGTCATCATACCAAAAATGGGTGATTTGAGGAACTTGATAATGCAAGAAGCTCATAGATCTCCTTATTCTGCTCATCCAGGAGGAGCCAAAATGTGAGAAAATATGAAAAGAACCTTCTTTTGGGTAGGAATGAAGAAGGACATCACGGATTTTGTTGCTCGATGCTTCGAATATCAAAAAGTTAAGGCAGAACTCCAACATCCTATAGGAAAACTATATCTGCATGATATACCTACGCAAAAATGGCAGGTTATATCCATGGATTTTATAGTAGGTTTACCCAAGACTCGGTACCAACATGATGCCATATTTTTAGTGGTAGAAAAATTGACTAAGGTTGCCCATTTCATACTCGGGAATACCAAGGACGATGCTCAGGTGGTGGCTAGCAGATTCGTCAAAGAGGTATTCCGATTGCATGGATTCCCTAAGGTAATTATCTCAGATAGAGACTCCAAATTCACTTCTAAATTTTAGAAATCCCTTCATAGTGTAGTGGGTACAAAATTGAATATGAGTTCAGCATACCACCCTAAAATAGATGGCCAAACGGAGCGGGTAAACCAAGTTCTGGAAGACATGCTCTGCATGTACTACATGGATCACAAGTCTCATTGGGAAGATTGTCTACCTTTGGTAGAGTTTACCTACAATAATGGACATCACTCCTCGCTAGGAATGGCACCTTTCGATGCCTTGTATGGGCGAAAGTGTAGAACACCATTGTCTTGGGATAACCTAGAAGACCGAGTTGTGATTGGGCCTAAAATGGTCAGGGTGATGGAAGATCATCTAAAGGAAATTAGGCAAAGGCTTAAAGAAGTTGTGGATAGGCAGAAGAGTTATGCAGATCTAAAAAGGACTCCAAGAGAGTATTCTATTGGAGATAAGGTGTTCTTAAGGGTTAAGCCAAAGAAGAGTGCTATCAAATCCATGAAGTTGGATCCACATTTTGTGGGGCCCTTTGAGATCACAGAAAAGATCAGTCCGGTTGCATACCGACTTGCATTACCACCCAACCTATCCAAAATCCATGACACCTTCCACATATCCTTGCTTAGAAAATATGTTGCTAACCCTGAACATGTGTGGGATGTTTCTAATTTGTAGATGGTAAATCCGAAGGCCATTGAAGTACTACCGATGAAGATTCTTGAGTTTCGTTCTAAGTCTATGCGAAATCAAACTCTTGAACAATGTAAGGTCTAGTGGGACCAGTTCTCTGAGAAAAATACCACTTGGGAGAAAGTGGAGGTTATGCAAAAATATTTTCCCTTTTTGTTTGAAGCTATATGATGTAATAATTTTTATTTTCTATCAAAACCAAAGAAATTAGAAACACCGAGGATGATGTTTAATTCTAGCAGGGGAGGATGTCATGACCCTCCCTAGCGGACTATTTGGCACAAGGAAACAATGTATTAACCTATGATGTGGTAATACCTAGTTTGAAAAATTGAACCAACTATATGATGTTTAGTTGATTTAGAAGGGCATGTTATCACTAACATATTGCCAAGTGTGCAGGATCAGGTACACTCATAGGTGGAGAAGGCAAAAACATCCACCAGAAATGAGGGTACTTAAGATCATGGGAAATGATGATTAAGGTACTCGGAGGTAACATGGATAGATACCTTCATATATAGGCATGCATCGTCGGAAGGGATAATCATCAATGATTGATCACCTTGAGCCTTAGTTGATAGCCTAGTAGCTATCGTAAATCCTTTGGCTGAGACAGGCGATTGGGTTGATGGAAAGACTCCCTCTTAGTTGTTTTGTAAACTTGATTGCTCTTTTTTGCATCATGGTTTGGGTAACATAATGTTGGAATTCAATAGGAGAACAACTACAAAATATATGTGGATGTATAAGGTAAACTATTATTTTGAAGTGATAATAGAGCATCATTTTTATGAAGAAAAGTGAATTAAGTTTAAATGATAAATGAAGATTCATTTAAATTAATTAATGAGGTTCTGATTAAATGATGATATGAATTCATTTAAACTCATTGATAAACTTTATTTTAATGAATAATGAAAATTCATTTAAAATAATTAAAGAAGTTTATTTTAATGATAATGCAAATTCATTAATAAACTTTAATTAAATGAAATTAATAAAAAAAATCCATTTAGGAATAAATAGAAAATATTTTATATTTAAAAGCAATTATGGAATTTGTTTTTAAATAAAAAGTAATATATTTTAAATGGTGATAAAATATCAAGTAAGAGATATTTTATTAGAAAAGGGTACTATTGTTTCATTTAAAATAATCTAAATATCCTTTTCCCCTATATAGTGCAATCTACGTAAATGACCTTGGGTGCTATTAATTTCCAAAGAAGGAAATTAGAGATTAAAGAATGCTTGCCGCTAGGGTACGATATGATTAGGGACGAAAGCATTGAAGGAAAGGAGGCTCGAGGTCAACTCGGATTCTGAGAAAAGGGGATGGCAAACAGGCCATCTAGGAGGAAGGAGAGGAGACACAAAGGAGGGAGTATGAGAGAGGAGACACGATAGGGTCAAAGCAAAGGAGGGGAAGTGACAAAGAAGCCACTGGATTCCAACGTGCAGGAGTACTAAGGTTGGAGGTTTCTAAGCTTTATTCGTTTACATGCTTTTGGTAAGACGTGAGATTGAGTATGTAACCTGATTAAAACCCTCCTTGTAGCGTGATAATCTCCTTCGAAGGATTTGAAACCTTGATGTTTTTAATTAAAACGTAGATGACAATATAATTCGGGCTTGGGCGTCCTGTGAGATTATTCTGTTGTTTTAAATGCATGGGAGATCAGCTTTACCATTGTTCAAGCCTTTGGGAGGCGTCGTTTAACTTCCTTATGTTTAAAAAAAATAAATCAGTGCCTCTACTGTGTTCTCCCATTCTATGTGGAAATGTTGCATGTTTAAGTAAAACCACTATGTAAGAGTGGAAGCTTTGTGTTTAAGTTAAACCACTGTGTAAGAGTGGAAGCTCTATGTTTAAGTTAAACCATTGTGTAAGAGTGGAAGCTCTGTGTTTAAGTTAAACCACTGTGTAAGAGTGGAAGCTTTGTGTTTAAGTTAAACCATTGTGTAGGAGTGGAAGTGGTGTTAAAGGAAACCACTGTGTAAGAGTGGAAGCTCTGTGTTTAAGTTAAACCACTGTGTAGGAGTGGAAGCATCGAGTTTAGTGAGATCATCGTGTAGAGTGGAAGTGCCTATGGTTAGTGAAACCCCTGGGTAGAGTGGAAGCGTTGGGTAGAGTAAAACTACCTACACTTTGGTTGGGAAGCAGCCAAGGTGCGTGATGGTGTGGGAGTTCGCTGCTACACAAGCTCAGTCCCCTTGGGATAGGTAGGACGATAGAGAAGTAAACCTAGCATCTCTTGTTAGCGGTGTAGCCGAGGGCGTTAAGTGCTTAAGGTAGCTTGGGTGGATATTCCTTTGGGTGGCTTAGAATTTGGGCCCTTCTTGCATCATCTGGCAAATTTGGCTCAAATGGAACTGGCACATATTTCAGGGTAGTTATTTGGTTTTTCAAAAAATTTGGAAAAGGATCTTGTATATGGTTCAGGAAACCATCCATAGCAAATGTGATGTGGACCCTCTTTTGGATTCTAGGGAGGAGAAGGTACAGCAAGCCCTTGGTATCTTTGGGGATGGTGTGAAATCTTCTAGCCCTAGTAGGGTTCCTCAGCTCAACAAGAAGGTTAGGAGATATGGTAGGTGGAGGCCACCCCCTAGAGGAGTTTTAAAAATTAATACTAATGGATCATCCAGGGGTAATCCTGGACATTATGGCATTGGTGGTGTTGGGAGAGATTCTACTGGTGGTGTCAATTTTTTCTTTTTCATTTGTAAAGGTGTTCACTCCAACAATTTTATGGAAGCTCTTACAATTCTTGAGGCCTTATAGAGGGGGTTTTTTCTTTGCTGGAATAGGATTATCTGTGAGTTTGACTGTCAAATTATGGTTAATATTTTAAACAGTAAAAGGGTGGAGGAACATAATTATAAGTTGGCCTTTGTAGCCATTCATATTCTCATAATGAGTGAAGAGTTCAAATTTATATCCTTTGTGCACATTACAAGGGAATGGAATTTGGTTGCTAATTACCTGGACAAAAGGGCTTCTAAGTTATTGGATCCTTGGAGTATCGATAATTGGGAGAGTATCTTGTCTGGGGACTATCAACACCTATGGGAGTTGATCCACAAGGATGTACATAATTAATATGGTTTGTTCTTGTTGTCTTTTTCGGGTGTCATTCTAGTCTAGTGGTTTTAGCCTGTTTGGCTATTTATTTGAGTCATGGTTGGAAGCTCAGTTGTACTCTATAATCCAAAAATTTTATCAATAAATTTTTACCCCTTTATTTAAAAAAATGATATATCTTGAGGGATTTTAAGTAATGCAAGACCTTTGATTAATATGATATATCTTGAGGGATTTTAATTAAAGTAAGATATTTAATTAATATGATTTAATTTATGAGATTTTAATTAAAGTAAGACCTTTGATTAATATGAAATAACTTATGAGATTTTAATTAAAGTAAGACCTTTGATTAAAATGATCTACTTTATGAGTTTTAAATAAAGTGTGACTTTTGATTACTAATATTATGAAGGGGATATGCTTTAATTAGGGTTGAGAATATTTGAGCATATTTGATTGAAGTCATGAATTAAAAGGATGTTAAACTTATTCTTTGGATTGAAGTTATGGGGATTTGATTTAGTGAATGAATGAAGGATTGTTTTAGAGGTTAAAGGTATGAGACTTTAATGGTTTAAAACATATGTAGATTTGATTGAAATTGTGAATTAAAAGGATGTTAAATTTGTTATTTAAATTGAAGTTATGGGGATTTGATTTAGTGAATGAATTAAGGATTGTTTTAGAGGTTAAAGGTATGGGAATTTAATGCTTTAAAATATGTGTAGATTTGATTGAAGTTATGAATTAAAAGGATATTAAATTTATTTTTTGAATTGAAGTTATGGGGCTTTGATTTAGTGAATGAATGAAGGATTGTTTTAGAGGTTAAAGGTATGGGACTTTAATGCTTTAAAACATGATTAGATTTGATTAAAGCTAGACCTTGATCTAAGTAGTATATGTGGGATGGCTCTCTAAGGGAACCTGAGAGGTGAAGATAAAAGTAAAGAATATTTTATAATGTCCACTATGCATTAGATGGTTGGAAACTTAATTGAATTTTGTATAGTTGCAATTTGGAAAAGTAAATGATTAAATGCATTTAGAGGCATGCCTATATTGAACCATGAGTACCCAGATCCTCTACTACCCTCAAAGAACCAATGGGAAGCAAGGAGAAGCAAGAATTTCAATGGAAATCAAAGTATAGATAATTGTAATTTATGTTTATTTAATTATGCTCAAATAGACTAGGATTCTGGGGAGATATCCCTGATGCAGTTAATATAATATTCTTTGAAGTAGGAAGGATTTACCATGCAAATATTTAATGCAATAACTATTTATTGGTTTAGAGAATATGATTTTACTTTATTAATGTGTTGGGTTATAATATGTAATTGATTCTCTTTACGTTGATGATATCATATTTGAGTGTTATTCTTTCCATTATATTTGGTATGTTTAGCAATAAGGTTCTATTTGTTTTAGTATCTAAATGTATTCTTGATGTTTGATTAGTTATGAAATCTGAGAGTAGAGTTCTAGGGTGAACTCAGAGGTGACCTAAGGGAATTAATAACCCCTTAGGGTGAACATTGGATACCTAAGGGAGTTGAGACCCCTTAGGGAGATAAAGCACCAAGTTATGGAGAGACTACATCTGAGTTAAGATAGCGCATAATATAGACAATATGGATTTCTTAAATCATAATACTCGTATCATACCTACACATAATAGCTTATGCATGGTATGGTGATGTGTGTATACCTTTGATTGACTGAAGGTGATAAGTCTATCTCATCAATAGGTATGGGATAGATAGACTTATTTGCAATAATAGATGATACAACTACACAAATGGAACTTGTGTTAGGCTATCTCGTAAGATGTAGCTTTCAAAGAAACTTAGGGGATTTAAATTTTAGGTAAATATTAGTTTGGGTTAGGGGTTCATGAATGGTTCATGGATATCTCTCCTTAGTAAAAAAAAAAAAAAACTTTTTTTGTTTTTGTATTTTTCTATTTGTGCGTTTTTGGGTCATTACATTTGGTATCAAAGCTCTAGGTATGAGGGTATAAAGCTTCTATGTGTGCTAAAGGGAATTAGATATCTCCAATGAAGGCTTACTTAAGGTATAGGCTAAATCTGGGATGATCTAGAATAACCTATTTTATAGAATATAATGGTAATTAACCCTAAAGGAGAGTGGATGTTAGGATGCCTTAGTATGGGCTTTGGTATCAGTGACACATCTTAGCTTGGGATATTACCCTAGCTAGATTGTTAGTGCATATAGGAAGATAACTTTGTATTATAGCTTGAATTAGAGATACAACCTAATATGAACTATAATATAATATTATTTCTTGGATGGAACAAGGTTAAGATGCCACATAAGACCAAAAGAGGAAGGCCTACATCGAGGTAAACTCGAAAAAGTAATTTCAAAGAAGAAAACTAGGATGGAAGACCAATAAGCCCCAATAGGGAGGTAGAAGACATCACCATAATGGTCACTACTATGCAGTGTTAGAATAAATAATTATTCTCTAAAGTTCTACTAGTAGAGACTTACTTTAGTTATCACTTTTCAATGAGTCAGGTGAACTCTCAGTTTATCCTAGTTCATATTTGATGAGTTTTTGTAATCCAATGGTTCTCAATGATCATCTTTGCTATTTATACAAAGTTGTCAATGAAATAAATCAATCAAGAATTTCATTTTTAACATGGTATCAGAGCGGGCATTCCCTGCCATATGAGCCTGAGGAGTTTTTCCTCATGGGGGATTTCCCTTATGGAAATTCCCCCTTCATTTTTTTTTTCTATTTTTTTTGGATTCTAAGAGAGTATGATCTCCATCTTCTGATGGATGAATCAAAAACCAAAAGTTGAAAAAATTGGCTACAATTTTTTTTAATGTTTTTAGGATTTGCTAATGGTGGTTGAATTTTTTTTTCATGAGTCTACCCTGGCAAGTTGTCCTCTCTTTATCTATGATTTTATAGATTTTTTGAGTGAGTTCAACTACCCCATTGTAATATTTTATGCAGATTGTTTTTGGTAGATCGTGGAGGATTTACGATCGTGCACTGTTGTGAGCTCGCAGTTCTTGACTTTACCCCATGAAGATCTTATCATTGTACCACATCAAGCTTGATTTTAGGCTCTTCAACACAACACACTTTCCTCTAACACATGGAGAAATTTTACTCATTATGAAGCTTTCTACACACTAGTGCTTGAAAAATATGGCAACCGATGATGCTACCCTATGGTTGGAGTGTTTTTCGTTGCATTTTAAATAGATATTTAAGTATAAAAATATTGGTGCCTCACTCGCATTGCACTAGCACTACTCTCTCTTGTTAGAAATATTAACCCTAATTTGCACTCTCCACCCAACTGCACTGCAGAACTAGGTGATGACATACTGCACTTCCAAAAAAAAAATGAAGTTGGGCATCCCCTTCTATTTTTCTAATGTGACATTACATGTGTCATCTAAGATTCATCAAATCAGCATTGATCTCATTCGTGTAGGGTAGACGATTGGTTAATTTCATATGTGCGGTAGTTGGTGTTTAAGTCCTTAGTTCCTGCTATTTAAACCCCAATTTTTCAAGAAAATGAGTGAGAAGAAAGGTGTGGAGAAAGTAGAGAATAGTGTGGGGGATTCTGAAGTAGCAGAACTATTATTTTGCAACAACAGATCAGTGAGAAAAAAATATATCTTGTTTCATGTCCAAGCAGCCATCTTGGCATTTGTTTTATTTCTCAGTTTATCCTACAGTTTCACCTACAGAAGTTATTGTATCCTCAGTTGAGGACTTTTGTAACCCTTGTTCTAGATAAATAAAAATTGTTGTAGTTCCAGGTATTTGTAGGGTTTTGTTTTATATGTATACATCTTATTGCAATCTACTTATTTGCACTTCAGCCACTATGATATTTCAATCATTCCTCTCATTGTATTTGTCTACTAACCCTTGCTAACAACACCCAATGTTCCTTTGAGAAACTTCTTCAATCGCCTCCCCAATGGAGCAATTTTAAATCTTGATCAGTCTCAATTTTTTATGCCTCTAGATCCGAGGTCATTCTCCTGCTTATGCTATGACTAATAAGGAAGGCATCACCATAATTGTGCAACCTGCAAGACATCCCAACTGGGGTAGCATAGTTTTGTGGGACTTTGCATTTGTTGGCTAAGTCAAGCTACTCCGCCTGACTTCACTTCGTAGACCGACTACACAGTAGTTGAATTTTGTAGTCAGACATTGACAAGTGTAGTCAGTTAGGGGAAGCAACTAATTTTTGGCTAAGTGTCCTAGGAACCGCTCGACTACGCAACGCAGTCGAACTGTGCACCATTTAACTAGTACAGTCGGGTGTTGACTGACAATATCCACCCAGCTTTGTAGCTTTTTTCTTGCACAACCCGACTTCATAGGATTTTTTAGCACACTCAGGTGGCTTTTAAATTTGAAAAAAAACTTCAAATTGGTATAAGAGCTTTAGTGCCATTCATGTGGAGACACAAAAATGGCTTTCAAAAATATTTATTCATTGCAGTTCTAGATCCCATGCTTTAATGACAAGAATTACAGTTATTGGAGCATCCAGATGAATATCTTGTTTAAATATCAATATTTGTGGGAGTTAGGCAAGAATGGCTACCCAAGAATGATAGATGCAACAACACTGGCCACCCTCTCACAAGTAGAAAATGACATGCTAAAGGAAAACATGAAGAAGGACTCGAAAGCCCTCTTCTACATAATGCAAGCGATCGAAGAGACCATCTTCCTATGGATTGCATCGGCCACCAAGGTGAAACAGTCCTAGGAGATTCTAGTTAGCTCATATCAAGGCACCAATAAGGTGAATTTGGTGAAGCTATAAATACTAAGAGAGTTTGAGAACCTACAGATGAGTGAGTTTGAGTCCATGAGTGACTTCTTCACCCAGACGATGGACATCATCAACTAGATGCAGTTGAACAAATAAATTATGCACAACCAGAGAATCATGGAGATTCTTAGAAGTTTACCTGCCAAGTCTGACTCGATTGTGATTGTAATCAAAGAGTTGAGGGATCCGACTACCCTCTCGATAGATGATCTAATGCATTCATTGTAGAAACATGAGTAGCGGTTGAGTTGTTTATCTCAGACCTCTCTAGAGCAAGGATTCAAGGCTCAAGTCTCATTCTGAGATAGTGGCAGACAAAACTCCCACCAATGTGCCTCTAGTTCTCAAGGAGGAAGAGGTAGAGGCAGACGTGGGAAAGGCAACAAGCAAGGAGGATGGTCAAACCCTAGTGAGGGAGAGAAAAATTGCAACTTCCATCAACAAGGAGGAAGAGACAGTGCAAAAAATATGCAAGCCAGATCTAGTTAGAAGAAGGACATGTCAAAGATCTAGTGCTACTATTGCAAAAAAATCTGGCCATTACATCTCATAGTGCAGAAATCGAATGGCCAAAAAAAATCAGCTATAGGCCCATTACATGCATGAGGCCAAAAATGTAATAGGATGAAATGTACTGCTAACTTGCAATATTTATGAGTGCTAGAAGAACTTCTGGTATATGGACAACATGTGCAACAACCACATGATGGCAAACAAAGAGATGTTCTCACAATTGGATGAAATAGTCCATTATGAGGTCAAAATGGGGAACAACATTAAGGTTCCCATGATGGGGAAAGGAAAAATCCTCATCTACACCAAGCACGATGAACCAAAGTAGATATATCATGTCTACTATGTGCCTTGTCTAAAGCACAACCTATTGAGCATCGAAAAACTCATGCAAAAGGGGAATATGGTCCAGTTCAAATATGGAGTATGCACCATCAGAGACAAAGCACATGGGTATATTGCAACAGTGTCCATGAAAAAAAAAAATGTTTTCACCATAGATTCAGAATGAATCGTTGATGTCTCTGAGTGTAGTTGTGAAGGATGCTACCTGGTTGTGGCATCTCAGGTTCAGTCACCTAAGTTTTAGTGGTCTAAATCAACTGCATAAGAAGCAAATGATGAAGGGTTTACTCCTTATTGAGTAGCAAAATCTGATTTGCAAAGGTTACTTAGTCAGAAAACAACACAGGGATTCATTCCCTTTTAGGCAATATTCTAGAGCATCACAACCATTGGAGTTGATGCACTCAGATATTTGCGGTCCAATGTAGACCACCACATTTGCTAGTAATAAGTACTTTTTGACCTTTATTGACAACTTCAGTCAGAAGACCTGGATCTATGCCATTAATAAAAAATCAGAGGCTTTTGGTAAATTTAAGGAGTTTAAGGGTTTGGTGGAGAAACAAAGTGTATATCATATCAAGACTCTCAGGATGGATGGTGGAGGTGAATACATCTCCAATAAATTTCACAACTTCTACAAGCAGCAAGGAATTCAAAGACATCTCACTACCACATACATGTTGTAGTAGAACGACGTAACTGAGAGGATGAACCGAACCATCATGGAGATGTCATGTAGCATTATGAAGGTGATGGGATTACCGCACGAGTTCTATGAAGAGGTTGTAGCATGTGCAGTCTACCTGTTGAGCATATGTCCCACCAAAATCTTAAAGGACAAAATCCCTTAGGAGGCCTGGAGTAGTGTGAAGCCAAGTGTGGCTCATTTGCGTGTGTTCAAGTGCATTGCTTATGCACATGTTCTAGAAGAGAAGCAAAAAAAATTGGATGATAGAGTTGAGAAGTGCATTTTCACAAGGTATAGTGAACAGGCAAAGGCATATCGGTTGCACAAACCTATGACAAAGAAGCTCATCATAAGCCATGACATGAAGATCTTGGAAGATGAAGCCTGGAACTAGAAGTCAAAGACTAGCCAGCCTGAGCCAGCAGTTGTAGAGTTTTTTGACTTGGAGGACGGTAGTGTGAAACCACCTACAACCTCAAGAAGTAGCAGTGATGCCAGTAGTAGCACTACCTCACCATCTCGATCGCCTCCACTTGCAAGAAAAATCTAGAATTTGGCCACACCCACAAAGACAAGAAGCTTGCAAGACATTTAAGAGGCAACCCATTCTAATAAAGATGAGGAATATTCTAACTTTGCCTTATTCATCGAGTGTGATCTAGTTGAGTTTGAAGATGTAAGTTAGAATCAAAAGTGAGTGAAAGCGATGGGTGAGGAGATTGACGTCATTGAGAAAAATTATACATGGAATATTGTTGATCTTCCAAAAGGTAAGAAGACCATTGGGGTCAAATGGGTGTATAAGATGAAGTTAAAAACCCAAGGAGAAGTCAACAGGTATAATTTTAGATTGGTGGTGAAGGGATACAAGTAGAAGTCAGGCATTGATTACCATGAGGTATATGTGCCTGTTTCCCGACTTGACACAGTTAGGATGATCCTGGTATTGGCAGCCCAGTAGGGTTGGAATGTGTATCAAATGGACATCAAGTCATCCTTCCTCAATGGATTTCTAGAGGAATATATCTACATAGACCAAGCATCGGGTTACGATATTGAAGGCTAGGAGGACAAAGTCTTGAAGCTGGAGAAGGCCTTGTATGGTATGAAGCAGGCACCTCAAGCTTGATACAACCGAATTGATAGCTACTTTCAAGAGAATGGATTTATCAAATGCCCATATGAGCACACCCTATACATGAAAAAAAATGAAGCAGGAGAGCTCATAATCATCTACTTGTATGTGGATGATTTGATTTACACTAGCAACAACAATGTCATGTTCAACTAGTTCAAAACAACCATGAAGAAGGAGTTTGAGATGATGGACTTAGGGCTGATGAAGTATTTTCTTGGCATTGAAGTAAACCAATCGATAGATGTCATCTTCTTTTCTTAGGGCAAGTATGCTAAGGATGTCCTGAAGTGGTTCAATATGGAGGACAAAAAACCTGCCATTAAACTTATTACCATAGTTTTGAAGTTGAGCAATCTAGACTCTGGTAGAAATGTCGATCCAACTTTGTTCAAGAGGCTAGTTGGCAGTCTAATGTATTTGACTGCAACTCAACTAGATATGATGTTCAAATTTAGTCTGACCAGTCACTTTATGGATACTCTAAAGGACATGCACTAGCAAGCATACAAGAGAATATTATACTATGTCAATAGGATGCGAAACCATGGCCTATTCTATGCTAGACGAGACTAATTAGATTTAGTGGGCTACATAGATAGTGATTGGGCTGGCAGCATCGACGATCAGAAGAGCACCTATGGGTATGATTTCCATCTTGGATTAGGGGTAATATTATGGGCATACAAGAAGTAACCAATCATTGCATTGTCCACTACTTAAGCAGAGCATGTCACTACCACTTCAACCGCATGTGAGGCAATTTGGCTATGAAGATTTTTGGGTGAACTTAACTATCCTTCAAAAGGTGTGACAACTATTTTTTGTGACAAAAATTCTACCATAGCATTGTAGAAGGATCCAGTGTTGCAAGGATGGATGAATCACATTGATATTCGTTATCACTTCATCAGAGAGTTGGTGAAGTTTGATGAAATTTAGCTGTAGTTTTGCAAATGTAAGGAGCAATTGGTGGACATTTTCATGAAGCCTTTGAAGGAGGAAGAATTTAGTAGATTGCAATAGAATATTGGAGTTAAAGTGCTAATGAAATAAAATTTAAAGGAGGGTGTTAGAAATATTAACCCTAATTTGCACTCTCTGCCCAACTACACTATGAAACTGGGCAACCCCGGACTACGCTCGCCAAAAACAATGAAGTTGGGCATCCCGCCTATTTGTTTGATGTGACATCGCACGTGTCCTCTGACATTGTCCAATCAGAATTGATCTCCTTCGTGTGGATTAGGTGATTGGTTAATTTCATTCATGCAGTAGTTGGTGTTTGAGTCCTCAACCCCTGCTATTTAAACCCTAGTTTTGCGAGAAATCGAGTGAGAAGAAAGGTGAGGAGAAAGCAGAGAATAGTGTGGGGGATTCTGAAGTAGCATAACTATTATTTTATAGTAGCATATCAGTGAGTATAAAATCTCTCGTGTTTCATGTCCAAGAAGTTGTCTTTGCATTTATTTTATTTCTCAGTTTATCTTGCAGTTTCACCTATAAAAGTTATTGTATCCTTAGTTGAGGACTTTTGTAACCCTTGTTCTGGATAAATAAACATTGTTGTAGTTCCAGGCATTTGTAGGGTTTTTTTTTTTTGTCTGCATCTTATTGCAATCTACTTCTTTACACTTCAGCCGCTGTGATATTTCAATCATTCCTCTCATCGTATTTTTCTGCTAATCCTTGCTAACAACACCTAATGTTCCTTTGATAAACTTCTTGAATCGTCTCCCCAATGGAGTGATTTCTAATCTTGATTAGTATCAGTGTTCGATACCTCCAGATATGAGGCCATTCTATTGTCGATGCTATGACTAATAAGGAAGGCATCATCGTAATTGTGCAACCTACAGGACAACCCAATCGAGGTAGCATAGTCTAACAAGGATTTGTAGTTTTTGGCTAAGTCAAGCTACTCCACCCAAATTCACTATGCAGCCCAACTATGCAGTAGTTGACTTGCGCAGTCAGACGTTGACCAATGCAGTCAGTCAGGGGAAGTAGCCAATTTTTGGATAAGTTCCCTGGGAATCGCTTGACCTCACAGCGTAGTCATATTACACACCATTTGACTAGCACATCCGAGCGTTGATTAGTAGCATCCACCCAGCTTTATAGCTTTCTTCTTGTGTATCCTTACTTCACAAGATTTTTTAGCGCACTCAGGCAGCTTGTAAATTTGAAACAAAACTTCATCATTTCCATGGTGTGAGCAAATGCATTATAGAGGCCATACAAATTTTCATCCTACCAAATAATTCATGATAAGAAGCTCTATAGAGACCCGAATGAGGATGATTGTACATGCTAGATTTATGTTCGTGACCTCATGCAACCTGTGTGCTCTTAGTGTTGTTGGTGCATTTTTTTGGAGCCAAAGTGGGCATGATTTTTTCTATTCATGTGGCCTTACATTCAAATATGACAGTGAAGCAACCTTTTGGCCAGTCAAACTACCTATAAATAAGGTGATCATTGCTCATATGATGGCTCTATGGGCTATGATTTTGTGGAAGATTTTTCCAATTGTAATGGAGCAATATCCAAGGAACAAGGAAACGTGACAAGACTGTGACGTCCTCTCCCACATGGCCAATATGAATAAGCATTGAAGATTTTAGTCATGGCATGTAATGGCAAATATTATTATGAAGGACCAAATATTTTGGGCACTAAATACGAGGTACATCTACCTATTCAAGGCACGCTTTGCACTATGTATGGGAAAATCTACCCATTGTTTGGCCTCTACAGAAGATCTCAATTTTAAACCTGCACATCCATATCTACTAATTTATAGAGACATGCTTTTCATAATACTAAAAGGAGAAGATGCTATCATATCTAGTTTTCTATTTTCATGGGAATGCTATTGGGTGTGCGATCAGTGAAAACTAGAGCATGAATAGTCAGTGTAATAAGGACTTGTTTTTATTGTCGTTGCGCATTTCAACCATTAACGAAAACAATGGCGGATATTTTTTTCCTAATGGCCACTATAATTTGATATGTTGCATCAAACAATGATGTTCATGATCACAGGATAATTTAGATTTTGAATATATAATAGTATTCTTTTCTGTTAATGCTGAAGTTTTGAAGGGTCGTACGATCAGTAGAAAGTGACACGAAGATGTTGGAGATATTTGCATGGGGGCCAATGTGATCATGGGTGATCCATTGAAAAATTTGATGTCTAATAAGGATTGGAACTACGGATAGAGAGACAATGATGTATAATAAGGGTGAAGTCCTTACCTTTCGGATACCATAACCCATACTCCATAGTACCCTTGAGGTACCAAAAAATACTCTTCACTACTATCACATAAGTCTCCTTGGGACTAACTTGAAATCATGCTACCATGCATACTGCCTGCAAAATGTCTGGTCTAGTAGCTATCAAGTACAGTAAGCTCCCAATCATGGATCTGTACATAGTTTGATCAACAAATGGATATTTTTCATCCTTGCTCAACTTACCATTTGTCGTCATGAGAGTGCTAACTAGCTTGCAATCCTCCATTGTGAAATTTTTCAGCATCTCTTTCACATATTTAATTTGAGAAATAAATATGTTCTTCTCCTTTTGATTAACTTTCAATCTGAGAAAAAATGAAAGTTCATCAATCATTGACATTTCAAACTCTTTTTGCATCTTATTTGCTAAATATATACACAACTTATCTTTGCTACTACCAAACATGATATCATCTACGTATACAAAAACAACAATATGATGACCATTTTCTATTTTGACATACAAATTACTGTCCACCATACCTTTATCGAACCCTTGCTAAGAAATATAGTTGTCTAGCCTTGCATACCATTACCAGGGTGCCTATTTTAAGCCATGTAATGCTTTAGTCAACTTACAAACCAAGTTGGGATCATCACCAAGCTGAAAACCATCTGGATGCTAAATATAAACCTCTTCATCAAGTTTCCCATTCAAAAATGTTGATTTCACATCCATTTGATAAAATCTGAAATTCTTGTAAACTACTAAAGCAAGAAACATTCTAATTTCCTCTAGTCTGGCCACAGGTGCAAAGGTTTCCTCGAAGTCAATACCTTCAACTTGCGCATACCCTTTGCATACCAATATTTATTTTTTCCTAACTACCTGTCCGTATTCATTAAATTTGTTTTGAAAGACCCATTTAGTACCAATTACATTTTTATTTGTGGGTCTTGGTACTAAATCCCAAGTCTTGTTTTTATCGATCTGATCTAATTCTTCATTTATTGCCTTTACCCAACTTTCATATTTGCTTACTTTGGCAACATTTTTGGGCTCAATGTTGAATAGTAAGGAGTATTTACTTACTAATCTTCTTCTTGTTTGAACACCAACTGTGGGGTCTCTAATTATTTGCTCTCTAGGATGATATTTCTGCCAGCTACCTTTTTTGAATTTCAAGTTTTCTTTCAATTCTGAATCAATTTTTGAATCCTCTGAGTCAATTATTTGTTTCTTTTCTATTTCCTCTTCCTCGTCTCATTTAATGACCTCTTCATAAATTGGTTAGTTCTCTTCATAGCTAATTACTTTTAACATCGACACTTTCCATAATTTTTCTTAGCCTCTTGTTGTAACATTTGTAAGCTTTGCTTTTTGATGAATAGCCAAGAAAAATACCTTCATATGATCTGTCTTCAAACTTAACAAGGTTTTATTTAGTTATTTTGATGTAACACTTGCTGCCAAAAACTTCAAAATATCTTGTTTTTTTCTTTTTACCGAACCACAACTCATAAGGAGTTTTTCTTTCATGCATCCTCAACATGCACCTATTTTGGATGTATACTGTAGTATGGACTACCTCTTTTCCAAATTTATCTGCTACTTTACTCTCGGTCAACATAGTCTATGTCATTTCCTACACTCTCTTGTTCTCTCTTTCTACCACATCATTCTATAGAGGTATCCTGGCTACTAAAAACTATCTCCTGATGCCATATTTTTTACAATACTCTATGAAATCCTTTGAAATGAACTCTCCTCCTCTATCTGAACTTAAAAATTTAATCTTTTTTCCTATTTTATTCTCAAATTGGTTTTAAAAAACCTTGAACATCTCAAAAGATTTTGATTTATGCTTCAAAAATAATACCCACGTCATCCTGGAATAGTCATCTATACACAATATTAAATATTTGTTATCGTTTATGCTTTGTGTTCTCATCGATCAACAAAAATTAGTATGTACTAGTTCCAAAGGTTTTCTCGTGTACTACTCTTTTTTTTTAAATGAGACTCTAGTTTTCTTCCCTTTTTGAAATGAAGCACAAATTCTATTTGATGGTTTGCCAATGGTGGGAATATCTCTCATTGCTTTCTTTGAACTTATTTTTACTAGGTTGTCAAAAATGATATGACTGGGCCTCTTGTGCCACAACCAATTCTCTTCTTCTTGTTCAATCAAGAAAGATATTTTTGAAGTCTTCGAGAAAACGTACAGTTTTCCAGATGTTCTTTATCTAGTTTATATCAACTTCCCACTATTTGCCTTTCTGATTTCACAACCCTGCTTCCTAAAGATCATGTCATGACCTCTATCACAAATATGACTTATGCTCAACAAGATATGCTTTAGACCAACCATAAACAAGACTTCTTCTAACCTAATTTTTCTATCACTAATATTAACTGAACCTTTGTCAACTATCTTAGCTCCATCATTATTTCTAAATTTTACTAAACCACCTTCATACTGCTCCAACTTCTCAAATTTATGTTTATCACCTATCATATGACTGGAGCATCCACTATCAAGTATCCATGGTGCAGATTTATTCTACACTTTAAATGCCTTCTATACAATAAAGGATTCTTCTTCTTCCTTAGGTTGCTATTTTTCTTTCCACTCTGGTTTGATTACAGTTTTGGGCTCTTATTTTGGCTTTTCTTTTTCAATAGCTTGTGCATGTTTTTCAAGAAATTTTATATTTTGTCTTATTCCATTTGGTTGAAATTTTCTTCCCTAAAAAACATTTGATGCAAATGTACTTCTACAATTTCTTGCAATATGCTCAAATTTATGACAATTATAACATTCTACCGCATAATCCATCAAAGGTGAAAAAGTATTTCTACTGGAAAAATTCTTTGGTCCTACATTATACTTACAATCTAAAATCTTATGTCCATAACCATTGCATTTAAAACAGTAACCAAAAAAGGGATGATTGAACCTAGGTGGTGGTATTTGGCATGTTGTTGTACGATCCATAAATCTTCTTCTTCTTTGATGTGTGACATTGGTGAAACCATCATTGTCATTCTCCTTTTGTGCCTTGCATTATTGCTTTCCTTTGCATGATTCTTTTTTTATTGATTAACTTGTTCCTTTTATTCATTCTTTGTGGATTTTTCATTTGTGTCCTTTGATCCATTTTATGATTCTCCTTCATCAAAACCCAAACCAAATTTGATGCCTATGGTCTTCTGGTTCTTTATGATCTTATCCAGCTTCATATAACTCTCTTCACGTTTGTGATAAAAGCTAATTTTCCGATTCATCTCTTCTAGATGCATCATTAAACCAACAATATCTTCTTCTATCTTTCTACAATAATATATTTTCATGGTTATTTGCACTTCAAGACCTTCAGATATCTTCTTGGATTCATCTATCTACACTTTAAAACTTGTTATGATTTCATTTGCATCCTCAAGCTTTCTTGAAATTGTCTTATTCATTTTTCTTTCTGTCTTCAACTCATCCAAAGCTACAATTAGTTCATCTTCCAAATTCACTTCTGTATTAATTTATTATTCATCACATTCTTGTTATTTTTCTATTTTTTCTTATTCAAATTCCATGAAAAGAGTTTCACCTATTTATTTTTTAGAATCCTCACTGGAGTTGTCTTCTGATGAACTAACCTTCTTGGAGATGAAAATTTTCTTCTTGAAGTTACCTTTTCTAAAATTTTATTTTTTCTTTCAGTCACTTATTTCTCCATGTGATCCTTCATCACTTATATTCTTCTCATTAAGTGGACATTTAGCTATTAAATGCCCAATGCCTCCATAGTTGAAATATTTAAACAGTAAATTTTCTTTGTATTTTCCTTTTCCCCTTTTTAGTTTTTGAATAAAATTTGCTTCCATTTCATCTGAGGTCTCTTCTTCCTCAGATTCTTATTTTGTTTTCATATTTTTCTAGGCTTTAAAAGTAGCTTCTCTATCTATGGTTTTAGATTTTCCTATTCTCATCTCATATGCAGTCAAATAACCATGCATCTCATCCATACTAAAATAATTCATATCTTTAGATTCTTCTATAGCTGAAACTTTATAATAAAATATTTGGGTAAGGGACCTTAATACCATTCCAACGATGAAAAAATTTTCAATTTCCTTTCTAAGTCCTCTAATCGCATTAATGAATTCATTAACTCTCAGCATATATACCTCTATATTCTCATCCTCATTCATATGTAATCCTTCGAAATAATCTTGATGTGTTTGTAACTTGGCCTCCTTGATCTAAATGTGTCATTCATGAATGCTCCCTAGTTTATCCCATATTTCCTTTGTCATTTTACAACCCATAATATTTACCAGTTCATTGTCCACTAATCCACACATGATAGAATTCTTTGATTTTGATTCATTCTCAAATAGTTTCTTACCAGCAATATCGATTGGATAAGTGGTGGGTATTATGTATCCACTATTTACTGAATCTCAAATGTCACATTTCAAAGCACAAATATATGTCTACATCTTGATTCTCTAGAATGTGTAATTAGTTCTATCAAACAATGGTGCTCTGTTTGATGATAAGCCTTCACCACCTGCCATTGTGTCACTTTCAAGATCACCATAGCTACTTAATCTAGTTCAAGAACTTGGCTCTGATACCAATTTTAGAACTAAGCGTGACACTAAGAGAGGGGTTGAATCAATGTGTATAATTTTTTTAATCCAACTACAAAACCAAATCAAAACAAGCAATCACACAATCATGCATCACATAACACCAAATTTATAATGGAAACCTGATGTGGGAAAACCACTATGCCAATGTATATTTTGGACTCCCATCCAAATCCAACCTCAAAAAATTTTGGTCTTTATAATATTTTTGTAGCACCAACTACAGGGAATGGCACCAACCAACCTGGACTTTAGTAGCACCAACTACAAGGAGCACCGACCTGAAAATTTTAAAAAGCTCTGATAAAAGTTTTAAATCTCATAAAAATACCCTGAGTGGTCTAGCTCACAAATATTCTCCTCTAAAATATTATGTCTAACATTTTCAATATTCTCAACTCTACACATTTATTATCTCACACCTTGCACATTTTTCAATCAAAATGCCAAAGAAAAAAATTTCTTCACAACATGCACTAATAGTCCTTTCTCCAAAAAACACATATTCTTCCTTTTCTTTTAAAACATATATATGCTTCACATTAAAAAATGTAGCTCTTTTTTTCAGTTACACAAAAGTACCACTCAATCGTTATATTCTTAAAAACTACCAAAAATGCCAAAAAGAGCTTACAGGTCACTTCCTCAGATTTCAAAACGGGATAAAAATTGAAACATATATTCTTGGATAAACTGAATACCTTTAATTTAAAATTTATATTTTAATTTTCATTGACTATTTGTAGTACCTTTGTCAAAGTGGCCTCTGACACTGATTTTACACCTGGCACATAAACTGGAAAAAGTGCTTTAGAGCCATTTTGCAACGGTTACCGTTTCTTCTTTCGGACTCTGTTTGGGATTAAATTTAAAAATTAAGCTCTCAGTGTATCCATATATCTCCAGTAAAAAATTTAAGGTCCAATTCCTCATGGATTTCTTAATATTTCTCCTGTAAAGTAACTTTTGATGCAGATTTTACACCTGTCACATAAAGGATGAAACTAACCAACAATGCACCAGCGGAGCAACCGGTCGTTCCAACATTGGAACCACACTTGTTAATGATTAAAAAACCTCCAAATTGTATCTTGGGATGTCCGAAACATTCCATTGACATTTTTGTAACTTTTATGATTTTTGCAACTTTGACAATTTTGCTACTTTGACAACTTCCTGACGATTTTTGCAACTTTTGCAAATTTGCATAAACAACCTGTAACAACTTCACCGGAACATGAAAAACATCCTCATAAGCATTGAACACCATTTTACATACTCTAAAAAATATTTTAACAATTTTCCACTGCATCAACTTGTCCATATGAGTGAGATGACAACAATGAAAATACTATCGCTGCACCTTGCTCAACATAATGGTTGTTCACCTATTTACAATTTTCAAAGAAAATCTACATTGGAGCCAAATATCCTAAATCATATTTCTACAAGGGTTGTCCAAATTAGCTAAACACTAAATTTGCTCACCAACCTACCTAATCATCTCATCCTCAATAGCCATGTTATTATGCCACTGAATCCTTACCTCCTTCTCAATACCCATATTAGATAGGAATTCTACCACTTTATTTATATCTCTACTCACATAAACTGGAATCACATCATCTAATTGTCTCCACAATTTTTTAATTTGAGTCACAAGAATCCTCAACCTCCGTGTATTCAAAGTAAATTTTCTCATACAATCCAAAGCTCCTACCATTATTTGATAATCTAGAATTCTCCTCCTATAACCTTGTTTTACTGCTCAAATAGAAGCATATTTGATAGCTAATGCTTTCACTTCATTATATGTGGCCCTTAAAAAGGCTTGCAATTCCAAATAGAGCATTGTACCAACATGATTTCTACAAACCACTCAAATTCTAGCTCTATCTAGATTACTTTTTGTAGCTCCATTAGTATCAATTTTTATCCAGCCTTCTAGGAGTGGTTTCCAACTAGCTTTGTCTTACCTCTCTTACACTTCAAATTCCTTCTCCATTTTCCCTATAACAACTTAAGTTTCCTCTTTAGCATACACTACCATAGTTTTTGTTATTTTGCTCCAAATTACCTACCAAAATCCATCTAAAGATGAAAAGGTTTCTCTAAAAATTTCATCATTTCTATCCAACCATACTTGCAATCAAATGAATTTAAATCCAATATCCCAAACCATAAAAATATATTTAGATTTAAATCTACCTCTTTTCCATATTTCCCAAATATTAGTTTGATTCAAATCACCATTAACTCAAATTTTATAAGATAAAAACCATCTTTCCCAAAATTTGTGGGTGAAAGGGCACTCAAAAAAATAATTATAGGTGAATATTGATCCCATGAATATTATCTAAAATCATGCCTTATTCCCTCCCTACTTTCCAAAATAATCCATATTTCAGTATGTGAGATCCTAACTATAGAGCCTGCCACACTAAGGACCCATTACCATCCAAAGGAAAATGACCCACCTCATTTGGGTTTACTTGTCCTAAATATTTACTAGTTAAAACTCTATTTAATAAAGAATTTGGTTGGGAAATCCACCTTGAGTATATATTTCTAGCCAAAGCTTTATTATTGAAATTTGATCGCCTCAATCCCAAACCTCATTTTACCTTGGGTTGGATTATTTTCTCTCAAACTACTAAGGTTCATTTACTCTCTCCTTTTACTCCTTCCCATAAAAATTTTCTAGCCATCTTGTCTAGCTCTTTTCCTATGGCATGTAAGGTAGCAAGGAGAGAAAATTTATAAATTGGCATGGCCTAAATGACTGACTGTAAAAATGTTAATCTACTCCCATACCTTAACCATTTGTGAGACCAATGATTAATTATTTTCTTGATACAATCTAAAAGATTCCTCCAGATATCTATTTTATTTTTTTTTAAATGCAAAGGGATCCCCAAGTATACCACTAGGAGAGAAGTCCTTGTGAATCCCAAGATCTCTATAGTAATATCTTGAAGCCTTTGCTCAAAATTGAAAATGACCACTTTGGAATTTTTATCATTGATGACATGGTTTGTGGCCCTAAGGTAGAAATTAAGTGTATCTCTAATCATTGTTACTTCCCTGAAGTTTGCCACTCCCACCAATCATGTATCATTCACAAACTGTAGGTGAGTCAAAACATCCTACACCACCTTGATACTTGTTAGCAAAACTTGTTGTCTTCTCCTCAAGTTGAGTCTACCCAGATGTTTATCTAATATGATAAAAGGATAGGGGGAACAAGGATATCCTTGATGAAGACCTTGAGTAACTCCAAATGGTTGTGAGGGAAGACCCTTGATTAACATTGAGTATTTTTGAGTAGAAACACAACTTATGGCCCATTCTATCCAATATTGAGAGAAACCAAAGGCTTCCATAATCTTTGAAAAGAAGCTCCACTCCACTCTATAATAAGACTTTGACATATCCAATTTTATGAACATTCCCCTATTACTATATTTTTGCAATGAATGGATTTCCTCCAGATCTAGAACCACACCATCCAAGATCTACTTGTCCTTTACAAAAACCCTTTGCTATGAGGAAATAATTCTATGTAGAAGATATTTTAGTTGCTCAACCATTACCTTTGTGATTATTTTATATATGACATTGTATAAGACAATAGGTCTATAATATGAAATATGCACCCCCTCCTCAAATTTTGGAATTAAAAAAATGAAAGTATGATTTAATACTTTAAGCATTATTTTACTTCCTTTGGACTCCTCTATAACATCCTTTACATTCTCCTCCAAGTTGTCCCAGAAGGCCTGAAAAAATTCAATTGGAAAACCATCTAGACCAGGTGTTTTTTGGTACTCATTCCAAAGACTAATATTTTTAGTTCCTCTCTATTAGTGAGTTTAAGTAGGGCCTGATTTTATTCTTCAAATATAATAGAGGTTATGAAAACAAGAACTTATTTTTGAGCCTCTTCATATTGGACCATTACTTTCCTTAAATAGGCTAGAAAAATAATCCATTGAATGGAAATGCATACCTAAAATTGTATCAAAGGAGTGTTTGTTCTCATGTTGAAGATATTTCATGTTGTTCATATATCTCCTAGCATAGGCATCTTGATGGAAAAAATTGGTATTTTTATCACCTTCAAATAACCAAGTGGTTCTTACTCTTTGTTTCTAGTAGATCTCTTCTTGATTGTCAATGTCCTAAATCACTTTACACAATGCATCATCCTCTTCTTTGAGTTGCTTTGTAATTTTTCCTTCCTTGAAATGTTTTTAAACCTCATCCCATATGGCCATCAATGGAGTTATTTTTACCTAGAAGTCTATCTTGTTAGCTCACATCAATGATCCTTGACATAATGAAGTTGCTTGTAGAATCTAAACATTGTTGTCCCATACACTAGGCAGCCCTCTTCCCACAACTATAGAATTTTATTTTGAATTTCCTCTTTCTGTAACCAAAAGTTTTCAAAGTTGAATGGTTTGTGATGCTACACTATCTTGATCCCTCCTTCCAACAAAATGGAAAAGTGATATGAAACTAGACCCTCCAAAATATTAAATTTTATATTCCATTTCATAAATACCTCCTTTAAAACCAACAAATGATCTAACTTCACCTTTCTTCTATGTGGCTCCCTCCTCTTATGAGTCCAAGTATAGTTGGTTCGAGGGAATTTAATATCCACCAAGTGTAATGCATAGACTTGGGAAATCATAAGTCGATCTAGCGGATCTAAAATTGGGGTTCCTACTTCCTGATATCTAGAGGATAATTTAGAATTAATTTAGCATTTAGAGGATACTTGGAAAACAATTTATCTATGCATTGCTTATATACAATATGATATATTATCAAGATATCAGTTTATTTTAAATTTTTGTTCTTGAACTTTTTAGTGTAATGTATCCTCTCCTAAATTTGATTAAACACAACTTCCATTTTACAAGATTTTCATCTCGAAATTCTCATCAATATTTATCGTAATTTAATGATTACTATATAAATACCGTATAGCTAATTTAGATGGTTCATTTTGAAGTATAAAATAATTGAAATGGTGTTAAGATCTTTAGTTTCTTATACATGTATACAAATTATTGTTGGTGTGAATTCATACACAATTATGCTTATTATATTATGTTCCTTAGTTAAGGCTATATCACCAAAACCTTCTCAAAATTCCTAATAGAACCATTAAATTGAAATTTGCAAGGTAAGATATTATTTTTCTAAGTGAAAGTTTTTAGTATTTTAACTATAATTTTTTTATTTTTTCTCACTACAACCATAAGATAGAATAACCTAGTAATAATATTCTTACAAATAAACATAAAGACAAGAAACTAGTATAGCCTTTTGCTAACATAAGCTTTATATATTAGTTTAATTAGTTTGCTTTTGTTATAAAATTTGCAGAAGGTCTTTTGGTTTTTGGGATATGACATAATATCTATTATCCACATCTAAAAATATTTGTGTGTAACATCAAATGCAATGATATTTAACTTTTACTATTTTTCTTATTCATTTATTTTCGTATCTCACATTTTGTAATTTGACAATAGTATTAACATCCTTGAAAAATAAAATATGTTCCTTGGTATAAAAATTATTTTTCTAATCATTATTCTTTAAGATTCATTATCATCCATATTGGTTAGATTTTAAATAATCCATCCATTCTAAGTTGAACAAATAGCCATATAAAACTAAGGTAACAAAGGAAAACAAAATTAAAAAACATATAAATAAGTATTAAAAATATTAAAGGTTATATTACACAATAAATTACAAATAACATATTAAGGGGGATTTTAGTGCCTTGCACACATTGATAAAAAAAAACCTTTTAAAATTGGCTACCTTCTTGACCACTAGTAAATATTAAAAAAAAATAGAAAATAGAGAACATGTTGTACCACCAGTTATCATAAATAGCTAAGTATTTTAAGGCAATATATTTAGTCATTTTATTTTCAATAAATATGAATATTACCATTGTTTTACATAAATTTTAATAAAAAATAATAATAGGTTAATGTATATTTCAAAATTTAAACACATGATACAAGATTATTATTCAAACTCTCTCTCTCTCTCTCTCTCTCTCTCTCTATATATATATATATATATATATATATATATATATATATATATATATATATATAAATGTATGATTACAATCAAAAGAGTATTTAAAATATGACAATAACTTTATATTGAAGTTGTAGTTTAAAAAATATTTTAAACATAAAAAAGCAAGTTAAAAAATGTTATAAATAAAACATTTTTTGTGTATAGCCCTATGATATTAATATCTTTAAACTATTACAACAATAAACTCCATGATAAGTAGAGTTTTTAAAAATTATAGAAATATATGTACTACCTTTTACAATCTAATAGTCTCTATATGTTCTTCATTCACTACCCAAATTCTGTTCTTAAAACACATATCATTTTCTTTAAGAATATGACTCTTAATTTTCTAATACATTAAATTCTATTTACTCTTATAGGATAAGAAATTATATGACATGATATTATAGACATGACTAATAACATATTTTAATAGTATATATGCTTACATAATCCTTAGAATATTTGCTTTTATGATGTGATATTGGATGTTTTTGAAATAATCCAATAGAAACATTGCATTGTCTCACTTTTCACATCTATAGAAAATTGTATTTAGAAGCAATTTTTATAGTAGAGTACTATTTAAGAAACAAATTGCCATATTGGCCATCACTTTTTTGGATATATCCTTCGCATATGAATAGATTTATATAAAATTTGATTCTCATTGCCTAGTTTAAAAACCAAGATATACAATATTTTCCTTACTCTCTAACTTATGATCATATGAGAAGGAGTTAATGTGCTTAACATGTAAATATGCATGTATCAATATATTGATGAGCTATTATTTTTCATTTTTTATTGAGATATTTGGCATATTAGTATAATTAAATTAAAAAAAAAATCTAATAAATTATCTTTCATCAGTAATGACATCTTTAGTATTACATAAATCAAAAAGAGAGAAATAATTTTAAGGGTAATTATGAGCTTGAACCTATATCAATATTCTACACCATGGTTTTAATTTTATGTCATTGTACTTAAGTTTTTTATTATCTAAAATAAGGGGATTTGAAAGGATCCCTAAACCTTTTATAGTCTAGAAGCCAAATATTCCACAAAAATCAAAAGCAAAACAAACATGGAATAAGAGTTGTAAGCTTACTATAGTGTTAAGGCATTTGGACTTTATTTGAAAGGTCTAAGGTTCAAAGCCAACTTAGTATGAGCATACCAATACCCTTCATAAAAACCTATTTAAATTCATGAAAAAAATTATAAAACATTCAAGCTACAAGCTTATTGTAGTGGTAAGGGATTTGGATTCTCTTTGAGAGGTCCAAGGTTTAAACCCCACTCAGTATGAGGGGATCATGACCCCTCATAAAAATATGTGTAAACTCATATAGGATAGTGTAGATACTTGGATAATATTTTCATGCAAAAAAAACCAATACAGAGAAGAAATATTCCTAGAGGGTCTTTTATTAGTACATATCGCGGCCAAGAATGGGGAACATAGGTACTTCAATACCAAATACTCCAAAAAAAGGAATCTCATACTGAGAGAAGCTATGTGGTACCCAATATAGCTTCAATCACTATCAAACACTGGCAAGGACAATCATAAATACCATGGGGAAATGACAAAAGGAGGATTCTTTATTAGGAAGGGTGAATGGATGTTTACCACAAGCAAAGGAAATACCAGTATTGGAAATAGTTGATGACTGGATAGCTGAGGATATATTTTATAAGATAAAACACAACATGATAGTCAAATTCATGGATTTCAGACCATATGTGCACTTCCTTAACATGTGGATGAGGAAACAATGACATCTAGAGGAAGAATATAAAATTCTAACTCTCCAAAATGGGTATTTTTTTGTAGAGTTCACATTAGTGGTAAATCCACAAAAAATATTTGAGGGAGGTTCGTATAATCATAGGCTAGCAAGACTATTCCTACAACTATGGAAAATGGGATTCAACCCAAGGGTGGAACTGACTATGATACCAATATGGGTAAGATTATTTACCCTTCCCCTTGAATTTTGAAAAGAGGAGGTACTCGAGGTAATAGGCATCTTACTAGGTCATTATCAATGTAGATCAAGAGAAATGGTTTTAGGAGGAACGATAATGTTTGCTAGGGTGTGTGTATAAATGGACCTTATTAAACCTCTTCTAATAGAGATAGACCAAAAGTAGGAAATTTTATCTGACACCAATTACTGGATTATGAGGATATTCCATTTAGATTTCGGGTGTGCCATGCTCATGGACATTTCGAAATAGTGTACCCAATATTTAAGGATCATCAATTTGAACAAGAGAGGACAAGAGAAAATATTATCATGGTGGGCCAATATCCTCAGTAGAAGGTAAATCATAAGGAAGGGAGATGCCCAACAGACTTTGAGGGCTTCCAAAAAGTAATCAAAAGGTCAAATAAAATAAATCAACACAGTAACCAGAGACAAGGAGAAAAAGTGGGATTCACAAACAATAGCTATGATATATTCAAACAACTCAAAATATTGGAAGTGGAAGGGTATTTTCAAATGGAAATATTAGAGGAGGATACCCAACAAGTCACACCAATAGATCACGAACAATACTTGTTGGACATTTTGAGTAGATAAGTTGTCATTGATGTCAAGAGTGAGTGGTCATTGATGTCAAGCTTTCAACACCAATCAGTGGTAGTTTCAGTGGGCAACATCAGTTTTAGGTTCTCCAGTTTCAGTTGATCAAGACCCGGGTTCAGGAAGTCAGATGTGGTCCAAAGTGCAAAAGAAGAAGCCCAAGTGAATAATATTATAATATTTTTTATAATATTATAAAGGGAAGTTTTAAATTAATTATAAATTAATTAATATAATTTTTATTATAAATTAATTTATAATTTAATTTACTTAAGTTATTTAAATTAATTATTAATTAATTTTGATATTAGTTATAAGTTAATTTATATTAATTTTTAACTAACCCTAAGGAGGGTTATTAAAATTAATTCAAAATTTGAATTTCTAGCGCCGACGTGGGAAGAACATTTATCATGTGTATAAAAGGGGGATTACCCACCTTACCAAAATCCCCAATGCTTTCGAATTAAATCCTATGCTATGCGAATTTCATGCGAATCGTGGTGTGCAACGAAAAGTTTTTAATTTTTAAAAAGTTCTTAGAGGAGGCGAAATCATTTCATCCACCAAGGAGGGAGCCTTGGTCACCAACCGCTGGTAGCACAGTTGGCAACCGTGGCAGTGGCAAGACGTGAGGGCAGCGATAGGCGCAGGTTCGAATCCCCATGGAGGATCATTTTGTTTTGTGTTGGAAAACATGGTGGAGCAAGGTTGAAAGGGAAGGAAGTTCACCTTCCTTCACGTGGGCGCCTCTAGCCCATGCGGTGGGCTCCAAAGCGCTAAGGCGCTTGGCGCTTGGGGAGACGGCGGATCGAATCACGCCAAAACCCTTTTGGGGGATAACAAGGTATGCATTAAGTTTGAGCACCGAAATTTTTGGAGAAGTTTGTTGAGGTATTAAAAATTAATTTTTGCATATTTTATTTGGTATATGAGGTTTTTGGGGAGTTATAAGGTTGATGCAAAATAAATTTTTGGTATTATTTGTTTTAGGGTTTGAAAAGGAAATAAAGGTGTTTTAAAGATTGATTGAGGTTTTTGTGGTGTTGGATATTATTTTAAGTTGGAGATTATAAGGTGTATCCAAGTAATTATTTTTGTGCATGATTTGATGAATGTTAATTACAAGTAGGAGCAATAAGGTGTATTTGAGCTTTGTTTATTTTTGTCTAAGGAATATTTGAGAAAGTGTTAAGAGTGAGATTTTGTCATCTAACCATTGAAATTGCAAAGAAGGGAATTGTGATTAAGACAGGTTTTCTAAGGTCACTTCTACATCAAATAAAAGGTATGGGCATATTCTTCCTAGTGAGTGATTGTTGAATGTTGTGTATGCAAAGTTGGAGTGAAAAGGATTGTTAGGTGAGCATTGTTGAGTGTGTGTTGAATTAATGCTTCAAGGTTTTCTAGAATAAAGAGTTGTTGATAAAACCTTGTTTTATAAGCATTGTTGTTGAAGTGGATGGTTGAGTGAAGAACTTGAACTAGGGTTTGAAAAGAACATGAGTATCATTGTTATGTGATATTGGTTGATAAGCATTGTTGGAAATATTTGAGTGAGTGTTCATATGCTTGGACTAGGGTTTGTGAGCAAGGATTATTTCATTGAGTGATTGGTTGAGTAAAGTTGGTTGAACCTAGTCAAGTGAATGTGTTAAAGTGATTGTTCAAGTTCTATGAAATAAATTGTTCTATATTCTAAATTGAGTTGAGAAAGTGATTGAGAGTTAGTGAGTGTGAAGCATATTGAGTCTCTAACAATTCTCTATATGTTTCTAAAAGAGTGATTGAAAGTGATTGAGCATTGTGGTGAATGTGAAGCATATTGAGTCTCTAAAAATTCTCTATATGTTTCTAAAATATTGATTGAAAGTAATTTAGCATTGTGATGAATGTGAAGCATATTGAGTCTCTAACAATTCTCTTTATGTTTCTATGAGATTGGACAAGTTCTAGTGAGGACTTGTTGAGTAAATTTGGACAAGTTCTAGTGAGGACTTGTTGAGCAGATTTGGACAAGTTCTAGAGAGGACTTGTGGATAGATTAGTGTGAGATTTTGTGGAAGCTTACAAGGCATATTTGAGATAAGTCTTTGAGAAGACTTGTGAGTAGAGTTGATTGATTGATTTGTTCAAACCTTGAGTTAAGGTTTGAGGTAGATCTAGCAGAGTTGATTTGAGATTGAGTCAAGCTTTGTGTTAAGGCTTGAGGATAGATATTGAGGATAGATTTGTGCTAGATCGAAGGACTATGTTTAGTGTAGATCAAAGGATAGATATTGAGGATAGATTTGTGCTAGATCGAAGGATGTATATAAAAATATTAAAATTTTAAATGAAGGACTATGTTTAGTATATATTTGAGGATATATTTTGGTGTATATTTGAGGATAGGTTTGTGCTAGATTAGAGATAGAGATAGAGCAGATTTGTGCTAGACCGAAGGACTATGTTTAGTGTAGATTTGAGATAGAGCTTTGAAGGTGATAGAGTATAGAGGATGATAGTCTCTAGTGGATAGAGATCCATTAGCTAGGGTAGTGAGGATAGGTGTCTTCAGTGGATAGAGATCCATTAGCCAGAGTAGTGGGGGCAATAGTTCTTCTAGAAGATCACCAATCAGAGCTAAGGAGAAAGGAGTTCTCCTATGGATAGAGATCCATGAACTTGATTAGGGGATTGGTGTCTCCTTTGGACAAGAGGTCCATAAACATTGTAATAGGGAAAGGATTCCCAAGAGATTGATTGAGAAAATTTTAGTGAAATATTTTCTCCATGGAGTAGCCCACATTGGGTGAACCACATAAAATTGGTGTCTCTATTGTGTGTGGTGATTTATGCATTGCTTTGATTACTATTGTTGATATTGCTATCTATACATTGCATAATATTGATTGGGAAAGAAAAGTAAAAAGTGGTCTTATATTGTTCACCCCCCTCTCAGTATAAGCTTGTGTTCTTCAATTGGTATCAGAGCGGGTTCCTTCGAAAGAGTTTAACAACTTGAAGGAAAAGCTTTCAAGAACACAATGGATTCTAAGAATGTGTCCTCAGATAATTCAACACCAATATTTTGATGGAAGTGATTATATATATTTTGGAGTATGAGAATGAAGATTCACCTGATGGCACTTGGCAATGAAATTTGGGAAGCAGTTGAAAATGGATACATACCACCAGCTGATCCACCTACAGATAAGGAAGGTAAGCTTCTACAACATTACAATTCAAAAGCAATGAATGCAATTTTGAGAGGTTTGCATAGAACAAAATCAATAAAAGTTATGCATTGTAAAGATGCAAAAGGAATTTGGGATAAGTTGCAAAGCATATATGAAGGAGATAAAAGTGTCAAAAAGGTAAAGATATGAAATCTCAAAGGACAATTTGAAGAATTAAGAATGAAGGATGAGGAAAACATTAGTACTTATCTACTTCGGGTAGATGAGGTTGTTAATGCTATGCAAGGACTTGGACTTAATGTTGAAGAATCAGATGTTTGTGATAAGGTCTTAAGATCTCTTCCAACAAGATTTAGTGAAAATATTTCAGCTATAGAAGAATCAAAGGATGGTGATTCTTTGACAAGAGATATGTTACTTGGTATTCTTACAACTTTTGAGTTAAGAACAAAAGAGGAACCTAATCTCCAGAAGGAAGCAACCTTCAAAGCTATTAAGAAGACAAAGGGTAAGAAGTCAGATTCAAGCAATGAGTCATCCAGTGATGAAGAAGTAAATTATGGCAGAAGGAATAAGGATTCAAGAAGATTTAAGGATGCAAAATCTGTTAGATGTTTCAATTGTGGAAAGTATGGTCACTATGCAACTGATTGTCAAGAAGCTAAAAATAACAATGATGAAGAAAAATAGGATCATAAGAACAGGGAATCAGAAAGATACAGGTACCAAAAGAAAGGCAAGGATGGACAAGGCAAACAAGGAAAGAAGTTCTTTCAAAGACAAAAGAGGAGCTACTATGCAGACAAGGCAAGTAAGTACTCAAGTGATAGTGATGCTAGTTCTTCAAGTAATGATAAAGATGAAGTCCTATTTCTGATTGAAGAAAAATAAGAAGTTAAGAAAAGGTCACCAATAATTCTCAAGTGTTTTAGATGTGGTAATTTTGGACATCTTGAAGATAGTTGTACTAGGAATGGTTTCAGTTTCAGTGATGATGAATATGAGGATGCACTTGAAGGACCAGAAGAGAATATTCTAATGGCACTAGAAGAAGAAGAAGGTGATCCTATAGAAGATAAGTCAAAAAAAATGAAGATGTTGACAAAGGTAAACAAATAGAGGAAGAATAAAAAAAGGAGGAGTTGATCTTGAGGGAGAGCTTATTTATGCTCTTAAAACTTTAAAGAAGGTAAGAAAGCAAAACTCTCAACTTGAGATTCAGTTTCAAGAATGTGATGAAGAGAGAGGAAAGCTTATAGAGGATCTAAACAAGTCAATGGCTAAGACAAAGAAGTTCAAGGATAAGTTAGAAGCAAAGGTCTTAGAATGTGAAAATTTAGAACAAGAAGTAGCTCTACTAAAGGAAGATTTAGAAAAGTCTAAGGATAAGCTACACAAGTTTGGGAAGAGTTCAAATATTTTAGATAAGATGATCAAGGTACAAAGAAGGTCAACAAACAAAATAGGTCTTGGTTTTGAATAGGCTCAAAAGAAACAAGAAGAAGAGTCAACCTCAAGTTTTGAAGAAGAAGAAACTTCAGAAGAAGTAACTTTAGAAGAAGATAATGTAAGAGAAAGTGAGACTTCTGAGGATGAGTTGGACAATAGAAATTTCAACAAGGAAAGAAATAATGCACAAAGGAGAAACATATGGAACAACAATCAAAATAGGTTAAGAGAGACTAAGAGACCAATGAGGTCAAGACAAGGAAACTTCAATGGAAGATGTTTCTCATGTCACAGATTTGGGCACAAGGCTTCATAATGTAGGACACATGAAAGATAGGAATATGGGAATTTTAGGAATATATAAATTTTCCATGGGTATTGCTACTCATGTAATCAGTTTGGTCACAAGGCAATGAATTGTAGGGTTCATGATAGGAACATATATGGCTTCACTAGGAGAAATCCCAAGATATTTGCACCTCCAAGGAATAATAACATTAAGTGTTATAAGTGCAATAATGATGGACATACAACAAAGTGGTGTAGAGCAGACATTCCATAATCAAGCATGAACAGGAATAGGAACAAGAATAGGAATATGGACATGAACATGAACATGAATATGGACATGAATAGGAACATGAATATGGACATAGAAAAGAATAATATGGATATGAACATGAACATGGACATGAATAGGAATAGTCAAAGGAATCAGAAGGATCATATGAGAAGGAAAGATGACAAAGGTAAAGACCAATGCTTGTTGGGAGTAGAAATACTCCCACCCTAGAATTAACCACCTCAAGAGGAGGTGGGGGAGGGGCTAAGCTAAGAGACTCATTCTTAGCCTTAAGCCCCAAATGTGACCCTTTGCCATTGATTTCAAAGGGGGAGAGATTTGAGTAAAGGAGAGATATTTGGTTTAAGGAGAGAGCATTGAGTCAGGGGGAGCAAAACAAGAAAAAGGTCAAGTGTTTGGTAAAAATAATTTGGGTTGCCATCAATGACAAAGGGGGAGATTGTTGGAAATTTTGAGTAGATAAGTTGTCATTGATGTCAAGAGTGAGTGGTCATTGATGTCAAGCTTTCAGCACCAGTCAGTGGTAGTTTCAGTGGGTAGCATCAGTTTTAGGTTCTCTAGTTTCAGTTGATCAAGACTCGGGTTTAGGAAGTCAGATGTGGTCCAAAGTGCAAAAGAAGAAGCCCAAGTGAATAATATTATAATATTTTTTATAATATTATAAAGGGAAGTTTTAAATTAATTATAAATTAATTAATATAATTTTTATTATAAATTAATTTATAATTTAATTTACTTAAGTTATTTAAATTAATTATTAATTAATTTTGATATTAGTTATAAGATTAATTTATATTAATTTTTAACTAACCCTAAGGAGGGTTATTAAAATTAATTCAAATTTCGAATTCAAATTTCTAGCGCCGACGTGGGAAGAACATTTATCATGTGTATAAAAGGGGGATTACCCACCTTACCAAAATCCCCAATGCTTTCGAATTAAATCCTATGCTATGCGAATTTCATGCGAATCGTGGTGTGCAACGAAAAGTTTTTAATTTTTAAAAAGTGCTTAGAGGAGGCAAAATCATTTCATCCACCAAGGAGGGAGCCTTGGTCACCAACCACTGGTAGCGCAATTGGCAACCGTGGTAGTGGCAAGACGTGAGGGCAATGATAGGTGCAGGTTCGAATCCCCATGGAGGATCATTTTGTTTTGTGTTGGAAAATATGGTGGAGCAAGGTTGAAAGGGAAGGAAGTTCACCTTCCTTCATGTGGGTGCCTCTAGCCCATGCGGTGGGCTCCAAAGTGCTAAGGCACTTGGCGCTTGGGGAGACGGCGGATCGAATCATGTCGAAACCCTTTTGGGGGATAACAAGGTATGCATTAAGTTTGAGCACCAGAATTTTTGGAGAAGTTTGTTGAGGTATTAAAAATTAATTTTTGCATATTTTATTTGGTATATGAGGTTTTTGGGGAGTTATAAGGTTGATGCAAAATAAATTTTTGGTATTATTTGTTTTAGGGTTTGAAAAGGAAATAAAGGTGTTTTAAAGATTGATTGAGGTTTTTGTGGTGTTGGATATTATTTTAAGTTGGAGATTATAAGGTGTATCCAAGTAATTATTTTTGTGCATGATTTGATGAATGTTAATTACAAGTAGGAGCAATAAGGTGTATTTGAGCTTTGTTTATTTTTGTCTAAGGAATATTTGAGAAAGTGTTAAGAGTGAGATTTTGTCATCTAACCATTGAAATTGCAAAGAAGGGAATTGTGATTAAGACAGGTTTGCTAAGGTCACTTCTACATCAAATAAAAGGTATGGGCATATTCTTCCTAGTGAGTGATTGTTGAATGTTGTGTATGCAAAGTTGGAGTGAAAAGGATTGTTAGGTGAGCATTGTTGAGTGTGTGTTGAATTAATGCTTCAAGGTTTTCTGGAATAAAGAGTTGTTGATAAAACCTTGTTTTATAAGCATTGTTGTTGAAGTGGATGGTTGAGTGAAGAACTTGAACTAGGGTTTGAAAAGAACATGAGTATCATTGTTATGTGAGATTGGTTGATAAGCATTGTTGGAAATATTTGAGTGAGTGTTCATATGCTTGGACTAGGGTTTGTGAGCAAGGATTATTTCATTGAGTGATTGGTTGAGTAAAGTTGGTTGAACCTAGTCAAGTGAATGTGTTAAAGTGATTGTTCAAGTTCTATGAAATAAATTGTTCTATATTCTAAATTGAGTTGAGAAAGTGATTGAGAGTTAGTGAGTGTGAAGCATATTGAGTCTCTAACAATTCTCTATATGTTTCTATGGTAAAAGGAGTGATTGAAAGTGATTGAGCATTGTGGTGAATGTGAAGCATATTGAGTCTCTAAAAATTCTCTATATGTTTCTAAAATATTGATTGAAAGTAATTTAGCATTGTGATGAATGTGAAGCATATTGAGTCTCTAACAATTCTCTTTATGTTTCTATGAGATTGGACAAGTTCTAGTGAGGAATTGTTGAGTATAATTGGACAAGTTCTAGTGAGGACTTGTTGAGTAGATTTGGACAAGTTCTAGAGAGGACTTGTGGATAGATTAGTGTGAGCTTTTGTGGAAGCTTACAAGGCATATTTGAGATAAGTCTTTGAGAAGACTTGTGAGCAGAGTTGATTGATTTGTTCAAACCTTGAGTTAAGGTTTGAGGCAGATCTAGCAGAGTTGATTTGAGATTGAGTCAAGCTTTGTGTTAAGGCTTGAGAACAAATATTGAGGACAAGATTTTCTAGACAGGACTATGTTTAGTGCAGATCAAGGATAGATATTGAGGATAGATTTGTGCTAGACCGAAGGACTATGTTTAGTGTAGATCAGAGGATAGATATTGAGGATAGATTTGTGCTAGACCGAAGGACTATGTTTAGTACAGATTTGAGGATAGAGTTTGGTGCAGATTTGAGGATAGGTTTGTGCCAGACCAAAGATAGAGATTGAGCATATTTGTGCTAGACCGAAGGACTATGTTTAGTGTAGATTTGAGATAGAGCTTTGAAGGTGATAGAGTATAGAGGATGATAGTCTCTAGTGGATAGAGATCCATTAGCCAGGGCAGTGAGGACAGGTGTCTTCAGTGGATAGAGATCCATTAGCCAGAGCAGTGGGGGCAACATTTCTTCTAGAAGATCACCAGTCAGAGCTAAGGAGAAAGGAGTTCTCCTGTGGATAGAGATCCACGAACTTGATTAGGGGATTGGTGTCTCCTTTGGACAAGAGGTCCATAAACATTGTAATAGGGAAAGGATTCCCAAGAGATTGATTGAGAAAATTTTAGTGAAATATTTTCTCCATGGAGTAGCCCACATTGGGTGAACCACGTAAAATTGGTGTCTCTATTGTGTGTGGTGATTTGTGCATTGCTTTGATTACTGTTGTTGATATTGCTATCTATACATTGCATAATATTGATTGGGAAAGAAAAGTAAAAAGTGGTCTTATACTGTTCACCCCCTCTCTCAGTATAAGCTTGTGTTCTTCAATACTCTAGTCTAGTGTTACGGAATAAGCAAGGAGCAGAACTAGACATAACCTCTCTCATGAAAGAGGATATTCAAACCATGAGGGAGACCAGAGGAGGGGAAATAGATCAAAGGATAATTTTAACTTAGGAAATAGATATGAAAGAAGGAAATAAGAGTAAATATAGTCCTACTTTAAGGATTTATCAAGTGGAGAAGAAAGAAAAGCCAAATCAATCTGTAGGGAGGAAGTCAAACAAGGAAAATATGGAGGAATAGGGAAGATATTTGAGCCATAATGGAAAGTTAAAACTGATTGCTAATTTTTTCTCTCCTAATTCTTAATGATATTAATTACTTGAAATGTGAGAGATTTAAGCAGTTTCCCTAGACAAAGGCAATCGAAAAAATTATCTTAGATATGAGTCGAGATATAGTTTTGTTACAAGAAACCAAAATACAAGGATAAGACTTACAAAAAATAAATTGGAGGATATGGCAAAAATGAGAGATCCTTACTCAATCTGCACAAGGGAAATCATGTGTATTGGCCACTGTGTGGAATCACCAATTGTTCCTAGTGATAGGAGGGACTCTACGAGAGGGGTGTTGATGGTTTAGTTACAAAATAGGGAAAGTAAGAAAAAATGGACTATAGTTAATTTTTATGGATCACATACTGTTAGAGCACAAAGGTATCAATGGGTAACCATCCAAAAATTCAAAGATAACTACCTAGAGGACTAATGGATTGTAGGAGGAGACTTCAATGCAAAGCTTACAATAGAGGAATAACAAGGAGGTAGGTCCATGTTGGAGTAAAAGGATAGGTGTTTTTCATCAATAAAATGTCAAATGAATCTAATAGATATCCCAAATGTCGATAGATCCATGACCTCAAAAAATAGAAGAAAGGAATGGGAGACAATAAAATCCTACTTTGATCATTTCTTCATGGGATAGGAACTATACCTGAATACCAAGCATCAATCGAGGGTCATGTATAGGTTTTCTTTAGATCATTTTCCAATAAGCCTTACCATATAAGAAGATAATCATAAATTTATAGGAAATTTTAAATTTGAGCTATGGTGGTTGAAATATGAGGAGTTGGGAAACCACATAAAGGAGTGGTGGGAATTAGGGAAACAAATATTTGGGACATCCCAATTCAAACTTCACAAAAAATTGAAATATGTTAGGATCCAACTAAAAAAGTAGAGTAAACACAAGAAGGAATTCACTAGAATCCAAAAGAATGAAATCAATGATCAGAAGGAGAAGATTTTTTAGGAGATAATACAAGGAACTATTACAGAAGATATCAATGTGAGGTAGAAATTATTAGGAGAGAGGAATATTTGGAAGAACAAAAAGAGATCTATCAGAGGAAAAGAGCTAGAGTTACATGGTTAAAGGAGGGATATCAAAACATAAATTTATTTCATAAGACAATAACAACTATAAGACAACAATATAGAATTATAGATCTTAAAGATATGATGGGTCAGGTAAAAACTAGTGGAAGTGAAATTAAAACTATAACAAATCACTACTTCCATACTCTTTTTATTAGTAATGAAAATTTTAATGCAATATAGAAATGAAGATACTAGAGGAAATTCCGCAATGATTCAAATCTAAACACAAAAAATTATTAATGGAGGAAATTTCTCTTGAAGAAACATCACATATCATACAAAAAATGTAAATAGGGAAGGCCCCATGACCATATGGATTCTCCATTGAATTTTATCAAAAAAATTTGGAAATTGAGGAGACACTAGAAGAAATTAGATAGAGTAAGAAAATGTTAAAAGCCTTGAATCATACTTTTATCACTTTAATTCCTAAGGTCCCACCTAGTGAGATAATTGATAATTATAGGCCTATTTCACTCTATAATGTAGTATACAAGATATTAACAAAGCTTATGGCAGAGAGGTTAAAACCTTTTTTACCAAATCGGATTTCAAGTGAGCAAGGTGGTTTTTTTGAAGGAAGATAAATTTTAGATGGAAAAGTAGTGGCACAGGAAGTGATACATACAATGTCTAAGCAAAAGGACCCAAGTTTGTTTATTAAATTAGATTTTTCTAAAGTCTGTAATAGAGTAGATTGATATTTTTTGTGAAGTATTTTAGAAAAAATAGGCTTTGTAGAGGAGTGGAGAGATTGGGTAAAATATTATACATAGACCATATCACTCTTATTTTTGGTAAATTGTAGCCCCTATCCTATGTTAATATTAGGAAGAGGGTTGAGATAAGGCAACCCTCTTTTCCCTTACCTTTTTATCCTTTATGCAGAGGGTCTAGGGAGACTATTAAAAAAATGGATACAAGGGGATGCTAAGGGGTCTAAAAATGAGTTCTCATATTGAGATAAATCACCTCCAATTTTTAGATGATACAAATATTATTTTTCAAGCCAATATCCTAGTAACAAGAAACAAAAAAAAAAAATAGATGGGTATACTCAAGCTATAGGGAAAAATTTTAATAGAAAAAATATCAAATAGTTTTTTTCAATATAATGAAGAGGGTGAGAGATAAAATTATATAATTTTTGAACTTCATGGAAACTCCTTTACCCATACATTATTTAGGAGTACCTCAATTTACAAATTTAAAAAAAAAACAAGGAATGGAAAGGGATGATTGAAAAACATCAAGCTAAGTTGAGCAATTGGACACACAAATGGCTAACTTGTGCTACACGATATCCTAGTTTATAAATGTTCTATACTTGGGTTCCAAAGAAAATTTTGAAAGATATTGATAAACACACAAGAAATTTTTTGTGGTCAGGTGTAATGGAAGAACAAAAATTAACACTAGTTGGGTGGGAGAAGATATGTCAACCAAAACAAAAGGAGGATTGGGGATAATATCAGCATCCCAAAGGAGTAAGGCACTATTAGGAAAGTAATATTAGATATGGATTATAGCTACTCGGGGTTTATGGAGTAGACTGTTACAAGCTAAATATTACCCAAGAGTGGCTGAGAAAGATATACCAAGACACAGAGTGGAAGGAGAGGGATATATAGTATGGATAACAATGGAAGAAGACTAGGAGTTAATAAATCCATACCTATATTTGTAGTTAGGGGATGGAAAGGAAACCCTATTTTGGGAGGATTCATGGAATTAATCTCAAACAATTATTTTTGATATTCTCATATATGGAGAGTTTGAAATTAGAGCTCAAAAAGGTAGGGTGGTGGAAAGCCTCTGCCTATATGAAATCATAGAATAAACATGTGCCAGAATTACTACAATGGAAATATCCCTAAGAATGGCTAGTGAGGGGGACATAGGAACTAACTAAAAAACTATGGAGACATCTCCAAAGACATCCAATTCAGGATGGTTCTACGAGGGATATGCTTGGATGGGGAGGAAGCAAGTTGAGAATCTATAAGACAATGGAGGGATAAAATATAGTTTATGGATATGATATTACCTCAGAATCACTTCCATGGATATTTATCTTGCAAAAGGAAGGATGACAAAAAATTAACATTTTCTTATGGTTGATTAAACATAAAAAGTGCTTGAAATATGAAAATATAAGAAAAAGAGGTTTCTACGGGCCTTCCAAATGTGTTATATGTGCAAAAGCATAGGAGACCTTGAATCACCTCTTTTTGGGATGTTATTTTTCTAAATATATATGGATCAATTGGTGGAGGTAAATGAGACAACATTGGGAATTTTTGAGAGCCAAGAAACCTTTTATGAGAGATGGAAATAGTTCAAATTTAAGATTAAACAATGAAAATGGCATAGGATCCAGGGCCTAGCTTCATATGGTGGTAGTTATGGCTAGAACGAAATGCACACATATTTATATTAGAGCACAAAACAAGGGAGCAAGTATGGGAGAGGATTATGAGTAAGGTAATGGAAATATTGTCTATTATATTACAGGAGGAAAACATAGAAATGGAGTAAGTGACTATTTTACGGAGCTTTGGAATAACTATAAAATAAAAACAATTAAGGGTTCTATGCGCAGGTTAGATCTCCTCAAATAAAATAGAGTGGAGACCTCTTCCTAGAGAGTGGGTGAAGGCAAACACAAATGGGGCTTTTACTAAAAATACTGGAAAAGTTGGTTTTGTTATTATCATACAAAATTGGAAAGGAGAACATGTGTATTGGATAGTAGAAGGTATAGAGGGGACAATAAATAAATAAGCATAAATATATGTGATCTTGTCAGCATCAATGATAACTACAAATCTACATTTACATAAGCTATGGATAGAGACAGAATCTCAAACATGGATTGGAATCTTGGATCCTATAATACCCTTTTAGGCAGGGTTATGCGTAAGGGGTCGGTCCCAAAATATATTTATAAAAATTTGGCAAATCGGTTTCAAAATCCAGGTGAATTGTTTCGAAACACATGTAGAAGGTTCACTATTATTAGGGGCGATGTTGAAAATTTAAGCTTAAAATGGTCAAATTATTATAAAATTGGGGCAAATAGACCAAAAATAATAATTACACCTAGAAATTTTTTGCTAATGGACCCTGGTCAAGGGTCCCAAATTTTAGCCAATTCCAAATTTAAAAATCCAAATTTTAGCAAATTTTGCGAAAAGAGCCATTATGCATAACCCTGCTTTTAGGTTTTGGGAATTGGTTAGATAAGAAAGGTGGAAGAAGTTAAAAATATTTGGATGGTTTTTTAGAATACTTTTACTACACATATCAAGTGAGAGGAAAATAGAGTGGCATATTATTTAGAAAAATGGGGAAAGAACTAGAGGATGTGTAAAATGTGGACTCTTAGATGGAAGATCAGATAAAATAGTACCAAAGAATCCAAGGGATGTGAGAGGTGGTACAAATAGATAGTAGAATAGGAAGAGCAACTAGTGATTCTAATGAATCTATCATAGTTAGTCCATGGAGTGAAACAACATGAAGATAGAGGGATGGATAATTTTTTACCCATGAGGGATTGATGGAGGATTTTTTAATCTCGTATTTCATGTTAAGCTCATTTTACTTTGTAATACATTTTATACAAATATAATATATTTTTTATTTTTTCAACAAAAAGGAAACAAACATGCAGTTTTTGCACCCAATGAAATTAGAAAACAATTCCAATTCAAAATTGAACAATAGAAGAACTAGGAAAATAAAAACAAGATCAAAGAGAAAGTAGAGATCTAAAAGCACTCTCAAACTCTTATAATAATATTTATAACATGTTCCTTTCCTATATTGGAAAATTAATTGGTTCCACTAACAATAGAGAGGGGTTGGAATGACAAAACTTCCAAACCAATCTAGTTGTTCCTACCCAAGCTGCAACCAAGAGAATAAGTAGAGAAAATAAAAATGCACAATCCAATATATCCTACCCAAGCTACCACCAAGAGAATGGGATTATAAATAAACCTTGATACCCCAAGACCAAAAACAAATAAGCATGATCCATTAGAAGGAATTGTATCTAAGGAGTGTAAAAATATGTCAAAAACACTAGAGTCTACCCAAGATCTAATCTAATATATGGAGGATAAATTATGATATTGAAGTAGAGTTGCATTAAACAAGAACATAGAATCCATAGAAAGCAGATAAAATGTAGAAAGAGCCAAATCTTTTCTTGTATTATTGTTCTCAAAATAGAGCTTACAAAGACTAAATGATTACAAATTCAAAATTCCCCCATTTTGACCCTATTTTCCCTTTTCCCACATAAAACCATCTATTTCAAATTTAAATTTTGGGGGTAAACTTCCCGAGGTCATAACTCATCGCTCGTTGCTCGAAATGACTATTGGCGCATATTTTAGGAAATCTCTCGAAGGGGTTTACTACTTGGTATTTTATTTAGACACAATACCACCATATTTAAGCCCTTAAAAAGGCCTCTAAGGCCTTCAAAATTGTCCTCCAAGTTTTTAATTAGTTTACTAGTTTTAACAGGGTAGAAGACCTTCAAATTTAAATATATCCCAAACCACTTAGGATATTGGGATTATTATTTCAACGTTTGATCTATGTCTCCATCCTATAAATAAATTAACAAACTTTAGAACAAAATGAAACAAATAAAATTTTTGGTAATACAAGATCACTCTTACACCATTGGATGCTCCTGCATCAGACACCCAGGGTAAATTGAGAAGTGACCTTCATTTCTTTGTTGTTTTAGGAAAACCAAAGTGGTTGAACTATGTATTTGAAAACCAATATGAATATTCAATAGGTCTACACTTCTATTTAACTATATATTCCTCATATCGTCTATTCCTTGTACTTCTACCAGTGCGGGTGTTTAGGATTTCTTCTATCTCTTCCTTCTCTGGAGTAGACACTGGAATGTCCCAAAAAAAAATTATTCATCCCTCATCATTGTCCCCTTCATGATATTCTATTAAATCAAAAATATTGAACATAGGTGATATGTTAAGCCCATTCAGCAATTCTACTTCATATGCATTGCTTGAATCTCGTTTCTCTATGATCCTGCATGGTCCAAAATTCTTTATTTTTAGCTTGTTATAGGTTTTAGCAGGAAACCTTTCTTTTCTCAAGTGAACCATAACTTCATCTCCCACTTGGAATTCATTAAATTGTCACTTTTGTTATGCCTTTTTATTATACTGTGTGTTCATATTTTTAATGTTTTTTACCTCCTCATGCAAATTCTTCAGGTGCTCTACAAAGTCCTCAGCCTGAAGCATTCCTTGGGCTACTCTCATACACAACCTGGAATGGGGATTTATTAGTACTCCTATTAACATAATTGTTATAAGAAAATTTTGCCTGTGGTAAAACCAAGTCCCATCCCTTGGGCTTATCTCCTACTAAGCATCTACATAGGTTAACCAAACTTATATTCCCCACTTTTGTTTGCCCATTAGTCTGTAGGTGGTATGCAAAATGAAAATTCAAATTTTTCTTCAATTTATTTCACAAAGTCCTCCAAAAATACCCAATAAACTTGGTATCCTTGTCTAAAACAATACTCTTTGGTAGACTATGTAGTCGTACTTCCTATTTAAAAAACAACCTTGCAACATGAACTGCATCATTAGTTTTCTAGAAGGTAATGAAATGTGCCATATTTGAAAACCTATCAACCACCAAAAATATGGAGTCATTCCCCCTTTGTGTCCTTGGTAGACCAAGAACAAAATCCATGTTGATGTCTTCCCATGGTTTATCTGGTATAGGTAATAGTTGATATAATTTGGTGTTCTGCCTCACACCCTTGGCCCTCTGGCATACTCTGTAATTTTGTACAAATATATTCACATATTGCTATAATTGTGGCCAATAGTAGTTCTCACTAATTATGGCAATGGTATTATCTCAACCAAAGTGTCCAACCAACCCTCCACTGTGCTTCTCCTTGACCAAATTATCTCTCACCGAACTCCTTGTAATGCATAATTGGTTCCCTATGAATAACATTCCATCTTATATTAGGAAATCCAACCACTTAGTTCTATCCAAAGTAACAGGTGCCAAGCAAGCTCTCCAAGCCTATGCAAAATTTGGGTCTTCAGGGTATAAACTCTTAAGTTCATCAAACCCTATAACCTCCACCTTCATTTATGTAAAAAAACTCTACCTTCTACTTAAGGTATCTATAACCCTGTTTGACTTCCCACTCTTGTGTGTTAACACAAAGATACAACTCTGCAAAAACTCAACCCATTTTAAGTGCCTCTGATTTAATTTTCCTTGGCTATTAATATACTGTAAGGCCTGATTATGAGTATATAGAACAAACTCTTTTGGCAACAAATAGTGTCTCCACATTTTCAAATCCTGAACTACAGCATAAAAAAACTAATCATAGACATAATATTTTTTCCTAGCCTCATTAAGCTTCTCACTAAATTAGGCAACAAGCTTACCTTCTTAACTCAATAAAGCTCCTACGACACTACCACTAGCTTCACAATATACCTAAAATACCTTATTAAAATATGGAAGTACAAAAATAGGTTATTTTGTGAACTTCTTCTTCAACATATTAAAATTCCTATCTACTCCTAAAGTCCACTTAAACTCCTTATCCCCTCATTTTATTTGTTAGGGGTGCACAAATACTGCTAAAATTCCTAATAAGTTTTCTATAAAAATTAGCTAGACCATGGAATTATGTTACCTCTGTAATGCTCATTGGAGTAGGTCATTCGATGATAGCCCTCACTTTTTCTAAGTCCATTTTAAGATCTTAAACTGAGATGACAAATCCTAGGTATTTAACCAAATCCTTCATAAAATTGCACTTCCTCAAATTAATCAGCAACTGCTCTTCCATCAGCTTCTCAAAAACTCATTGAATATGTAGTAGGTGCTCCTCCAAAGTCTTGCTAAAAATTAAAATGTCATCCAAATAGACAATGAGAATTTTTCCTAGAAACTCCTTCAATACCTCATTCATAATCTGCATGAATGTGATTGGTGCATTGGTTAGCCCAAATGGCATGACCAACTAATCATACAAACCCTCTATGGTATTGAAGGTTGTCTTCCACTCATCTTCTTATCTGATATGAATATGCTGGTACCCACTCTTTAGGTCAATATTGGTGAAGTACTTGGATCCACTCAAATAGTCTATAATGTCATCCATCCTTGGAAATTGAAATCTATATTTGATTATGATTTTGTTAATAGCTCGAGATTCTGTACACATTCTCCACTCCCCATATTTCTTTGGTGCTAGTACTGTAGGTACTGCACATGGACATAAGTTGTCCTGAATCATTCCCTTTTTTAGTAGCTCTTGAAATGATATTTTTAGCTCCTCACTTTCTACAGGATTCATTCTATGGGCTAATTTATTTGGTAAACTAGCTCGTGATACCAAATCTATGTGGTGACTGATATTCTTCATTGGTGGCAAAACCTTAGGTACATTATCTGATATAATATCTAGGAATTATTATAACAGACCTGAGACCTCTACTGGGATATCTTTGCATTGTTCATCCTTAACACTAGTATTTGATTCATAGAACATATGCTCATCCTTCAAGCCTTCCAAAAATGATCTACCATCAACTAAACAGATTCTAGCACTACTACATACCTTTTCATCCACCTCCTTTATGGTATTTAGCCTATGGCACACTCCATCCTTTTTCAGGGAGTAAGTGTTGGCATGCCCATCATGTATTGCACACAGATCAAACTATTTTGGCCTTACCAATAGTAAATGACAAGCATCCATAGGTAGGTTGTCACACAGGACCTCATCACGGTAACTTCTAATATTTAATTTTACTAAAAACTACTCACTGAGAAAAGAATTATGGTGCTTATACAACCACACAATATGATATGGATGTGGGTGCCTCCTTATCTCTAACTATAAATTGGTAACCATCCCTTCTGAAACTAGATTATTAGTGCTACCATATCAAGGATAATATTACAAACCTTACCTACACAATTTAACCTTGTATGAAATAGAATCTTCCTCTGATATAGATCTTTCTCCTCATTCATAAAGGTTCTCCATGTGACCAAAACTTCTCCTCTTTCTGCTTTCTCAAAGTGCTCAGATTCAACACCTTCATCTACAACAATAGCTCAGGAAAAATATTTAGGCCTCTTATTTGTTCCCCCTTCGTATTGTGGGCACTCATATGCCCAATGTCCTTCTTACCCACATTGGAAAAATGTTCCACAAAATCCTCCTCTTTCAAGACCTCTTCCAGACCTTCATATTCCTATCTGGTAGCCATTATTCTACTCATGAGAGTGGTAAGCATTGTTCCCCTTCTGATCCTGACTATTGGTTGTTTTTTTAGTCTTTTTTTGGTCCTCATTTTGTCCTTCATTTGTTCTCCTACTAGTTCTTCCACCATGACCTCTTCCTATCAGTATGCTTTCAAATATCATATTTAGCTTATCTTCTACCTTCAAGGCAAACTGGTAAGCATCGTCTATGGTGGTCATCCTAACTAGACTCAGATCCTATTGAATGCTTGCTCTCAATCCATTTATGTAATGGGGTACCTTGTCCTTATTGGTCTCAGAATGGCCTATTATGATTAGGATCTTATAGAACTCCTTTATGTATTCTTTGAAAAACTTGCTTGACTGCCTCAAATTCTAAATTTTATTTATCTGATCTAACTCGTAGTCAGCTAGAATGAACTACCCCTTCAACTTCTCTACCATATACTCCCACCTTGTTATACTTTCCTTCCCTCTTCTATTTATGTTCAACTACACTCCCTTTCACCACATACTAACATAACCCTTCAGCTTAGTCTTAGCAAACTTGACCCTCTCAAAATATTCAACCTCCTCATACTCAAAGTATTCTTCCATGTTATTGATCTAATCGATCAACTCTTCTAGATTAATATTTCTATAGAAACCTCCATCTTCGATCTCTTCTTAATTTGTGATATGGCTCTATATAACATGGCTTATGCAAGATCTACTACTTCTTTTTATTCCTCGAACTGGGCCTCTTCTTCTTCAACTTAATATTCACTCTCATCTACTCTCCTTGGCTCAAACCCTCTACGCAGTTCCTCTTGTAGAGCTTGAACTTGCTTTTGTAAAACTCTAAAATCTTCTTTTGGAACCATAGCATTTCTCCCACCACCACATTTTCTTCGTGGAAGCATTCTACTCACATATCTCACAAACCCTAACCACAAATCCTAGTGTAAATTACCTCATGTTCGGCGGTCTTCTTACACACTCAAGAACTCCTACTCTTATACCACTTGAACCAAAGTTGCATTAAATAATCACATACAATCCACAAAAGGCACAGAAAATACAGAAATAGCCAAATATTTTCTTGCATTATTGTTCTCAAAATAGAGCTTACAGAGACAAACTAATTACAAACTTGAAATTCCCCTCTTTTGACCCTGTTTTTCTTTTTCTTGTCTAAAACCATCTATTTCAAAATTGAATTTCAGGGGTAAACTTCCCAAGCTCATAACTCATCACTCGTTTCTCGAAACGACTATTGGCACATGTTTTTGGAAGTCTTTCGAAGGGGTTTACTATTTGGTATTGTGTTTATACATAATACCGCTATATTTCAGCCCTTAAAAATACCTCTAAGGCCTTAAAAATTGATCTCTAATTTTTTTTACTAGCTTTACTAGTTTACTAGTTTACTACTTTTAATAGGGTAGAAGACCTTAAAATTTACATATCTCCCAAACTGCTCAGGATATTGGAATGATTTTTTTGGCATTGGGTCTATGTCTCCATCCTCTAAAAAAATTAACAAACTTTAAAACAAAATGAAACAAATACAAATTTTGGTGATGCGAGATCACTCTTACACCACTGGATGCTTCTACATCATATATTGAATTGGTTATAACAAATTTAAAGAGAGATGTAAACTATCTAGTGGTTATTATATGACATAAATAAAAATTGAAATCTATCTAAACTTGAAGAAGTTTAGTTTTAGTAAACATTATTTTTATTTTCCTTTTGAATTTATAAATTGAACTTTCAACATTGAAGAATGAAACTCATTATACAACAAATAATTGTTATTTACATGACAAGTAGGCATTAGTATTATACAAATTGATGAATTAACATGTGTACAAAAATATCTCATGAGGGATACCATAGTGGCATGTTTTTGGGTTTCATATAAGAGATCAAAGTTCAAATCCTAGTACATTATCTTAAGGGATGTCCTTTCAAAAGCTTTTGCATTACCCTAAATTTTGTCTTCCGAGGGAGATTGTAGTGATATGTATTTGGGATTTTTCTTGTGAGGAATAATGTAATAGTATACCTCTGAATTTTTATGTAAGAGATCCAAGTTCAAACCTTGGTACAAAGGAAAAAGACTCTTTCAAAAATATATGCTCTAAAAATATTGTCCCATGATGGATAACATAGTGATATGTCTTTGGGGTTTTATCCAAGACACCTAAATACAAAGCCATGTACAAGAGGATCAGGACCCTTTTAAAATCTAGGCCACACCCTTAAAAAAAGAGAAATTTGAGGAAAAACCCTCAATGTGATTGGAATGAATGTTTGATCTAGTAAGAACTAGAAGCCACATCAAGGGTATAGTATTTTCCAAAACCCAAGGTCGCATGGAGGAAGTGAGTATATCCATAACCAGAGGTTATGCTAGAGTGTAGAATTTTAGCAATATTTTTAAGAGCTAGGTTTTGATAAAAAATTCCAATCATATGGTATTATCACTTGTATAGCGATAAAAAAACTTGTTATCAAGCTATTAAGAATAATGTAACTAAGGGTGCTAGATCTAAGTGATGTGTTGTGGAAAGTTAATGAGCTATGAAGAATAATATTGATGCGAGTGTTAGATCTAATTGATGTATTATGGAAGGCTATGGAGCTATGAAGAATAATATGATGAAGAGTGGTGGATCTATTACAAATAATGTAGAAGGATATTGAGATATAAAGAACAATAAGGCTAAGAGTGTTATATCTAAACGAGGTTCTATGGAAAGATGTGGAGTTTTGAAGAATAATGTGCCTAAGAGTAATGGATTTGATCAAGGCTTTGTGGAAGGCTATGGAACTATGAAAAATAATGTGTTTGTGAGTACTAGATTTTATTAAGATACTAAGGAGCTATGAAAAACAATGTGGTTGAGAGTGATGGATGTGATTGAGGTAATATGAAAGGTTGTGGAGCTATGAAGCACAATGTGGATGAAAATGTTGGATCTTATCAAGGTATTATAAGAAACTATGGAACTATGAAGAAGAAATACTAGATCTGATCGAAATACTATGAAATATTATGAAATTATAAAAAATTATATGATTAAAATGTGTAAACAACCTGATTTTTAAATCACTTTTAAAAATTTCAAAAAATATTGAAGAGACACCTTTATAAAAAAATAAAAAATTAGACTGCTCTTGCTTTTCTTGTGATTATCAAGCTTATATTTTAATGGCAAATATAGGTCTGGGAGACTCGATAGATTCCATATATTGATGGCTTTTACAATCCCGTCTGAAACACTTAATGAAAGTGGGTAAGGCAAATATTATTAAATAAGCTTCAAGGATATTGGACTCTTTACAAGTAGTAAAACAGTTATAATTCTGTTTTTATTTGATTTGATTTATAATTATTATGATTAGAATAATATTTATTTATTCAATGAACTTCGCTTAATGATTAAATAAGTTGTAATAATAAACTCGGTTCATTCCACGTAGAAAATATCTGACCTCGATATTGTGTTTAGTTAATATAAGTATAAAATAAATTTTCGATAGAATCCGCAAAAAGGCGAAGGTTCATAAAATGGTGGTGAGTGGTTTATTTTGCTTGTTTTGTGTATTTATGGAGACGCATTTTTATCTATTTGCATGGCCAATTTCTTGTTGCGTTTGCAGTAAAGGATGATGACTTGTACACCTAAACGCAAACAGGACATAGAATAGGCATAAAGACGAGATAGTTCAACACGCAAAGGGTGTCTAAAGATGTTTAAGGAATGCAGCTTTCCTTGATTATTTAAAAAAATAAAAAAATCTCGTTGTCTATTATATATATAGCATTTTTAAAACATAATTATAGAGATGGTGCGAAAAAATTATTATATTGTTACTTTTACCTTTCTTTTTCTATTACTATTAACTACTTTAAAATTTAAAAATAAATATAAACATACATATTATTTATTAGTTGTTTCATTAGTTGTTTCATGCATGCATGATATTTATTTATTTTTTCTATAAGAATCGGATATCTTTTTCATGTATAGAAATCAAACATACCCTTTGATTTTACTAAACATGAAGGATTTGAACCGAGGATTTACCCTTCTACGAGAAGGCTTTGACCAAGAGAAGGACCTTCTAACCTTTATAGAAAGTAGAAGTCATAAATGTAATAAAATAATAATAAAATATTTAATTTTATTAAACCTAAGATGAATTGGAAGAAAAATGAAGACAACAATAGCAAAATTAAATAAAGGTAATACCTTTCATGGAGACAACGTAGGCAAACTCGACATCAACAACTCCCACACTATGGTGATGATGGTGTCACTGATAATGGTAGGTTAGAAGGAGATGGCCTAAATCAAGGGAGTAGGGAACTCTATGTCCACCCGAAAGGTTTGGAAGGAATCTCTATGATGGTCTTCAATCAAACAAATGACTCTGGACCCACTACTCTTCTCACTAGTGGATCCCTCTATCGTGGGTCAAAATCTGACAGAGTTGAATCTACTAGCTATGGTTAACTGGTAGGATCTAGCACATCGACCTATTGGGAACCCCTATTGGACCAAGGAAGAAAGGCTTCCTTACCAAATGGAAGTGTTCCTCCAGCAACTGGGACTACGGTGGGTGGATGAGGAGAAGCTGCTCCCAGGTTCTTTATAGATATGGTCAAATTCAACTCAAATCCTAGTCAATCCAATATGACTAGGGTTGATCTATATCCTTTTGATGGCAACCTCGAGATCGCTTATGTAATCCATGGTTGCCCACAACTCCAACTCATTGGTTGGTAAATTCCTGGATTCACGGTTAGATATGGAATCAATCCATAAATGGACCCACTCCTTTTGGTGACCCTTAAGATCCATGGATCTAGTTGCATTTCCTAGAGGTTTATTTTTGATCCGGTTAAACAACCCTTTCGATGCTCGTTGAATCCTAAGAGGAGGACCTGGGTTCTTCAGATGAAGAGGTCTTTTCCTATGAAAATATGTTGTAGATTTTGACCCATCTACTTAGAACATCAACTATGCTCCAATTTGGGTTCATCTCCAATGACTACCAATTCAATTTTGGAATGAATATATTCCTTGAGGTATTGTGAGGAACATTGGAGATCTGATCGCTTTTTATCCCCCACTTGAGTGGGGTCTTGTATGATCCAATCTCATATGTGTATTAATGCAAATTTGGATTTGGTCCTGTCATCTTTGATCAATCTTATTTCAAAGGTTTGTAACTTCTCTCAAGTCATTGAATACAAAAATAAACCTACTTGTGATCTATGTTCCAAGTAAGGCCATCTTCATTCTCTATGACTTAAGGTTCCCAAACCACCTTCTATTGAAGGTCATCACCATTCTAAATTTTTTCCTCGTTGCTCCTCTAGTTTTGATGCATCGTTTCCCCCTTCTCATTCCCCTATAAATACCCTTTCTCCTTTTGGAGCTATAACCCAAGCGGAGGGTAATGCTACACATTATTTTTCTACTCCTATTTTCTCTCCTCCTCTTTGTCCACCCATTCCTATTTCCAATATTTCTTCCCCCTTTCCATTGATGATGTCATCACTAACATCATTAATCCCACCTTTATCCATCCCCATAGCCCTCCTCTTTCCCCTAAAACTCTCCCAAGATCTCCCAGTGACATCCCTATCTCCTCTAGTCCTTTTTCCCCTAGCCCTCCCCCTACTTGAACCCAAAGGAAGTTGTAGGTTGATGTGGCCACATCCTGGGGCCCTAAAACCAGAAGTCATAAATGTCCCTCAAAACCCTTCTTGGAGAAGGGATTTCTTTTCCCTAATCCAAGAATTCTTAATAAGGGATTTGTAGATGTTTGGGTAGAGTGTACTTTTCAGAGACCCAACAATTAAAGCTTTGAGAAAAAAAAAAGAGTCAAGGATTGCCAATGGCTCTCAATATTTATTGAAGATGGGTGTTGGAAATCCTTCTCAACCCTTTGCTAGGGGTAAGAGATCCACTCTCAATTTTTGTTAATGTAGTTTTTTTCCTCGAGATTTAAATAGTAAATGAAGTTTTTTACAAGTTCTAGGGGTTATGGTTACCCCAACAACTATTTTGGTTATTATGGGTGTAAGTTCTTTTCATTTTTTCTTTTAATTTCCTAGGTGCCCCTATGTGGGCCTCTTGTGGCTTCCCTCTTTGTGCCCCTATGTGGGATTTCAAGTCTCTTTTTATTTCTCTCTTGACTCATAGAGGCATGATACTTCTCTTTTATTTTTTATTTGGAGGGCTTATCTGAATAGTCTTTGTTTTGTAAAAGGTTACGAGACCCTTTCAAAACCCCTCTTACCAATAAAAACAAATTAAATATTTAATTTAATTTAAAATGAAATTTATTATAATCTTATTATATCATTTAACATTTTAATAATAGATACTTATTAAATTTGAGAATTTTAATATATCGAGAGGGCAGCACCATAGGCCTTTTAAATTTGAGAATTTTTGGTTACAAAAGGAGGACCTTCGACAGAAAATTTCTCATTGGTGGATAGAAGGTCGTCCACCTTTTGGGACAGCAATGTTCAAATTTCATAAACAACTTCAATTTGTCAAAATTCAATTGAAACAGTGGAGGAAAGGAAACAAGTCAGATTTCCAGTCCCAAAGGGCCCCCTTGGTGGCTAAATGGGAGGAGGTTCAGAAACTTTTTAGGGAAGGATCAATTACTGAGGAACTCAAATCTGAAGATGATGAACTGCGTAAAGCGGTTGAGGACATTGACAACCAAGAGGATCTATACTGGAAACAGAGGGCTAGAAATACTTGGTTATTAGAGGGGGACAGAAATACCAAATTTTTTCATCGGTCAGCTTGTGCTAGGAGACAGATGAACAATATGGCAGTTCTCAATAATGAACATGGAAATGTCTTCGATACTATTCCTGGCATGCATTCCCATGCTATCGATTACTTTTCTAAACTTTTTAAGGAAAGTATGCAGCAAGATATTGAGGCTCAGAACGAAGTTCTTAATGTTATTCCTCCTATTATCTCTGAAGAGGACAATCAGGCCCTGCTTAGACCCATTGAAAGGGATGAACTGAGAAATGTGGTCTTTGGTATGAGTACTGGAAAATCTCCCGGTCCAGGATGGCTTTCCTATTGAATTTTTTCAGGATTTCTGGGACACCTTGGAGGAGGATGTTCTGGCTATTACTGAGGAATCCAGATCCAATCGAAGAATGCTCAGGGCGATCAATCACACCTTCATTGCTTTAATTCCAAAAGGGGAAGCGGAGACTCATATCTCTGATTTCAGGCCTATTGCTTTATGCAATGTGATTTACAAAATCATCACTAAGATAATGGCTGAGAGGCTTAAACCCCTTCTTCATAGCATCATTTCTCCTGAACAGGGGGGCTTTGTTGAGGGAAGACAAATCTTGGATGGGGTGGTTTTGGCCCAGGAGGCCATCCATTCAATGCAAACTTCGGGCAACAAAGGAATGTTCATTAAACTGGATATGTCCAAGGCTTATGACCGGGTGGAGTGGTGCTTCTTGTCAAAAATGATGGCTGCCTTTGGCTTTTCTTAGGAATGGATTGATTGGGTTATGAGTTGTGTTTCTTCTCCCTCTTTTTCTGTTCTCATCAAGGGCCTTCCCTCGCTTCCTTTCGACGCCTCTCGTGGTCTCCACCAGGGAGACCCTTGTTCTCCCTATCTCTTCCTTCTCTTGGCTGAAGGTTTGGGCAGACTATTTTTGAGGAGAAGGCAACAAGGTCTGCTTTCTGGTATCAAGGTTGGGGAGGAAACTCTGACTCACTTGCAATTTGTGGATGATATGGGTCTGGTTGGTGCGGCCACTCTTCGGGAAGCTAGAGGAATCAGAGATACTTTGAATTTCTACCTAAGGGCTTCAAATCAGGTTCTAAATGTCAGGAAGTCCAAAGTGGTCTTTTTCAATCTTGACCAACGGCTTCAGGAGCGCGTTATTGAGATCCTGGGCTTCACAAGGACTTCTCTTCCAATTTTTTACCTGGGCGTTCCCCTTCATTTCAAAAAGTTAAATATTGACATTTTGAAGAACCTGTTAGCAGGCATCAAAGACAGAATGAATCATTGGGCCCATAAATGGCTAAGCTATGGGGGTAGATTAACCTTCCTGAAGTCAGTTATTCAGGATTTGTCGATCTATAAATTCTCAATACCGGCTGCCCCTCATACCATCTGGAAAGAGCTGGACAAAATGGCTAGAAGATTTTTATGGGAAGGCGCAAAAGGGAAGAAAAAATGGGCCTTGGTTGGGTGGGACAAAGTTACCCAGCCTAAGGACAAAGGAGGGCTGGGCTTGAGAAGTTCTATGCTTAATAACAGAGCTTTGGCTGGAAAACTGTATTGGAGGTGGATTTCTCAGCCATCCTCCCTCTTCAGCAGAATTCTTTCCAGTAAATATTTGGGGCATGTTCATCCCAATGAGGTGGGTCGCTTTCCCTTGGAAGGTTCTGGTTCCTTAGTGTGGCAGACTCTCAAGCTTGGGTCCCAGATTATCAAAGATCAATTATTCTGGAAAGTGGGGAAAGGAGACAAGGCTCATTTCTGGACTGACTCTTGGGACCAACATCCGCCCATTATTGTTATGTTCCCTGAGCTTCAACCTATCATGACCGCCTTAGAAGCCCAGGGTTGGATCCATATTGATAATTATCTTCTTACCAGTCAATTGGGGGGGTACACATTTAAAAAGTTTAAGCGGTGGGAGGAGTGGCCAATTACTGTCTCTCCGGAGTTGGCGCCTATCCTGCAAAAAATATTGTCAGAAATGTTCCTCACGGGGAAGGATGAGGAAGATGAATTAGCCTGGGGCTATGGAAGCCTTGGGGTCTACTCAGTTAAGGCTAGATATGAAGAGATCCTCCCTGAGCCTCCCCCACACTCTTTTCCGGTTCAGCATTGGAGAAGGATTTGGCATTCAAAGGGTTGGCCGAAAGTGAATTTCTTCGCTTGGCAACTTATGCATAATGGTCTTCTCACCTTTGACAATCTCAGACGTAGGGGTTTCAATGGCCCCTCTCAATGTGCTTTATGCCTCCAACATGAGGAAACTGCAGATCATTTGTTTTTTGAGTGTCCTTTTACTCATCAGATTTGGGAATGCTGGTTCTCTCAATTTAAACTCCAGGCTAATGGTGTTCTCAACCATACCAATATTTGGGAAAAATGGAAATGGGGCAGGTTCAATTCCATAGCTCTCCGAACTGGCTGGCAGTTAGGCTTTCTCTTCATTTGGTGGCAAGTTTGGTTGGAGAGAAACGCCCGGATCTTTAGAAACACTTTCTCCTCGATTGACGGCGTTTGGCAGGTCATCTGGAGCAAAGTCATAGAAACTGTTGCTACTTTTGTTAATGAAGAGAATCAGGCTACTCTTGGGCATCCTGAAGAGAGGGTTGAGGGTCTTGAGAGGCAAGGCAGAGCATGCTGGAAACCTCCCCCTGTAGGCTGGATCAAGATCAATACTGATGGGGCTGCAAAATGCAACCCGGGCAACGCAGGAATTAGTGTTGTTTGTCGGGATCACTCGAGTGCAGTTCTTTACTGGGAATTGCAAGGATTGGGCAGAGCCACGAAAAATGAAGCCGAAGCCTTTGCCATTAATTCAGCATCTATCTGGGCTGTTAAGTAGGGGTACTGGAGGATAATTCTTGAATCTGATTCTCAAGTCCTGATTGGCGCTCTAGATTGCTTGTGGAATTTCTCTTTAAAATCCTGGAGACTGCGGATGTTGATATCTCAAATCAAGGAGTTATGGAGGGAGTTAGATGATGTTATCCCTGTGTATGTGAGTAGAAATCTGAACACGGTAGCTGACTTCCTTGCGAAGATGGGTGCTGAGAAAGAGGTAGGTGTTTAGCTGCACAGTGATATGCCTATGATAGATGAAGAGATTCGGAGTGGTCTGGAACGATCCCTGCATCCATGAGCTCAAAAATGACTAAGGTTAGTTTCTGTCATGATATCGTGACATATTGCACCGTCGCGACCCTGTTTGGAAATCTGTCGTGATTTCGTGACATGTTGCTCTGTCGCGACATGTTGCTCTGTCGCGACCTATCCTGGATAACTGTAGCGATTTCGCTACCCTTTTTGTTGCTACGACTTTGGGAGGAAAATTGTAGCGATTTCGTGACTTGTTGCGCCGTCGCGGTCTTTGATGAGAAGGTGTCGCGATGTCGCGACCTTTTTGGTTGGTTTTGCTGCTGGAGGAAAAGTGTCGCGATATCGCGACGCTTTGAGAAAAATTGCATGAAAGGGAAAAACCGTCGCGATATCGCGACAATTTTTGTGAAAAGCTACTCTATGGAAAATTCGTCGTGATTTCGTGCCTTTTTTGAGGAAAGGACACAAAGGGGCATACCTGTAGCGATTTCGAGACGTTTTGAGCAAAATTTCGTTAAGTGGAAAAACCGTCGCGATATCGCGACCTTTTTTGTGAAAAGCCTCCCAATGGATAACCTGTCGTGATTTCGCGACATGTTTATGGAAAGGAAGCAAAGGGGCAAACCTGTAGCAATTTCGCTACAGTTCTGGAGAAAAACTACATGAAGGAAAAACGTCACGATTTCGTGACTAGTTTTAGAAAAGGGCACCTTGGGGGTGAACATGTCACGATTTCACGACACTTTTGCGGATGGGGTGCCCATTGGATTTCTTGTTGCGATTTCGCTACATTTTCGGCCAAGTGGGGCTCCAAGGAAAAGTCGTCGCGATGTCGCGACACTTTCTCAAAGTTGTTGATTAATGGGGAACTCGTCGCGATTTCGCGACAATTTCGGGGAGCAGGTGACTTCAGGCTTTCTCATCGCGATTCCACGACGTTTTTGGCGTTTGGGTGATTTGGTGCTGTGCTGTCACGATTTCGTGACTTTTTTCGTGTGTTGTGGCTTCGGCTCTTTTTGTTGCGATATCGTGACATGTCGTGATTTCGCGACATGTCGCGTTATCGCGACTGGTTGTTGTGGCGCGGCGGTTGTTTGGTTTGGTGTCGCGTTTTCATGACCTTTGTTCTTCTGGTCTCTTTGCGCTTGGTTGGGATGCCCTTTCTCCCTCTTGTAACTGTCTTTTGTTTTAATAAAAGCTTTTTTCAAATTTTTCAAAAAAAATAATAATAGATACTTATTATTTTTTTAAATAAAAATTTACGTTTTATAAAGAATAATTTTTTATTTATTTTAATTTTTTAGAAATATTTTTATATAGGTCCGAGGTGTAGACCAATTGGTTCATCCAAACCCCATAAGGGGGTCGAGTTCCAAGGTTCAAATCTCGAGCCTCATCGAACTCATCGAACTGAACGCTTGTCCCTTTCCTGGTGCTTTCAATGACGTAAAAGGTTTAAAAATGATTGTGTCATGGTGGTTATAGGGGTGGACTACATGAAGATCTATGTGGCGGCTTCGGGGTAGACAACACATAATACTATGGTGGCCATAAAAAGTCGGACAACCTACCCAGATTCGTGGCGGCTACCGATTCCACCATGGAAATTATATATATATATATAAATTTTTAATATATAAGATATTTTATATTTTTCTTTAGTTTATAAAATATTTATTTTATTATATTTTTGTTGTTATAAGTAAAATATAATGTGCTAAAGATTTTTTCCATAGTTAAAATTATAATAAAATTAATAGAAATATTTTAAAATTATGAAAGTGTGCTACAATCGTAATCAAATTGCCATGAAAAAGATTGATTGTTAACTTATCTTGTGGACATGAGTTATAAATTAATTTTTTATAAATTATAGAAGGATATATAAAATAATTTATTATTAAATTTAAACCCTAAATTTTGAAAGATAATATTTTTCAAATGGTAAAATACTTCAGAAATCTTAGTTTTTCCTAATAGTGAAACAATAATATGAATAACTTCAATTTTTTATTATTTTTCTTAGTCAATTAAAGGTAATAAATTTATAACCTATTAAAACAAAAAGTAATCAATTTAAAAATAAATTTTATAATAAGGAGAAGAATCTAGAAATGAAAAATTATAATTTTAAAAACTTAAGAGGATAACTTTTAATGTGATAATTGACAGTTTTATTAGAGAAAGAACAAAGGCAAGATAATTGGCTAATCACTTTATGTAAATTTATTAGTATAAGAACAAGAAAAATTCATAGAAGGAGTGGATGAGAATGATGAAAACAATAACAACCATGTTCAATCTCTTATTTTGTCTCTTCCTATCCTAGAGCAAGTAATAGAGTGTAGTGAGTTACCACAATCAAGGTTATTAGAGGTTTAAATAGTAGAACCTATCAATTTGTTGTTTGAAGACTCTTAGAGAAAGTAAAATAGATTTTTTTCTTATCCAAAAGATAAAAATATCATTGGATCTCATGTATAAAATAGTAAATAGACTTTGGAGGGGTGTTGGTCATATGGAAGTGGATATCCAAGGGGTCTTAGGGAGGATAGTTATATTTTGGAACTCCCTTTGAATGAATAACAATAGAAAATATATCTTGGAGGGGTTTCCTCACATCATATTTTATGAACAATATGATAGCCAAGTAGCTTCTAATATTTTTCAATGGAAAGCAATGTATATATATTAGAGTCTAGAGGGAGGAGTTAGACTATATTGGTGCTATGGATTCTAATTCTAATTATCATCCAAATATTGGGGAGGGGGAATCCCAATTTTAGACCCAAGGGATCGACTTATGATTGCCTTGGTTCATGCATTACACTTAGTGAATATTAAATATCCTAGAACCAACTATACTTCAACTAAAAAGAGGGGGGATCCCCATAGTAGGAAGGTGAAGTTAAACGATTTTTGAGTTTCATAAGAGGTATTTATGAAATGGAATCTAAAATTTTAGATTTTAGAGGGTTCAATTTCAGATCACTTCCTCATTTTATTGGAAAGAGGGATAAAGATAAGACAACACAACAAACATTTTACATTTGAAAAGTTTTGGTTATAAAAGGAGGAACTTCAAAATAAAACCTCATACTGGTGGTAAGATGCATGATTGACATATGGAACAATAATATTTAGAGTTTACTAAAAGCTTCATTATTACAAGGATCAACTAAAATAATTGAGGCTAGCTAACAACTCAGACTTCCAAGCCCAAAGAGCTCCATTGGTGGCGAGATTATTGAGGTATAAAAACTATTCAAAGAAGGAACAATTATAGATAAACTAAAAGAAGAAGATGATGAATTGTATAAAGTGATTGAGGGCATTGACAACCAAGAGGAGATCTACTAGAAACAAATAGTAAGAACGACTTGGTTATTGGAAGGTGATAAAAACACCAAATTTTTCGATCGAGTTTCTTGTGCTAGGATATAAATAAACAAGACAAAAGTACTTCAATATGAGAATGGGCACTCCTTTCATATTATACTAGGTATGCATTTCCATTCAATTGGATTGTTTTACAAAATTATTTAACAAAGGTCCATTGCAAGAAAAAGAGGCTAAAAAAGAAGTTATTGTTGTTATGACTCTATTATATTTGAAAAACAATATAATGCTTTGCTTAAACCCATTGATAGAGAGGAGCTAAAGAAGATATTATTTTGAATTATTATAGAAAAAATGCCAGGTCTAGATGGATTTACAATAAAATATTTTAAAACTATCTAGGAGAACTTGGAGGAGGATATCTTGACTAATATAGAGGAGTCCAAAGGTAGTAAAAGAATGCTTAAAGCATTAAATCATACATTCATTACCTTAATTTTGAAATGGGAGGAAGAAGTGCATATTTTAGATTATAAACCTATTACCCTATGTAATTTCATATATAAAATAATCATGAAGGTAATGGTTAAGTGACTAAAATATCTTCTAGATAATATTATATACTTAGAGCATGGGGGTATTATAAAGGGAACGTAAATATTGGAATATGCGGTTCTAGCTTAGGAGGTAATCCACTCAATGTAAAAATTGGGTAGTAGAGGAATGTTCATAAAATTTGATATATCAAAGGCTTATTGTAGGATGGAGTGGAGTTCCTTGTTAAGGATGATGAAAACCTTAAGTTATTTTCAATATTGGATAGAATAAGTCATGAGTTGCATCTCTAATATGACATACTCGCTGTTAATCAATGGTTTTTCCTTGCAACCGTTCAGATCTAGTTGAGGCCTTCATCAGGGAGATCCTTGTTCTTCTTATATTTTTCTCATATTAGCTAAAGGATTGGGTAGACTCATCTTGAGGAGAATACAACATGACTTGTTAATATGTTTCAAGGTGGATGAGGAGGTTTCAATTCACCTACAATTTATGGATGACATAGTATTAGTGAAAGTGGCCAAACTTAGGGAACCAAGAATGATCAAAGGTATTCTCAATGTTTACCTTATGTCCACAAACCAAGTCATCAATGATTATAAATCAAAAGTGGTCTTCTTAAATCTTAATTGAATGATTTAGGATATAATTATAGAGATCTTGGGTTCATAAACACTTCTCTCCTAATGGTCTATTTGGGGTCCCTTTACATTGTGAAAAAATAAGGATAGAAATCTAGAGGAATATTTTGGATTGTATCAAAGAAAGAATAAACTATTGGTGTCACAAATGGTTAAACTCTAGGCGAAGATTAAATTTTTTGTAGTTAGTCATTCAGGGTATGCCAATTTATAAATTTTATATCCTAGCTACCCCACATACCATATTGAATGAGTTGGACAAGATGTCTAGAAAAATTTTATGGAAAGGAGTATAATGAGAAAGATAATAAAAACTAACTGGTTGGAAAAATGTAATTCATATAAAGTCAAAGGGATATTTGGGACTAAGGAAAAAAAATCTAAATAATAAATATTTAGTTGGAAAGCTTTATTAGAGGTGGATCTCCCAATAAACATATTTATTTAGTAGACTTTTAACTAGTAAATATTTGGGATAGGTGAATCTGAATGAGATGATTCATTTCCCTTTGGATGGTAATGGGTCCCTAGTGTGGCAATTTTAATGTTAGGATCTTAGGTATTGAAATATGGATTATTTTAAAAAATTGAGAGAAAGAAGAAGGTATAATTTTGGATGGGTTCATGGGATCAATATCCACCTATCATTGTTGAAAATTTGGAACTACAATTAGTAAAAAAAACCATGGAAAGTATGGTTTGGATTAGAATTCAAAGTTATTCCAACACAAAACAACTAGGGAGTTATATTTTTAAGTCATTTAAGAATTTGTATGAGTGACCAATTCTAATATCTCTAGAATTAATACATATCATGACTAAAATTATGATAGAAAGATTTCTCACATGTAGAGATGAGGAGGATGAATTACATTGGACCTATGGGAGCCTTGGATTCTACATAGTAAATGATGTATGTGATAACATCCTTTGATAACCTCCTTCTTATGCATATCAAGTTGAGGATTGGATAATGATTTAGCAACCCAAGGATTGGATGAAATTAAACTTCATTACCTAATAGTTCATGCATAGTGGAATTCTTACTTTTGATAATTTAAAATGTAGGAAAATTATTGCTCCATCCTATTTTTTTCTTTGTTACAAAAATGAGGAAGCATTTGACCACTTATTGGTTGAGTGTCTTTTCAGGTCCCAAATCTAGGAGCGATGGTTTTTATATTATAAAATTTGAACCAATGGTGATTTCAACCTGATTAATATTTGGGAAATATGGAAGAGAAGAAGATTTAAATCTAAAACTCTTCATATCAAGGGAAGCTTGAATTAAAAACTTTATTTGGAGGGAAGTATATTTGGAGAGAAATGGTAAAAGTTTTAGAGAAATATTTTCGTCCTTGGATAGTGTTTGGAAAGTCATTCTGAGCAAAGTAATGGAAAATATGATAGTCTATGCTAAAGAGGAAACTTGGGCTACTATAAATACAATGAAGAATAAATCTAAAGTGCAAGAGGAATAGGATATATCCTATTTGGAAAACATCCTTGGAAGGCTAGATTAAAATTAATGTTGATCGAGCTACAAGATGATCCAAGTAGAGTTGAAATTAGAGTGGTATGTATGAACCATGAGACAATCCTCTATTGGGAACTAAAGGGCTTGGGCAAGGCCACAAACAATGAATAATAAGCCTTCGCTATCAAATTGGATTCTATTTGTACAATAAGACAATGCTATAGGAAATCATAGATTCTTATTTTCAAGTCTTGATAGGAGCTTTGGATTGCATGTGTAAATTTGCTTTAGAAACATAGACGTAGAGGATTCTTGTCATCTAAATTCAAGAGTTGTGGGGGAATGTGGATGATGTGATTCTGATTTATGTGGATAGAGCTTAGAATAAAGTGGTAGACTCCATGGATAATATGGGTATCAAGAAGATAGATGTTTAACATGGCTATTGAGGATGAGATGATTAGGCAAGTTGGTGATAAAATCTAGTGTTTGGCTAACTTAGACTACTATTACACACATATGATTTAAAATATTTGGCTTTAATATAGATATTTGTTTAATGTTGTAATAAAAAGTGATTGATCCTTAGAATCATGAGTTTTAGAGTTGTGAATTTTTTTTGAAAATTGAAAACTTAAAACAGGGAAATTGATCCTCTTGGTATCTAAGCCTAAAGTATCTTGTACCAACTTGTAAATAATCTTATTTTAATATTTTTTTCAAATTATTTTTAAAAAACATTTAATTATAATTATATTTTAATCTACAATTTTAATTTATAATAAAAAATATTTATTTATTTTAAAAGTATTTTAAAATTAATTATTATTCTTTAATCTTGTAAATTTTGTATTTGAAGATTTTATTTTATAAAACATTACAAAAACAACATAAAACGTTTTTATAGAACATCTTACTAGTTAAAACTTTAAACTTACTTTTAAAAATCCAAATTCAAACTAGAATTAAACATAATATATGATATATATACATATGTATGGATAAACTTATATTAAAAAAAACATAAAATATAAGTATCTTAAATAAGGCGAACAGATTGATTCAGCAATTATGTGTAATTAAATATAGCTTATAAATAATATCTATATTTCTATATTGTCTAGTCTCACCCATTATCCATTTCTATATTGTCCTTTCGTTCCTTGGATGGCTATTTCTTAATTGCATTTGCGGAAACAATGAACTCTTCTAAAGAGAGGATGAGAAGTGTGAGTATCCCAATATTGACTATAAATTAGGTCCATAGGTCATGGAAAAGGCAAGAAGACGAGATAGTTCAAAAAGTAATGGGTGTGAAGAGATATTGGAAAGGACTTTCGTCCACGTATAAAAAGGACAGTGTATTGGAGTATTAACAAGTTTAGAAACAAAGAGAAAATTATATTATTTATAAATGTTATATGTAGAGATAATGGTAGACTTCAATTTATTAATGTTTTATCATTACATTAATTGTATGGTAGAGATGTTATTGGAAAATTTATTGAAAATTTTGGGCAGAAGCAGAGGAACGGATGTTTTAATTTTGTATGGAATTCTCCTTCCGGTAAATTTGATATTAAAATTGATAATAGCTTCTCATGTGTATGTGAATAGGAGCGAACTGTGTAACTAATGAGGAAGGATATCTTAATTAATTGAACTCTACCATGGTTTAGCTACGTTTGTCCATAAATGTATGCCTGTTTTCTCTTGAAGAAGGTATTATCTATTTTTAATTTTTTTATATTAATATATAATCAATATTATATATTAATAATTTTTTAATAATAAAATTATAAAGATGTTTTTATTAATTAATTATTTTAAATTAATTATTTTTTTTTATTTTTAGTAAAAATAAATTAATTATTAATATTAACAAAATTATATAATTTATTTTATAAAATGATATTAAATATTGATTACTTTTCAATGTTAATTAATTTTTTTAATAATATAAAAATAAAAAGTAATTTATTAAAACAAAATATGAATAATAAAATAATAAATATGTTTTAAAATTATAAAAATGTAACACATTTTTCATATAAATTATATATATTATTATTCTATGTAAAATAAAAAGTTATTTTTTAAAATGTAAATATTTTATAATATTTAAGTTTTTGTAAAAATTGAAGATCTACGAATATTGAGCTAAATTAATTTATATTTTTAAGTAACAAGTAACCTATATAATTAGGTTAATATTTTTATAATTAAATTTAAAATTATAATGTTAATATTTGTCCAAGAACCTACAAATAAATTCTTTAAAAAAATAATGTAAAAATATTTTTTTAATATATATAAAAATCATTGTAAATAAAAATAACACCAACTATCGGTCCATGTGGGGGGAGTTGGAGAGAAATGCCTAGTTGAAACTCTCGTGTTGGAGAGGCCCCAGGCCCCAGGTTCAAATCTCTCCCTTTATATGTTGCGGACATGTTCCCTAATAGTTATTAGGGACCCTATTGGAGGTGGAGGTGTGTTTATTCACCCATTAATGATGAAATGAACCACCAACATTTTCAAAATAACAGCAATGATTATAATATATATATATATTTAAAATAAAAACACCTCAAATGATATTTATTTATTTTTTAAATATTTGAAATTTATTTATTAAAACAACAAGTTGGGATGAGACTCCTCCCAAAAAAACATATCTACAACAGTAAAAGAAGATCTACAATAGAACCAAATATCCTAAACCATATTTCTGCAAGGGTTATCCACCTGTTTACAACAACAAAGCAAAAGAAGATTTGTATTGAAGTCAAATATTCCAAAGCATATTTCTACAATGAATGTCCAAATTAACTGAACACTGAATTTGCTCACCAACTTATCTAATCTTCTAATCTTCAATAATCATATCACTATGCAACTGAACCCATCTTAGCCAAAAAATCTGCCATTTTATTTAGATCTCTACTCACATAAAATTTGAGTATTAAGAATTCTCAACCTCCGTCACCTTTCATATTTAAAAAAAAAAAAAAAATTCATATAAAAGAATGTAATTCTAAAATTATTCTGTTGTAACTTTTTCCTACCATCCATATAAAGACAAATTTGATAACCAATACTTATGGTTCATTGTTTGATTGAAGAACTTTATTAACAATCATCCGTAAGGAGCTTTCTTCTAAACAAAACAAAATGTAGTTTAAATATTAGGATACCAAGCATAAACTAGTTCATGTTCGAACAAATTTAGACATTAACACATCATAATAACATTTATAAATTATAGTGCTCTATTACGAGGAAGTTAACTCTGAATTTAGTTTCCTAATATTTAGGATGGTAATATGAATATATGTCTCTATTAAATGTATAAATATATTATTATAGAAGAACGAGATCTCTTTTATCGAATGTGAGTTTGATTCGTGAACTTCTTGGTGGGAGGGACTTCTTGGTGAGTTGCCCTCCCACCAATTCTCTGGAGAGCGTGCAGAAGAGCAAGTGGACATAGGATGGCGTGTCTTAGGATATTGGCCCAGTCAGGCTTTCGTATATCTGTTGTTCTCGCGACACGTTGCTGGTGACCGCGTTCCTTGAAAGGTCGACGAGGCCCTACTGTATTGCTAATGCTCCATTTACAGAATTATTAGACATCACGAGGAACAGCATCTTGCTTTCACCAACCTGCGTTTTTTATTGGACCATGCTGAGTATGAAACTCAACCTGAATGAATAACTTACAATTCTGGACCTCCAATCGTTCATTGTGCCACACGAATTTTTTTAAAGAAGGGCTATTCTCTACAGAGCTCTCTCGATGAAGATGTAGGTCGCAATATGAAAGATCTGAAATTTGGAAATGCCAGGTTCATCCCATAATTTCTTCGTGGCAAACGAGGAAGTCTCTTTTGAGACAATTGTTTATGAATAAAGTCTATCTTCTGAGGATGTTCATTTATCTATTTTGTTGTATTTTTATGCGGACGATGAAACCTTACATTTTAGTGTTTGAGCTAACACGAACAGCGATTGTAAAGGTTTAGAGTGAGTTTGTTTCCTTAATATTTAGGTGAGTAAAACAGTGGTTGAATATTTGAAGCCAGGGGTCCGCATTCGACCCCTTTCGCTAAGGAGGGAGCTTCATATTCCTCTTCCTTGGGAACTAAGGCTTTCTTTTCTCATGGTCACCCTGATTGGTTTCACATGGTTTGAAATGTTCCTAGGCAACACATTGGCCTTCACTCTCTTTTCTAGTGATATCTCTCGGGAGATGTGGTATCCCTTATGGCCCAATGTTCCCGTGAAATATGGAATGTATTTTGTGCTCAATAATGTAAATATCCTCGTCAATGTGGTGACCATGGAGGTGCAGTTTGGCCACTGTGAGCCCAAATTGGTGTTTATTTGGAAAGCAGAATGAAACCGGGTGCCATTGAGCTTTTTTTTTTTTTTCCACACACTTCTTGATGCCAAACTTGCATGAAACCAAGAAGGCAGGAGCAACATCCGCGTATCTAGGATTTTCCACAAGGTGGATGACATCATCCAAGAGTTTACTCTTAGATTTTCTACGAGGTGAATGATGTCAACCAGAGTTTTACTCCGGTTTAGAGCACATGCCTGTACCCAAGATTGTCCAAATGCCACGAAGGCCCAAACCATCCACCAAGAGTTTACTCTTAGCAATTGCATGGATCCAGGATTTTCTACAAGGTGAATGATGTCAACCAGAGTTTTACTCCGATTTGGAGCACATGCCTGTTCCCAAGATTGTCCAAAGGCCACGAAGGCCCAAACCCCTAAAAAAAGAAGCTTTGTGAATTTGTCCTCTTTACGATTTTGTGGTCCTAAGGAGGAGAACACTTAATTAAAATTCTCATAACAAGTACAAATGCATAAATAGACAAATATATATTATATTATATATATTTCAACAGTCTTGCAGCAGTTTACAACGAGCAAAGTCTTAAGCTTCTTTTTTTATAAGTTGTGCACGCCTTTGCAAAGGCTATGCTATTCCATGTAGGAAATTTCTCAAAGGCTCTACACTTGCCTTCATGTATTTGCTTCTTTGGCTCTTTTTATGTGCCTCCTATTTTCTTCACTCTAACTTCATGCTTGAGATGCTCTTCTTTATTATTAATGAGGAATATTTATTGTTTATATATATAGATACAAAGAGGGTCGAAAATATAGCTACTTTCCTAACACGCTTTAAATGCAAAAAGCAAATCTCCTAACAACTGCAACTATTAAAAATAATTTCAAGTGCTCCAAAATTTAGTGATGGATTATGATATTTGTAGAGAGGAAGTGGAGATCTATTAGAGCTATGTGAATTCTATATTAATCTCTAACATTCTTTTCTAAGATAGATTTTACAAAAACTTTAACACTTGAGCCTTTGAAAATCTTCCTCCTTCAAAGGTTTTATGAATATATCTATAACCTGCTCTTTCGACCCGCAAACCAATAATTTCATTTCATTATTTTTCAACAAATCTCTGGTGAAATGATATCAGATACCTATATGCTTGTTGTTGTCATAAAATATTAGATCTTTAACAATGTCATGACATAATAGTTGTCACAAAATGTTGTAGTTTACCATTTTTATTGATGATTTAACTCACCTAGAATTCTTAGCCAAATTGCTTGACATGTGGCTGAAGTGGAATCAACATACTCTACTTTTGTAATAGATAAAGCAACAATGGAATGCTTCTTTGATTACTATAAAACTACAGTTGATCCAAGGTAGATTGCATAATCAGAAGTGCTCTTCGTATCATCAATGTTGCTATCCAAAGGCTATCTATGTAGCCAACATGCTCAAGTTGGTCGCATAAAATATTTATTTGTATTTGGTCCCATTCCATAAATCTACTAATTAAACTCTTTTTAAATATTAGGTCACGTCTATGTGCAATTAATATTTTATATAATGTTTGATCAACATTGCTACTACAATCATGCTTACTCAATTTTAGACCTATAGCAACTAGATTGATGAACGATTTTTTGTGCTCCACTCTAAACCTCTTCCATACATTTTGTAATTCTAAACAAGGAAACTATTATGAATTATTCATATCTTTTATAATAGACATTGTGATTAGTAGAAGACAAAATTTGTAAATAAAAAATTTATGGAAAATAATCTAAAATTTTAAGCTTAAAAGAGAAAATAAGTGAATGAAGAATATAAATGATCAACATAGTTATAGGTATAAAAATAAAATGAACAAAAGTTTCAGCAAAAGATGTACAAGTAAATTTATCTAAAGTTATCCTCCGTAAAATTTTAAAATTCTAACTAATTGTTCCTAGATTCTTCTGATTATTATAAAAAATATTTTAGATTGGTTACCTTTAATTGGCTATATCTATATATATATATATATATATATATATATATATATATATATATATATATATATATATATATATATATATATATTTATTTATTTTAATACATAGGGGAATCAATAACATTTTTTATCTCATACTAGATTGGGCTAACATGCTACCACTATACCCTAGTGTATTGGGTAAAACGAAGTCAAGGGAATCCCAACCCTCCAGGGAATTGAACTAGGGTAACCAACCAATAAAAACTTGGTCGTTATCAACCTGGCAAATCATTTTAATGGTACAAGGTTGTTGGAACCTTGGTCTCTCAAGAGATTCCATAGCCCTTACCATTGCATTGTACTTTGAACCTCCAAAACATTGAACTTATTCAACCAAAAAATACTTGATCACTATCAACCTAGTCTATTCTCTTATAGGTGCACTATGGTTTGAAACTAGGTCTCCATTGAAAGCCCAATGCCCTTACCACTATATTATCCATGCAATTAAATTTTAGTGTACATGGTGGTCTCAACCTAGGTCTCCTAGGAGAGCCCAAAATCCTTACCACTATGTTGTTCTTACATACTAATTTTAGTATAAAACAACCATTTTAAAATGGTCAAAAAACATATTTTAGTATGAAGCATCCATTTTTAAAGGGTCCTACTTCCTTGTAATGGGAGTTGAATTTAGATCTCCTAAATGAGAACATAGGTCATCTACATGAAAACCCTAATACATACCACTACGGTATTCCAACCCCTTGTATTGTTGTTTGAACATGGGTCTATGGAATGAAACCCAAAATATTACAACTACTCTATCCCTCTTGTTACTAAAAATGTAGTTATTTATATCACTAATTGGCTAACATTATGAAAAACTAAATTTTATAAAGTATTTTACCTCTTGATAAATAATATCATTAAAAAAATTACATAAATTTAATAATAAATTATTCTATATGTTCTATTTTTTATCAATTTTTTTTATTTTTAAGGTAAAATATAATGGTTGGCACAAATGGGGGCCACTCTTCCCATGGGCATAATGAAGGTCCTCCCCTTCTTTTGATTTGAACTTGGGAAGCCTAGATAAAAAACTACAAACATACCACTAAGGTGTCCGTGTTAGACAATTTTTATCAAAATTTAATTTATATGTCATGTCCATTAGATAAGTTAAAAACCATATATGTTGTTTTAAAGAGACAATGATTGTGCCACTTTATTAAATTTTAAAATATTTGTATTAATTTAATTATAATTTTAAGTATGAAAATGCTTTAACATATTATCTTCTATTTTTAAATTTATAAAAATAATAAAATCAACATTTCATAAAATTATGGATTTAATGTTTGGTTCTTGGTCGAGCCTTTAAATTGAACTTTTCTTTTTTAAAACAAGTTTGTTGGTTGTAGGGGTGTCTCGTGATTGCACAATTTTACTGTGCATAGGATCTTGGATTATCCTATATCTAATTTTCTTGTGAACATTGATCCTTTCATGGGTCCTTGGAGGTCCTTGTAGGATTTTATGTCCATATTGGGTAGGATTGATGTTCGCCTCTTGGTTGAGTTTATGGACTGTACTTTGATTTTTGATAGTAATTTGGTTTGCAAGGGTGTCTCTTGGATGCAGAGTTTAGTTGTGGATAGGGTATTATAGGATCCTAGATCTACTTGGCCAAAAAATATGGATCTTGTCCTTGTGGATCCATAAATATTCTTACTAGTCTTCCTTTTAACAGGCTTGGGACTAGGTGCAAAATTATTGCATTTTTCCTTTGCTAATATTAATAGGTTTTTAGTTGATTATTTCATATTTGTTAGTCCTAGAACTAATTTTCTTGAGAACATGGATCCTTTGAGGTTCTTGTAGGCTATCTCCCTCATAGTAATTATGTTGGAAGGAAGAAGGATGTAAATTCTTAAAGTTTTTATGTATCAGGTTCTTATTGTGTGGGGTTGAACGAGTTTCCTTAGAGGTATCTTGGCAAAGTTTGTAAATATAATTTTTATGGGTCCTACAAATTTTATTTTAGAGATCTATATGTTGAAAGGAAGAAGGAATCTAAGATATTATTCTAACTATTGTTGGGGTGGAACCAATTCTAGAGGTTTTTTTAATATCTAAGGATGCTCTCTCAAGGGATCCCTAGTTAAATTTGGGCTTCAAGCTCATTATTTTTAAATTTCAAAGATTTGAATCCTTATGTTTGTTGGGAGCTTTTGATGCTATGGTCTTTGGACTGGTTGGCCTTATTGTCCATATTAGTTGGATGTATGCATGAGGGGGAAAGTTTCCCTTTTTGGACTCAAATTTGAGTAGGATCTTGATGGATAGTGGTTGTTAGTTGGGTTCACGTGTGATCCTGTTTGGCTATGTAGGAAGGTTCTTTAAAATTTTAGTTTTAATTTTGAGTGGGACTTTTAAGATTTTCAAATTTTAAATCATGCTCATGGTTGTAAGGATGATTGTTGAATCTCTTCTCGATATTCATGATCTTTTTTATTTTTATTTACTAAAGGGTTAATCTAGACCTTAGGGATTTCATATATTTCTTGCTATAAGTTTTTTTAGATATTAGAATATTGGATTTTTTCTCATGGAGATCGATGTCTTGTTCCTACTGTTGGATTCTTGTGTATCTCCTTTGGATCTTCATATTTATCTCTCTTGGGGGCATATTTTTGAGGTTTTTTTCTATTATTAAATATTTGGAGAACCTAAAAACCCATTTGTAAAAGGTTTTGGGTTCCTTTCAAAATCTCTCTTCCACCTAATAAAAAACATCAAAAAATTAAAAAATACTATTAATTTTTTTTTAAATAACTAATATATATATATATATATATATATATATATATATATATATATATATATATATATATATATATATATAAGTATGTATATAATATTTAAAAAAGTTAATTTAATGAAATAATAATTATTTATAATTTAAATATTAAATGATATATTAAAATCAACCAAACTTTTTAAAAAATAAATAATTTTATTTATTTTTATTATTTTTGGAAAATGAATTCCAAAAGCTTATATTAAAAGAAGATCATTTATAGGATGGGTTGAGACTCTCCTAGTCTTAGCAAACAAGAACACCTATTTGCAATAGTAAAAGAAGATTTGCATTAGAAAAAATCTCCTAAATGATATTTCTACAATAATTATCCAAATTAGTTAAACATAGGATTTTCTCACCAACCTACTTAATCCTATCATCCTCAATAGTCATGCCAATAAACCCCTACCTCCTCCATACCCTCCTTATTTTTTTTATAAGTAGCAATATATTTACAGTGGGTTTTTTGAAGGAGGATCCCAAAACCTTAGTTACATAGAAAGTCGAGGCTGAAATTAAGATTAAAATTGGGGTTGTGTCGTTGGGAAACGATTCGAGGCCCGGGGCCTTGGTGCCTACAAAAATCATGCCAACTAAGAAACAAAACAACAAATTTGGCTTGGGGTCACCAAAATAAGGAAAAGCCATAAAATGACAAATGCCAATATCACAAAAACTGCATGTCGTCACTTCGGGAGGTCCTACAGTCGGGCCTGGCCTGGGCGGGGCTAAACCTAACAGATCAACTTCAATCCCTATCAGGGCCATCGCCAAGCCTACATTGGATTTTGACCAGGGCATTTGCCACTAAAGAAGCTACTTTGGTGGATGCAGTCAGGGAGCCAATCATAGTGTCAAGAAGGGCCCTGATTTCCAAGTTTTGTATCCTACTACCAGATTCGAAGCTGACTTCAGTGGGCTTTGGGGCATCCACCTTGGCCTTCTTGGTGCTGCCAGTAGCCCTGCTACTGCCTGGGGGTGGGCCTTTATGACTGGAACCAAGAGGTGGGACCCCACTTAGGCTTTGGGCCAGAGTTCTGAACTTCTGGGTGGGCCTGTGCCACTTTGAGGAAGTGGAGCCTTCAGGGGAGGTGGTCTCCTTGGAATTAGAAGCTACAGGAGAAGCACCAAGGGAGTGAGCCTCTTTAGGGGGGACAGTGGATATGGGAGGGATGTAGTGAAGCTATGGCTAGTTAGCTAGGGCATGCCTATATAGGATAGCCATGAGGCCTTGGTGGGAGGGTCGGGAGTGGCTCCTATGAGCTCGATCGATGGAAAGGCTCGGGGAGTATAGAAGGAACCAAGGAGTGTTGACCAGTGTGGCTCCACGGATGTGGTTGAAGTAGCTAAGGTGGAAACTGTACAGTCGATGGTCCAGATCATCGTAGGTGATGTACTACATCATCGAGACGATGGCCTCGTCAAAGGGGGCTGATAGGTTAGTGCAAAAAATATTGGCCTTATCCCACTACTGCTTCGAGAAGCAAGACAACTCCTCATCCCAATTGTGCTTATCCTGTCTGATGACTCTGCCTTTCTCCTCATGATGTATGTCTGTAACCTCTTTCAGAAATTCTTTGGTCACTTTGAAGTGGAGACCCTTGACATTGACCTCGCCATCATTCCAGGTATCTAGAAAACTTTGGGTGATATCTTCGTCGGCCCCTATGAATTTGCTAAAAAAGGGGTATATTTCTTGGTATTGGAAAATAACCTGGCCGACTCGCTCAATTCAAGTGAGGAAGGCTCGAGGAAGATGGATTTGTTAGCCATGAAGAGAAAATTGATAGCCCAGGGGTAGGGGAAATAGGGGTGGCCAGACTAGAGACGCGGGGACAAGGGGAGGGAAAAGTAGACAAGAATGCAGGAGAACTCTACGTGCGACAGGTTTAAAAACTTGCTGGGGTCGCGAAGGAAGTGAAGGGCCATCAGTGTCAGGAAGGAGCACAAGGGGTAGGGGGCAATGCAAGGTGGGAGGTGCTGAGAGGGCATGGCTGATGGCTGCCATGCAGGGTAGGAGAGAAGGGCCAATGCCAACGCTCCAGATGGCGTAATCTGAGTGGGTGATCAACTTGAGGGGACCTCGTGGGGTAGAGCTATGGGAAAAATGATGCAACATGGGAATTTTATGGTGTGGTGTCTAAGGTGAGAAGGTCAAAATGAGCCGACACGCACTCTGAATTGGACTTGCCAAATATGCTAGTGGATTTTCACAAATCTAGGCTGCGATGAACTGAACGTCTGACATGGCCGATGACACTTGGCACCATGATGGGGATCTTGATGATCGGATCATGAGCAAGAGGAGGACAGGGGACAATCGACATGGCAGAGTAGACAGGATATGTGCAACAGTGAAATTTTGGGGTCCCGACTCAGGGCGGGCTTAGCACCAGGGCCCTCATCATTGCTAGGATAGTCTTGCAAAGCTATTTTAACTAGAGCTTCAGGGAAGTTAATGGTCCAGGTGGTGAAGTATTCAACTGAGAAGGATTGGTTTACCATGAAATCGATAAACCTGTTGCCTTCTCTGTACACATGCCAAAATGCTTAGTCGGGGAGTCCTTGAAGAATGGTGAGGACTTCCTGGATGGAGTTGTGAATGCGCCAAGAGCAGTTTCCTGGGCTGTGGGAAACTTTGATAATAACTTGGGAATCACATTCGATGATGAATTTTGAGGACTCCTTGAGTGCGGTCACCCCGCTGAGGAGAGCTACTGCTTCAGTGAATTTTTTAGTCTAGATGCAAATCGGTGTAGATTACACCATGATCAGGGCCCCGTGACAGTCTCTGATGACCCCACCCACTCCAGAGGTCTTGAGATTCCATTTAGAAGCTTTTTCAAAGTTAATTTTGACCCATCCAGGGGGGGCAGTCCACCTCATCATAGATAGACGGGAGGGGGCGAGGGGGGGACCGGGGGGGAAGCTGAACTCCGAGGGATGATAGGAGGGTGGCCTCGCCCAATCGCTGATCTATGTACCCATCTTAGCCAAAATATTTTTCACTTTATTTAGATCTCTACTCGCATAAACTAGAATCATGTCATCTAATTTCCTCTATAATTCCTTAATTTGGGTGCCAAGAATCCTCAACCTCCATGTATTTAAAGCAAATTTCCTCATGTAATCTAGATATCCTACCAATATTTGAGAATTTTATTCTAGGATTATCTTCATATAACCTTGTCTTATCACCTAGATAGAAATATATTTGATAGCTAACATTTTTGTTTTATTGTTAATGGTCATTCCCAGGTCTTTTTTTTTCCTATAGAGCACTATCCCAACATGATTCTTATAGACCACTCTAATTCTATATCTACCCAGATTGTATTTTGTATATCCATTAGTATTAATTTTAATCTAACCTCTTGGGGGTGGTTTTCAACTAGCTCAGTCCTACCTCTCTTGTACATGTTATAAAATAGATCATATTACATTATTTGGGTCATGTAAATATACCTTACTTGGTACATACTTAGGAAATTATATTACTCTAGGGGGAATTTATCTAAGTACTTCATGCAATGTAATAAATGCACAAGTATCAATGTGTAATTTATAATGTGCAAGGTGTCCAATTGTACAACTAGATAGAGTGTTGGTCAAGGAACATATTTCCTATATAATGGCCATAGATAGATCATAGAATAGCAAGATACAATAACATCACAGTGTATGTTGTGGATAGATAGTAGGGTAGTGTGAGCTCCCTCACAAAGTAGTAGTATATCTTATGGAGTGTCCATTTACTACAATGCTACTATTGTAATATTTTTGCCATTTCTATTTATGGCATTATTTAGTCATCTTGTAAATATATTTTATTTATTTATGCATATTGTGAATGGTATCTCCCAATTTATGTGGCATAAAAATCTAACAGTGGTATTAGATCTATGGTAGATCAAGGTACAGTAGGTCTAGAGGGAACCACCATTATTTGATCTTAAGTTTTTTGAAAACATGACACACCATTGGACCAGTCACTGTCAAAATTTCTTAGAATATTCTAGGTGGTAGAATTAACGAGGGTTAGAAGTAAGGACTAAAATATTAGTTTTATATATACTAATATTGCATAGGGCTAGAGTCTTTCCACATAGTTGAAGAAAAACGCTTGAAAACTAGGAATCAATGTTTTATTCACTAGGCTGATGAATCAACTAGTGAAACTAAGAGATATGGAAATACTTACTTGAAAGTTTCTTTTTCCAAGAAATTAATACTCATATGATTGGGATATATCCTAAAACAAAAATCTAAGAGACCTCATCTTCATTACCCAAAGGTTAGAGTGCCTTAATAGTGTAGAGATTAGTTGTTGCAGAAGGGAGAATACTGCAAAATAATCTTCTATAAAATAATCATGGTGAATTCTAGAGATAGGAGATATCCATTGATATATTGAATAACTTCACCATAATAAAATGCCATAGTAGCCTTGATACAGAAGAAAATGCCATAAAATCCATGATCCAGAAGACAAGGCCATAGAAGTATTGATAGTTAAATATACCATAGGAGACTTTTATCCAAAAGAATATTTTAGTACTAATATTTTTGTTACAGGTATAGGTGATCCAGTAAGTCGGGAAAGCTTCCTACAAGAGAGTTAGGAATAAAATATTCTTCAAAATCAATCTAGTACCTAAAGCAAAAAGGATATCATGAGGAGATCTCATTGAAGAACTTCCAGGACAGAAAGAAGAAGTACTAGGAGAGTCCTACTCTTATCCAGAAAAAAAAAATTAGATATCTAGGAGAAGGTTGAAGATAATATCTCTATGAAGACTAGGAGAAGTTGTAAGATCAAATACCTTGAATAGGTCTCGATAAGCATCCTAATAAAATGCTAGGAGAGCCTTTCTAAAAAAATTCTCAAAGAATAACTCACTAGAGAAATCCACTACTAAGGAGAAGCTCTTGATGATGAAGGACTTGGGATAATTGTCACAATTCGATAAAAATCCCAAGAGGAGGAGAATCTAGCAAGGAGTTCCAAATTTGAGCAGAAGAAGAATCCAATAAAGACCTCAAGATATTCAAAATCTTAAGGAGAAGATCCTACTTAAAGTTAAAATTCAACAAGAAGACTTCAAAGCATAAGTTGCTTATCAAAACTTATAGGAGTGAATTATACCTGGAGCAATCGGTGGATAGGGTGTCATCTCATTCAAGAAAGGCTTGATAGGTTTTTTCTATCAAAGGAGGCTACAACTCTATTCGACGATTCTACCCTAAAAGCCCTTCCTAAAATTACCTCTAGTCATAATCCCATTTTGTTGAAGATCCCTAACTCTCTATACTTCAATAAACCTTTTAGATTTCAATCTATGTGGATCAAACATTCTAGTTTCAGAGATAACTTAATTTAGTGGTGGCAGCAACCTGTCAGGGATAGTGCAACTTTAAACTTGCTGGCAAATTAAAATTTGTTAAGGAAAAGATTCGAACTTGGAACAAAGAAGTTTTTGGGAACTTCTTTGAAAATAAAAAATAAGTTGTTGAAATTTTGAAGATAATTGATCAGAGGATTCAACATGGTGATGCTTATGAAACTACTAGGTATGAGGAATAGACAAAACTAGCAGAGTTTCATAACATTTTGGCCTGTGAGGAAATCTATTGGAGGTAAAAATCAAGGGCTCTTTGGTTGAAAGATGGAGATTCAAATTCTAAATTTTTTCACGTTAGCATGCTTACAAATAGAAACAATAACAATATAATTTTTTTTTAAAAAGCAGATGGTTCTATTACTCAGGACTTAATAAAAATAAAAAAGGAGGCAATAACTTATTTCAATTCTATCCTTGGTCAGGAATCACAGTGCAATGAGGAGGCCAAAGATATTATCTTGAAATCCATTCCTAGCATAATCAATGAGGATATAAAACTTAATATTCTAGATACCTTTTCTAATGAGGAAATTAAGGAAGCCTTGTTTAACATGGAGCCAGAAAAATCCTCGAGACCCGATTGCTTTCCCTCTCATTTATTTCAATATTTTTGGGACATCGTAAGTGAGGATGTAATTTCTACTATCAAATAATTCTAAGCAAGAAATAAAATGCCAAAAGTTCTCATCTCTACTTTTATTTCTCTAATTCCTAAGAAGCAAATCCTAAATCTATGGTTGACTTTAGGCCAATCAGTCTATGCAATATTTCTTACAAGATCCTAGCTAAAGCCATTACAAATAGAATGAGATATTTTCTGCCCCGCATCATAGATCCATGCCAGGGAAGCTCTATCCAGGGTAGGTCAATATTGGATGGAGTTATCATAGTTCATGAAGCTCTGCACTTTGCTCATAAAACTAATAGGTCTATTTTTGCCCTCAAGCTTGATATGAACAAAGCATTTGATAGGCTAAATTGGGACTTTCTAATTTTTGTCCTCCTTAAGTTTGGTTTTCACCACCAATGGATTAATTTGATCAAATAATGCATTTCTAAAGCATGGTTCTCAATTCTGGTTAATGGAAAAACTACTGGTTATTTTTAAAGTTGTAGAGGAATTCGATAGGGGGACCCTATCAGCCCCATGTTACTCATAATTATGGCAGAAGATTTATGCAAAACCATAAAAAATGCTTACAGTTCAAGGCTAATATCAGGAATCAAGACAACATCTCTCACTAGGGGTGTTTCTCACCAAAAATTCATTGATGATACCCTTCTATTAACTAAGGCATCGGTGGTTGAGGCCAAAATAATTAAATACATCATACAACTCTATGAGGACATTGTTGGTCAGAAATTTAATTTTAGTAAAAGCAAGTTATATTTCTTGAACACCCCCATTCAAAGGCAAGGAAGGATTGCATAAATTTTAGGGTGTTATATAGCACACCTCCCCACTTCGTATCTTGGTCCCCATATTTTCATTGGTTCTTCGAGAGAGTCAATGTGGGACAAGTTTATTGAAAGAATTCAAAAACAACTTGCTGGATGGAAAGGTCATCTTATATCTCAAGCAGGAAATTTGACCCTCACTAATGGCTCTCTTCAGAGCATTCCAGTCTATTTCCTCTTTGTTTTCAAAGCCCCTATGAAGGTTTTATAGAAAATTGAGAAACTCCAAAAATAATTATTATGGATTGGATTAGAGGAGAAAAAAAGATACACCTTGTAGGATGGACCAAAGTGTGTAGGCCCAGGGAAAATTGGGGCTTAGGTCTGAGGAGAATTGCTCATATAAATTAAGATTTACTAGCTAAGCAGACATGGTGCCTCATTTCTGGTGAAGAAAATGAATGGACAACTATCATCAAATAAAAGTATCTTCAAAATATGGAATTTCTAAGTTACTCAGTTCCAATAAGAGATTTTTCTTTTTAGAAAGCAATTCTCAATTGTAAGGAAATCATCAAAAAATGTTTAATATGGGTTTTAGGAAATGGTGAGAGGATAAATTACTATAATGATAGGTGGTCTAATGATGAACCATTGACGCAATATCCTAACTTAGGCCGAATCAAAGATATCATGGAATAACTCGGGAAAAAAAGTCTTCGATTATATGGTTAAGGATAGATGCAGAATGAAGTGGAAATAAATAAGGATTCAGGGATTTCAAATGGAATCAAATGATCTTTGTAACATTCTCAGGAAAAAATTTATCCCCATGAGACCCAAGGAAGATCAAGTGACCTAGGATCCTACGAAAAATGGGTAGTTCACTGTTAAATCAGCTTACAACCTTCTGCTTGATGATGAGGATTTTGTCCTCCAAAAGGACTTAGTTTGGATAAAAAATTTAATTCCAAAAATTGTAGTCTTTTCATGGTTGGTTATCCAAGGAAGAATTATAACCATTTATAATATGATGCGTAAGGGTATTTGTATCAATTTTCCTTGAGTTCCCTTTTTCCTTGACTGTCCTAAGTGGGGTTTTTCAGGCCTTCAATATTTCCTGGGTTAAACTAGCCATCGTACTTGATTTGTTCATCCAGTGGCCTTACCCCTTTTTAAGCCAAAGAATTAGATACATGTGGAAAATTTGTCTCAATCACTATCTTTTGCAAGTGTGGTTAGAAAGGAACCATAGAGTCTTTAATGAGTCTATCCATGATCATAAAACTATCATTTCGAGGATCCTATCCTTTACCAACGAGAGTGTGAATCTTATCCCTTTTTATATTCGTAAACCTCATCTATAGAAGACCATTATTTCTCAATATTTAAGCTTAACCTTATTAGATGAGTCTGTGCCTAGGGTATTCAACCCCAGGGCCAATGTTAAGTGGTCCCCACCTCCTACGGGTTGGTTTAAGCTTAATTTTGATTGAGAATCTAAGGACAATCCTGGCAGAGCAGGAATTGGTGGCATTGTACGAGATCATAATGGAAATATGATACTTGCATTTTCTAAATATTTGGGAACAAGGACAAACAATGAAGCTGAATCTAGAGCTATATGGAGAGGCCTTCAAATGACTCAAGAATTAGAATGCAATTTGATAGTAGAAGGAGAGTCTATGCATGTTATAAATATCCTCAATAATTGGAAAACACCTCCTTGGAGGATTAAAACAATTGTTGAATAGGTTGGGATCCTTTTCTAGGGAAGATAGGATAGAAAAGCCCAACATGTATTTCAGGAAGCTAACAAAGTTGCTGATAAGTTGGCCAATTTGGGTGTCTATGGTGATGGACTTTTCAAATGGGAACACGGTGTCTTGAGCAAAGTAGAGGAGCTTATTCAACAAGAATGCCAAGAATGATAGTCAAATTTACCAATAGGGAAGGCACTGTAAGTTCGAAGGCTATGAGTATTCCCGTCTCTTTTTTGAAATGGACTCACAATAAAAATTATCCGAGTTGTCAGTCTTGGTGGATGCTGCTTGGATAACCACATAGATTAATAAGGACGACCACATTTTATATAACATGGCCCCTAGTCATCTTAGTAATTTGAGGTTGGTTGATAATCATAGGGTAGGAAATAAATGACAATATAAGACTTCGAACCAGAGCCACATGGACCACCAGATAGCCACTACCATAAATCTAGCCAGCAAGTTCACTTCTCCAAGGTTGATTGGCCAAGATGATATGTGGTCCCAAAGCATGTCATATACGAAAGAAAGCAATTACCAAAGAATTATTAAGAGTAACTATCAATATAGAGCTTGTGGGAGTTTTTTTTAGTTTTCTTCTATGTGTGTCTATAGCGTTTTGTTTCTCCACTATTTCAAGGAAGGGATCTGTGTATGTTTTTTTTTTTTAATTATGATGCAGGTGTATTTTCTTGGGGTATACCCAAAATATTGTATGGGAAGTTTCTTTTTGATAACATGATATGTGCCTTACAGGATGTAATGGCTTTTGTGGCATGTGGATTTTACATATATAAGATCATTAGTAAGGACATGTTCATCAACATGTAGACACCAAAATAGCACCAATCCTATTATGTGATTAGAAGCACTAATCGAATTGACATACATAATCCCTAGGGCAGCCTCCCAGAGGTTAAACAGTGGTCCTAACCACTCCCATAGCAGTTTGGAAGGTCAAAGGTCAATTTGGCACCTTTTGGGCACTTTGCTCCCCACTCGTCCCACCCTGGGACAATTACAAACTGGTATTCATCCCACCCAGGGAAAATTATTAGCATTCATCCCAAGGTGGGGCGAATAGAAGGTTTGACTGGTAAAAAGTCAAACCTTGACAGGTCTGCCACTTAACTAAACCTTCAGGGCATGCAATCGCAAGGAATGGATTCAAATCAGAGAGAGAGACTTCAATCATGCATGCCTTGATTTTTGGAGGCCTCATGCAAGGAGACTCTAAATCAGGGAATAATATTTTCTCTCAAAATAGGACAAGCAACTCAAGTGGCGCCCTCGCATGCGCATTCAAAGAGAGAGACCTTAGGTATATAAACTGGTGAGTCTTCTCACAAAAAAAAAGAATAGAGAGGAAATTTTGGAGCAACGAAGTGCTGCCAAATTATATCCTCACCCATCATTTGTGCTTTTACATCCTTGATCTCTCTCTTGGAAGGGAGGTTATTGGGTGATTATTGGAAGCACAATCCGGACCCAAACTCGAACATTTGGACACAATATCCCACAAATTTTTTTGATACAATCCTATAAGATGTTTTGTACCCATCCCAAGTGGATTGGTGCTGAAACAGAGTCCTAGACAGTGGGCGTCCTACCCCCGAGTGCCACCGCACTGTCATAGTTCTAATCGCCCCACCCCAAAGAAATTAAAAATATATGGTATATTTCCTTAATTTTTCTTTTGAATCTGATTCTAGGTTGTTTACATATGCTATCATTTAAATTTCATGTGATTATGACAAGTTTTGACCATGATTTTATCATTTCCCTCTTTCACTAACACGTAGATAGCATCATAATATTTTGGGTTATAGAGGCCAAATTGGAAGAATCTAACCATCTGGGTCATCCTAAAATACCCCATTTTACCTAACCCCAACTTTGTAGGTGATTTGGAGGCCTTATGGCTGGACATTTAGGAGGTGGATTTCAGATAGTTTATGACAGTCCTAATCGTCCCACCCCGAAGTGATTAGAAATATGTGTAAGGTTTTTGGACTGTTCCTTTTGTAGTGGCTTATTGGTAATTTTTTATTGCTTATGTCAAATTTTCAGCTCATTTTGATATGTTTCAATTATCATTTTAATCATTTTATGCATACACTAACCGTAGGCCTTGGGGATCACATGTTTCTCTCCATCCGCAGGTGCTACTAATCCTTTTATGTTTCTATGAATGTAAGATCTCAATACCAGAGGAGCTGAAAGGAATCAAATACATATGCACACAAGCGGTGACGACGTTTGGTCCACCCATTTTACATGTGGGCATGCGGAAGAAAGCGTATCAATCCATGGTGTAATAGACCTCTACTTAACGCTCCTAGTCCCCAAAAGGGAGGAGATGTATTGTAACCCAATTTTAAAGCAAATTAGTAAAAAGGTCTGTATTCGAAGTTTGCTTTTTATCTCATTTCAATTGGTTTATGTTTCTTTCATTTCATGCATTTCAGTTCGTAGGACATAGTGTTATGTTTAGCTTTTGCATACATCACACTTGGAATTTCCGTTTTTGTTTTCGTATCCTCATGATTTCAGTGGAAATCATGGTGGGGCATCTATCCCTTGATTTAAATATTAAATTTTTGATCAAAATTTGTGTGTTTTTGCTTACAGGTATCAATCTTTCAAGCGCTGGGCTACTGCTCATTGCATCCTCTAACAAATACAGAGCTGGAATTCGTGCCACCCTTAGATGAATAGGAATTCGTCTTACCCTAGGATGAATACAGATATTTTATTCATCTCTATGCAATTTCAAAGTATAAATTCAGAGGCATCTTATTTGGGCAGAGAAGAGGTAGGGGTCCTAAACACCTTCTGTCATTTTCAGCTTTCTATTTTCTATTTTTTGGTTATTTGCTTGCATAGGAGAGTTTTAATGCCTGTTTTCTTCATTTATGCAAAATAAAAAGAACCTCACACATCACGAGATAATATGAACACCAAGGAGTTGGTCGTAAAACCCCAACCCTTTATTAAGACCAACGGTGGATTTCATCACCACCTTGGCTTGAAATATTGCAAACATAACCACGATCGTGACTGTTGCTAGATGTAAATCCTAAAAAAAGTTGACCAAGTGTAGCTAGGGTGATTCCTAGCGCATGAGAATAAGTCTTCTATGGTAGGTGTCATAAATAGAGTGATTCCCCTTTTGTACCGCCTATGTTCCACGTACTGTTCTACTCTCACGTACCTATAGTCTCCCTCATGTAAGGGTGGGTATATAGAGAGGTTCGGTATAACGGTGGCCTGGCAGTGGTATATTGAAGGGGCGACCATTTTTTGGAGATATAAGAGCCCTCATATTGTATATTAAAAAATTTCATCACAAGGTTTTCAAAAAAAACATAAAAACACACTGAACCAGATTTAGGGCACACTTTTAATCCATAAACAAAACAATCATTGCTTTGATTGTATGTTTCCCTTTTGTTTAGTGTAGCATAAGAAATCCTAAAGAAGATAAAAGCATACACATCTTTAGGTAAACATCAACATGGTGTACACCCATAGCCAAGCCCAATCACAAGAAAGAGCTACGGAAAGTGTACAAAGGGGGACAAGTCACCTCCGATATAGTCCCGAGGACTTGGTCATACCACCTTGGTGGCCTGATCCACAAGATAGTCCACATCATGCCATTATAGAATGGGACTATAGAGGCACCCCTTTGAGGGGCACTCCCACTCAGCATAGACCCTTTCAGGAGGAGGCCATACACGTGGCACTCAACATAGATAGGAGGGCTCCCTTAGACACTCGTTATGAGTGGCCATCGCACGAGGAAGTTCTATAGCAACATGATTTTGTCATCCCTCCTTTACCCCTTATTACTGTCAAAAACACTAGGCCAAATCCAGAGCACAAGGCTCTTCAGATAGGGCAAGCTAATTCTACCCACCCCTTTCACACATACGAAAGAGAGTATGAGGAAGACCACTACATTCCTCAAGAGCAATACACAACACGAGAGGAATGTACCTCCACATATTTTATGTATTAGGATCATCCACTAAGGCCAGAGCCTCGGGTGAATGCTACTAACCTTGATAGAGGAAAGAAACCCATGGGGATCTCGGATTACCACGACCAAGATAGACATGTAGGAGAGGCATCTAGGCTTCCTAAACACAAGATTCCAAGTGCAAATCACATAGCTTAGTTAAGACCAATAATAGTTAGAGCATATGTATCACCTTAGCAAAGAGCGCATTCAACTTCAAACAACCAAATTGCTTTAGAACACTATTCCTGAGAAGGTCCCAACCCCTTGTGTGCATAAGGTAGAAGTGTATGAGAGGTACAACCCACTGGTGGGAGACAGGTCCCCGTGACCTTATCAAATGTTACCTCCAAGACCTCCTAGGCCTGAGCGAGATGCCACTCCTAGAAACAACGATGGGCACCCTCTGAGGGCACCCACCCATGTTTATAGGTCTCACCTAGGCACTCCTCAAGAAGCCTATGAGGAGTATGAGCAAGAATAAGAGCGGGATGAAACACCCTACCAAGGTAGGGGGGATGCTTTCTGACTACCACTCCATAGGCCTCAAGTTCCTTGCAACCCATAGAGGGATAAAATCAAGGAGGAAGATATCAAACCCTCCAATGCATATAAAATGCTGCTAGAGCGCTTAGAGTCTATGTAGACCAAGACTTATGGGCCCTAGAAGCCCATTTTATGCCAAATCCGTAGTCATCCTATGCATCCATCAGTGCCAGCACCCTCATAACCTAAACACTTTAAACTGCCCCAGTTGGCACTCTTTAGAGGGGAGGAGGATGCCCAAGAGCATGTGACTAGATTCTTGAGCCAATGCTTTGGCATTCAAGAAAATGATGCTTTGTTGCTAAGAACATTTATAACCATGTTCGTAGGCCATGCCTCAGATTGGTCCACTCAGTTGCCAAAACATAGTATCAATAACTTGGATCAGCTAGTGGATGTGTTCCTCAAGCACTTCACCTTCAACACCAAGAAAAAGGTGTCATTAAACGACCTAGCTAGCCTCAGGAAGTATGAGGAAGAAACCATAGCGGCCTATGGGAATCGGTGGAGGACATTGCTTTCAAAGCTGCCCTACCTCCCTCACATGTCTGACCTAACCCAAATGTTCTCAAAAAGTTGTTTGAGATCAATCTATGTACTATTGTAGCTACAACAATATGCCACTCTTGAGGAAGCCCTGACACAAGAAAAAATCATTGAGTAGATCAAGATACAGGATGGCAATATTTCCAAGACAAAGAATAAAGAGTGGTCTAAAAACACCAAGACAGGGACCACACAACAGAAATTCGCTACGGTCAATCAGGTTGCTATAAACATCCCTAAGCCTACACAAGCAACACAACCCCAAAAGGCTAACTATCAGGCAGTGCCTCTTAACAGTTATGACATAAAAAATTAGAGGTAAGAACAAAATCAGCAACGTCGCCCTAGGCAACAATTCACACCTTACATAGAGTCTAGAGACTCCCTATTTGACCGCTTGTCAGTGGCAAATTTGATCAACCTACTTGAGATTCAACCCATAGACCCCAATGCGCCAAAGCCTAAGGGCTATAGGGAAGACTTGTACTGTAGGTTCCACAGATAGAAGGGACATGACCTTAATGCATGTTGGAAGTTTAAAGGCTTGGTGCAAGACCTAATAGACAAAAAGATGATGGTGGTGGATAACCCCATAGCGCCAAATAACCAATATATGGGAGTCTTCAAAGACCCCCTACCTACCCATGATACACAGGAAAAGAACCTTCAAGTCAATGAGGTAACATAGAATTGCCCCATGCATGGGTATGTAGGGATGATAATCATAGTGACTAGGAACAAGAGGTACCCTAGAGCTGCCCTAGCAATGGCCACATGAGAGATTCCATCGATGTCACAACCTCAATAGCACCCTACACAACCTCCCTTGCCTAGACCAGTGGCCACGATTCGAACTAGAATTACCTAAAGTCTAAGGACCACATTGGCTAGGCTCTCCATTTATGAGCTCATTCAATAATCAATGCCCAATCGGGAGGCTCTAATGGAGATATTAAAAGCCATTGAGTTGTAGCCCCATGAAGCAAACTCTTTCAAAAACTTCATGGGACATGTAAAACAATGTACAAAACCAGTCATCACCTTTAGAGAAGATGAACTAAAATCGATGATTGGTGATATGGCGAATCCACCCCTACACGTCATTGCACGGGTCAACGATATTACGTATAAGAGGGTGTTGGTGGACACTGGCTCATCCAGTAATATAATTACAACAGCAGCATTGAAATAGCTGAAGTTGCCACCATCTCACATCATGGCCTCCACCTACACTCTGTGAGCATTCAATGATGCAATATGCTCAACGGTTGGCACTATTTTCCTACCCATCCAAGTGGGAGAAAAGACTATTCATACATTATGCCACATGTTGGGAGGTGATATGGCCTATAATATCTTGCTGGGGTGGCCTTGGATCAGGGACATGAAGTGTGTCCCTTCAATAGCTCATCAGTTCCTAAAGTACACATTTGAATGGCAGGTGCATGTAGTCTCGATGGATTTAGAGCCCTTCAAGTACTACAATACGGTGCAACTGATGTCGCAATCGACCCTTCCATCAACACATTTAGATTTTCAATTGAATCCATCTAACCAGGGTATGATTCCACATGCATCCTTGTTGTTAAGTCCATCAATCCCCAGTAGGGTCCATCTTCATCATCTGGTCCTTCACCAAACTTGCCACCTACGATGGCCACACTGAAGGACAAGAGGAAGAAATCCCTATAATAGGCACCATCATCAGTCTCAACCATATCTATCAAAGATATGCCTAGTTGAATGGAAGTCGAGATGCCTAGTTCACCCTACATGGAGTGGACTCAGGAAGAACTCTCATTCGCTCCCCCTTAACCACCAATGATAACCATTGAAATGGACAGTATGGGCCTGGGGGAGTATCTAGTGTGGAACATTGTAGCAACACCCACACTTGAGTCCATGCAGGAGATGGGGAGACCTCTACTCCCCATCGGCACTATGGTTCCTCTAGGCTACCCACAAAATCAGACAAACTTTGTTTATGGGGGCCTCGATAATGGTATTGAACCATACATGCAAGAAGAAGAAGATGAAGAGCCCTTTGTTGAGGATGTCAACTATTTGTCCAACCTAGAATTCGCATTGAGATATCTTGGCCAATGTAATTGGCATTGATATGGGTTTGGAAGGTATGAGCAAGGAGTGCATGTTCTTTGCCAACCAAGATATCAAATGTCATACGACAAGGTAGGAGTAGGGTTCAACCACCCCTTGCCCCTGGAAATCTTGGTAGGGAACATGCAAGGCCTAGGGATAGGCAACAAGGATGGGTTGGCATTAGATCCATATGCCAATACTAAAACAACATATATATTGGGGGATTATCTCCCATTGATAACCACCAACCTTGTTGACCTTAACAACCCTTTCCCTTCGATCAAAAAGGGAGAAATTTCGAGGACTCACCTACAAGAGGTATATCGACAAGACCAAGAAGGGTCTTTATAAGACGAGTTAGAGTATGAGGTAGCACCTTGGGATCCTTTCGATTCTGATAGCAATCATTCACAAGTGACCCCCATAGATTATTATCAAGAGAGTTTCATGACAATGTTCCATTTGGATGCTCCAATCGAGCAAGTACCACCTCAAGAGAATCAGGCACCCCCACCCAGAGCGAAACAACCCCGATGGGACCACATTAATTTTCTTGAGCAGGATGAGCCTCACATGTCACAAATAGCTATCAGAACCAACGAAGGCCTTTGGACATCTGATAGTGATTATGAATATGAGACTGATATGGTCTATCTCAATCATATGCGACAGCAACAATATCTTGTGGATATAGATGACATGTTTGAATAGCTACACATAAGGGCCAAGGCATAGGTGGCACCTAAACTAGGCGTAGTTGGACCAACTACTATATCTATCACTTTAGGTATATAGAGAACACCTTCCACATAGAGACCCTATAGAGCCATTAGTGCCTAGGGTAGATCATGTCCTCTTATCCACACATAGGGCCGATCTATTTGTGCCAATACCCACAAAGCCAGATCCGCAACACAAAGATAACCTAGGATGTTCAAGTCACCAAACCCATGGTAATGGAGACCAAAATCATTTCATCAACATGATCTCCATTGACCTAACTGCCCCAATCCACAATCTGGATGATCCAACACAATCATTGTATCTAGACATAGATGCCATAGATTGGGATCGCATCAATTCACCACCATCCACATCAGAGTACTGGAATTTTGATGAGATGCTTTATTTCACCCCAAGGCCAACTCAGGATATCTTCCATGCTAAAGAGGAACCCGAGGTTCCCAACATAGATCTAAAATTAGCAAATGATATCCACTTGATCCAAACTCTGTACCAGTTGGGGGACAAATCCCACATGTCGATCGAGGAGATGACTGACGTAGACATCGGCTCTGATCCAATGAATTTGCAAATCATCAAGTTGGGGGTAATTTTATCCCCCGAAGAGCAAGTCGAATACATTTCCCTTCTCAAATAGAAGAAGGATTTTTTTGCATGGTCCTACAAAGACATGTCGGGGATAGACCCATAGCTATTCACACATAATCTAATGCTTGATCCGATAGTCAAGCCAGTTAAGAAAAAACTACATAAGATGCATCCATTAGTAGCTTTAATGGTCAAATATGAGATACAAAAGCTATTGGATGCACAGTTTTTCATCTGTGTGGATTACCCACCATGGTTGTCCAACATGGTGCCCATAAAAAATCCTGATGGGAGGATTCGCATATGCACTAATTTTTGAGATCTAAACAAAGAGAGTCCTAAGGATGATTTCCCCTTGCCTAGCATTGACACATTGGTAGAAGCTACAACGGGCCACAAAATGCTTTCCCTTATGGATGGTTTCTCAGGATACAATCAGATTTGTATCAATATTGAAGACCAACTAAAAATAGCATTCACAATGCCTTGGGGGACATTTTTTTATAAGGTCATGCCCTTTGGCCTTAAAAATTTTGGCGCCACCTACCAACGTGCCATGACATACATGTTCCATGATCACATGCATAAAACTTTGGAAGATTACATGGATGATTTGTTGGCCAAATCTCTTTTGTGCCCAGATCATCTCGATGACCTAAGTAAGATCCTCGATCACCTCATTGAACATAAAGTCAGACTAAACCCCAAGAAGTGTGTATTTGGCATCACATCTAGAAAAATATTGGGTTTCATAGTCTCAAATATAGGAATCAAGGTAGATCCAAACAAAGTCAAGGTAATCCTTGAAATGCTTCCCCCAACTACCATCAAGCAGCTTAGAAGCCTGCAGGGAAAGGTTGCATCAATCAAGCGCTTCATAGCATAGTTATATGACAAGTGCCGACCCATGAATAAATTATTGTACAAGGGGGTAGCATTTAATTGCGATTACAAGTGCCAGTTAGCCTTTGACAACATCAAACAATACTTGGCTTCATCGTAAGTATTGGTACCACCTAGACCAGGAGTATCATTCTACTTATACATCTCAGCTACTGAGGTGGCACTGGGTGCCATGCTATCCCAAAAAAATGAACTACAAAAAGAACATGCTACTTACTATCTTAGCCGCACCCTGGTCAGTTATTATCTTAACTATGCATACGTCGAGAAGCTATGCTTGGCAATGGTGTTTTCTACTAAAAAGCTACACCACTACATGCTTAGCAATATGATGTATGTTGTGTCTAAGGAGAATCCATTGTGATACATGATGAGTCATACTTATCATAGTAGTTGCATGATGAAATGGATCATGTTGTTGATGGAGTTTGACATAGAATTCATTGGACATAAATCCATAAAATGTCAAGTCATCACCGATCAACTAGTAGAGGCTCCTCTTGAATATGATCAACCTCTAACCGTAGAACTACCTGATGATGGGGTCTTCCATGTTTCAGAATCACCAAATTCTAATGAGCCTGAGTCACAGGCTGACATGACCGTATTCTTTGATGGTTCTAAATGTGAGTAATGGGGTGGCATGGGAAGTGTATTCTTCACACTGCAATGGGCTCCAATGCCTCTATAATTTAAATTAGATTTCCCGTGCACCAACAACAATACCGAATACGAAGCCTTTCTCATAGGTCTTCAGACAACAATCACCATGAACATCAAATGCTTAAACATATTTGGTGATTCATTATTAATTGTCAAATAAGTAAAAGGGGTGTTCCAATGTAAATGCCCAGTTATGTAGGCCTACAAAGCCCTTGTGGAAAAATTCTTGGCACATATTGAATGGTATGACATCGAGGCACTCCCTCGATCATCGAATTGTTTTATAGACACTATGGCCTCCTTAGGGTCACTAATCCTGGAAGATCCTTCTGGTGAGATGACAACCATTTAGGTCAAAATATTATCACAATCCATGATGGAGCATGCAAGATCTGACCTAACACCAGGAATTAACCTAATCCATATTGAACCATATCAGGATATGTTCTCTCAAATCCATGATTGTCTAACTCAAGCCAATTGGGGGTCCTTGTTCTCCCCGACCCCTCTTAATAGCAACACAATGTTGTTTTTACAAGTTCTTTCCTGCTCAAATTTTGCTAGGGATGAACATCAAAAGGGACTGGCCATCCATACCATTGAGGTTTCTGATCATCAAGATTGGTACACACCCATAAGGGATTACCTCAAGCTAGGTAACCTCCCACTTGGATTGACACATGTCGTGAAAAGATCATTTAAATAGAAAGTGGCAAAACATGTCTTGCTAGGAGACATTTTGTATCGTCAAAGCTATGAAGGAATCCTCCTCCATTGCTTGGACCAGTAGGAGTCCACTTGGGCGATCACCCAATCCCACGATGGTACATGCGATGGCCACTTCAGCAGTATGGCTATCACAAAGTGCATTCTATGCATGGGTTATTATTGGCCATATTTAGAGCGAGATTGTTGTGCATATGTAAAGAAGTGCATGAAGTGTCAACACCATGCCAATTTGACACATGTACCTTCCTAGGCCTTGCAACCAATCCAATTGGCTTGGCTATTTTCATAGTGGGGCTTTGATCTAATCGGAAAGATCTCCCCTATGTCGTCAGGTTGTCACACGTTCATCATAACGGCCATAGAGTACTTCACCAAGTGGGTGGAAGTAGTTCCACTAACCTCTACGACTATAACCCACATTGTGGAGTTTATTTTACATAACATCATATGTCATTTTGGTATTCCATCCAAGATCATCTCGGATAATGGGACATAATTCAAGAACAAAGACGTGCATGCTTTGACCATAAAGTACAAAATTTAGTATAGGTTTTTGACACCCTATTATCTATAGGCAAATGGGCAAGTAGAGGCGTCAAACAAAATGCTAGTTGCTATCCTCAAAAATATGGTCACAGATAGTCACAAGGATTGGCACATTCAAATCCCGCTTGCCCTATGGGCTTATCACACTAGCATTTGGATTCCCACTAGGGCAACTCCATTTTCACTGGTGTATGGCTCCGAGGCAGTCATGCCTCTCAAGTTGGAAATCCCTTCACTATGCATATCAATGCAAGAGTTCATCGATGATGACACTACGCGGTAGGCCCGGTTAGACCAAATTACGTTGCTTGATGAACGATGCGTCAATGCTCTCGAGCATGTGCATATCTATCAAGAGTGACTTAAGAAAGCATACAACATGAAGGTTCACCTGAGAGAATTTCAGGTTGGTGACTTGGTATTAAAAGAGAACCAACAAAATTCTAACTTGCCACCCCATCTAAGGGACAAGTTCATGGAAAATTGGTTAGGTCCTTATGTCATCAACAATAAAATAGGACTTGGAACATACTGGCTCGCCTCTCTTGAAGGAATCAAGGAACTAGAACCCTTGAACCTCAGTCATTTGAGGCAATTCCACATTTAGAGAGCCCTAGCCCACCAAACACTCCAAGGATTCCCACAATCGTTTGGTCAACCAAAACGTCCCAAAGGTATCTATAAATCCTTTGGTCAACCCAAAAGCCCCAAGGATTTCCGCAATCACTTGGTCAACCTAAAAATGCCCCAAAGGTATCCATAAACCCTTTGGTCAAACCAAAAGCTCCAAGGGTTCCCACAATCGCTTGGTCAAAAAAAAACAAATATTAAAAACAAACAAAAACAAAAGATAATCAAAAAACACAAAAATAAATTGCATCTCAATTCCATGCATACTCTTAAAAAAATCAAAATACAAAAATATAAGTTGCATTAGGCATCACATACATACATTGCATATTTGTTGGTCATACATGTCACAAGCACCATAGACTGTAATTGCTAGGCAATTCCATCATTTTCCACATTCCATCCATTTTATAAACACATACATCCAAAATAACACCATCCCCATTTTTAGCATAGTTAGTTGTCTCCTAATGTATGTCGGGTTTTCGTCATTCAACTGTCTTTAAATTTCTAGCCAAAAACTATACAAAGTTAAACGGATTTTACAAGGGAAAGTTTTACTTGGATCATGCCTTGTTATGTAACATCCCGACATAAGTTAAAATAAATAAAATAATTCCCATGTTGTGTGAATGGAAAATGAAAACTACAAAGTAGTCTAGGATACCATCTATGAAAGATTAGCCTGTTCATCCCCCTGTGCAAATGGTTCAAGAGTGCTGAGAATTGATAAAAGTACAAGATCTTCCCCATAAATTCCCCCTAATAAACAATGGTTTTCACCACTAGAAAAAATCCTAATCATCATTGGTACCCAAAGTTGTAAGGATTTGTACTACATGCCCCTGATAAGGATGGGTAGTCATCTCCAAGGCCTAAAAGGATCAATGCCATTTAAAATAAAAATCCCCACAAGCCATCATCATGAATATCTTCAATCACCTTTGGTCTCCAAAGTCGTAAGTATTCGTACTATACACCCATGACAAGGATGGGTAGTCATCCCAAAGGCATAAAAGATCAATGCCCTTACTTCATAATATCCCTAATCCCATTTGGTTCCCAAAGTCATAAGGATTCGTACTACACATCCCTGAACAGGATGGGTAGTCATCCCCACGACCAAAAGGATCAATGCCATTCACAAGCCCAAAACCTACGAGATCAAATTTACAACCTAAAAATCACAATCAAATAACAGTGGTTATTACCACTATTCCAATCCCTTGCTCAAAAAGAAAAACAAAAGAGAAAAATAAATAGTGATTTTCATCACTATGTATACGAGCAAGTATCCTAACACATTGAGCAAATAAAAGATGCCTGAGCTTGAATCCCTAGAATTCTCAGCATTCGAAAACCATCTAGGTGATCCTCATTACGGTTTTGGTGGACAACCTACCCAACAATGGTGGTATCCTAAATGCATGATGATATGTCTATCACATTAGCTTTGCATGTGAGCAGACCAATGTTTGCATGTGGATGAGCTAGCTTATGGTACCTTAGATTGTCCTATGGATTAATCTTACTAAATACAACAACGGAGTTAGTGGAGTTAATTAGGTGATCCTCAATATAGGTTTGGTTGACAACCTATCTGGAACTGGTGGTATCCTAACAAATACCACATAAACGAACTCAATTACACACATAGGGATGTGAAATAGCTTGGTCAAAATCAAGTCTGATTTATACCTTGTTCAAAATTCTTACGAGATAAATGTACAGTCTTGGCTAGTTAAAATATCTGAATCTCATAAAAGCTTAACTACATTTTAAAACAACTAGTACATTTCATTACGTACATCACCATCAGATAATACGAAAAATACAAAAAAAAAATTATCACATGCAAAATTCATTCCACAAAGCCATCACATAAGTACAGAAATCCAATAAATCTTGTACAGTCTATGGTGCCATCGACAAGTTATCAACAACTCATTTCATTCATTCCATATGCATACATCATATAATTAGACACATTGCATTCATAATACCACATACATACATCATCCTAAATAACTGTGCATAAACAAAAAAACAAACCACAACAATTTTATAAACACAAAATTGGTATTCGTCCCACCCAGGGATGATTATAGAGAAAAAAATTCAAAAACAACAAAAACTACACCAAATTGCACAAAAAAAATATAGCAAAAAAATTGCCAAATAAGAGTGCTTTTGCACTTGACATTCTTGGCATACAAAATAGACGTCGGGGTTACAAATCCTCACTATCATACTCCCTAAGAAGGCTACCATAGCCGGACCGCTCCACGAGAGGACGGATTTTTGAGAATTGCATCCCCAAATGGTGTCACCAAAAGGGTCACAACCCAACCAAAAATAGCAATAACATTGCCAAATGAAGGTGCATTTGCACCTAAAATTCTTGGCATCCAAAATAGACATTGGGGTCCCATATTGTCACTATCCTAATCCTTAACAAGGCTACCATAGCTGGACTGCTCCATGGGAGGATGGATTTTTGACAAAAATAGCTCCAAAATGCATCACAAAACGGGTTCGAACCCACCAAAAATAGGTCAGAATGTTCAGAAACTGCATAAGCAATCAAAAAAGAACAGCTATAGGCACCCTTACATAAGTCATATTCGGTCAAGAGACTTGTCTCTTTTCTCATGTTTGTCATTCCCTCATAGATTCGTCGCTTCAAGGGGTAGTCACACTTAGTCACCAACCAACAAATACACACCCATCAAGGAAATGGCATGCATCCAAAAGATCATTGACAAAGACAATCATGCCCCTGCTTAGGGCAGTAAACAAGCAATAATCATAAGATGATCAAACACTTGGCATTCTAGAATCATGAACTCAAGGTTCCCACAAACAAAAGGTTGCACCCTTTGCCTATTCATGACAGAACAATGTTCAAGCTCAAGTAACACCTTACCAAAAAATGTTAACACTTGAATTAAGCTTCTTAGCTCGTCAGAAGTAAGTATTACAGAATGAGTGCCCTTTCCATACTTGGGGTATCAAGAGTTGGTTAGGTTACTGAGAAACCCTAATCATTAGTGCTTTGATTATCTATTTTTGCTCAGCGTTACACCTTGCACAATGCTTCCTAAAAAGGGGCATCTATAGACACCAAAACATCACCAATTTGATTATATGACAACAAGCACTGATTGAATTGATATACATAGCCCCTAGGGCAGCATCCCAGAGGTTAAATAGTGGTCCTAACCACTCCCACAGTAGTTTGGAATGTCAGAGATCAATTTGGCACCTTTTTGGCACTTTGCTTCCTACTCATCCCACCCTGGGACGATTACAAACTGGTATTCATCCCACCCAGGGATGATTATCAGCATTCGTCCCAAGGTGGGGCGAATAGAAGTTTTGACTAGAAAAAGTGAAACCTCAATAGGTCTGCCACTTAACTGAACCTTCAAGGCATTAAATTATGAGGAACGGCTTCAAATCAGAGAGAGACTTTAGTCATGCATACCTTGATTTTTGGAGGCCTCATGCAATGAGACTCTAAATCAGGGAATAATATTTTCTTTCAAAATAGGACAAGCAACTCAAGTGGTACCCTTGCATGCGCATTCAAAGAGAGAGACCCTAGGTATATAAATTGGTGATTCTTCTCACCCCAAAAAAATAACAGAGAGAAAATTTTGGAGCAACGAAGTGCTGCCAAATTATATCCTCACCCATCGTTTGTGCTTTTACATCCTTGATCTCTCTCTTGGAAGGGAGGTTATTGGGTGATTATTGGAAGAACAATCTGGACCCAAACCCAAACATTTTGCCATAATATCCCACCAAATTTGACTACACAACCCCATAAGAGGTTTTGGACCCATACCAAGTGGATTTGTACCAAAACAGAGTCCCAAACGGTGGGCGTCCTGCCCCCAAGCGCCCCCCACATTGTCGTAGTTCTAATCGCCCCACCCCGGAGTAATTAGAAATCTATGGTAAATTTCCTTTATTTTTATTTTGCATCTGATTCTAGGTTTTTTACATATGCTTTCATTTAAATTTCATGTGATTCTGACAAGTTATGACCATTCATTTATCATTTCCCGCTTTCACTAACACGTAGATAGCATCATCATATTATGGGTGATAGAGGCCAAATTGGAAAAATCTGACCATCTGGGTCATCCCAAAATACCCCATTTTACCTAACCCCAACTTTGCAAGTGATTTGGAGGCCTCAGGACTGGACATTTAGGAGGTGGCTTTTGGATAGGTTATGATAGTCCTAATCGTCCCACCCTGGAGCAATTAGAAATATGTGTAAGATTTATGTACTGTTCCTTTTGTAGTGGATTCTTGGTAATGTTTTATTGCTTCTATCAATGTTTCAACTCATTTTGATATGTTTTAGTTATCATTTTAATCATTTTATGCATACACTGACCGTAGGCCTTGGGGATCGCATGTTTCTCTCCATCCGTAGGTGCTACTAATCCTTTTCTGTTTCTCTGAATGGAGGATCTTGACACCAGAGGAGCAACAAGGAATCAAAGACATATTCACACAAACGGCGGTGATTTTTGGTCCACCCATTTTACATGTGGGCACATGGAAGAAAGCGTATCAATCCGTGGTGTAATAGAGCTCTACTTAACGCTCCTAGTCCCCAAAAGGGAGGAGACGTATTGTAACCCAATTTTAAAGCAAATTAATAAAAAGGGTTGTATTCGACATTTTCTTTCTATCTCATTTCAATTGGTTTACATTTCTTTCCTTTCATGTGTTTCAGTTCGTATGACATAGCGTTACGTTTCTCTTTTGCATACATCGCACTTGGCATTTCCATTTTTGTTTTCGTATCCTCGTGCTTTCACAACAACCCTAGGCTGATTTTTGTAATAGGTTTTTAGTCAACCTATAAAACCCAGTATTAATGATATAGTATCTTATCTACCAAAAAAATAAGTTGCTTATCAAATCTAGGAGACTTGAATATTGAATCCTATAGAAAGAGGTCACTGCTTTAGAGATACAAACTTCTCAAAATATACAATAGAATGAGATTACAAAATGATATCAAAGTCATCAAATTCTAGACTCATGAAATAAATTTTGAGACCATAAAATTGGCGAAGAAGAAACTTATCAGAAATAGTATACAAAGAGTTGCAAGATCCTATTCAAGGCAACAACTTGGTGTTCTTAGGTACCAAGATATACATACTCTACAAAAGTAAAAAAGGAGCTACAAAATCATTTTAGAAAAATATATGCAACTATCAGTGCAAGTAGATTCATTAGGTGAATTACTTATTATATTTATTAAAATACCTTCATCATGATTAAAGTTGTAAAAAAAAGATATTTGTATTACAACATTCAAGTGTGCAAAAATAGACTCTTTTTAAGGTTCATTTGCACATTAGGAATCGATTAGATTTTTGAATTTTTAGTAATCTATAAACTAGCCTGTTATCTACTTTGAAAATCAAAAGAATACTATCTCCTAATATCTTGCTTTTAAAGAAGTTATAGAAAAAATCTTGAAGGTTCATTTGAGATTAGTCTTGATTAGTTGCAGTGAATTGATTAAGTGCATTTTCTTGAGAGTAGATTGGAGTGATAAGGTGTAATTTTTTAGGGCATTAAAATTAGAATTTGTTAGAGCTATTTGCACTATTATTACTCTCAAAAGAAATTAGTTTTATCCTTTGAGATAAAGACTACGAAATCTAGTTCGGATCAAGTGTCTAAAGACACTTTTTAAAAGCATAGAAACCTGCAACCCAAAGTGACCAATAGAAGCCACCAAAATTGGTTAGTATAAGCAAAGTAAAAATTAAAAATTTAACCAAAAAGAAGCTTCTAATATTGAGACTTGGTTGGTCTCAAATTCAAGAACTTAGTGTTAGTGAAACTAAAATAAATCTTCTATTTTATACCATATATAAGGATTGGATTCACCATAAATCATACAAGAAAAAAGGGTAAGGATTCTAGCTGAAGAGACTTCCTTAAAATCCTCTCTTTGCACACATAAATATGCTACAAAAATAATAATCTCAAACCTACAAAAAAATTCAAGGTAAAGGTACAATATAAGGATTATATATTACATGGTGTTGTACTTTTACATTACATCAAACGTAGGTAAAGGATAATATTTAAAGGTGCCACAATAGGTACAATAGGTACAGGGAAGAAGTAGCCAAAGGAAAGGTAAAAGGAAGGGCCAAAATATTGAATTTTCTTTATCATCGAAAGGTCATTCTCTCCAGCATTGAACCTATAGTCAAAAGAATATTTAAATGAAGAAAGCATCTCAAAGGGTATGCACATAACCTAAAGGATCCAAAGAAATTATATTATGCATATATACGTAAATCACAAGCAATGTAGTAAAGCTATATGCTTAAAATAAAATATAGAGTGTAGTGCATCTTTCAAAAACATCGAGCTTCACCTCTATCTTTGTGAATATGGAGTACATAATAGGGATGGGTGAATAGTAGCAACCCATATGCTATGTTGATAGTAGCATCAGTAAAGGGTAGCAAGAGATCTACCACATCTTCATCCTAAGCTCTAAGATAGCTCACAAATCACTAGTAGAAGGAAATACTTTGCTTGCTATTCAAGAAATCAATGCAAGCTAAGGATAAAGACTTGGAAGGAGTTATATTCTCCTTATTGGAGGTGTTATGTAGAAAAATCCATGCAAGTAAGCTAAGTGCCACTTGACACATTATTACCTTACGATTATCGTTTCTCTAACGCTCAAGAAATGAATTTTGAGAGAGCTCAAGTAAGAAGGATATATAACAGTTGGTGGAACAATATTACAATAAAATGAGGTAGTGTTACTAAGCAAATCAAAGTACCACTTTTCTATCGAACACTGCTCGTCTAGAAAAGCAATGTTACAAGAATAGGAGGTAGTGTTACTAAGCAAATCAAGTGCTATTTATCCACCAAATACTCCCCATATATGCAACGTAGAGAAATTAAGATAGCATTCATGTCCAATATACATAGAGTATCAAGAGGAAGCACAGTCCAATCAATTTGTAGCATAGAAGAAGGATAGAATATGAGCATTAAAGACTTTGTTGAAAGTTCCAACATTTATCCACATACATATCAACGTAGAATCTTTGCAGTCATAATAAGCATGGAAGAATTATAACATAGGAGTATTAAAGACTCCATTGGAAGAACCATCATCTACTCTGTAAGCACCAACAAAAAATCCCAACAACCATACCAAACTTATTTCCTCAACCTCATCAAATCAAGCGCCATAGAAATGGTATGTAGAGGAGTGTCATACTTCAACAAAATTAGCGCCATCCAAGTGTGAAGTTAAGAGGGCTAAGGTAAGAAAAATATCTCATTAATATTTCTTTCAAACATTGGAGTTATAAGGTAATATTTTATGGATTAAATTTTAAGATTGAGAAAGCAAAGACATAGGAGATAACTTACCTTAAAATTAGAATACTATTTGCAAATTAACCTAGGATATATAAGGTCTACTTAGGTTGTAAAATTTAAATATTTTGCAAATATTATTATATTTTCTAATTTTCCAAAGTTGGGAGTCATAAGGTCTACTACTACAAATTGATCTATTGGAAATTAGAAAAATTGAAATAAAATTACAAAGGGCCATTATAAGAGGTTTATCAATATCATATAAATGTTGGACATTATAATATTTACATGTCTTAAATCATCTCAAATAGAGACAAAATATCCAACATTAAAAACATTTTGATATCTACAAAATGTAATTAGTTCAATAGGATAAATAAGGACAATAGAAGTTGATTTTTAGCATTTTTATAACTTTGCAAAATCAACCAAGGTTGAACTATATCTCTTAAAAGTACTTAATATCTTTTCCAATTCATACTAGGGAGTCATAAGGCATTTTACTAAACTTGGTAATATAAGATTTAGTTTTTTATCAAGTTGCAAATCCATTAACTATATATATAAGCTATCCTCAAAACCTACTAAGTACTCATTCTCATTACTAGGGAGACATAAGGAAGCCCACAAGGATTAAGGATCAATATAGGTTTTATCAAATAAATCTTATATACTTCTTTTAGAGATCAATTATTCTAGTAGGAAGCCATAAGATAGAACTTCTCTATCCCAATGAATTCAGGCAATACCAATGGTTACTAGAATACTAAGAAATACTCTTGGAAAATGAATGAGAAAGATACCAATATAGATTAAAAACCTGATGGATTACGATGATGAAAAAGAAAAATAAAAGAAATAACCAATACAATGTGAAATAATTTCTAAAATTCACAGCCATATAAAGGAAGATTCACCTAGTGAATCTAATACCGAGAAATACCTAGAACAGGAAAAAAGGACCAACAAGTCTTCATACAAAAAGGAGAAGATGAAATAGCTTCAATTGTGCATATTTGGTTAGAAGATATTATTAAAGATAGACAAATATGATATCCCAAAATTACACTTAAAATCCACCAAATTATATCTACTTTGCATCCATTGCAATCAATATGGTCATGAAAAAACTAATTGTTGGAGTTTCCATCTATGCAAATAGTGCGATGGGACAAATCACTCATATCTTTCCTGTTAGTTTAAACACAAGTACTATAAGGGCCATGAAAGAAGACTACTATAAAAAATAATTTTTTATCTTCAGGAACTTATTTTAGAAGGGTCTACTAAATTTGACCTCAAGGCTAATGCTTATGAACAATAGAGAAACATGTATTACATAGGTACAAAATGAAGAATAAGACCATACTCATATCCGCTCATCACTTGCAGAATCATGAGAACAATAGTTCATCAAAAACACCTGATATCAAGGAACCAAGAATTGGAAACCGTCAAAAGCCATGAAGCAACCAAATAGGAAGATCCAATTCAAATCCATTATATGGAAAAATATCTACATTGAGGACCAAAGTCTTTAATACCCTAATATTGTAATACAAGGGGTGTTAGAAAATAGAGCATATTACATTATTTGGGTCATGTAAATGTACCTTATTTGGTACATACTTAGGATATTAGGTTAATTTAGGGGGAATTTTTCTAAGTACTTCATGCAATGTAATAAATGCACAAGTGTCAATTTGCAAGCTATAATGTGCAAGGTGTCCACTCGTACACCTAGATAGAGTATTGTCCAAGGAAATTATCTTCCTATATAATGGTCAAAGGTAGATCATAGAATAGCAAGATAGAGAAATGTCATAGTGTGTGTGGTAGATATGTAGTAGGGTAGTGTGAGCTTCCTCATGGAGTAGTTTCATATCTTAGGTAGTGCCCATTTCCTCCAATACTACTATTGTAATATTTTCACCATTTTTTTTATAGCATATTTTAGTTATCTCGTAGATCTATATTATTTCTTCATACATATTTTGAATGGTATCTCCCAATGTATGTGGTATCAAAAGCTAAAAATACATTGGATTCCTTCTCCATTGTCCCTATATCAACCTAAGTTTCTTGTTTAGCATATACCACCATATTTTTTATGACTTTGCTCCAAATAACCTACCAAATGCTATCTATGGATGAATTTTTTTCTCTAAAAATTCTACAATTTCGTAACAACCCAAATCCAACCAACCCAAGAAAGGAATTTTATTTTATCAAAAGTTTCACCAAATATGTACCAAATAGATTCAATAGAAGCTTTCAAACACATTTCAAGTTTCTAGGTGTTGTAACATCCCTTGGGTGGACATGAGTGGCAAACCTCTCGCATCAACTCTGGGGTTCACCTTGTGCACTGCCTGTACAACTTAATGGATATATTCACATGGTATACCCATTTCCTTACCTTCTTTTGAAGGATATTTTGATGATGGAGTATGGATTAATCCTATTATGTTCTATCAAGAAAGGCATGTGAATTTCACTACTAGTCTCATTCAAACTCCACTAGTACTGAGGTGTAAAATTTCTATAGTTTTATACACTACACCATGTGTAAAACTATTATTCTCAATTAAAACATCACCCTGATATGTTAATTGAGGTGACTATCACTCGTGTGACATCTCTCTCCTAGACATACAATGGTCAATCAAGGATTCTAGTGATTATTACCCCAAATGACATTGCTCATAGGTTTTCCAAACAATTTGTCAGGGTTTCTATGATTATCATTTGCATGATATATCTCACATAGATACCTCACAGTCTATTAGGGAATCCATCACACAAATCTAGTTATAATGGGATCTAGTCTTACCTTACATTTAGGTCTCACTTTTATGGCCTAGTATCGAAGTGCCCATTTTAACCCTAAGGAATTGCTACATGACAATTGTTTTAGTTTTGGTACCATAATTTAGGTTCTACTTAAGCTATTTTACTATGGATAAACCCACTTAAGAAGATACTAAACCGTAAAGCATACGAAATACTAGATACTTTCTCTCTCTTTTTATCTCCTTACTACATTGAAAACTCTTACAAGTTAGAGATAAGGATTTCTATGATGTTTAATAAGCATACCATAATGAAATGATGCTTAAATAACAAAGCATTAGCACTAATTTATGATATTTTATAACCATTTGAGATTCATGATATAATATGCTTATAATGATTCCAAAGCAAGATCCATAAATGATATACACATAATACATCATATATCCTAGGAAACCCTTGTGGAAAAATCTATCCTTGAAACATTCATTTTTATTGCATAAGTCTAGTAGACATTGATACAACTATTTAAAGAAATCCTCTAATTAATTTTTCCAACTTATCATTACCAATACAATTACATAATAATCCCATAATTCTTATGTCCCAAAACATGAATATTTAAAATTAATGTTACATAAACAATAAAAGAACCCATAATTTTTCTTGAATAAATTCCACATTCATTCTTCAAAACTTAGATACTTAAGGACCCCCATAATTCCTAATCTATCTATTGGGTGCCATGCCCTATTACCAAGACATATCTTTTCTATTTCAAAGGTACTTTTATGAACTCATAAAGAATAATAAACCATCTACTAATTTTACTTACTTTCCTAAAGTATACTTATTGCTACTCTTCATTCAAAAATACAACATTAATATTTCCTCTATATCATCATACAAAACCAACTTCTTAATCCTTCTAAGGAAATGTATAAAACATATATCTTGCTTTCAATTTTTTAATAAAACAAACTATTCATAATCCAATTTTAATATATTATTTATAATCGTTTGATTTCCAATAGAAAACATCATTTCTAACTTTAATATTTCAAAGGTAATTTTCAAAATCCACAAATGAAGGCATGGCCTTTTTTAATCATCTTAAAGTCTCCAAAAACCAAAATATGAACCTATATTTATAAAAAAATAATCCATTTCATCCTTATAAATAAAAATACACTAAAAATTTACATTATAACATATAAAGCATCATAATCAAGAAAAAATTTCTTTTAAAAACAAAGTTCCAATATAAACTTTTAATTTTTCCCATTATTAAACTTTAACACAATCCAAAGGATAACTTGATTTAATTCAAACCATATTTATTTTACTTCTCATCCAAACATATGATAGGTGCTTCTAACTTGAATGAGTTGCACCTTACTTACATTAATTCAAATATCTTTCTAAATGAAAAGGCATAAATCAACATTCACTTAGATGATTAAATTAAAAGAAGTCAACAACATATCCCTAGTTAATTATCCCTACAACAAAGTCAAACAACCCAAATAATTTTATAAGTTTTGGTATTTCCTCATAAACAACATGGGAGTGTTTGAGTAGCATCCTATGGCTGCCCTAAACTAAATAGGTATTGTATTTTATTTGTAAAGGGATAATAAAAATGAATTTTGACTTCCTTCCAAAGCCTATATTATTCATCAGTATTTGTTGATGTCCTTCATTCCTAATTAATAGAAATTATTCTTCATATTATCTCTCATCATGGCCCCTCCAAGATAAGAAGAGTAAGGATATCTATGTACCTCTTACATGATCAATCTCTTTAAGTCATTAATTTTTGGTATGAAAACCCTATATTTAAAGTATAAAATATATATATGCTAAAATATCTATATTGATTAGGATTTATTACCATTATTTCTTTAATATCATTGCAAAATTAATCTTGATCTCGCTTCTCTATGACTTGATTCAACAATTCCACATGACTACAGGTTATGGTAGTTATATACCTTCGCCTACTCAAGGCATCCCTGACTTTTTTTTCCTTATCTTTGATATATTCAATACCAAAGTCATATTTAGCTAGGAAGTCGATCCATATTCTCAATATAACATTAAGCATAGGTGAGTAAAAACATAATTCAAACTCTGATGATCAATCCAAAGCTCAAATAGTTCCCCTCGTAGGTAGTGTCATGACATATTGAGGGCATGTACAACTTCTACAAGTTTCAAGTCACGTATGGCATAATCCATTTAACATTTCTTCAGTTTTCTTAACTCATACACCACAACTAATTCATGTTGGGATAGGACCCCACCTAAACCTTCCAATGATGTATCAATACATATTGAAAATTTCCCTTATGTATCTGGAACTTTTCGGATAGGCACTATAGTGAGTTTATTTTTAAGTAACTCAAAATCTACCTCACACTTATCCATCCACTTAAATTCCTTTATTTACCTCTAAATATTGGTTATTGTCTAGGTAATCTTATAGTAGTCTTTCATAAATCATATATAATAGCTTTTTATGCCCATAAAAATCTATACTTTAGATACATTGGTGGGCAACTCAAAATGGTCTCAATATTCGTAGGATCTACTGTAATTCCCTCTATAGATATGATGTGTTTGATATATTGTACTTCTAGGACATAAAATTCATATTTTGACAAGTTAGCATAAAGCTAATTTATCCTTAACAATTCAAGCACTATACTCAAGCGCTTGTCATACCATTCCTTATTCTTATAATATATCATAATATGATCTATAAATATTAGTATGAATTGATCTACCTACTTATTGAATACAATATTAATTAAGTCCATGAATGTCATCGATGCATTGGACAACCTAAATGGTAACACTATAAACTCATAGTACTCATATTGAGTCTTAAAGGTATTTTTATGAGTATCTTCTTCACATATTTTTAATTGGTGATATATCAACTTCAAGTCAATTTTAGAAAATATGGTCACCACCTTTAATTGATCAAATAAATCTTCAATTATTGGCAAGGGATATGTATTCTTGATGGTTGCTTTATTCAAAATTTCATAGTCAATGCACAATTTGAGAATGATATGATAAATAAACCTTGATCCCCCAAGACCCAATTTAAAGAAGCATGATCCATTAGAAGGAACTGGATCTAAGAAGTGTAAAAATATGTCTAGAAACACTAGAGTCTACTCAAATTCTGATATGATCTATGGAGAATAAATTATGAAATTGAATTGGTTATAACATATTTACAAAAATATGTAAACTATATAGTGGTTATTATATGACATAAATCAAAATTGAAATCTCTCTAAAATTGAAGAAGTTTAGTTTTAGTAAACATTACTTTTATTTTCATTTTGAATTTGTAAATTTAACTTTCAACATTGAAGAATGAAACTCATTCTACAACAAATAATTATTATTTACATGACAAGTAGGCATTAGTCTTATACAAATTGATGAAGTAACATGTCTATGAAAATGTCTCATGAGGGATACCATAGTGGTATGTTTTTGAATTTTCATATAAGAGATGAAAGTTCAAATCCTAGTATAATATCTTAAGGGAAACCCTTTCAAAAGCTTGTGCATTACCCTAAATTTTGTATTATGAAGGATATTGTAATGATATATATTTGGGGTTTCTTCTTGTTTGGAGTAACATAATGATATACCTTTGTGTTTTCATATAAGAGACCCATGTTCATGTTAGATTTTTATGTAATGTGCAATGGGAGATATGAATCAAAAGATGCATAATAATATTAAAGAAAGTAAATCTGCTAGATGATTGAAATATGTTGTAAATAGAAATGACTTAAATGAATACAATGTAGCTAAGGAGAAATACTTGGAAGGAGTTATATTCTCCTTATTGGAGGTGTTATGTAGAAAAATCCATGCAAGTAAGCTAAGTGTCACTTGACACATTATTCCCTTACAACTATCATTTCTCTAATGCTCAAGAAATGAATGTTGAGAGTGCTCAAGTTAGAAGGATATATAACAGTTGGTGGAACAATATTACAATAAAATGAGGTAGTGTTACTAAGCAAATCAGAGTACCACTTTTCTATCAGACACTGCTCGTCTAGCAAAGCAATGTTACAAGAATAGGAGGCAGTGTTACTAAGCAATTCAAGTGCTATTTATCCACCAAATATTGCCCATATATGCAGCATAGATAAATTAAGATAGCATGCATGTCCAATATCCATAGAGTATCAAGAGGAAGCACAGTTCAATCAATTTTTATCATAGAATAAGGATAGAATATGAGCATTAAAGACTTTGTTGAAAGTTCCAACATTTATCCACATACATCTCAACATAGAAGCTTTGTAGCCATAATAAGCATGGAAGAAGTATGACATAGGAGTATTAAAGACTCCATTGAAATAACCATCATCTACTCTATAAGCAGCAACAAAAAATCCCAACAACCATACCAAACTTATTTCCTCAGCCTCATCAAATCAAGCACCATAGAAAGGGTATGTAGAGGAGTGTCATACTTCATCCAAATTAGCGCCATCAAAGTATGAAGTTAATAGGGCTAAGGTAAGAAAAATATCTCATTAATTGAAGTTATAAGGTAATATTTAATGGATTAAATTTTAAGATTGAGAAAGAAAAGACATAGGATATAACTTACCTTAAAATCAGAATACGATTTGCAAATTAACCTAGGATATATAAGGTCCACTTAGGTTGAAAAATTTAAATATTTTGCAAATATTATTATATTTTCTAATTTTCCAAAGTTGGGAGTCATAAGGTCTACTACTACAAATTGATCTATTGGAAATTAGAAAAATTGAAATAAAATTATAAAGGGCCATTATAAGAGGTTTATAAATATCATATAAATGTTGGACATTATAATATTTACTTTTCTTAAATCCTCTCAAATAGAGACAAAATATCCAACATTAAAAACCTTTTGATATCTACAAAATGTAATTAGTTCAATAGGATAAATAAGGACAATAGAATTTGATTTTTAGCATTTTTATAACTTTGTAAAATCAACCAAGATTGAACTATATCTCTTAAAAGTACTTAATATCTTTTCCAATTCATACTAGGGAGTCATAAGGCATTTTACTAAACTTGGTAATATAAGATTTAGTTTTTTATCAAGTTGCAAATCCATAAGCTATATATATAAGCTATCCTCAAAACCTACTAAGTACTCATTCTCATTACTAGGGAGAAATAAGGAAGCCCACAAGGATTAAGGATCGATATAGGTTTTATCAAATCAAGCTTATATACTTCTTTTAGAGATCAATTATTCTAGTAGGAAGCCATAAGATAGAACTTCTCTATCCCAATGAATTCAGGCAATACCAATGGTTACTAGAATACTAAGAAATACTCTTGGAAAATGAATGAGAAAGATACCAATATGGATTAAAAACCTGATGGATTACGATGATGAAAAAGAAAAAGAAAATAAATAACCAATGCAATGTGAAATAATTTCTAAAATTGACAGCCATATAAAGGAATATTCATCTAGTGAATCTAATACCGAGAAATACCCAGAACAGGAAAAAAGGACCAACAAGTCTTCATACAAAAAGGAGAAGATGAAATAGCTTCAATTGTGCATATTTGGTTAGAAGATATTATTAAAGAGAGACAAATATAAAATCCCTAAATTAGACTTAAAAGCCACAAAATTATATCTACTTTGCATCCATTGCAATCAATATGGTCATGAAAAAACTAATTGTTGGAGTTTCCATCTATGAAAATATTGCAATGGAACAAATCACTCATCTCTTTCCTATTAGTTTAAACACAAGTACTATAAGGGCCATGAAAGAAGACTACTATAAAAAATAATTTTTTATCTTCAAGAACTTATTTTAGATGGGTCTACTAACTTTGAGCTCAAGGCTAATTCTTATGAAGAATAGAGAAACATGTATTACACAGGTACAAAAGGAAGAAGAAGACCATATTCAGATCCACTCATGACTTGCAGAATCATGAGAACAATATTTCATCAAAAATGCCTGATATCAAGGAACCAAGAATTGGAAAGGATCAAAAGCCATGAAGCAACCAAAGAGGAAGATCCAATTCAAATCCATTATATGGAAAAATATCTACATTGAATACCAAAGTCTTTAATACCCTAATATTGTAATACAAGTGGTGTTAGAAAATAAAGCATATTACATTATTTGGTTCATGTAAATGTACCTTATTTGGTACATACTTAGGATATTAGGTTAATTTAGGGGGAATTTTTCTAAGTACTTCATCCAATGTAATAAATGCACAAGTGTCAATTTGCAAGCTATAATGTGCAAGGTGTCCACTTGTACAACTAGATAGAGTATTGTCCAAGGAACTTATCTTCCTATATAATGTTCAAAGGTAGATCATAGAATAGCAAGATAGAGAAATGTCATAGTGTGTGTGGTAGATAGGTAGTAGGGTAGTGTGAGCTTCCTCATGGAGTAGTTTCATATCTTAGGTAGTGCGCATTTCCTCCAATACTCCTATTGTAATATTTTAACCATTTCTTTTATAGCATATTTTAGTCATCTCGTAGATCTATTTTATTTCTTCATATATATTTTGAATGGTATCTCCCAATGTATGTGGTATCAAAAGCTAAAAATACATTGGATTCCTTCTCCATTGTCCCTATATCAACCTAAGTTTCTTGTTTAGCATATACCACCATATTTTTTATGACTTTGCTCCAAATAACCTACCAAATGCTATCTATGGACGAAATTTTTTCTCTAAAAATTATACCATTTTTTAACAACCCAAATCCAACCAACCCAAGAAGGGAATTTTATTTTATCACAAGGTTCACCAAATATGTACCAAATAGATTCAGTAGAAGCTTTCAAATACATTTCAAGTTTCTAGGTGTTGTAACATCCCTTGGGTGGACATGAGTGGTAAAACTCTCGCATCAACTCTGGGGTTCACCTTGTGCACTGCCCATATAACTTAATGGATATATTCACATGGTCTACCCATTTCCTTACCTTATTTTGAAGGATATTTTGATGATGGTGTATGGATTAATCCTATTATGTTCTATCAAGAAATGGATGTAAATTTCACTACTAGTCTCATTCAAACTCCACTAGTACTGAGGTGTAAAATTTCTATAGTTTTATACACTACACCATGTGTAAAACTATTATTCTCAATTAAACCATCTCCTTGATATGTTAATTGAGGTGACTATCACTCGTGTGACATCTTTCTCCTAGAAATCCAATGGTCAATCAAGGATTCTAGTGATTATTACCCCAAATGACATTGCTCATAGGTTTTCCAAACAATTTGTCAGGGTTTCTATGATTATCATTTGCATGATATCTCTCACATAGATACCTCACAGTCTATTAGGGAATCCATCACACAAATCTAGTTATAATGGTATCTAGGCTTACCTTACATTTAGGTCTCACTTTTATGGCCCAGTATCGAAGTTCCCATTGTAACCCTAAGGGATTGCTACATGACAATTATTTTAGTTTTGGTACCATAATTTAGGTTCTACTTAAGCTATTTTACTATGGATAAACCTACCTAAGAAGATACTAAACCGTAAAGCATACAAAATACTTGATACTTTCTCTCTCTTTTTATCTCCTTACTACATTGACAACTCTTACAAGTTAGAGATAAGGATTTCTATGATGTTTAATAAGCATACCATAATGAAATGTTGCTTAAATAACAAAGCATTAGCACTAATTTATGATATTTTATAACCATTTGAGATTCATGATATAATATGCTTATAATTATTCCAAAGCAAGATCCATAAATGATATACACATAATACATCATATATCCTAGGAAACCTTTGTGGGAAAATCTATCCTTGAAACATTCATTTTCATTGCATAAGTCTAGTAGACATTGATACAACTATTTAAAGAAATCCTCTAATTAATTTTTCCAACTTATCATTACCAATACAATTACATAATAATCCCATAATTCTTATGTCCCAAAACATGAATATTTAAAATTAATGTTACATAAACAATGAAAGAACCCATAATTTTTCTTGAATAAATTCCACATTCATTCTTCAAAACTTAGATACTTAAGGACCCCCATAAGTCCTAATCTATCTATTGGGTGCCATGCCCTATTACCAGAACATACCTTTTCTATTTCAAAGGTACTTTTATGAACTCATAAAGAATAATAATTCATTCACAAATTTTACATACTTGCCTAAAGTATACATATTGCTAATTTTCATTAGAAAAATAGAACATTAATATTTTCTATATATCATCATACAAAATCAAATTCTTGATCCTTCTAAAGATATGTATAAATCATATATTTTGCTTTCAATTTTTTAATAAAACAAACTATTTATAATCCAATTATAATATATTATTTATAATAGTTTGATTTCCAATAGAAAACATCATTTCTAACTTTAATATTTCAAAGGTAACTTTCAAAATCTATAAATGAAAACATGGCCTTTTTTAATCATCTTAAAATATCCAAAATCCAAAAGATAAACCTATATTTATAAAACAATAATCCATTTCATCCTTATAAATAAAAATACACTAAAAATTGACAATATAACATATAAAGAATCATAATCAAGAAGGAAAATTTCTTTTAAAAACAAAGTTCCAATATAAAATTTTAATTTTTCCCATTATTAAACTTTAACACAATCCAAAGGATAACTTGATTTAATTCAAACCATATTTATTTTACTTCTCATCCAAACATATGATAGGTGCTTCTAACTTGAATGAGTTGCATCTTACTTACATTAATTCAAATATATTTCTAAATGAATAGGCATAAATCAACATTCACTTAGATGATTAAATTAAAAGAAGTCAACAACATATCCCTAGTTAATTATCCCTACAACAAATTCAAACAACCCAAATAATTTTATAAGTTTTGGCATTTCCTCATAAACAACATGGGAGTGTTTGAGTAGCATCCTACGGCTCCCCTAAACTAAATAGGTATTGTATTTTATTTGTAAAAGGATAATAAAAATGAAGTTTGACTTCCTTCCAAAGCCTACATTATTCATCAGTATTTGTTGATGTCCTTCTTCATTCCTAATTAATAAAAATTATTCTACATATTCTCTCTTATCATGGCCCCTCCAAGATAAGCAGAGTGAGGATATCTATGTACCTCTTTCATGATCAATCTCCTTAAGTCATAAATTTTTGGTATGAAAACAATCTATTTAAAGAATAAAATATCTATATGCTAAAATATCTATATTCATTAGGATTTCTTACCATTATTGCTTGAATATCATTGCAAAATTAATCTTGATCTTGCTTCTCTATGACTTGAATCAACAATTCCACATGACTATAGGTTATGGTAGTTATATACCTTCACCTACTCAAGGCATCCCTGAATTTTTTTTACTTATCTTTGATATATTCAATACCAAAGTCATATTTAGCTAGGAAGTCGATCCATCTTCTCTATATAACATTAAGCATAGGTGAGTAAAAACATAATTCAAACTCTGATGATCAATCCAAAGCTCAAATGGTTTCCCTCATAGGTAGTTTCATGACATCTTGAGGGCATGTACAACTTCTACAAGTTTCAAATCACGTATGGCATAATCCATTTCATATTTCTTCAGTTTTCTTAACTCATACACCACAACTAATTCAAATTGGGATAGGACCCCACCTAAACTTTCCAATGATGTATCAATACATATTGAAAATTTCCCTTATGTATCTGGAACTTTTAGGATAGGCACTACAGTGAGTTTATTTTCAAGTAACTCAAAATCTACCTCACACTTATCCATCCACTTAAATTCCTTTATTTAACTCTAAATACTGGTTATTGTCTAGGTAATATTATAGTAGTCTTTCATAAATCATATATAATAGCTTTTGATGCCCATAAAAATCTATACTTTAGATACATTGGTGGGGAACTCAAGATGGTTTCAATATTCTTAGGATCTACTGTAATTCCCTTTATAGATATGATGTGTTTGATATATTGTACTTCTAGGACATAAAAGTCATATTTTGACAAGTTAGCATAAAGCTAATTTATCCTTAAAAATTCAAGCACTATACTCAAGCGCTTGTCATGCCCTTCCGTATTCTTAGAATATATCATAATATGATCTATAAATATTAGTACGAATCAATCTACCTACTTCTTGAATACACTATTAATTAAGTCCATGAATGTCATAGATGCATTGGAAAACCTAAATGGTAACACTATAGACTCATAGTACTCATATTGAGTCCTAAAGGTAGTTTTATGAGTATCTTCTTCACATATTTGTAATTGGTGATATATCAACTTCAAGTCAATTTTAGAAAATATGGTCACCACCTTTAATTGATCAAATAAATATTCAATTATTGGCAAGGGATTTGTATTCTTGATGGTTGCTTTATTCAAAATTTCATAGTCAATGCACAATTTGAGAATGATATGATAAATAAACCATGATCCCCCAAGACCCAATTTAAAGAAGCATGATCCATTAGAAGGAACTGGATCTAAGAAGTGTAAAAATATGTCCAGAAACACTAGAGTCTACCCAAATTCTGATATGATCTATGTAGGATAAATTATGAAATTGAATTGGTTATAACATATTTATAGAAATATGTAAACTATATAGTGGTTATTATATGACATAAATCAAGAATGAAATCTCTCTAAAACTAAAGAAGTTTAGTTTTAGTAAACATTACTTTTATTTTCCTTTTGAATTTATAAATTTAACTTTCAACATTGAAGAATGAAACTCATTCTACAACAAATAATTATTATTTACATGACAAGTAGGCATTATTCTTATACAAATTGATGAAGTAACATGTCTATGAAAATGTCTCATGAGGGATACCATAGTGGTATGTTTTTGACTTTTCATATAAGATATGAAAGTTCAAATCCTAGTATAATATCTTAAGGGAAACCCTTTCAAAAGCTTGTGCATTACCCTAAATTTTGTCTTATGAGGGATATTGTAATGATATATATTTGGGGTTTTGTCTTGTGTGGAGTAACATAATGATATACCTTTGTGTTTTCATATAAGAGACCCATGTTCATGTTATATTTTTATGTAATGTGCAATGGGAGATATGAATCAAAATATGCATAATAGTATTAAAGAAATTAAATCTGCTATATGATTGAAATATGTTGTAAATAGAAATGACTTAAATAAATACAATGTATCTATGAGGGAAATGAACAATTCATTAATAAATCTACTAAAATACATTGCACTCATCACCATTATATGGTGATCTATAGAGAAATATGCTACTACCTACGAGTATGCTCTAAGCCTATCTATATCACTCTATATATTACTCTATAATGAGGCCCTTATTATATAGGAAGCTAGGTTCCTTGGCCAAAACTCTACCTAGTTGTGCAAGGGAAAAATTGCACATATATAATTTACACATTAACACTTGTACATGTATTACATTGCATGAAGTAACTAGATAATGTTTCCATAAAGTAATCTAATATCCTAACTATGTACCTTGGAAGATACATTTACATGACCTAAATTATGGAATATACTCTATTTCTAACACCCCTTGTATTACATTATTTGGATATTTTATACTTTAGTCTTCAATATGGATCTTATTCCATTGGATAATGGAATTTGTATTCTCCTTCGTTGCTTACTATGTTCAGATTCAGTAGGTAATCGATGTCTTCATATGATGCAAATTAAGCTATAGTTGAAGGTTCTTATACCTTTTGTATGTGTTGAACTATTTCAGTCTTCATGATGCCATGTTTCCTTTTAGTATATCGCTTCTTCATTTTTCTCCTTCTCTTCCTGTGATTCTACTTCGGTGCTGGTGAGATCTCTGTTGTATGACAAGTTAGTCTATCATCATAATAGTATTGTTCTTTATTACTAGCTTGTTTATTGTATCAAGTAAGTACAAATAAAATTAATGATAGATAAATCACCAGATATTCTTTCAATGAAAATATAACCAATATTTGTGAGTTCCACCATGTTGTGAAGAGGATTTCATGAAGATAGTTAATCAATGTTGTAAAGTTACCTTCTTTGGATTCTTTAAGAAATAAGGATAATTTATCTTTTTTGCAAGAGGGTAGATACTCATATCCTTATAGAGTAGCTATTAATTTTTTAGAATAATATTCTACTTCATGTAATAGTTCTTCATTATTTAAATATTTTCTCAAATTTTCATCCATGATAGATCTTTGAAATAGTGATTCTTGCTATTTCTTATAATTTTATAGAATCCTCATAGTCTACCTTATAACTCCATGTATTAGGATATATGATCACTTATTAAAGTATATAAGCTAGATCTGATAAAATATTTATTTATCCTTAGGTTTTTAGCTTCATTATATCTTCGTAGTAATGAGAGTATGTATACCTAATTTTATATTTTTACAAAAATCTTATATGTTCCTAACTTGATAATCTTGATAGATATTATTATTATCAAGTTTTTTAGAATACCTTATGACTCCCTAGAGATTTTTGGAATATGATATAGTGCTTTTGTAAAATATAGTTTAATTAATTGTTGATTTTGTATAGTTTTGGAGGGATGAAAAATCAAAATTTTAAACACCTTATTACTTCTATTGAGCTAACCACTTTTCTAAATTTTGAGGAGGTTTTAATGTTCGATTCCTTTTGTCCCTTTTGAGAAATTTTTTTGAGACAAAAATGTTATAAATTTCCAACCTTAGGAAAATCTTCAATAACCACTTTTTATATCCCTTAAGATTTTATTTAAGTGTTTCTAATTTTCAATAACCTAGTTTGGTTTTGTAACCCTTATCACTCCCAAATTTGATTAATTAGAACACATTAATATTTGTAAACATTAAATGGATTAATCCCAAGTAGTATTCCTTACTTCTCCTAGGTTGTGTTTCGTAAATATTAGATATTTAATTTTCCTATGTTTTGATTTCAAATAAATATTGATTTCTTTTAATGGTACAACCTTAGAATATAACCTTATAACTCCATTTTTAATTAAAGCAAATAAGATGATAAAATTCTACCTTAATAAGGCTTTGTACCTTATGAAATCGAATGAAAATAGTGATGGTATATCCTTCTTGAGCGTAAATCCTTCAACATGCTCTTGGTTTCAAGGCTTTCCTTTAATGCTTCCTTGACCTGTTTGACCGAGAGTGTATCTGAATACTCCTAAATTACTTCGAATTGCTACCATATTTCTATAAAATTATTGCCGAGTTGCAGCTGATTTGCTATCGAGTTGCTTGGTCCAAGTTTTCTTTAATAGGTAGTCTATCAAGTGGCATGTTTCACACAAGTTTTAATATGTTCCAATAATGCTTCGAGTGTTTTGTGAGATGTCAAAACTTGTGACAAGTGTCACATCTACTTGAAAAACATATTTTTATCCCCTCTTCATGCACTATCCAAGGGATATTTTTTGCTTCAATGTGTATGAGGTTATTGTTGTAATACTTTTAACTGTAAATATATCCTTTGTCCCATGGTGTATGGATACCAAGAAAATGTTGTAACATCTCCTTTGTGGGTATTTCTTAGGGTTATTTTGGAGAATAAAAACTGGTGCCTTCCTTCCTTTGCATGTCCTTGTCTTATCGATGTCTTCTTGAAAGCCTTTCAAATGTATTCTTCTACCTTGTTCTTTGTTGTACTTATTTAGAGCTAAGATATTTTCATTCAATCAATTTTTATGATGGAGCTATGGTGGAGATATGGAGGAGCTTTGGTGAAGATTTGGTGAAGATATGTTAGATATTTGATGAAGACTTCATGATGCTCCACTTGAGGTAGTGAAAACTCCTTTATTGTACGTATGGTTCCAATCTACTTGCATCAATTTACTTTTTCTTATACCCTACTTGATTTCTCCCTGGCTTTGTGTCTTGTATTTTGTAGGTTTGACCATCCAAGATACATTGAATACGAGCCTATATGAATGGATCTTTGCTATTCTTGGGATAATGCTATCATTCGGTTTCCATTGACTATTTCACCCTTCTTATACTGTGTCTTTGAGGTACATTCCAATCTGTCATTTTTACTGCATAGAATGAGTTAGATAATGCTATACAATGTAACAAAATTTATAAATAAGATGCCTTTTGTACCCTTTCTTGTACTTCTTTTTGTAGTTCTAATATTCTGATTTATATGGAAAAAAAATTTAATGCAATATAATGTTTTTGAGGTTGTCTCTTTTCTTAGACACCTTCCCCTTTTTGCTTAAAATATTATAATGATAAATTCAGTCTTAGATAGAAGTAGTTAGAAGCTCCTTATAAGATGCAATTTTATGCACTTTTCTCCTTGCAACTAACCATGTGATGATTTGTATTTGAGACTCACCAAGTCTTATTATTTGAAGCTTCTACTTATGATTTTGGTTAGTTCTCTTCTTCTCCAAGTTTTTGAGGATTCTAACTTGTTTTTATGGCTTCACTTGGCCACTAAGTATTACATATTTTTGTGCATTAATAGTGTCTTTAGAAACTTTGATTTTTTTTTATTTTGTACCCTTCTTAAGAACACAAACAATAATTCTTTTGATAGTAATAGAATAGTGCAATGAATCTAATAAACATTATTTTCATGCACTAAAAATTTCACCTTATAACTCCAATCAACTCTCAAATTAATGCACTTAGTCAATTTACTCCAACTAATCAAGAATAATCTGAAATGAATCTTCAATTTTTTTTTGCAATTTCACTACATCTAATATTGTAGGGCTTAGTCTTATTTTTCTTTTTCCAAAGTAGATAATAGGTATTTGATAGATATAATTCTAAAATCCAATAAACTCCTAATTAATGTGTAAATGAACCTTAAAAAAAATATTTCTCTTTTTACACTTTGAAGACTGCAATCCAATTTTTCTTCTTGTCACTTTAATCCAAATTAAGGTGCTTTAATAAATTTGATAAGTAATCCAATTAATAATATACTTGCACAATAAGTTGCTTACCCTTTAAATCTTCTATAACTATTTTTATACTTCTGTAGAGGATGTGGATCATGGTATCTAAGATCACCAATTTTTTGCTTCGATTAGAATCTTGCAGTTCTTCGTAGACTATTTTGAACAACTCCTTCTCCAAAATATGGTCTCAAAATTTATTTCATGAACCTAGGATCTGGTGGATTTTTATTCTCTTGTGTTCTCTTACTTCTACTATATATTTGGATAAGTATTTATCTCTAAAGTGGTGCCTACTTGTTGTGAGAGGTTATATTCAAATATCCTATATTTGGTGAGCTTCATTTTTCTTCAAGTCTTCTTGTTGAATTCTGACTTCAAGCAGTATCTTCTTCTCAATATTTTGAATATCTTGAGGTCTTCATTGGATTATTATTCTAGTATTTGGCATTCCTTACCAAATTATTCTTCTTGAATTTGACACTCCATGAAAAATTCCCATTATCGTAGACTTATTATTGGATGGCGATAATTATCCCATGTCCTTCAATAACAAGAGCTTCTCCTTGATAGTGGATTTCTCTAGTGAGTTCTCCATTGATGTTTTCTTCAATAAGGCTCTCCAAGCCTTTTAATTGATGCTCAATGATACCTTCCCAAGTCTTTGATCTTGTAGATTTTTTTGGTCATCCTTGAGACCTTTTCTTCAACCTTCTACTCCTGGAAGTGTTGGTGGTGAGATCTTCTTTTGGATATCTAACTTTTGTGCTTCTAGATATGAGCAGTACTCTCCTAGTCCTTCTTCTTCTTCTTCCAAGACTAGAAGTTCTTCAATGAGATCTTCTCTTGATCTCTTCAATTTTACATTAGGTGTTGAATTGATTCTAAAGAAGATATCCTTCCTAATTTTTTGTAGGAAGTTTCCCATATCACTAAATGTTATTTCCTTGCAATAAAATATTAGTACTAAAATATTAATCTAATTTTGAATTGGACATTTTATTTTGAAGTCTTCTTTAGGATCATGTATTTTGTGGTATTTTTTAGTATCAAGACTTTTGTGGCTTTTTCAGTATCAAGGCTTTTGTGGCATTTTCAGTATCAAATCTTATATGGCCATTTTAGTATTAAGTCTTCTATGGTATTTTCAGTATCAAGGCCTCTATGGTCTTTTTTATTATCAAGTCTTCTATGGCCTTTTTATGTATCAAGGATTCTATGGCATTTTCTTTTGGATCAAGGCTTATATGGCCTTTTCTTCAAATATAAAGTTTTTCAATCCAACAATGGAGATCATCAGTCTCTTGACTTGACCATGACTCTTTTCTAGAAGTCTTATTTTGTAGTATTCTTTTTGTATACAAGGAAATAATATCTATATTATAAAGGTACACTGACATTCAGGCAATGAAGTTGGAGTCTCCTAGATTTTTATTGTAGGTGGAGTATTAATCCTTTGAGAATTAATTTTCTACAACAAAATAAAACTTTAGGCAATAGTTAACAAAATTAAAATATCTTGAATGATTCTCACTAGATGATATGTTAGTCTAGTTGATTGAATGGTGATTCCTAGTATTCACGAGTGTTTCTTGGAACTCTATGAAAAAACTTTACTCAAATGTAATATCAATATTTTTAGAACTAAGAGTTCTTTTAGTCTTCACTTGGGCTCTCCCTAATTCTACCACCTAGACTATTCTTAGAGTTTTTGATAGTGGCTGGTCCAACAACATATTATGTTGATAAAAATCTCAAGCTTAATGATAATGGTGGTTTCCCTATTGATCTATTATGGCTAGATCTACCATGGATCTGATACCACTATTAGATTTTGATGTAATGTGAAATGGTAGATACTAATCACAAGATGCAAAAAAACATGAAAGAAAGTAAATTTTCTAGATGACTAAAATATGCTATAAATAGAAATGGCATAAATGAATACTATGTAGCTATGGAGTAAATGAACACTCCATTAATAAAGATACTAAACTACATTGCACCCATCACAATTATATGGTGGTCTACATAGAACTATGCTACTACATATGAGTATGGTTTAAGCGTCTTTATCTGACTCTATATATTACTCCATAATAAGGTCCTTCTTATATAGAAAGATAGATTCCTTGGTCAACACTCTACCTAGTTGTGTAAGGGATAACTTGCACATATATAGCTTACACATTGACACTTGTACATTTATTATATTGTATAAATTACTTATATAAATTTCCCCTAAATTAATCTAATGCCCTAGGTATGTACCTTGGAAGAGACATTTACATGATACAAATGATGGAATATAATATATTTCTAATAGTTCAAACCATGGTACAAATGAATGGGACCCTTTCAAAAATATATACCCTAAAAAAATTACCCCATGAGGGATAGCATAGTGCTATGTATTTAGGGTATTGTCCAGGATATCTAAATATAAATCCATGTACAATATGTTCAGGACCCTTTCAAAAACTAGGCCACACACTTAAAAAAAAAAAAAATTAAGGAAAAACCTCAATGTGATTGGAATGAATGTTTCACATAGTAACCATAAGCCACATAAAGGGTATGAGTATTTGCCAAAACCCAAGGTCACGTGGAGGAAATAACTATCTCCATAACTACAGGTTATGCTAGAGTTTAGAATTTTAGTAATATTTTTTAAGAGCTATATTTTGATACAAAATATCAATCATATGGTATTGTCACTTGTATAGCCATGAAAAAACTTGCTATCAAGATATGAAGAACAATGTACCTAAGGGTGCTATAACTAAGTGATGTGTTGTGGAAAGTTATAGAGCTATCAATAATAATATTGATGTGAGTGCTAGATATGATTGAGGTATTATGGAAGGCTATGGAGCTATGAAGAATAATATGATGAAGAGTGGTGGATCTACTAAAAATAATGTAGAAGAATATTGAGCTATAAATAACAATACAACTAAGAGTGTTGGAGCTAAATGAGGTTCTATGGAATGATGTGAATTTTTGAATAATAATGTGCCTTAAGAGTAATGGATGTGATCAAGGATTTGTGGAAGGCTATGGAACTATGAAAAATAATGTGGATGTAAGTACTAGATTTTATCAAGATACTAAGAAGCTATGAAGAACAATATGGTTGAGAGTGTTGGATCTAATCAAGGTACTATGAAAGGCTATGGAGCTATGTAAAAAAATATGGCTAAGAGTTTTGGATCTAAACAAGTTACCATAGAAAGCTATGGAGCTATGAAGAACAATATGGTTGAGAGTGATGGATGTGATTGAGGTACTGTGGAAGGTTGCAAAGATATGAAGAGCGATGTGAATAAAAATGTTGGATCTCATTGAGGTACTATGGAATACTATGTAACTATGAAGAACAAATGTTGGATCTGATTGATATCGAAATACTATGAAAGTTTGTGAAGTTATAAAACCTATATGATTAAAATGTCTACACAACCTAGTTTTTAAATCACTTTTAAAGTTTTCAAAAAATATTGGAAATACACTAATATAAAAGAAAATATTTTTATACTGCTCTTGCTTTTTCTTATGATTTTAAATATTATATATATACATATATATATATAGATATATAATATGAAGGAATCAATAATATTTTTCATCTTTAACAACCTGTGATTATCAAGCTTATATTTTAATGGCAATTATAGTTGTGGGAGACTAGATAGATTCCATATATTCATGGATTTTACAATCCCATCTGACGATGCCTGTCCCTGCTAAACACATAATAAAAGTGGATCATGCAAAAATTATTAAATAAGTTTCAATGAGATTGGACTCTTTACAAGTAGTTTCTTGTGCTAGGAGACAAATGAACAAGACAAAAGTACTTCAATTTGTGAATGGACACCCCTTTGATATGATCCTAGGTAAGCATTTATATTTAATGGATTATTTTGCAAAATTATTTAAGATATGGTCTAATAAAAAGAGGCTAAAATATAAGTTCTTGTTGTTATTACTCTCTATTATCTTTGAATAGCGATATCAGGTCCTGCTTAAACCTATCGATAGAGAGGAGCTAAAGAAGGTAGTCTTTGAAATGAGTATAGGAAAAATGTTAGGTCTAGATGGCTTTCCAATCAAGTATTTTTAGACCATCTAGGAGAACTTAAAGGAGGATATCTTGACTATTATAGAGGAGTCCAAAGGTACTAAAAGAATACTTAAAGCATTAAATCATACATTCATTGCCTTAATTTTGAAATGGGAGGAGGAAGTGCATATTATAGATTATAGACCTATTATCTTACGTAATGTCATATATAAAATAATCATGAAGACAATGGTGAAGTGACTAAAATATATCTTAGATAATATTATCTCCTTAGAGGAATGGGGTATTATAAAGGGAAGGTAAATATTGGAACGTGTGGTTCTAGCTTAGGAGGTAATCCACTCAATGTAAAAATTGAACACTAGAGGAATGTTTATAAAATTTAATATGTCAAAGGCTAATGTTAGGGTGGAGTGGAGCTTTTTGTTAACGATCATGACAACCTTAAGTTATTCTCAAGATTGGATAAAATAAGGCATGAGTTGCATCTCTAATATGACATACTCAATGTTAATCCATGGTATTTTCATTGCAACCATTTAGATCTAGTCGAGGCCTTCATCAAGGAGATCCTTGTTCTTCTTATCTTTTTCTCATATTAGCTAAAGGGTTGGGTACAATCATATTGAGGAGAAGACAACATAACTTGTTAATATCTATCAAGGTAGATGAGGAGGTTTTGATTCACTTGTAGTTTAAGGATGACATAGGATTAGTAGAAGTGGCCAACCTTAGGCAAGCAAGAATAATAATAGATACTCGTAATTTTTACATTAGGTCCACAAACCAAGTTATCAATGATGATAAATCAAATTGGTCTTCTTTAATATTGATTAAAGGCTTTAGGATAGAATTTTAGATATCTTGGGATTCATGAGCACTTCTCTTCCAAAGGTCTATTTGGGGTCCCTTTACATTGTGAAAAATTAAAGATAGCTATCTAGAGGAATTTTTTTAGATTGTATCAAAAAAGAATTAACCATTGGTCTCACAAATGGTTAATATTTTGGTGTAGATTAACTTTATTGTAGTTAGTCATTCAGGGTATGCCAATTTATAAATTTTATATCCTTGCTGCCCCACATACCATATGAAAGAGTTGGATGAGATGTCTAGAAATATTTTATGGAGAGGAGTATAAGGAGAAATGAAATCAAAACTAATTGGTTATAAATATGTAAGCCATCATAAATCAAAAGGATATTTAGAACTAACAAAATCAAAACTAAATAATAAATATTTAGTTGGAAAGATTTATTAGAGGTGGATTTCCCAATCAACTTATTTATTTAGTAGAGTTTTAACTAGTATATATTTGGGATAGGTGAATCTAAATGAGATGATTATTTTTTATTTGTATGGTAATGGGTCCCTAGTGTGGTAGATCTAAAGTTAGGATCTCAAGTATTGAAATATAGATTATATTAGAAAATGAAGAGAGAGAATAAGGTATAATTTTATATGGATTCATGGGATCAATATCCACCTATAATTGTTGAAATTTTGAAACTACAATTAGTAAACACAACCATGTAAAGAAGGGGTTGGATTAGTATTCAATGTTATTCTACTACCAAACAATTAGTGCATTATATATTTAGGTGGATTAAGAATTTGGATGTGTGGTCAATTCCAACCTCTCTAGAATTAATACCCATCGTAACTAAAATAATGATAGAATGATTTCTCACAGGTAGGGATGAGGAGTATGAATTACATTGGTGATATGGGAGCCTTGGATTACACATAGTGAAGGATGGGTATGATAAGATCCTTTCATAACTTCCTTCTTATGTGTATCAAGTTGAGTATTAAAGGAAGATTTGAAAACACAAGGATTGGATGAAAGTAAACTTCATTATTTGACAGTTCATGCATAGTGGAATTCTTAATTTTGGTAATTTAAAATGTAGGGGAATTATTTCTCCATCCCAGTTTGTTCTTTGTTAAAAAATGGGGAAACATTTGACCACTTGATGTTTGAGTGTCTTTTCATGTGCCAAATCTAGTAGTGATGGTTTTTATATTACAAAATTTGATCCAATGGTGATTTGAACCTGATTAACATTTGGAAAATATGGAAGATGGAAGATTTACATCTAAAAATATTCATATCAAGGGATGTTTGGATTAAAATTTATTTGATGGTAAGTATAGTTGGAGAGAATTGACAAAATTTTTAGAGAAATATTTTCATCCTTAGTGTTTGGCAATTCATTTTGAGCAAAGTAATGGAAACTATAGTAGTCTTTTCTAAAGAGAAAACTTGGGCTAATATAATAACAATGTAGAATGAAGCTAAAGTGCAAGAGGAACAGGATAAATCTAGTTAGAAAACAACCTTGGAATGCTATATTAAAATTAATGTTGATAGAGCTACAAAGGATAATCCAAGTAGAGTTGGAATTGGAGTGGTATGTAGGAACCATGAGAAAATGCTCTATTTGGAACAAAAGGGCTTGGGCAAGGCCACAAACAATGAAGAAGCCTTAGCTAGCAAATTGACTTCTATCTAGGTAGTAAGACAATTTTATAGGAGCATAATCATAGATTCTTATTCTCAAGTCTTGATATGAGCTTTGGATTGCATGAGTAAATTTGCTTTGGAGACATGGAGGTAGAGGATTCTTGTCATCCAAATTCAAGAGTTGTGGAGGAATGTGGATGATGTGATTCTGATTTCTATGGGTAGAGCTTATAATAAAGTGGTAGACTCCATGGCTAAGATGGGCATCAAGAAGAAGATAGGGGTTTAATGACATGGCTATTGAGGATGATATCATTAGGCAAGTTGGTGAGAAAATCAAGTGTTTGGTTAACTTGGACAACCATTGTAGACATATTATTTAGGAGATTTAGATCTAATATAAATCTTTGTTTAATGTTGTAATCAAAAGTGGTTAGTCCTAAGGATCATGGATTTTACAATTGTGGAAGTTTGTTAAAAACTTAAAATAAGGATATGAATCCTCTTGGTAGCTAAGACTAGAAAGAGGTTTGTTCCAACTTATAAATAATCTTATTTTAATATATATTTTTAAATTCTTTAAAAAAACATTTAATTATAATTATATTTTAATCTACAATTTTAAATTATAATAAAAATCTTTATTTATTTTAATAATATTTTAAATTTAATTATTATTATTTAATCTTGTAAATTTTAAATTTGAATATTTTATTTTATAAAACATTACCAAAAACAACATAAAATATCTTTTTTATGGAACATCCTACTAGTTAGAACTTTAAACTTACTTTCTAAGACCCAAAACAAACTAGAGTGAAACATAATATGTAATATATATGTATGGTTAAACTTATATTTAAAAAAAAACATAAAACAATGTTTTTATATATATATAAGTATCTTAAATAAAGCGAACAGATTGATTCAGCAATTACGTGTAGTTAAATATAGCTTATAAATCATATCTATATTTCTATATTGTCCTTTCGTTCCTCGGATTGTTATTATTGCATTTGCGGAAACAATGAACTGTTCCAAAGAGAGGATGAGAAGTGTGAATATCCCAAGATTGACTATAAATTAGGTCCATATGTCATGGAAAAGGCATGAAGAGGAGATAGCTCAAAACGCAATGGGTGTGAAGAGCTATTGGAATGGACTTTCGTCCACGTATAAAAAGGATAGTGTATTGGAGTTTAACAAAAAGAAAGGTATTCACATATTAGAGACCATAATACATAAAACTCAAATAAAAATAAATGCCGAGTTTTTATTTAACAATTTTTGAAACCAAGAGAAAAATATATTATGTATAAATGATATACAGAGATAATCGTAGAGTACACTTTATTAATATTTTATCATTAGATAAATTGTATGGTAAAGATATTATTGGAAACTTTAATGAAATTTTCGGGCAGAAGCACAGTCACGGATGTTCTAATTTTATATGGAGTTCTCCTTTGGATAAATTTGATATTAAAGTTGGTAATAGCTTCTCACGTGTCTATGAATGGCAGCGAAGTGTGTAACTAATGAGAAAGGATCTCTTAATTCATCGAACTCTACCAATGAACTACTAACGAATGGTTTAGCTAAGTTTGTCCATGAATGTATGCATGTTTGCTCTTAAAGAAGGTATTATTTATTTTAATTTTTTAACAATACTACATAATTAATATTATATTTTAATAATTTATTAATATTAAAATTATAAAAATATTTTTATTAATTAATTATTTTTTAAAAATAATTTGAAAAACTTATATTAAAACAAGATCATTTATAAGTTGGTATGAGACTTCTTTAATAGTGAAAGAAGATTTGCATGGGAAATAAATCTCCTAAACCATATTTCTATAATAGTTGTTCACTTGTTTAATCTACATTGGAGCCAAACCTCCTGAATCATTTTTCGACAATGGTTGTCCAAATTAGCTAAACATTGGATTTGCTCACTAACCTGCCTAATCATCTCATTCTCAATAGCCATGTCATTGTGGTACTGAACCTCTGTGATGGGGGATGGGAAATACACACGCAAAACACTCACGCAATTCTAGAAAATCTCTTGCATTAATCTAAAAAATACATAGCCTGCAGGCTTTACAACAGCTAGCGCTCGGCTTAGCTTTCAACTTCTACACTTTTGCATGCGTTCTCCAATCCACCACCCCGAAATAATACATTAAACTAGGTTTTTATAGAGGCCCCGACCCTCTGAAACACCTATCATGAAAACCGGGGCACCAACCCAATTCATGGCTCCACTCCGCACGGTCCCTGTAATCGTCGCTTCCTGTCAGTTCACTCTGATCGCCGCTCCCTGTCAGATTACCCTGCACAATCCATCCTTTTTGTTTCCTACGCTTCTAGGTAATCGCCCACCTTAACTGCACCTTGGTGCCACGTGTCATTCTGGAACGGTCCCTGAAAATATCGCCTGCCATGGTTTCCCGCCATCTCTTTCTTCTTCTTCGTCTTCTTTTTTTTCCGTCGTGATATCGTGACCATTTCGTCCTCCATCCTGATCTCTTTTTGTTTGTCGCGATATCGCGACGTCATGATATCGCGACCCTTTTGACCACTGCTTGCCCTCTTTTCTTTCGATATCGTGACAAACATCGCGATATCGTGACAAAACTCTGGCCATGCCTTGCTTTTCTTTATGCATCACGATTTTGTGACTATTTTGCCTTCAGTCCTTTGCTTTCTCCCTACGTTGTGATTTCATGATGTCGCGATATCGCGACCATTTTGCCTTCCACCCTGGCATCACTTCGATGTCACGATTTCGTGACGTCGTGAAATCACAACGTCATGATTTCGCTATCATTTTTGACTTCTGCATCCACTGCTCCGCTGTCGTGATTTTGTGACATGTCGCGATTTCGTGACATGTCATGAAATCATGACATTTTTCCCACTATGCCTTCTTTGTCTTTTTTTGTCATGATTTTGCGACACATCACGAAATTGCGACGTTCTTCCTCCTTAGGCAATTTTTCAAATGCCTCTTCATCAGGTGTTGCTGGATGCTCCTACATCAGACACCCCGGGTTGGTGGAGAAGTGATCTTCACTTTTAAGTTGTCTGGTTGCTGCCTCCTGCAACACCTCCCAACATTTCTCTGCCTCAGCAGCCTGCTCCAACCCCCTCTCCTGGTCCAAACAACTTCTGTCTTCTTCCAGACAGATTCTCCCACTACTACATACCTCCTCATCTACAGCCTGCTTACACTCCTTCTCTTGCCCTGAAAAATCTTTGTCTTCTTCCAGGAAGGTCCTGGCACTACTGCACTCTTCTTTGCATGTAGCCTTCTTCAGCTTCAGCTTCTGATGCACTCTAGCATCTCTCTTTTTTTGTCTCTCCTCATGCTGTCTGCATAGCTCCCTTTGCAGGGCTTTCACTTGCCTCTATAAATATCTCTTGAGCAGTTCCTCCTGCAGGGCTTGCACTTATCTCTGCAATGCCTTGAACTCTCTCATTGTCTTCATTTTTCATAGAAACTGATGTAACTGTCTCACGTCTGGTGATCTGTTACACACTTAGGGATCCTAAACTCTCTCTCCTCTCTTAGAACCCTACCATAGATCCTGGTGCAAACTGCCTCACAGTCGACGATCTATTTACTCACTCAGAATCACTAGCTCTGATACCACTGATGGGGGACGAGAAATACACATGCAAAACACTCATGCAATTCTAGAAAATCTCTTGCATTAATCTAAAAAATACATAGCCCATAGGCTTTACAACAGCTAGCACTCAGCTTAGCTTTTCACTTCTACGTGCGTTCTCCAATCCACCACCCTAAAATAATACATTAAACTGGGTTTTTATATAGGCCCTGACCCTCTGAAACATCTATCATGAAAATCGGGGCACCAACCCAATTCATGGCTCCACTCCGCATGACCCCTGTAATTGTCGCTTCTTGTCAGTTCACTCTGACCGTCGCTCCCTATCAGATTACCCTACGCAATCCATCCTTTTTGTTTCCTGCACTTCTGGGTAATCGCCCACCTTAACTACACCTTGGTGCCACATGTCATTCTGGAACGGTCCCTAAAAATATTGCCTGCTACGGTTTCTCGCCATCTCTTTCTTCTTCTTCGTCTTCTTCTTTTTTGGTCACGATATCGCGACATCGCGATATCGTGACCATTTCGCCCTCCATCCTGGTCTCTTTTTGTTTGTCGCGATATCACGACGTCGCAATATCACGACGTCGCAATATCGTGACCCTTCCGACCGTTGCTTTCCCTCTTTTCTTTTGATATCACGACATCGCGACGTCGCCATATCGCAACGTCGCGATATCACGACAAAACTTTGGTTGTGCCTTGCTTTTCTTGATGCATCGCAATTTCATGACTATTCTGCATTCTGCCCTTTGCTTTCTCCCTACGTCGCGATTGCGCGATGTCGTGATATCGTGACCATTTTGCCTTCCACCTTGGCATCACTTCGACGTCATGATTTTGTGATGTCGCAAAATTGTGATGTAGCAATTTTGCTACCATTTCTGACTTCTGCCTCCGCTGCTCTGTTGTCACGATTTCGTGACATGTCACGATTTCACGACATTTTTTCCACTACGCCTTCTTTGCCTTTTTCTATCACGATTTTGTGACATGTCGTGAAATCGCGACGTTCTTCCTCCTTAGGCAATTTTTCAAATGCCTCTTCATTAGTTGTTGTTGGATGCTCCTGCATCACTCTGCCTCCTTCTTAGTACCCATGTTAGCCAGGATGTATGCCACTTTATTTAGATCTCTACACACATAAAATGGAATTACATCAACCAATTCCCTCCATAATTCCTTAATTTGAGCAACAAAAATCCTCAACCTCCATGTTTTCAAAGCAATGTTCCTCATGCTATCCAAAGCTACTACCATTATTTGATAATCTGATTCTATATTATCCTCCTATAACCTTGTTTTACTACCCAAATAGAAGTAGATTAGATAGATAAGGCTTCTGCTTCATTATTCGTGGCCATTACTACGTCTTGCAGTTATCAATAAAGCATTTCCCCAATAGGATTCTTGCAAACCACTCTAATTTTAGCTCTACCTGAATTGTCTTTTGCAGCTCCATAAATATTAATTTTAATCCAACCTTCTTAGGGTGGTTTTCAACTAGATCTATCTTCACCCTCTTGCACTTCAACTTCCTTCTCCATTGTCCCTATAACAACTCGAGTTTCCTCTTTAGCATACATTCCCATAGTTTTTGTGACTTTTCTCCAAATGACCTACCAAACTCCATTTAAATATGAAAATGTTTCTCTAAAAAAATTGCCATTTTTCTCCAACCACACTTGCAACAAAATGAAGTTTAATCCAAGTTCCCAACCGATACAAAGATCTTTGGATTTTAATCCAAGGTTTCTCAAATATTATTCCAATTCAAATCATCATTAACTAAAATTTTATAACATAAAAAACATCTCTCAAAAATCTGACATGTGAAAGGGCACTCAAAAATCAAGTGGTCAGATATTTCCTCACTCTTGTAACATAAAACACGTTGATATGGACCAATGATTCCCCCATGTTTGAGATTATGTAAAGTAAGAATTCCATTATGCATGAAATACCAGGAAAAAATGTTTACTTTCGGCAAACCCTTGGACTACCAAATATTTATCGAATCCTTAACCTAATATGCATGAGGAAGACATTCTAGAAAGATCTTACCATATCCATCCTTCACTGTGTTGACACCAAGGATCCCATAGCCCCAAGTTAATTAATCCTCCTCATCTCTACCTGTGAGAAATATTTCTACCAAGATTTTAGTCATGGTGGTTGTCAATTCTTGAGGGATTGAAATTGGCTACTCATCCAACTTCTTAAACTGATTAAAATTATAATCCCCCAACTGAATAGTATTGAAATAACTTTTAATTTGGACCCAATCCCTAGTTTCCATGCCTATTTTTATTAGTTGTAGTTCTAGAAATTCAACAATGATAGGTGGATATTGATCCCATGAATCTGTCTAAAATCATTCCCTCTCATCTCTTCCCACTTTCCAAAATAATTCATCTTTCACTACCTGAGATCATAACTTTAGATCCTGGCACACTAAGTGCCCTTTACCATCCAAAGATAAATGAACCACCTCATTTGGGTTTACCTATCCCAAATATATACTAGTTAAAAATCTATTGAATAAATAAGTTGGTTAGTAAATCCAACCTAATAAGGCCCATTTTCTCTCTCCTTTTACTCCTCTCCATAAAAATTTTCTAGCCATGTTGTCTAACTCTTTTCATATGGCATGTGGGTCAGCAAGTATAGATAATTTATAATTTGGTATGGCTTTCTACAAAAGGGCTAATTTACCCCCATAGCTTAACCATTTGTGAGACCAATGATTATTTATTTCCTTGATACAATTCAAAATATTCCTCTAGATATCTATTTTTAATTTTTTAAAATGCAAAGGGATCCCAAGTATAGCACTAAGAGAGAAGTCCTTCTGAATCCCAATATCTCTAAAATTCTATCCTGAAGCCTTTGATCAAGATTGAAAATACCACTTTGGATTTTTTATTATTGATCACTTGTTTTTTGGTCCTTAGGTAGATATTAAGTGTATCTCTAATCATTCTTGCTTCCTTGAATTTGGCCACTCCCACCAATCTTGTGTCATCCATAAACTGTAGGTGAATAAAAACTTCCTCCCCCACCTTGATACTTGTTGCAAACCATGTTGTCTTATCCTCAAGATGATTCTACATAAACCTTCAACCAATATGAGAAAAAGATAGGGGGAACAAGGATCTCCTTGATGAATGCCTTAAGTAGCTCCAAACGGTTGCAAGAGAAGGCCTTCAATTAACATTGAGGATGTTGGAGTAGAAACATAACTTATGACCCATTCTATCTAATCCTAAGAGAAACGAAAGGCTACCATCATGTTTGATAAGAAGATCCATTCCATCTTGTCATAAGCCTTTGACATATCCAATTTTATGAACATTGCTCTATAACTAGATATTTATATTGAATGGATTTCCTCCTGAGCTAGAACCACATTATCCAAGATCTGCTTTCCCTTTAAAAAATCTCCTTGATCTAGAGAGATAATGCTATGTCGAAGAGGTTTTAGCCGCTCAACCATTACCTTTGTGATTATTTTATATATGATATTGCATAAGGCAATAGGTATATAATCTAAAATATGCACCCCCTCCTCACATTTTGGAATTAAAGCAATGAAAGTATGATTTAACACTTTAAGAATTATTTTAATACCTTTGGAATCCTCTTTAAAATCCATTACATCCTCCTCGAATTTTTCCCAGAAGGCTTAAAAGATCTCAATTGGAAACCCATATAGACCTGGTGTTTTTTTGGTGCTCATTCCAAAGACTACTTTCTTTGGTTCCTCTCTATCAATGGGTTTAAGTAGGGCTTGATTTTATTATTCAAATATAATAAAGGGTATGACAACAAGAACTTCTTTATGAGCCTCTTCATCTTGCACCATACTTTCCTTAAATAGTTTAGAAAAATAATCCATTCAATAGAAAACCCAATGGAAACATTTGGTATTTTTATCACCTTCTAAAAACCAAGTGTTTCATTCTCTTTGTTTCTAGTATATCTCTTCTTGATTGACAATGTCCTCAATCGCTTTACATAATGCATCATCCTCTTCTTTGACCTACTCTTTAATTTTTTCTTCACTAAAGTGTTTTTAAACCTCATCTTATCTAGCCATAAATGAAGTTCTTTGGACCTAAAAGTCTATCATGTTAGCTCAACTCCATTGTTTCAGTTGATCCTTGATATAATGAAGTTGCTTGTGGAATCTAAACATTTTTGTCCCATATGTTGGGTGGTCCTCTTCCCAATACTATGAATTTTCTTTTGAAGTTCCTCTTTTTTTTAACCAAAATTTTTCAAATTGGAATCATTTGTGATGCTACACTATCTTGATCCCTCCTTCCAACAAAATGAAAAAGTGATCTAAAATTAGACCCTCTAAAATCTAAAATATTATATTCGATTTCACAAATACCTCCTCTAAAACCAAAAATGATCTAACTTCACCTTCCTGCTATGTGGCTCCCTCATTTTATTAGTCCAAGTATAGTTGGATCCAGGGCATTTAATATCCACCAAGTGTAATGCATGGACTTGGGCAATCATAAGTTGTTCCCTTTGGTCTAAAATTGGTGTTCCTCCTTCCTTATATCTAGAGGATAATTTAGTATTAATTTAGCATTTAGAGTATAATTGGGGTTCAATTTATCTATGGATTTCTTATACACAATATGATATATTATCAAGATATCAATTTATTTTAAATTTGTTTATTTTAAATTTTAGTTGAATTTTTTTGGTGCAATGTATTCTCTCCTAGATTTGATCAAACACAACTTCTATTTTACATTATTTTCATATCAAAATTATCATCAACCTTTCTCCTAATTGTATGGGGTTATCCAATTAATGACTAATATATTTATTAAGATAAATACCATATAGCTAATTTAGATGGTTCATTCTAAAGTATAAAATAGTTAAAATATTGTTTACATATTTAGGTTCTTAAATATCTATACAAATTATTGTTGGTGCGAATTCATACACAATTATGCTTATTATATTATGTTCCTTAATTAAGGATATATCATCGAAACCTTGTCAAAATACCGAATAGAACCATTAAATTGAAAGTTGCAATGTAAGATATTGTTTTTTCTAAGTGAAATTTTTTAATATTTTAACTATATTTTATCTTTATTGCTCACTACAACCATAAGGTAGAAGAACCTAGTAATAATATTCTCACAAATAAACATGAAAACTAGAAACTAGTATAGCCTTTTACTAACATAAGCTTTATATATTATTTTAACTAGTTTAATTTTTTTATAAAATTTGCAGAAGGTCTTGTTCTTTTTGGGATATGACATAATATCTATTATACACATCTAAAAATATTTGTGTGTAACATCAAGTGCAATGACAATTAACTTTTACTATTTTTCTTATTCATTGTTTTTCTTATCTCACATTTTGTAATTTGAAAAAAGTATTAACAACCTTGAAAAATAAAAGATGTTCCTGTTAGCTTTTGATGTAATGAGCACTTGGAGAAAGCAATCACAAGATGCAAAATAATATGAAAGAAAGTAAATTTGCTATATGATTGAAATATGCTATAAATAGAAATGACATGAAAGAATACAATGTAGCTACGGAGTAAATGAACACTCCATTAATAAAGCTATTGAACTATATTACACTCATCACCAATGGATGGTGATCTTTATAGAACTACACTATGTTCTAAGCTACACTATCTGACTATATCCCCTGACTCTATATCTGTATTATAATGAGGTCTTTCTTATATCGTTAAAATAGGTTCTTTGGCCAACACTCTAACTAGCTATTCAAGGGACAACTTGCACATATATAGCTTACACATTGACACTTGTGCATTTATTACATTGCATAAACTAACTAGATAACTTCTCCCTAAAGAAATCTAATGTCCTAAGTATGTACCTTGGAAGATACATTTACATGACCCAAATGACATAATATACTCTATTTCTAACATCCCTTATATTACATTATTTGGGTATTGAATACTTTAGTATTCAATATGGATATTCTTCATCCTAAAATTTGTACTATTCCTCTACATTCTTTGTGTTCACGTTTAGCAGGTAATCTTTGTCTTCATTTGATGTATATTAAGTTGTAGCTGAAGCTAAATATTCTTATTTTGTTGAATTATATTTGGCTTGTTCATAGAAGTCTTGATCTGGTTCTTTTCTTGTTGCTTTAGTCTTCATGTCATGGCCTCTTTTAGTATATCTCTTCTTCATTTTTTTTCTTCTCTTCCTATGATTCTGCTTCGGTGCTAGTGAAATATCTGCTTTATGACAAGTTAGTCTATCATCACAATAGTATTGTTCTTTATTACCAACTTGTTTCTTGTGTTGAGTAAGTATAAACATAATTAATGATAAATAAATCATCATATATTCTTCTGGTGAAAATATAACCAATATTTGTGTGTTCCACCATGCTTTGAAGAGAATTTCATGAAGATAGTTAATCAATGTTTTAAAGCTACCTTCTTTGGATTATTTAAGAAATAAGGAGAAATTATATTTGTCATTAGAGGGTAGATACTCCTATCCTTCTAGAGTATCTATTTAGTTTTGAGAGTAGAATACTACTCCATGGAATAGTTCTTCATTATTGAAAGCTTTTCTCAAAATTTCATCCATGATAGAATAGTGATTCTTAGAATTGAAAATTTGATAGAATATTGGTAGTCTATCATATAGCTTCCCTAATTGAAGTAAATAAGATTAATTTGATAAATCCTTTATTAATACTTAGGTTTGTAGTCTTTCTTATGTCTCTCTAGGTATGAATACCTAATTATAGATTTTGAAGAAAGCTTATATCTTCCCAACTTGATAATATTTGATAGATATTATAATTATAAAATTTTTTAGAATGCCTTATGAATCCCAAGTGATTTTGGAGTATGATATAGTCCTTTTGTAAAATATAGTTCAATTTTAGTTGATTTTGGATTATGATATAGTGCTTTTGTAAAATATAGTTCAATTTTAGTTTATTTTGTACAATTTTTGTAAGTATAAAAAAATAACTTTTCCAAAACCTTATTACTCCTATTGAACTAAGAACTTTTGATAAATTTTTGAGATAATACAATTATAAATTTCCAACCTTAACAAAAAATCTTAATAACCCATTTTTGTAACCCTTGCAATTTTATTCTAGTGTTTCTAATTTCCAATAACCTAGTTTGATGTTGTAATCCTTATCACTCCCAAATTTTGAAAATTAGAACACATTAATATTCGTAAACATTAAATGTATTAATTCCAAGTAGTATCCCTTATTTCTACTAAGTTGTGTTTTGCAAATATTATATTAATTTCCCTATGTTTTACTTTCAAATAAATATTGATTTCATTTAATTTTTCAACCTTAACATATAACCTTATAACTCCCTTTTTTAATGAAAATAAACTATATGAGAAAATTTTACCTTTATGAAGCCAAATGAATATGGTAGTAGTTTATCCTTCTTGAGTGTGAATTATTCAACGTGTACTTTGGCTTGTATTATATCCTTTAATACTCCCTTGATATGTTTGATCAATAGTGCTTCTTAATACTCTCGACTTGCTTTGAATATCTATCAAAATATTGCCAAACTACTACTAAAATTCTACCAAACTATTTTTTATCTACTATCAAATTGCTACCAAATTTCTTTGTTTTCCAAGGTCCAATACACCTTTAATAGGTAGTTAGTCGAGTGACAAGTGTCACAAAAGTATTTTGAATGATCCATGGATGCTTTTGCTATTTTTTGGAGACACTGAACTTAATCCATTGTTTGTGACAAGTATCACCTTTAGTTGAGCCATTTTTATTCTCCTTCGAGCATTGTCCAAGAGATATTTATTCTTCAATGTATATGAGACTTCTTTTTTGTAACAGATGCATATAAAACTTCTAGTTGTAAGTAACTCCTCTTCCAAATGGAATATGGACACCAATATAGTGTTGTGTCTTCTTTGTGAGCATTATTTAGAGTTTTTTTTTAGAATGACAAGTGGTGTCTTCTTTCTTTTGCATGCCCTTGTCTTATCAATGCCTTTTTGAAGGCCTTCCAATGTATTTTTCCACCTTTTTTTTTGTTCTTCTACATAGATGCTGAAATATTTATAGCAAATAAATGCTTATGGTGGATATTTGGTGGAGATATGGGGAATATTTGGTGGAGCTTTGGTGGCCCTTAAATTAAGCTCGAATGGCAGCGCTTAGATGAATACTCAGTGATTCTCCACTTAGGTATTGAATGCTCCTTGATTTGGACGTGTAGTTCCAATTTGCTTGCTTTGATTTTCTTTTATTCTATACTTCTTGGTTTATCCCTGGATTTGTGCCTTATATTTTAAAATTTTGGTCATCCAATATACATAGAATATGAGCCTATATGAGTGGTTCATTACTATGCTTGGGAGAATGCTATCTTTTGGCTGCCTTTGGCTGGTTTAACCTACTAATATTATGCCTTTGAGGAACTTTCCGATATACCTTTTTCTTGCATAGAATGAGTTATATAAATACAATCCAATGTAATAATATTTGCAAATAATATACCTTTCACACCCTTTCTTGCACTCCTTTTTGCAGGTCTAATATTCTGATTTATATGGCAAAAATTTTGAATGCAGTGTAGGATTTTGAGGTTGTCTCTTTGCTTAGAAAAATTCCCCTTTTTCTTGGACATTATTATTAAAATACAAACTTATATATAAGTATATAGAATCTCCTTCTATGATGCAATTTTATGCATTTTTCTCCTTGCAAATAAACCTGTAATACTTTGGATTTGAGACTCACCAAGTCTCAATATTTGAAGATTCTATTTTTATTTTGGATAGTTGTATTCTTATTCCATTTTTGGATAATTATAAC